>JAPWDM010000003.1:69564972-70274962 GCA_035578155.1 Brachynemurus nebulosus
TTTAGAAAACTGCCCAGAAATGATAAGGAATAAAAAAAATAATAAAATAAATACAAAAAATTAAAAATATTACAAATTTATTTGAATAAATTTTATATAAAATTCATATGGTACTATTTTCTCTTTTTCCTATTTATTTTCGTCCAACCTTCTTCTTCCTCTTCTTGAGGCGCATCATTTTCTACTTCCATTTCATTTTCTTCACTATCATCTTCGTGTCTTACACTTCTTGAAACTGGTTTATTAGATGAAACATTCTGAACCGGCAATTTATTTAACTCCACTTCAAATTCTTCTATTTTCCTGTCTTTTAGAAGATTCAAAAACCGATAGAGAATTGTAGAAATTTCTGTACATAAAAATTTTTATAACTAAAGGTGAAAAAATGATTCATTTTAAGAGCTCTAACCTGTTGGGCTACCATCTTCACAGTACGTGCTAAATTCTTCTTCTAAAATATCCGTTAAGGCTTCCTCAATTTCTTGAACACTAACATCATTTTGATTACAACAAAAATTTACCATGTAGTCTTCAAATTGTGAGATCATCTAAATTCAAGAGTTCTAAATTCAAATTTTAATTCAAAGAGATAATATATTTAATCAAACCTCTTTACTTTGTACACACATCCCATGTTCAACGGCTAATTGTAACGCTGTCCAGTTACTAAAAATATTATTTACAACACTTTTAAAGTGGTTATGGATATTTAATGCCATTTTTTTTATTTAAAATAATTTTACACATGTGAATACTTAATTTATTTAAATCTGTACGTCACAGAATACATAAATAGATCTGTCAAAATTATCTAAAATGTTTCGGCTATTCCCGTAATTATTCGGAAGGCTAACAATTGGGGTAATATGATTTTTTTGTCCTTATTACAGAATAGTGTCGATAAACCTAAATAATTTTTTTTTAAAGGATTTGTACTTTATTCTTTGAAAGAAAAAACTGAATATTAATTAATACTTAAAAATTAGCGTTTTTCTAAAATATATTTTTAGGTAGAACCTAGAATTCTTGTGATAATTTTGGAATTTATAAATGTGTTTCAACTTTCATGAAATGCTCGGTTATGCAACTGTTGCATATATGAACGTAACTATTACAAAATATATATGTCGTAGCAATACTGTTTAATTCGATTTATTATGATTTGCTGTGCTGACCGACAAAAAAGAAACTTTTTCTGAATTAGTTCTCATCCATATCCTTCATTTTTTACGTTCAAAAATCAAGAAAATTATCCTGCTTTCCCTTTAAAGTTTAGCTTAGTTATATCAAATATTTAAGTATCCATTTCAAACTTTAAGATACGTAATTTGGTGCTGAAAGCTACAAAATTAAACTTTTCAAAAGAAAATTAATTATATCTTTCCGATTCAATAGCCTGTAAAGGAATGAAAAAATAATGGGTAGAACGAAAAAGTAAAGACGCAAAATTTGTGTTAACTGGTGATATTAATCGATCTGAAGATACATAATATTTCATACTGACAGGATTTTAAAGTCAGTATAATTATATTAGATTCGTTGACTGTACTTAATTATTATATTTAATTCTACGATATTCTAAAAGTTCTTGCCCACGATATAAAATTTCTTCGTATTTGCTCATGAAATGAACTGCGCCACTTTGTTCATTATAAAATTTCCACTGATTTCGCATTCAAAAAATCCTAATTACTGTTTAAATGGATAAGTAAGAAGTCGATCGATTATAGAGAAACGAATTACTTTATATACTACGGGAGGCTATGGGACCCCTTTTTAGGCCCGGATCCCTGGTCAATTGCCCTAGCTACCCCACTCTCTCAAGTCTCACCGGTCCTGTAAATAATATTAACCCTTTTAAACAAACTATATGGAAAAATTTTTTTGTCTCAAAATTCCGGACTCTTTACTACGAGTGATAAGTACAATAGATAAGTTTACAAAAAAGAAAAAAAATCAAAGATCCCAACATCAAAACAGTGAACCCTAGGAATTTACAAAATATAAATTATACTAAACTATGTTGATGAAATTGAACATTATTTAGAATTATACCGTATTTCGGAAAATCTGTCACCAATGGCGGCACCTGTTCCAGTAAATATATACATATCACAGCATTTCGAGCCGCCATATTGCAGGACGAGTTAACTCGTCTTAATCATTTAATGAATTAACTGAATTAAGTATTCTGTTACTTTTAAACCAAATAGCCAATAGTTTAGCGATTACGAAGGTTAAACTGCCTAATTTCCAAATTATGTGCCAACCTACAAATAAAGTTGTAAATTTTTTTATTTTTTTTATTTTATTTTATTTTATTTTATTTTATTTTATTTTATTTTGATTGATTTAGTACTAAAGCAAATAAAAATGACGATAAAAGTTTATGCCTATATTTAATTTTCATTAAAAATTATTAAAAAATTAGTTTTTTATTTATAGGAAATTTAGGTTATGTTAATATGATTTTACTATTCCTCTTAGAAATTATATTATTTAACTCGTTGGTAATAAATAAATATGATAATTAAATTAAATTGTTTGTTTTTCTATCTAGTATTTCCCTTTGCCAGAATTTAGAAAAAAAAAAGGAAAATGGGTTATTTACTTACTAAACGCAATGCTTAATATATTAAATTTTAATATTTTTTAACGAAAATTAAACGTGTCTCACAATTTTTATCTACTTGTTTACTTGTTTTACTTGCAAATCAATCAAAAAAAATAGAAAACACTACAAAATTTCGTTGGCACATAATTTGAGAAATTTCTGTTAAATTAACAAAATTGCTGCGACACATAGTCAATTGAGAGAGATGGTGCTGTAATTATGCAGTAGACATACTTCTTAATCGACATTATGATGTAATATTGCCAAGACAGAATAACAAGGAACTTGCACGTAACAAGACGTGCAGGTGTAAACCGAAACGATTACACTTTGCGATTGCAAATTTTTTGTGGACCTGTGAATAAAAAATAGGGATAGTTGTTTATGAATGCCATAATAATGTTGTGTACGTGATATTTATTTATTTGGTGATGTTGTGAGGTGATTTTTCGTAGTATTGGTCGGTATTGTCGGTCGCTATAGACAAGTTGTGAGTTGAGTGAAAAATTTTGGTTTGGTGAGTGTAGTGAGAGGAAAGGAAAGGGCATATAATGTCGGATTTGGGCAGTGGAGACGAAGGAATGTCAGGCCAAAGTGAGTTTAAAAATCTGATCAAAAGTTTTCGTGTTTATGTGAACTGATTTATGAATAGTTATTCAATTGAAATTTTGTCGTGTAGTGGAATCCAGAAGTCAATTGTCTTTTTTTGACGTTTCCTATATGATTCAATATGGCTGACCTATTTTGCAAATTATTTCTTCTGTTTTGTGATCGATTCATAAGTTTTTCCGCATTCTGACGTTTATTTAAACCGTACGAGATTAACTGCATTGTAGATCAGCTTTATCATCAAGACGCAAACAGAAGTAATAAAACGCAAGTAGTGCTAAAAATTACTATTTTTTTCTAACTATTGTATGAGACACTGTTCCATATATTGGTATAGGACTGTCAGTGACCTTGGATCAAAATTTTCTTTGTGTCAACTCAGTTTTATATAATCCCACTTACATTCCACTCAGAATTATATATAAAATATTATAAAAATCATACAAAACTTTCTAAACTTCTATTTCTTATTAAAAATCTTTCTTAGTCAAAAAAGGGCCTTATATTGATGCATAAAGGGATCCTAATTTACCCTAATAGTATCTTATTAATATAATTTACTCAATTAATTTTGAAATAATTATCAAATTTTAAAATTACACCTATTAGTACTAATTGAAAAAAATCAATATTAATTTCATAACTACTTTGGCCGTCCTTCAAGATAATATTTTCCTACTGTATTGTCACTTTAAAATATTATTTAATGAAATTTAAAAAAAATAGTAACGAACGTACGTGAAACGAATTTCTTTTTTTAATTTGGCAATTATACACGATTACAAGAATAACCTTAATAAAATATTTTGAAAATTTTGTAAATCTACTCAAACATTGCCGCATTACATTCCCAAGTGTACAGAAAATTTTTGAAATAAAGAAAATTTTGATCTACATTGAATGCTTTTAAATAAATTTGCTTTGATAGATTTTGTTTTATTTCTCGAACGGAAATGGGACAATAATCAGCTGATTTCATATAAAATATAAGACAATTTTAAATGTTGTTCACTGTACAATATACAGTCGCTAATATAACATCTATAAATATAATATTATACACAAAAACACGTATGATACGCCTACGCATGCCCAAATGACCTTAGTGATTGGTGATATGAACAATAAAAAATTATTGTAGGTTTTTTGTTTGAAATGAAAATTATTTATACAAATTTTTTGTTGTAAAATATTACTGTAAGCCATTTCGTATTTTTAAAATTATACGATAAATGTGGGTGATAAAAACGCAGTTCAAGTTTTTTAAATCTTGATATTTTATAAAAAAAAAAAAATTTAAATGTCTTTTTGTAGGTTCTCTTAAGGGGGGAGTTCAAATAAAAAAGCGACTTTTTTATTTATGATTATTTTGCTTCTTGAAATTTTATTTCAAATTAGGGAGAGTTTCAAATAGAAAATTTTGTTTTTGAAACATTCATTACTCTTCCCGGTGGGGGGAGGAGGTCTTTTTTCACAAGTTTTTAAACGTTTACAAGGAACGCCATATCTCAAAAAGTAATGAAATTTTTTTGAATATTTTTTCATTATTTTATTCCTAAAGGACGTGTCCATAAAGCTGAGTATGGGTTTCAGGTAATTTTAAAAATTAATTATAAAATTGTAATCCCAAATAGTTACAATTGTTCAAATGAAAAAAGCATACTCCACTTTATGCGCAATATGTTTATGAACAAAATTTTAAAAAAATTAAGTCTCTATCTTTTCTACAACTTGAGATATGATTTTCCTTGTCGGGAAAAACACAACTTTCGGGAAACGGTAAAAAACAAAAATAATAACAAAAGAAGCGGTTTACTCTCTGTTTATTAAAACGTCTACAAAGGCATACAAATAAAAGAACATTATCTCAGTGTATACTATGACTCATGTACATACCAAAACTAAATATTACTGTTCAAATCGCGGGGGGGGGGGGGGGGCGTTGTCCCCAAAGGAGCAGCAACTTGGCTGTGCAGCGGCTTACAATTAAATATCTTTCTGTTTGAAAAAAAAAATTTTGGCCATGTTTTATATATATCACCGTGTTTGTAAAGAACCACAGAACAAAATAAAAACAGAAAACGAGATTCGAAAAAAATTAGTTTATTAGCCGTTTCTGGCGTGAACTCCTTCCTTAAAATGCCGTTAGAAACATGAACGTAAAATATATCCGTTTTTAAATTTATTTTTTCTTTTGTAAATACAACTTGAGTATTTGTAACCAACCAATGACTACGCCTGGTCAGGCCTGAGGTCCTTCCTGACGATTGTTAAAAGGGATTTTGACTAGAAAATTACATTTAGATTAATTTCCCACAAAACCATCATTTTACAAAAAAAAAAAAAAAATTTGAAGGGAAATAAATATTTTTTGAATAATTTTTGGTAACAGTTTTATGGTTCTTGGCTTCTTCTGCTGCGCTCCGTCCATTTTTCACTTATTTTTGTTAAAAGATTATGGGATAGCTCGATGCCAGGAGCCCCAGTTAAGATTTTAATGGTGGCATCGTTCTATTATTTACTTATTTAAATCAATAAAAACTTTAATAGACTAATAAATTTTTTAATTTTTTTTTATTTAAATGCTACTAAAATTTTCGTAATATAGTGACCGCTATTGCAGAGGAGAAGAGTAGGTCGTTAGATTAAAATTAGGTCGTTAAATGCAGGGTGCAGATGTACCAGATAGGTATTTTCATTAAAATTTTTGAAAAATCTCCAGTATGGCTTATTCATTATTAATTTATTCGAATTTTTGGAAATTTTTTTGAATATATTATCCAAGATTTTAAGGACTAAAACCAAAACTGAAATCCTATTCCTGTATTGTCCTTTTTCCTGCGTTTTTTTTTTTTTTTTTTTTGAAAAAATTCGAATTCATTTTATAATGATTTAATGAGAAAATATGGTTAATAAATTTTCTAAATAATTATGATATGCTAAAAACATATTACAGTAAAATCTCGATTAACCGAGACTCGAAAGTTTTTATATAAGTTCTTAGTCTATCAGTTCAACGTGTTATTTATCATGCGCAAAAACTGCGATTGGAAAACCTGGAAATGTCAGGGAATTCTCAAAATTTCTGGAAAAGTCAGGGAATTTTACCAGAAGACTGGAAAAAAATTGATTTTTATAATTTTGTTTACTTAAGGATAAAATTTCAATCAATATTTTTCATTTCTTTTGAGATTAGATTTAAAAATTTCATTTTTAAGTCTAATCTCAAAAGAAATCCCATGTTTCATTTTTAAATCGCGAATTTAATTTTTTTCGTTTTCTTTTCTCTTTATTTACTTTTTTTTAAAGAAAAAGTATTAAAAAGTTACTAAGAAATTTTTTTTAGCTTTTTCAGGCGACATTTTTCACAAAATAGTCAGGGAATTTTTTAACAAAATCCTGGAAAACCTGGAAAAGTTAGGGAATTTGATCGTTAAAAATCTGTGGCCACCATGTTTAATTACCTCTTTGAAATTTCTCCTTTAAAAATTCGGCGACGAACAAAAAAAAAACATCTTAATCACTTTTGCGAGGCTCCATTTTTCAAAAAAACCTCTCCAAAAATTTGGTGACGAGCAAAAAAAAAGTCTCATGATTTTTCAAACAAGTCTTCCTGAAAATTTGGAAACCAACAACTGACAACACCCTTAATCGTGCAAAGCCCCCAAAGGCGTGAGTCTTTGACAGTCGCCCACTTCGTCTACCCTTTGTGGCGCCTGTAAATATGCCAAAGGGTATTGGCGATGATAAAATTTCCCTGGTGAGCGTTTGTGAAGCTAATATATTATGACATATGATTAACATTATTTCATTGCTTTATAAAAATTTTGTGATGATTTCTTTGTTGAACATTTATGAAAAAAGAGTAAAAAATACTACGAGACCTTCGCGAGTGTGAACAATATTTTAAAAGTGGAATGTTAATGTGTGTTGGTGTTAAAGAACGAAATTTCAATAACATAAAATATCTGGGTTTAGTTGCACAAATTTCTGGTGTATTAAGTTATCCACATGAAGTGGAATGTAATGTTGACACCTCAAAATGTTCTGAGCAAACACGGGTAAATACTGATAGAGCTTTCATTTTAGAAATAGTTTCCCAATGTTTTTTAAGTTAAAGTCCTTCCCTTTTGCAAGTTCCTGCACTGTGGAACACAGCAGTAAGTACTCCCTTTTCTTTTGTCTTGAAATGGCGGCTATCATTTTAATTCACGTAATTATACGCACAATTTACGTGAAAATTTTATTAAATTGCTATTAGAAAATTCAACTGTATGAAAATGATCTGTCATATGTTAGTTCCGCGACTTGTCGTTAGGGAATCTTATCATCGCCAATCGATCGCATTTTGCTTTGGATAATCGAGATTTTACTATATATTTATTCAATAAAATAAAAGAAGTGGGTACTCATTTACTCTCAAATGCACGTTCATTGGTGTAATATAATACACTGCAATACAATATCTATTATTCTGTTTGAAAGGACATTAACGACCTATGTAACTAATACACAGTGTCGCGCACAGTGTACACTCCAATTCCCACTAATCACCCTGGGAGAGCTGACCATAACCTATATTGCATTATTATATGGAGTATGAAGGTTTATGTTACTCGTACGAATGAAGTAATTACTAGACTTGGAAAAACAGTGGTCCCTAACAGAATCGCCATATAAAATATTTTGGATTGGGGGGCTAGAAATTTTATTACAAGGCTGAGGATTTTCCTCTGGATTTGAAGACTAGCCTATAATTTTAATTTTAAAAATAATTTATAAAAATTAATGTTGAATAAATAAGTGGTTAACTGTAATACAAAATTATTTGAGCCGAATTGAAAATATTTATAATGTAAACATATCTCTATTTCCTTTGTGATTATTTAAAATAACATGTATATCTCACCTTCTTTATAAAAACATTATACCTGTTTAATATAAACATAATGTGTATGTTTCAACATGATTTAGTTTTTGCATTAGAAAAATATAAAGATTTATGTATAGATAACAGACAAAATGATCACATAATATTGGGAATTAAAAAACACAAACTGACACACATAACATTGACGATGTAGTATTAACAGTAAAACGTCGTAAAGCGTGATTTTTAAAAAGATTGACAATATTTTTACGTTTTATAACAGCCCTTCAGCTCTATTCGTAGCCCCCCAGTACAAAATATTTTATATGGCGATTCTGTTAGGGACCATTTTTTCCCATGTGTGGTAATTACATAAATATTATAAATGTATACGCATAACTACAGTTAGATTGTTAACTAATTGTAAACTTAACAGATTTTTTTTTATTCTTTCTGAAATGCAAATTTTTTAAATTACATTCAGTAATTTATTAACACTGTTTATAAAGTATGCATATTAATTAGTTAACAAGCCATTAATGTCGGGGCGTTTACGTGACATGTACTTAAATATAAATAAAATTGATTTATTATATTCAATTTCGAGTAGTAAGTGATCTATTTGACCTACTTGTTACTTGTTATTTACTCGATGTGGACAAGTTATTAGATTAAAGAGTTAACAAACTAACAAACAAAGAGTTGTATAGATTTAGAAATATTTTGGGTTGAAAGAAGACAAAAAATCTCGAAAAATATTGATTTATGATTAAAATGGGTCATTGTCAAATTTATAGATCGTAAAGTTTATTACAAGAAAGGCTTAGTTACCGTAAAACGGTCTTGACTCGGTCACTTTTTTACAATTTTTAATTAATAACTCTTTCCTGCTGTTGAATCCATCAATAAATACGTTTCTATCTCATAATTCATAAAGTATGCTCCCTTTATTATATCCCTGAACCTTTAACCTATATGTGTGTGTAAATAAAAATAATAAAAAATAAATAAAAGTGACCGAGTCAACATGGTAAAACGTTGTTGAGTCGGTCACCTACTTAAATTCCGTTACAACGTCGAATCTAACCTTTTCAGCCCGAATTCGGGCACATATTTAGACACCAGAGCTTGTTTACAACAGTTGGTGATTGGTTACAAAGCTTGCAAAGTCAGATGTAAAAGAAATATGGAAAGAAATCAATGACACACCACATAAAAAGAGTAAGATATTTTATTGGTTAACATAGAGTAAGGGATAGTGTTTTACAAATTAGTATGATGTAATAAAATAACATAGGTCTATTTTAACATCTTAAATTATGTTATATCCATCAAACGAATACTTACATTTAAAAGAAACAAGATTCATCACCGAAAATGAGAGTGACCCAGTCAACAATAGAATTTGTTTACGCCGAATATTTTTGTTGTTTTTAAGGATACGATTATATACCTATTGAAATATCGATGTCGATTAAATTTAGAATCGAATAAAACCGTCTCCTTTCGATTTATTATTCAATGTCTGATTATGTATGCCTTAACCAGACAAAAATATTTTGTCGCTGTTTTTAGGTTAATTGGTCAACCTTGTATTATATTTTAGACAAACCAATCAGAGTTGAAAGATATTTACAGCTGCTTAGAATTGTGAAAGGTTAAGTTGTCTGGTGTCTTAATAACAAATGTTTTTACCAATCGCGACATGGGTGACCGAGTCAACAACCGAGTGAAATTTACTGTTTCGAAAATTTGTGCGTGTGAAAACTGGTTGGGTGGTAAATTTACTTGGTTGGGTGTCCAAAAAAATTTCCCATTTCTACTTTAGGCCATCCATTTCGACCTCACCTTACTTTGAAATTAGATATTCTGAAATTCTTTACAAAATCAGTTCCTTATTGTGCATCGCTCCGTTCATTCAACGACTCGAAATTGGGCATGTGTGCATATTTAAATAGCGTGTCTAATTTTGATACCTTGAGACCTTTTCGTAGATACCCATATTGATAATGTCAGAAGCACTTTAATTTCGGACCTTTTTCAAAATATTAGGGCTCTGGGGAACATTTCTGAACTCGCATTAATTTGTTTCGGAATCTCACCGATACTTGAGCAGCGTTAAGTTCTATCCAGCCGTCTAGCGCCAGCACCCTAGGTGACAATTTTAACCTCCCGTTCATTTTTTTCAAGATCTCAATAGGTACTCTTGGAGCAAAATTTGGTCAAGATACGTCTAGCCGTTTATTTTAGGGTCCTAGTGTCTTGCAGGGCAATTTTAACCTTTGAAATGTAGCCTCTATTACGATCTGGGGTATCACCTATCCGCCAGTGAAAGAATTTTTGAAATCGGTTGGGTAGTTCCCGAGATTAACCTGAACTAACTAACATACTATAGAAAAAACTATATTAAATGAAAATGATTCACACCTTAAGAATGTAAAAATGAAATTTTGTCACATATAAAAGTTATTATATTTTCTACTATCCTTTTTCAATATATTAGATTAGATAGTAGATCTTGTGAGAGACAGCTATAATACGAGCGTGTCTGATACATAAACTTACGTGCATTCTTATTGAGTGAATCATTTTCAGTTTATATAAATTCTACTTTAACAAAGTCATAAACTTCATTATTTTATTTGTATGAAAAATACAACTTTTGTGCAACTATTTATATCAGCCGGATTAGTGGGAGTCTACTGTATTACAAAGTAAACTAAACTTTACAAACGGCATTGCAAATACAACTATAATCTACAACTAGATAGATACATTATCACTGAGAATTAGAGAGTCACCTCATTATAGTCATTTGGGTAAATACATTTAAATTAGAAAATCCAAGCTTTGCAAAGTAGATTTTGATGCAAAAGTATAGCATAGTCATGGGTGTTCTAAGTATCAAGTTATAAGTTTTAGAATTACCCTCAAGGATGATCCTTATTTTACAATTATCTAGAGATATTTTTCTCTAGAATTATTTTTCAGTATTTGAAGAATAACGTCAAGTATTATCGGGGAAAAGACCACAGTACTAAAGTAAAGTATTACCTGTTACCACCGGGTAAAAAATCCGGGTCAATTGAATCATCCAAATAATAATTTAAACATTCTTACTTTTTACATTTGACATTTTTTGCTTACTACACTAACTTTTTATTAAATTACAAGCTATAATAACCAGTTAACACATATCCTGATCACTCCACCGGTTATTTACCAAAAAATTATTCAGTTTTTTTTTTCCGTTCGAGAAATAATAAGATCCGCTATAAAAACAACCATTCAAACACACTATCAAAAATAATATCTAAATAAATCAGACAATTGGTCGAAAAAGATCCGGGTTCTAAATTACTAAATTGCTGTATACAACATGTTTAATTTTTTTTTATTAAAACTATTAAATAATAAAATTATTTTAATAAATTATTTCCAATGTCCACTCGATGACGAGTACCGTCACTGCGCTACGCCGCGCCGCTGCATGAGAAATTAAAATTTTCATTCTCTCGAATCCGCATCGTAACCTTGAAATATCATTTTACGTTCTTGACACACCTGCCTCGTGTATCTCTCTAATCCTATTTTATAGCGAGTTTTTATCACACGTAGCTACTGGTTTATGCGTTAAACTCGAATACACGTAACTAAAACTATTTTTAAATACAGCAATCCCCCGAAGAACACGATTAATTGGTTCCGTGTTCTTTGAAACCGTGCTGTTCGAGACCACAAAAGATCGGTAGGCATTTTCTATTACAAATGGGAAAATAAAAAAAATATAAAAAAACCGTTCCGTTTAATTTTTAGCGAATTTCCAGAATGGAATTCAGCTATTACAGCCACTGTCATGACGCGACTTGAACCCGGGACTATGGCAGAAATTTGAATTTGTTTTGAGGTCCCTAGAAACCCTAGAAAGTAATATTCACTAAAATTTTTATATATACATGTATATATATATATATATATATATATATATATATATATATATATATATATATATATATATATATATATATATTTGTGTCCGCGCGATAACTCTCAAACGAAGTATCCAATTTTTACGAAACTTGGTGAAAACAAACAAAGTCCCAAACCCTTGGATGAGTTCGTCAGCAGGACACGTCGGATGCCAGGAACATGGGTTTTATTCTTGCAAAAAATTAGTGTTTTGCCAAAATTTCCACTTATTCAAAAATTTTTGCGAAATTTTTTTATACCATTTAAAAGAGGAGGAAAAAATATATAAACAAGGTCTTACTATTCTTCTATGTCAACTAGTTTCCGAGAAAAACTAATTTTTATAAACGGAAATTCCCTATGTTACGCAGAATGGTGCGACAGGGGTATTTTTATTTTATATGATGTGTATTTATTTCGAAAAAAATAGAATGGAATTGAGCATTCGTTAGCTCTGAAGTCAGTCTATCATAAAAATTTATTTGAAAACTTAGATCGTAAATATCTCGTAAACGGTGTGTCGAGCGAAGCAAGTTATGGGTATTCCAAACATATTGGGACTGCCAAAACCTACTTTTCGTTATCGAAAATTATCGATACCGCGTAACTTATCATAGAATGATTATAACTGGTTAATTTAGGCTCTGTTAGTCCCATTGATTTAGTCACCAATATAATATTTTCGAAAAAATTAGTTTTCGATACTTTTCGTAAACGTAAACTTTTGATCGTAAATATCTCGTAAACGTAGGTGCGGTGTAGCGAAAAAATAACGAATTTTTGAAGGCTTAAACGAAGCAAATTGTGGGTATTTCGAACATATTGGGACTGTCAAAACCTACTTTTCGTTATCGAAAATTATCGATGTCGAAGTTATGAAAATAACGACATTTTCAAAATTTAAATATGTAAATTTCTACATATTCGTTAACATTTCTATTATAAAATTCTCAAAAATTTTAGTTTTTATTTCCAGCATTTTATAATGACTGATTCAATTTACACGATTTTAATTTGTGTAAATCAAATCCACATGGAACTGATATATTCGGGTACATTGAGTACTTTTTCAGAAGAATTACTTAAAAATCGTGTTGTTTGAAACCGTGTAATTCGGGGGGAGGGTACCCGTGTTCTTCGGGGGTTAACTGTATTTTTGTACAGTGTGTACCGTTTTTCAAAAATTATGTAAGCTAGTGTAAAACGTTGGTTTTTGTGTTGCCTTTAAATCTGCCAAGGTCAAATGAAAAAGTTTTTTTTACTCCAGAATCAAAATTTTCATTCGCATTTCACGTTTTGGTTCTATGTCTGTCTGATTTTAATGAAACTTTCATGAAGGTTTTGCGGATCAGTCTCTAGATAGTCCACAAGAATGTTACAAGTACGGGAAAGCTACGTGCCACATCCTTTGGCATAGTTTTATTATTTATTTATTGAACAAAATTTACATTATTTGTTATACCAAACAATATTTTTTACTTTTTATGATTTCTTTGAATTGACCTCGGTTAGTCGGGGCTCGGTTAATCGCGGCTCCACTGTAATTTAATTCGCCAACTATAAAACTAGTTATCTGATTATTGAATTTTTATATGAATAACTTTACGTTAGGGATGTTATGGATATGAAATTTCGGATACGGATACGGATACTTAAAAACATTTTTTTCGGTTTCTGTTACGGATATGTGAAAATATCGGATAATATTTCGGATACGGTTACGGTTACGGATAATTGTTTTAGTGAACATTTTTTTTTTAGAAAAAAGGGGCAAATTTTACTATCAAAAGAAATATATGTAGCAAAAATTTGCTTCGATTTAACATCAGTTTTCCAAAAGCAGTTGTCTGCTATTACTCGAAACAAATCCGAAACTTTTATTTTCGGATACGGTTTCGGTTTCGGATATGTAATTATTTCGGATATCCGGTAGTTTCGGTTACGGTTACGGATATCCATAACATCCCTACTTTACGTAATACTATTAGTCCAGTCAGGGTAGTTGTAAAAAAGTGTAAAATTTTTGAAAAACGGAACCCTGCCGTTTGTTTTCGCGCAGTTGGGTAAAAAAAAGTATGGGTTTATTATGTCAAAACAAAAATGTGTGCAAAAAATTCACTTCTCCAGAATTTATTCAGAGATTAAATCCTTAATTACTTAACTAAGCTGCATCAGTACTTATCCAATAAAAGATAGTGTTAGGTAACGTAAAAGCTCCTATACCGGAACACTATTTTTAGGTGTGTAATTAAACTGGCTTATAAAAATTGACAAATAAATTAAACACCTTTTTTCTTAATAAGCATGAAAAAAATATGTTTTTAAAAAAATACAACCTAAAAATTTTTATTTATTAATGTTTTTCTTTTACAAAATGTCGACATCTATATCCAAACAGAGAAATATTAATGACGCTAGAAGTTGGGAACCGATATACAAACAGACGTGTAATATGACACATAGATTGACATCTAGACGTCGAGGTAGGAAACATAGAATGGTTTAAGTATCAAACGTAAATAAAGGATCAAAATACTATATTCAACAAAAATTTTTTAATATATATATATATATATATATATATATATATATATATATATATATATATATATATATTTCTTTAATTAACTAAGGAAACATTAAATGCGAGGTGAATTTAAATTGAGAAATAATCATTCTATTAATAATAATTTTTGTTATCAGAGGTTTCTTTCAGAAATAACTTCATTAATATACTTATAAATGTCAAAACTGTTTGGATATATGATCGCGTTCCGGTATAGGGGCTTTTACGTTACGACAAAGAAATGTGAATTGCTAAATTAGATTTTATACGTCCAAATAATGGCGGCGGATTGGGTTAAAACGGAAACCGGAACAATTCATTTTTGGAAATATTGATTTCAATTAGTAACTTTTAACCGTATAAACTTTTTGATAATAAAAATTTTAAGACCGTTCTAGTTTGTTTTGTGTATTTAAACTTTTAATAATTAACTGAAATTCACTATATAGTTAAATTTAATTACTTATTGTGATTGGGATTAGGAACGCATCGACAACAGATTGCTGTAATTTAAATATTAATAAACGTTCTCAAGATATTTGGATTCTACAACGTTACAGAGTAGTTTTGTGAAGATTTTTAGTTTATTCAAGGTAAATTCATCGCCCAAATAGTAATACGTTCCAAAACGTACAACAAAATCATAGCATTATTGACTAAAAAAAATTAATTTTTTTTTAACCACATTGGTCATATATGTATGTATACTTCCGGAAAAAAATAAGTTAAACACTATGAAAAGGTAATACACAATAAAAATATACGCGATCATTAATTTTTTATCACTAAGTTGTAGAATCAATCACCAAATTTGGGCGCATGGTGGCCACATTACTGGAAAACCTGGAAATGTCAGGGAATTCTAAACTTTCTGGAAAAGTCAGGGAAAGGTCAGGGAATTTTACCAGAAGACTGGAAAAAATTGATTTTTATAATTTTGTTTATTTAAGGATAAAATTTCAATCAATTTTTCACTTGTTTTGAGATTAGATTTAAAAACTGGCGCTGATTTTTTTTTTGGTTTTGTTTTTTTTAATTTTTCATATAGGTACTTTTTTTAAGAAAAAGTGTTAAAAGTTATTGAGAATTTTTTTTTTTTAGGTTTTTGGGATAAAGTAGGGGCGGTATTTTTCACAAAATAGTTAGGGAATTTTTTTAATAAAACTTCTGGAAAACCTGGAAAAGTCAGGGAATTTGATCTTTAAAAATCTGTGGCCACCATGTTTGGGCGTCATTTGGAAGTTAATCATTCACGGTTGACTTATATAAATCCTTTTCATAGGTAGATCTAAAGGCTTGAGATCAGTTACGTGGCTCGCTTAATGATAAAGACCCGGTCTGACCATTTCGGGCACTTTCAGCTATTGTGAGGTAGTACAAAGAAATAAATTTTAAAGCCATTGCAGGGAATGGTCCGGACGCCCGTAGTAATCGGACCGAGTTTAGTTAATTCTGGTGCAAGATATTGGGGCGAGGAAAACACAAAACCAATAAATATATCACATAAACACATTCAACTTACCTATCACTTTTTTGTCCAACACTGTTGAATCGACCAATTATAATAGAAAAGTTAGCGTATTAGAAACGGAATTAACGTTTTAAATTATTGTATTTAAAAAGTTCGAATCATAACTTATTTTTTTGCCGGGGGTATGCGCTTTTTATTTTTTGGTCATGCAACATTATTTTAATAATTTTTCCAATTATGCTAACGCCATCTACTAACAATTTTAGTTACCTAAGTTTTTTTTACAAAAATTAAAATTTATTTTACTTTTTTACCTTGAAATATTTTACCTAGAGCAAAATACGAGGTTGGCTCGATCAATTGCGTGGTTTGACTCAAAGTTTAAAATTGCCAGTATTCCACACAACGACTTCGAAACCCATAAATTTAATTCAGTAGTAGTAAATTTAATAGCGATATTTTAATTATTTTTTAAGTAGTTTACCCGAGGTTTTGCCCATGTGATATCCGAAATTATGACATCAAGTTAAGTAGGGTCATTTAAATTGACTGAAACTCAGAGACTTCGAATGAAAAATCCGACAAAATCCTTGCGATTCAATTAATATTTTTATTCCATTAAAAATGTACATTTTGTTGTAATAAAATTTTAATTAAGTGAAATTTAAATAACTAAAAAAATTTACTTAATTATTTAAATTTGGTATCTTTCGTATACTAAAGTCGTTCATTATTCCTAAAATTCTTTTGAACAAAAATTTTTTAGTAAAATTTCCTAAAATGACAAATAAAAATATTACTTAATATAAATGAAAATATCATAGTAACGATGTAATTACCATAATAAATTAACCACACAAATTGACCGAGCCAACCTTAGAAAAATGCATATTTTAAAATTAGTATCTGCAATTTATTGTGGTTAAAGCAATTTAAATATATTTTGATAAGGTTGTTATCTATTTTTCTTACATTTTTGTGTAATTATTTCGTTTTGTTTGTGTTTCTTTTAACACCTTCTACAAGCTTGTACATAAAGGAACCGAGTTTGGCAACATTACTGCCATCTAGTGTCAGTTTGACAAAATTTGCGTTTACTGTCAAGTGTCAAAAACATTTTCGTAAGTAATATCATTTAATAAAAGTTGCCGCAATTTCCTTATTGTTGTGAAATTTCTCAAGTTTATGCTCGGTCCCTACAGTGGTAATTAAAAGTAAAATGAAAGAACTATGTGAAAAATAAATTATTGTCTTTTAAATTTTTTTGAATGTTCGGTATACTTACGGAGCTCTCATTTTTGTATACTGAAGATTCAAAAACCCAAGTGTTTTAACAATTTATTTTTGTATTTTAATTTTCTGTTAAATTTTTTATCAATTTTTTCAATATTTTTGAGAATTAACAAAGAGAATTCTTTCAATTTTTTCTTATTTTCATAAGCCTAAATGTTTAGTCATTTAAATTTAATTTGAAAAATTTTCATGAAAAATATCTTACCCTTTTTTTCTTATTACTCGTTACAGAATATCAACAAAACATGGAGAGTGGTGGAGCAGATTTCGACTCTGGTGAGTAAACTTTTTTTTTACTTGTTTTTGATGTTTGACACTGAGTAATTTCACGCAAGGAAGTAGCTTACAGCAGCGCAGCACTGACATCTATTGGTGACGTTTTAAAGCAACATGGCCAATTAATAAACCATACTAAAACGTCACCAAAAGATGTCAGTACACTAGGCTGCTGTAAGTTGCTTGTTTCCGTGAAATTATTCAAGTTTTGTTGAATTAAAACATAAATTTTGAGTATTTTGAAGACCTTTCTTAAAACAGTTCTTCCCATCATGGTCGTACAAATTATCCGTAAAATTGATAGTAAAAAAGACAATGAAAAAATTAGATAGGTAAACGTTTTAAAAACAGTGTTGGTTTTCTCTTACATTATAGTGTTCGATAACGGACAGGTAGAAGTAACTTCCGTAGGCTATTTCTCATAAATAACATTGCTTTTTCCGATGTAGAAAACATCCATTATCGTTTCTTTTAAGTTTTCTACGTTGTGACCTATTTTTTTTTTCTATTCTTGGTTTTGAGGTGGACCGTAGACAAATATTAATTTATTGCTCTGATTGTTGTTGATTCTTTTTTGTGCGGTGGAGGGGACCGCATAAAAAAATCGCACAAAAAAAAATATATTCAAAAATATCATAAATAGTTATAAAAAGTATAGTTCGATCCAAATTGTACAAAAAACTTTTTTTATGCGGTTGGTTGGGACCGCATAAAAAAAATTTCATCGAAAAAACCACTCAAAATCTCACGATTTTCTTAAAAGTTGCTTCTATAAACAAGATAAAGCATTAATTTACACCTAGAAACATTTTGTTTCAATTTTATAATATCATGAAAATTTTGAAAAATACATGTGTAAAAAAATTAAATAATGCAATAATTTATGTTCTTACGCAATGTATATTGATTAAATGCTTAAAAGTCGTTAAAAAGTATTTTTATCAAAGAGAGTTATTATAGTAATTGTTTAAGTTTCTTACTGTCTCGTGATTTTGATTCATATTATGCATTTTAGTGGCCATTTTTTACAAATCGCATAAAAAAACCGCACAAAAAAAGACCGCATAAAGTAGAGTTCAGCTGTACTAGCAAAAATTCAGGTAACCTAAAATAAAATAAATATGAATTGTTTTCAAATGATAGCCAAAGAAAACTATTCGGAAGCGTTGAACCTTTGAATTATTTTTTAATACCAAAAAACCTCACCGATCTTTTTTCCATAAAAATTAAAAGTGAATTTATAACCAACATCATTTACAATGTTGACAGTTTACATTATTCATTTACGGGTCAAATTACCCTAGCTGACAATCGTCGGAAAATACAGGGAAGTTAAAATTGTCGAATAAATGTTTCATTTTGTTGGTAATTTAACAGTACCACCAGTTGGGGCGAATTCGGACAGTGAGGGCGAATCCGGACAGAGCTGCCTCTCGATATTTCTTCATCAGTATTATGATCGCACAAGATCATGGATCCATCTATGCTACTGAATTTTGTCAGTTATTAGTTAATCGTCGAAGAAAAACGGTGAACGTGATATCTCTATATTTTGTTATTTTACGGGCACGTCTTCAATATTTTTAAATATAACGCACGTTTTGAAATCTTACAAAGAAACTGCTGTAAAAAAAAGAAACAGTTATCGCTCAGAAAAAAGAAAATCGCTCAGACAAGCTGCTGAATATTTCCATGTTCCCAAATCGACCTTGCATGATAGACTCATTGGTAAATCGAAATTAAATTCACTTAAATCCAAAATGTTTTATTTCACCCATCAAAAGTCATTCGCTGATGCAGGTATTTATCTTAGCGAATTTCCAGATTGGAAATTCGGCTATTTTTATCTTTTTACGTCCGATTTCACTCATATGCATGACTGAATGTAATTTATACATATTGCAAAAAAAGCACTGTCCGAATTCGCCCCACGCAAATTGCATAAGATCCGACAATGACTATTACAAAGTGATCAGGCGCAGATAGACCACTCAACGCCATGACACAAAATCACGAATTCATAAGGATTTCGTTGTTAGAATCCGACGAGATCCTAAAAGCTGTCTCAAAAAAAATTAACTCAAAATTGCACTATAAATTATTATACAACACTTATCCACATTTTAACAATCATTATTATGTAAAACTACATCGCAAACATTTTATTTCACTTAAAAAATCCCAACAATCTCCTCAATACAGCGATATTGATATGTAATATATTCAGTACACTTTTAAAAATTCAATTTTACTTTTAAGTTGAACATGATTGTGAATTACATATGTCCAGTTATGTACACAACATAGTTGTGCTATCATACCGACAGTTGAACACATTCACTACTGAACTGGTTAAACAAGTTTACCAAATACATACATCACAACAGTCACATACACACGCAGACGAGATCATGCATATGTGTCGGTAGCGCTCACTGACTAACTCAGCGGTATCGCGGCATCGATGATGTCATTGATCGATGTTGTAACAGTGACTCAAATTATTTCAAGAATTTACAATAATTATTCGGAATTTTGCATTTTCCTAGTAAAAAATAATGTATATATGATTTATCTGTGCAAATTTTCGGAAGGAAATAAAAATTATGAATAATAGATATATTATTTGATTGATATAAAAATAATGATTAGTCAGTCTATAAGATTTTTTTTTTTTTTTTGGAATATTACTGACTAAAAATAGTAAATGTGAAATTTTTTTTAAACACGTTAATGGTCATGAAGAATTATAACGAAATCACCAATTGATACATTGTTTTAACAACTAATAGACCATGTATAAGGCCCGATTTACATTAACGCTCCGCTCTCGATACGATATCACTCCGCTCCCGTTTCAATAGAATATTCTTACACAATAAACAATGAGTGTATTCACATCATCGCTCTGATATCGGTCCGATATCAGTCACGGTTCGCTCTCGCTCCAATGCCACTCCAATATCAATACCACTCAGGTAATATTTTATCGGAACGATATCAGACTTGTTATGGCTTGTACCTTTAGTGTAAACACTTTTGATTCCACTCCACTCCGCTTGCATTCAGTTGTTATGAAAAGATATTTGTATCGAACTGAGACCGAACTGGGAGCGTACCCAGAGCGGCATTATAATGTCAATAGAGAACGGAAAGGTACCAGCATGATATCAGCACTGTAATGTGAACACAACAAGATTATATCGAATCGAGAGCGGAGTGATATTGTACCGAGATCGAAGCGTTAATGTAAATCGGGCCTAAGAAATTGTAGCTCGCTCTTTGTCTAAGCAAATAGGTGCGATGGTTCGACAACGATCACAGGTCTGTTGCACAATACGTACCGCTTCGATCCAAATTTTTAATTAGACAGAGAGCGAGTGATGTTTATGTAGTTTATTGGTGTCCGCTTTATATTAAATTGTCAACGTGGTACAGCGTTGTGTCGCAGTTAGTGAGATTTCACTTGACGTTTTAAGGTATTTACTTAATCCGTAAAACGATTTTTCAAAGGATTTTAACAAAACTTAGACATTTATTTAATTCAATACCAATAATACGAGCCTATACCGAAAAAAACAACTGACCGTCCCAATTTTGAGAAAAACGGTTTCAAAGTTTTGTAGTTTTAACACGGGCTCTTATGGGAGAACTCTATTTTTTTTTTTTTTTTTTAATAAAATGAAAACGTGTCAAAGGAATTTGATGAAAATTTAATATGTTATAAAATACAAAGTTACAAACCATATTTAATAACAAATAAAAATTATTGACCGCGTCGTTTTGAAATATAATTTATAAACATCTTTTTACAACGTTTTTACAACGCTTTTTCAACAATGCTTTTATATTGCTACAATTTAAGCGCGCGGAAATTAAAAAACAAACAAGTGGTATACAATTAATATAATAGCTGAAGAATATTAATACATTATTTAATTTTGATAAAAGAAAATTTTTTCACTGAGCTATACTTTTGTACCTGACAATCTCGCACCAAATACCTTAAGCATTAGTGACCGTCAACCGTTTAAAGCGTTTAAATAACAACCAAATATGGGTAATCCATTTTTTTTTTTTTTTTGTATTTTAGAAGGAAACTTTTTTTTACACGTTGCCCGTCACAAGCCATAGCACATTATGGTGTTTTCCCCGGGACTGGATCACGATGTCTCTGATGTGTGGGAAAAAACACTGACTTTAGCAGGGAAGCCCACGAACCCAAAAAGTCTAAAATATTTTTGTTACCTTCATTGAACCGTTCAAGGTAATTGAGAGTTGACCACGCACGAAAATAACACTTTGGACCAATTCATAAGTGTTCGGAACCCAAAAAATAATCAGTTGGTGCTAAAAAAACGATAATTTTCTTTGAATATCAATATTCTAGAATTATCTAAACAAATAACACATTTGGAAATTCCATAAAAAGTCAATAAAATGTTTGTGAAATTGTTTCGCGAACTTCTCTTATCAAAAAGTCGACAATAAAATTCTTAGAAAATAAAAATTGATACTACCTATATATATATTTTTTTTTATTAATTAGAATCCAATTTCGTAATCACTGATAGATAAATTACAGATTAAATAGATTATTTGAAAATTCTAAAAATAGTCAGGATTTAAAAACATATTGTATATTTTTTTTCCCGTGTAAATTACCCAAATATCGGATGCGCTATTGTTAAAAAAAAAAAATGACTCATATTCTAGGTCATACAAAAGTATCATATCAGCACCACTGAATACCATCATCAGCATTTTACTATGAAACCGCCAGTCAATCGGCGATTTATGTACTTACTCATTCTTTAATTCCACACTCGTCGGTGTGTGGGGTTCATTCATAACTGCCAGAATCGTATCAAAAATCGAAAAATCACAGTCAAAAATAAAGACAAAATTAGCCAACAACACACTAATTTCGTATAACTATCACTATTCCACAGTTACACAGAAATATAAAGTTTATATCACAATTAAAACGGTATTTTTTTGTATGGGTCATTATTTGCTATTTGATTTTAGCATGGCTATCAATAGTTATTTGTGTATTAATAGCACAAAATGGTGCTTTGCCGCTCGATTGAGAATGTTGACGCGCGACGCCGCCAGGCGGAGCGCGTTAATCTCATGAGAGCAGCAAGTCATTTTGTGCTCGAATTACACACAAAATTTTTTCTACAATCTTATAAAATTTTTAGTCGAATTTTCTCCGAAAAATTAG
This sequence comes from Brachynemurus nebulosus, assembly GCA_035578155.1. NCBI lineage: Eukaryota > Metazoa > Arthropoda > Insecta > Neuroptera > Myrmeleontidae > Brachynemurus > Brachynemurus nebulosus. Next base: position 69,587,871 of record JAPWDM010000003.1, read on the forward strand.
ACTTATACAGTCTATACGATAAGAGCTGCGAGAGGCGAGACCAGGGGCGCTATCCGTTTTCGGACCCGTAGTTAACGATTATGTAAAAAAAAAAGATGTCTGATATATATATATATATATATATATATATATATTTTCCCGCAACCTTTTAATATGTGTAGGGCCCCCCTATGGAAGTTAAGAGATGAAATTTGGTAAGTGGGGCTTATTCCGATGCACAACAATACTATCAAAGTGGGGTCAAATTTTGGGCAAATTTTTTTTCGGACCCGACCTTTAAGGGGGTGGTGGGGGGCGGAAAAGCAATAAAACTTTTCCAAATCGGTTTTAAATAATGTTTCGGTCAATTATCTACAACATATCCAAAATTCAGCTTCCTAGGATGATATGGTGGGAGTAGAGGGGGGAAAAACGATTTTCGCTGGATCTAACAGGCCCCCAGCCCCCCAGAATTAACGTAGAGGGTTGAAATTTGGTGTGTTGATAAAGCTCGTACCTAGGTTGTGCTTTTTGGAGGTTTTAATATTTTACCCCCACCCCCCTCATTTTTAAGCTACAATTTCATGCATTTTCGACGTTTTCGAAGTTTGTACCACTCGCACAGGTCACCCGAATAAACCTAGAGGGCTGAAATTTCGTATTCGGATTGAGTTAGTATCAAGGGGGTGCCTTTTGGGGGTCTCGACTTTTAACCCCTACCCCCACCATTTTTATACCCAAAAGAACATGATTTTTCTTGTTTTTTAACAGTTTCGTTCGGGTCAAAATCTCCCCAAATAAACCTAGAGGGCTGAAATTTGGTGTACAGGTTAAGCTAATAGCCAGACACTGTTTTTTGGAGGTTTCAACTTTTAACCCTTACCCCCACGATTTTTACGCCAATATTTCCTTAATTTTTTTGCTTGTTTTCTAACACGTCTAGAGACTCCATAAGGAAACCTAGAGGGCTGAAATTTTGTACGTGTATTCAGTTAGTATCCAGCTAGTACCTTTTAGTGAGTCCACATTACTTTTCCCCCCACTTCTTCCATTTTTACATCGGAATTGAATGCTATTGTTAAATGTGTTTTAAATGCATTACTTTTATTGTAAATACAAGTAGGCGAATAGTAATTTTAAAAAATTTAAAAAAAAGTGAATACAATTTTTTAACAAATGAAATACATACATATTAAGTAATTTGCAAATGTTATTAAAGTCACTGTTTATTTATTTATTTAATTATTATTTAGGAATTTTGGATTTTTATTATTTATAAAATAGAAATTTTGGATTTTTTTGGAAAGAAAAAATATCTTCATAAAAGCCTTCCAGTTTACTATTTAAGTTCCTTTTTTAATATTTAAAAGTAAAACACAAAGGCAATTGGCGGATAAGCATGGATAGAAATGCCCTCGTACGAATTGTGTTGGCTTTTTCCCTGTTAACTTCTATCGGCACAAAATTGAAATTTACTGAGATTCAGCCCTTAAAAACTTAAAATCTTTTTATAAAGCCCCGATCAACCGGACACTCATTATCAGTTTTGAAACCACCAAAATTACAAATCGCTTGTGGACTTTCAATTATATTTCGCTTGTAGACACTCAATACCGAAGAAATAATTTTTTATTTTTTTTATTTTGTATTTATTTTTTTTTTTTTTTTTTGAAAGAAAAAATATCTTTATAAAGGCCTTCCAGTTTACTATTTAAGGTCCTTTTTTAATATTTAAAACTAAAACATAAGGGCAATTAGCGGATAAACATGGGCAGGAATGCCCTCGTACGAATTGTGTTGGTTTTTTTTCTGCTACCTGTTTTCGGCACAAAATTGAAATTTACTGAGATACAGCCCTTAAATACTTAAAACCTTTTTTTAAAGCCTCGATCAGCCGAACACTCATCACCAGTTTTGAAACCAACAAAATGACAATTCGGTTGTAGACTTTCAATCACATTTCGCTTGTAAACATTCAATACCGAAGATGAAGGAGAAAATTCGACTACCGTGATGGGGCCCCGCTGCTCACGGCGTTTTTTTTTTATTTAATGAAAATACTTGAAAAAATAATAATGGACGTTAATATTTGCTTTAATATTATAATTTTTGCAGCTTCAGAAATATCTGGAGGTGTACTTGAGAAATCACTGTCACTATTACATATTTCCATCATATATATACATATTTTTTAAATATTTTTTTCTTATTATTTATTAATTATAGTTATTTATTATTTTTAATTAATATTTTGCAGTTATTTTGAAATTTAATAAGATTAATATTTCACTTGATTACGATAATTTTAGAATTTGTTGATTTGTTACCATAGAAAATATAAAAAACAACGCCTACCCGATTTGTAATTAAATATGCGTTGACCGAGCGACAAAGTATTACTTTGCCGCTTTAAAGCGCAAAGTAGTACTTCGTTGCTCGGCAACGACAGTCTTCGGCAAATACACATTTTGTGCTCTCTTCACAGAGCGCAAAAGCCTACTTTCCACTAAGATTGTAGAAAAAATATTTTGTAAGTTACAAATCCTACAGTATTAGAAAAAAACGCTAGCATGCTCTGAAATGTTCTTCACACGTTACAGAAGGTTTGAAATTGAAATACATTTTCATTATTTAGAAAAAAAAATCATAAAGGTACAAAATGTCACTACTCTGGTATGTCTTTTTCGCAATTAGCTGAGAAAATTACGGAACAGTTGCTTCATTCTTACTTTTGATTAATAAGTAAATATTTATTTTAAAACTAAATCATATATAAAACATACAACAGTGCAAATATAAAAGTAATAGCTTAAATAAGTTAAACATTTTGTCGGTTTTTGTTTGTTCTCAATTTTCATGTCTCTTCCTCTGGCATTTTTAAAAAGCTGGAAATCTCAGCAAATGCTTACCTAAGTACTGCCAACACTTGCATATGTATAAAGTCTCTAGTGAAGTTAATTATAAGCCATTTATTTCCCATTTTAGCTAAATGATGTCCTCAGTTGACCACATGGTCCTATGAATTAAGGCTATGTGGTCGGTGAGCGTTGTCTTTCTTCTGGTCAGTGTAAAATTTATAAATTTATGTGTATTGTCGTTATATAAACATAATTTGATACATAAATCTGCAATAATTCCGTGAATATATTGACACAAATCTTTTAGATTTGTTATTTCTGTCAACTTTATATAAAATTGTCACTCCTCTGGCTTGAGATAATGTTTTTCTCTGGCATATAGACACTAGATGAGGGACAGTCACGCCAGAAAAGTGACATTTCTTTTATTTTGAACAACTATTTATTACCGGGTTTATTATTTAAAATACCTCTGTATGTGCCTGATTCTAATTTCTAATGTTTCATTTTATAAAGAAAAATTTTGAGATTTTTTATTACTTATTCTTTGTGTTTTCTTTTTTTATTACTGAAAAAATTCCATACAGCTGTTAGAACTTTTTATTATACAGAATCGAGCCATTAGCGCCATTTTAGCGTAACCGACAAATATCAAATTTTACAGGAGAAGGATTTTTTAAATATTTGTATGGCGCTTGCGATATTTCTACTGTCGCCTGAGCATATTATTCCTATTATTTTATTAACCTTACGATAAAGATGGTTATTGTTGGTTACACTAAAATGTTAAAATGTTATGTAACAAAATAAACAACCATTATAATCTATTATTTTATTTATTAAAATTAACATTGTCAGTATTTATTTGGTACACTTTGCAAAAAAGTCACTTTGTTAGAAGTTTTCCTTTTAATCTGTTGCTTTGTTGATACAAATGCTGCCCAGCTTTTGAAAAAAGTCTCTCTGAAGCTGTTGAAGTTGCTGTGCAACACAAATATTTAATGGGATTTTTTTCAAGTTTGGATAATTGGATCCTAGAACTTGCCATAAAAGTAATGCATCTTGTTTTAAATCAGCTACAGGATTTTTTAAATACTGGATAGCTTAGAGTAATATCGATGTTTCGATATTATTCTCGTAACATCGATGTGTCGGTGTTATCGAGGACAGTACATGGATGTTTTTACATCGATGTTTTCCCTCTAAACATCGATGTTTTTCTACCATCGATGAATATCGATCATCCCTACTGGCCCATTCATAAATGACACTACAAAAACGATAAACTTTTGATATATTAAGTGGCAGTTTTTTCTAAAACATTTTTCTTTATTTTAAAAAATTTCTCGAAAAAATCAAATAGCAAATAATGACCCGTATATTTTTAACAGTTTGTTTTAAATCATTTTCCAAAAATGAAGGACAAATATATATTTATGTACAGTGGGCGTATTTAGCTATTCTTTATAAGTATTGTTGTACTTTTGAAGCAACTTGTTGCATCAAACAATAAAGATAGAATCCGATTTCCATTTCTTTTTTATCTCAGTCCAATAAATTGCAATAGATATATATGCGGTTGTGTGTATTGATAAAAGACAACAAATATTTAAAATCAGTTCCTACTTCTGTATGTAAATTTCTTGACTACAATACGTTAGTGTTGATGCGAGTAAAAGAGCAACGTATGACGTGCCGTAAGTGAGTCTCTGTCGAATGATAATTATGTGGTGGTTTAGACGTAAGATGTTAGGAGATTCCATCCATACTTGGATTACTCATAATTTTGATTAAGAAATTTACGGAACTTGACTTGTTTGTTGTTGGTTACATAGCTGTGTAGTTTTTCATGATAATTGGTGCTTTTTTTTTGGTTGTAATTTTTCATTTTGTTCACAACAATTGTGAATTTTCTTAGTTTTTTTTTGAAAAATTTCTGTTTGTATAATGTGACTATTGTGCTTTTTAATTTAAAGTTTTTCGTTTTCAACAAATGGATTCTTCAAAAAAACATGACGATAGTCAAAGTGGTGGTTGGGTTAAGGGAAAAATTACCTACTGGCATGACCCAGGTAAAATTGAAAAATTAAAATTTTATTTAGAATCCATCAGTAAGTCAACTTAAAACCAAAAAATAATAAAACAATAGCTACTTAGTGTGTACGTTATATTTGCCGGTATTTCATTATTGTGAACTGTCTCACAGCTGTTTTATGACGTCATTGATTGTTGGCGGATTTTTAAATAAATTTGTTCATGAATCATGAATTAAGTTTTACATACTTTTTTTTATAGATTCTTATTTTACCGCCAAGCAAATCTTTTAGTAATTGTAATTGTCACCAGGTGGTACTGTAGTAAATTATTAAAGCGCTTCTTGTTTTAATTTATAGAGGGCACTGCTTGATTATACTAATCATGGAGCACATACTAATATTTACTCGAATCTAATCTAATCGAATCGGTTTATCGATTATGATCATTTTTGTTGCTATAAACACGCATAGAATTACGTTTAAATCCAGGCAACAGTACTTAAACAGTTACTAATGATTAGTGCTGAACCCGTCAGCAGGGTTAACCCCAATTGGGCTATATTTATTTTCGATTGACGATAAAAAAATAGCCGTTTGGGCTATTTTAAATTTTTAGTTTATAAATTACAATTTTTTAGTTATTTTTAAATTTTTTTTTTTTTGCTTTTTAACTGTATTTTTGGAGACATTTTTCAAAAAGTTGGCCACTTTAAGCATTGGGCTATTTTTAGTTGCTCGAATGCCGCTCACCGGCGGTTTTCATTAAAACTTTTCTGGCAAAACTGAACCCGTGTAAACAAAATCGGAACTCAAAATTGGAATAAACTTCCCTTCTCGTTAAATACTATTTTTAATATTTGTATCATAATTGACTATTATATCATGTGAGGTACTATAAGTTTTCTTTTTTTTTTTAAATGTCCAATGTCACCTAATCATATTATGTACATCAAGAATAAATTAATTATTAAACTAACCTTAAAACCAAACCAGTAATTATTGTAAAAATTGTAATTTTGTTTTTTGTTAAATGATTAATCCAAAAAAAAAATTTTTTTTGTTCAATATTGGTCATCAATTTTTATAAAGTAAATGACTCATTATCTTTATTATTCCTATTTTTGATTATCTCACATCATTTTATTTTTTTTTTTTTCATCAGTTTTGATAACAAGTTTCGTAATTAATTTTAAAATTTTAATTATTTTATCAGAAACAATTTTAAAAATTTTGCAATCAATTTTAACCCTTGACTTTACTGTTGGGGATTATACTACTAATTCAAAAGTTCTGTTAATAGTCATATTATGACAATCATCAACTGACACTTCGTACTACACTTTTTAGTGTCCCGTATCAAAATGAAACACTTACGGTGTTCGTGTGTCACAGTCGATTTTCTCTGAGATTATCCTTGTATTAAAAACATAAAGATAAAAATTGAATTTTTATTATGGTGGTGAATTTCATGGGGTAATTAAGAAATGGGAAAAATTTTTTTCGTAGGCATTGTTTAAAAAAGCTTACTGAAGCACAAATTAAACAATTTTTGAACATTTTTCGTGAGATACGCTTAAAAATCTCTGTCCCCCTTAAAGATTTTCACGATTAAAAAACTATAGTGCAATTAATTGTTAAAACAATTTAATTTTTTAATTTTTACAGCTTTTTCGAGAAAAAATACTTTTCCCGATGTAGGATACCACTTTTGTTCTTACACATTTTTCAAAATTTTTAATTTTAAATCGGTGTTTAAAAACTACTTAATGTACGAAACACTATTTGCGTAAGTTCAACTTGCATTTGACCGATTTTTTTTTTATATCTGTTTCCTTTTTAGCGAATTTCCAGAATGGAATTCTGCTATTACAGCCACTGTCATGACGCGACTTGAGCGCGGGACTATGGCAGAAATTGGTTTTGAGGTCCCTAGAAACCGAAAATAATATTCACTAAAATTTATATATATATATATATATATATATATATATATATATATATATATATATATATATATATATATATATATATATATATATATATATATTACGGCCCAACCAACATAAGGTTGCCGGTCAGATGCGCAAATGTAAAAGTGCGACAACAAGAATTAAACATATAACATATATGCATAAAAGTGTGATAGAAGTTGTATTTGTCTACTGCGCGTACAACTTTGACCGGCAACCTTATGTTGGTTGAGCTGTATGTATATATGTGTCCGCACGATTACTCTCGAACGAAATGTCTTACCTTTATGAAAATTGGTGAAGATATTGGAAGTCCCAAACCGTTGGACGAGTTCGTTAATCGAACATGTCCGATGCCTGGAACATGGTTTTTTGGCAATTTCCGTGAAAAAATTAGTTTTTTGCCAAAATTTCCCCTTATTCAAAAGTTTTTACGACATTTTTTTACACCATTAAAACTGCGAGAAAAAATCACACAAAAAAAGTTTTTAAACTATTTTTGTATGTCAACTAGTTTCCGAGAAAAACTAATTTTTGTAAACGGAAATTCGCTCTGTTATGCAGGATGCTGCGACAGGAGTATTATTACAATTTTATAAGCAATTTCGAGTAAACTTAGGCGCAATCATGTTTGCAATTGTATTGCCGACGTATATATTTATGACACAGTAACATTTATTTGATTATATTTTTGTTATACCCACGTCGTATATTGAAGGGTTAAGTTAAAGGAAACAGACGAACATTTGCGGCAGGTTGGTTGCACTGATTTGGCACTATTCACACCTATACTCATCTACGTTAAAAATACAAACAAGAAATAAAGAAGTTATTTTTAGTGCATAATATAACAATATTACAATAACGCATGCAACAATTAAAAAATCAATAGAAAAAAATTGCCAGACAGTGTTTAAATTTTTTTTGTTTACATTATTTTTATCGCAATTAATTGAAAAAATATTAATTTGGTAAAAACTTGCATGTCTGGCTAAATGCAAAACACCATTCATTAGTACATAATGATGTTTTAATGAGCGTAGGGGGAACCAGTGGTGTGACGTCATATGATCATAAGAAAAACAGCACATTTATAGTAAATGATGTAATTAATGATGTAGAAATAAAGAAAGATGGATTTATGGAAAATTATACGAACTATACATACATATTTGTTATGTATACATAAAATGTTGATAAACAAAATATGTTCCAGATTATGGGGGTGGACCAAGAATAGGCAGCCATAGATGGACGGACTTTCTAAAAGATTTCAGGGGGTATTCTGATCTTGACGGCCAAATTTTAAATATTTTTCCAGGCGTAATAAGTAAAAAACCTTCAACATTTTTATTATCGGTTTTTTTTTATCAGTATTTTCTCAAAAAGAAAAGCTGCTGCCCCCTGGTTGACATAATTCCAACCCCTTCGGTCATCTGAAACACAAAATTTCAGTGAGTTCTTAAAGAGTAAGGATGTCATTTTCGTTTGGCGGGAGCGATTTAAAAAAAAAATTTTTTTTTGCAAAATGGCGTCCATGTGAAAAAAAAAGTTTTTTCCCATCGTTTTTTCAGTTTTGGGAATTTTTTAAAACTACAAAAAAAATTAGAAAGCCTCTCGTTTGAATAGGTTGTTAGGATATCAAGAAGCTCTGTACAAAATTTCAAAGCAATCGGTCCACTAGAACTTCAGATATGTCAACTGTTTCAAAAAACATAGTTTCGAGAAAAACGAGTTTAAAGTTTGAAGTCTCGTTCCGGGCCGTCTGAGTCATTTATGGTGTGTTTATGCTTTTTTAATCGGCGATCCCCTGCCTCGTACAATGTTCCTTCCTCTAAACTTTAAAAATATGCCAAAAAAAAAACAACCAATTTTTTTTTTCATTTCTAGACCAAAATAACCCCTTAATTCGCTAGATTGAGTCCTAACTCCTATGAACTAGATAAGACCAATTCTGACGGATTTAATCATAAAGTTAGCACACTAACACAAAATAAAAATACCCCTGTCACAGCAGCCTGCATAAAGTAGCGAATTTCCGATTATAAAAATTACTTTTTCCCGAAAACCAGATTTTGTTTGAATAAATTTTAATTTTAGTGAAGAAAAAAAATAGGAACTTCGATTTTTCATCAACGCAAGTGTATATAACCTCTTGGAGCAATTGAAAAAACTATTCTTGTAGTTTTTCGATAACTACTGAGCGTTCTATTAAAATTTGAATTTACCACAATCTCCCCTGTCTGCCAGCCTCGTTGTAGCACCTACTTGGGATTCACCTAGGGATTCCCTCTTTTAAAAAAAATACCCAGCAGACAAATTGTAGAATTTACCTTATTTTTAAGTTTGGAAATTTCTTGTTATTATTTTCCTTTAAACTATTATGAATTCCACATTTTTTTTATTGTTATTCATTTTGTTAAAAGAATAGATATCTGGCGCCATCTTGAGAACAAAAAAAATAAAATTTTATTTGGTGTATCCTTGACACTGATACCATGCTGTACCGTCTGCGAATTATGACATGCTCTCTAAGAATTGAGAACAAACTGTACATGGCTAGTATAATATATCGGACAGCTACGGAGTTTCCAAGTCATGTATAGTATGTATGTACATAGTAGAATTTCGGAGACAATAAAAATGAGGTTACTGTTAATACTCGAGACGAAAAATAGTAAAAATAAAGAAATCAGATAAATATATCTGTATCTAACAACTATTTTTTTTCTTCTGATATTTTTTGGAACATTTTTAATTTTTCTAAATTTTCAAAAACTTTAATTGCGTACAATTTTATCGAAATTGATACTTAAGGGGCGGTTTACTTGAGAGTCGTTAAAAGAAATCGATTTTTTTTGCAGAAATTGGTAGCTAATTATGTGTAGAATATGTTCCCAAAGTGATTTTGCTGAAAGTAATTTAAGGGAAGGTTTACTTGAGATTTGATAAAAATATCGATTTTTTTTTTCCGAAATTGATAGCAAATTATGTGTAGAATATGTTCCTAAAGTGATTTTACTGAAAATAATTTAAAAACAAGATTCTTGCACATTAGCCGAATCCAGCTTTCTATAAAAAAAAATTCAAAAAACGTAGTTCACGCAATAATGAGTATTAAATATAAAATTTTGAAAACACGTGTTTCTTTATATGAGCCGTTTATTTTGAAAGTGGGGCAAGTCCATTTTTGAAAAAAATAAAGATAATGGTAGTTACAGATAAGACTTAGTATGATCTTTTTACCTGTCAACAATTTATAGTCAAAAAAATTCAGAAGCCTAATATTTGGAAGATTGAAGTTTTAGCTCTTAACAGTATTGTTAAACAGTTGGCAGTTTTTCGAGTTAAATTGCTTTTTAGGCAAGAAATTTGAGTTGTAGAAAACACAAATTTATTCAGAAAAAATATAAAACTCAAGTGTAATACGGTAAGATAATTTAATGAATAAAATAAATTAGTGTAATTCATATTATTATTATTTAATACATTGTTATTATGGTTCTGAAATCAGTTAAATTTACCAATAGGAATTTTTGTTTCGTTTTTATCGTGTTTATTTACAGTGAAATGATCAATTAAATGTTTTGTACGATTTTTTTCGCTGTAAAAATTTGTCCTAACTTTTTTTCCATGGTAAAAGTGAAAAAACTACAATATTCTTATGGGACTTGATACATATGAGTTAAATTATCTCGATTAATACATCAAATATTTCGAAAGTGGTAGGGCTTTATTTTATTATTTAAAAGTTTCCTGGTTTGTTTATAGATTTGTTTCTCGGTTTTGTTTTTAAGCCTTTTAAGCCTATTCGACTATCTAATAAAGTTACGTATCGAGGTAAAATTAAAAAAAAAAAATATTAATTCCGTGATACAAGCTTGTATTTTTTTTTTATTAATAACTAATTCATAATTGCAAAAATTATTGATTGTAAGTAATAAACTATTTAGTCTGTTTACAGTAAGAGAACAGATTAATTATGGTGTTCACATAATAAATACCGTAAGACTAAGACGTACGGAGTGTTGCCATCTAGTGACCCTGGATGAAACCTTGTGTAATTTTCTAACAACTCATGTAGATATTTTTGAATATCACTGAAGGCCTTTAAATAATTGTATGCGACAGTGCAATGTGCATATGAATAGACTAATTTCAGTTCACAATTATAATAATTATGACCTGCAGTTGATCTGTGCGCATGCTTATCACGCTTATTCTTATCGCTATCGCTATCGCACCCAATTGTGTAAAAACCTTCAAAGTTACTGAAACACAATTATCCGTTTTTAGGGCTCTGAAGAGACATTTTCGGAGTCTTAATAAAATTGGTTGGTCTGTCCAAACATTTCGTTTCGTAGAGGGGATATTTTTATTATTATTATTTTGATTTAGTGATAACAAAAATACATAGGTATCTAAATAGTTTGGACACATGTAGGTATGAGGAAAATTTACAAGTTTCATTCAGGATCACTAGATGGCAGCATTCCTCCTGACCTCTTACGATATTTTATCCTGTGAAAACCTTTACACAACAAATAGAACATCGATATATCATTTATGTGGCTAGGTTAGAAAACCATCGTCAATATGTAAACAAACTAAATAATTCACAGCGCACCCACCATTCTCAAAATTTATACAAACAAATATGTACTGTCGGAGTCAGAGAGTATTGTTTATTTGGTGATTACTCCTACTCACTACAGTTACAAATGACTACGACAGTTCACAACAATTTTTTTATCTCTACTCCCATAAAAATACTTGAAACAATTAAAAAATCAAAATCATTCTGTACGTAAATGTGAATAAAATTAATTATTATGTAAAATAGATTGATAAATTGAACAATGACATAATAACTGTTGAACTTGTATGACCATTCATGTATTTGTTGTATCAGTTGTATTCACTGTATATGTATAATATATGACGAAACATAAAGATATGTATACACTTACCCATACACAGAGAGATAAATACTGTATTAATATGTATGTGTATGTGTGTATCTTTTATAAAAATAAATACATATCTGTGAGTGTAGGTGATAAAATTACATTTTTTGAATAATTTTATAATGACGTATCGGAAATACATATAGCTTCAATGAATTTTACTATATTATGTATTATGTTATGTATTATTTGCATATCGGTGGTTAAACTTTAAAATCTTGTAAGTCGATTTTTTTCAATTTTCAGTTTTTCCTCCTGTGAAAACCTCGTAAGTAATGTTTCCTCTAATTTTTACTTGGTTCTATACATTATTGTCTATAGACCAAGTTATGTGATCGTGAAAAAATTAGATGTCGGGTTTTTAACGGAAATATACGTTTTGAAGTCCCCTGAATCTAAATTAGTCATTTAAAAAAAAATTCTAAAATTTGTCTGTTAGATGAACTATTTTGATTTCTAACTATGATTTTAATGAAATTTGGTAGGGGGATGAAATTCACCAAGCTACACAACCTGGTGAGGTCAATGTGCTTTATCTTGTTTATAAAAGCAACTTCTAAGGAAATTTTGAAGTTTTGAGCGTGTTGAGTCATGTTTTTTCGATGAAACTTTTTTTTATGCGGTTCCGATTCACCGCATAGAAAAAGTGTTTTTTACAATCTGGATCGAACTATACTTTTTATAGCTATTTATGATATTTTTTAATATATTTTTTTATGCGGTCCCTATCTACCGTGTAAAAAAAGGATCAGCTGTAGTACGTAAATTTATTTTCCCATGACTACGTATATGCCGGGAAATTTTTCTTCTTTAAACAAAGTACCACGAGAAAAAAAGAATATAGTTGTCTTTATTGTTAAAAATTGTTTCTAAAGAAATTGCCAAAACGTCAGGAAATTATAACCGTATATATGTATAATGAGCTTAGGTAGCGGTTTCACTGGATACGAATTCATCCGAAAACTCATTCGTACGGGTTTATACGAATTAAACAAATGCATACATTTAGACATGCGTGGTTACACTGCTTACGACTCTTTCGTACGAACTCGTACGACTTTTTGATACGATCAAAATATTTTGTTTTTTGATGCGAATTCGTACGAAAAAAATGCAATGGATATAGAAAAAATAATTATTTTTGTTGAAAAAAGGCGGTCTTTAAGGGATCAAAGACATAAATATTATCATAATAGAAAATTAAATAAAAAATTGTGGAATGAGGTGGCGAGGAAATGTTTAGATAATTTTTTAATTAAATATATTACGGTATAATAAAGCTAACCTAAGCTAACAAAAACATTTTAAGTATGTGTAATAAAAAATTAATTAACTAAATATTGAAGCTGAAATTGTATGTGACTTGCGACATGTTCAAGTATTCTAAAAATTTCTGTTCGTCTTGAAAAATTTCCTCAAAGTAATTCTAGAACTCAGCTTTTCTTGCTCTACATGAATAATAAATAATCGTTTACCCAGAATTGTTTGTTTTCTATAATTAGAAATTTTGAAAACAGTGATTCTAACAAATAGAATTCGGTAATTGGATTCATTGTTTGATATCATGCAATATGTACTAACGGTTTTCAATTTAAATTTAAATACGAATTCGTATTACGATTCCGTATCCAATGTAACCACACAGTCGTACAAATGAATTTCGTACGAGCTCGTACGAATCAATTTTTGTGCGAATTCGTATCCAATGTAACCGCAGCCTTATACTCTGTATACGCTATACGCAAGAACTGGAACAACTTTTCAATTATTCTGCATTGTCGTCACCACTTACATATACACCTAGTAACAATTATACAAGTTAGTATGTACGTGTATATGTATATAGGTTAAATGTATCCGTGTGCATACAGCAACAAAGCATAGCTAATAGATAAATTAAATCACGTCTTATAAGGGGTTAAATTGTGCACTATTGCAAATTAAACTGAACATGTTACTAACGAACACCTTCACTTGGAAACAGCCAGCACTAACTACATTTATATTTTGGGGGTCGTTGACACTCACTCTATGCAGCAGTCGTTCGTTGGTTCGTTCGTACTAAAACACACACACACACACGGGGCGAGTATGAGGCGAATTATGGAGAGAAACGTACCACCGAGTCAGCTGGGGCATTGACCGGCGCCGCGACGGCACGCATCTTGCGCGATATGCGTATATGTTACGTCCTTTCCACGCAATGCTATGTTGTTTGTGGTAGACGTCTAAACACCCTTCTCACAACTTCACAATATCAACCCTCACTAAATCTGTTATTTCTAGACCTATACATATTATGTATGTATATGTATATATATTTTTCGTCTGTTCCAAAAACATCGATTCGTAGACACGATGTAAATGTTCATAGATTTCGATTTAAGGCATAATTATTTAGGTACTACTATATGTAGATAGGGGCACGGTGTATTGAATTGTAGAGATAGAAAATCATATTATACATATACATATACCATGTGAGTTTCTTGAGAGTTGCCATTTTTATTCGAGCCAAATTGGTATGATAGAAATGGTACTGGAAAAGGTTATTTTCTTGGATGTAACGGAAATGTAACCAAGAAAAACACTATCGATTGAAGTAGCCTCAAATACATATGCATATTTTTACCGCCTAATTGATAAATTAAAGAAAAATTAAAAAATTAAACTTGGGCAAAAAAATTTTTTTTGCTCATTTATGTTGTTAATTAATGCATTAGATCAGTTTTATCAAAAAATTAATATATCGTCTCATTTAAAAATCTATAAGTTTATATCATAGTTCGAAAACCATAAGAGCTATAAAGCTCTTGACTATAGCAATCGGTTGCCCCCGTCGATATCTACAACTCATATTTGAACAATTTTTCGATTAAATCAACGGTTTGGCTGTAATTAAAATGGCAACTCTCAAAAAACTCACACGGTGTATATATATATATATATATATATATATATATATATATATATATATATATATATATATATATATATATATATATATATATATATATATATATATATATATATATAGTGACTATCACCATAGTGACGTCACAGTTTGAAGCAACTAAATGTCAGTATTTATAACCTCAAAATTTTGATTATATTCATAAAATGTCAAAGTCAAAGCAAGTATTTATTAGAAATCTGGTCGATTATTATTACTATATATATAAGCTAATAGAAATATTCAAAAGACAATTTCACCTCACCGATCAAAATTATCAAAATCAACATATCTAGCTACAAAATGTTACGTCATATTCAAAGAAATGGCGCGTTTTCACTAATTTGAATATTTGTTGAAAAATGGCGCGTTTCAAAATAAAATTTCTAAATAGTTATCAAATTTTTTTATGTTTCATCATTAAAATTGGACATATGTAATGATAATGCATAGAATTACACAACATTTGACACAAATTTTAAATACAGTCAAGTACCGTATTGTTCAGTACACGCTAGTATCAGAAATATAACAACATCGTCACTCTAATATTGATGTTAATAGTAGTAATTCACAACTTTGTATACTTACATTTCCCAGTGGAACTACCTTAAACATCAAAAATATAAGGTACGTTTTGAAAACGATGGTAGATCGCTTATTATAGTAGCACCATTAGTTTATTTGGTTGTGTCATATGGTGACTTGATAAAAGTAATGGCTATATAGCCAGTTTTAATAGCTGGGCCAATTTTATTACATTTTTATTTTTTTCAAGGTAGATAAGTTCCAGTGTTACACTAATGAGATTAACCGACATTTTAATAGCCATTTTTATGAAGATTTACTTCGAATTAGGAACTTAATCCAGTCAATAACTTATTACGTAAGATTTTAAATTTAATTATTCTATTTGTATTCGTTGGATTTTTACATCAAGTTCTAGGTAACAGTTCCGATTTTGATGAAACATTAAACTTGAGGTTTTTAATGTTTTATTGGGCTTAAAAATTTTACAAATCCTGAGGTCAAAAATTTTAAGGTCTGTTTTTATTTAATGTTTTTGATTTTCAGTAATTCCACCAAGAAAAAAAAATAACATTTTGAAAAAAAGGTCACCAAATTTGGACCTGTTTTTTAAGTTTCAGAAACGAATTGCTATTTTGGCTCTACTACAAAGAGTAGGGATGATCGATATTCATCGATGTTAGAAAAACATCGATGTTTAGAGGGAAAACATCGATGTTATGTCCTCGATAACATCGACACATCGATGTTATGAGAATAATATCGAAACATCGATGTTACTCTAACCTATCCAGTGTTTATAAAGTCCTGTCGCTGATTTAAAACAAGATCCATTACTTTTATGGCAAGTTCTAGGATCTACTTATCCAAACTTGAAAAAAATTGCCATTAAATATTTGTTTTTCGCAGTAACTTCAACAGCTTCAGAGAGACTTTTTTCAAAAGCTGGGCAGCATTTGTATCAACAAAGGAACATATTAAAAGGGAAACTTCCAACAAAGTGATTTTTTTTGCAAAGTGTACCAAATAAATACTGGCAATGTTAATTTTTAATAAATAAAATAATAGATTATAATGGTAGTTTATTTTGCTACAGAAACATCGATGTTTTCGAACATCGATGTCTTTCTTTCGATATATATCGTATATCAGTACTCTTGAATCGATGTTAACATCGATGTCAACATCGATGTTTTTCTAATATCGATCATCCCTAACAAAGAGTGAGAATTGAAAGAAACGTTTAACATCTTTCTCTTTCGCAAGTGTTATATTTGTTCGTACTTTCCTTGTTGAGATAAAATATATTGTATATGCTTTAACGGTCTACCTCTTACCCTATTAACCCTCAAGTAGCGACATATTTTAGAGATTACCATAAAAAGTTCATATTTTATCGAATTTCCAGAATGGAATTCAGCTATTATATCCACTGTCATGACGCGACTTAAGCCCGGGACCACGGCAGAATTTTTTTTTAGGTCCCTAGAAACCGAAAATTATCGTGAAAAAAATTAGTTTTTTGCCAAAATTTCGCCTTATTACACCATTGGAAAGAGGAGAAAAAATCACATAAAAAGGTCTTTAAAATATTATTCTATGTCAACTAGTTTCCAAGAAAAACTAACTTTTATAAACGGAAATTCGCTATGTTATGCAGGATGCTACGACAGGGGTATTTTACTTTTTTACTGATTTTAATTTCTTACCTTGATTTTTTTTTTTAATTACTATTTACTACAAAATTTTCTTCATTCGATTTAAGGAAAAACTTTTCAAAATGACTAAAAATTTTGTGTAAATTTAAAAATTATTAATATTAGTTTTTGTACAAATACCACAAGAATACAGCGTTGATATTTTTTTACAGGCCAACAGGGAATGCATGGCGAACAAGAGTTAGCCACTAAAATGCTCCAAATCCAGTCAAAACGATTCTACTTGGACGTGAAACAAAATAGACGTGGTAGATTTATAAAAGTAGCTGAGGTAATTATTAAAAAAAAAGAAAAAAAAGTATTGAAAAAATTATTTATTTAATTAATATTTTTTTTGTGTTTAAGATTGGAGCTGATGGAAGACGTAGTCAAATATTCCTTGCCCTATCGACTGCTGCCGACTTTCGTGATCACCTCTCTGCGTTCAGTGATTTTTATGCATCCTTAGGTTAGTTTAAATGAATTTTTGACTTTTTGAATTTTAACAATTTTCTGGATTTGATAATTTCCTAAAATTATTAAAAAAAAATCTATTAAAATTCTAGGCTTTAGCTCTCAAATGAGAAGAATTGATCGGCGTAATGTTACGTAACTATAAAATGAATTAATTTAAAATAAAAATTTTATAGTTTCGATAACTAAAAATTATTTAAAAACAAAAAATAAAAGTTGTTAGTCAAGTTAAATATATACGAATATTCCAGGTCCACCAAATCCTGATAGTGTACCAGAGGATGGAAAATTACGTTCAGAAATGATGATTAAAGACAACAGACGATATTACCTCGATCTGAAGGAAAATAGCCGCGGACGATTCTTACGTGTAAGAAAAATAACCATTTTTATAAATTTTTTAAAATTTCCTGCAAAGAAAATTTAATTAAAAAAAAAAACTTATCAGGTTTCGCAAACAATAACAAGAGGTGGACCTCGATCACAGATTGCAATACCTGCACAGGGAATGATCGAATTCCGAGACGCACTCACCGATTTATTAGACGAATTCGGAACAGATGATGGAGGATTTCGTGGTGAACTTCCAGAAGGTAGACATCTGCGTGTTGAAAATAAAAACTTTTATTTTGATATCGGTCAAAATAATCGTGGAATTTATATGCGAATTAGTGAGGTATATCAAAGTCGATCATAAATTTTTGTAAAAACGTTTTGCTTTATGAATTTTTTTTTTGTGATAGGTGAAAAGTAATTTTCGCACGGCTATCACCGTGCCAGAAAAATCATGGACTCGTTTCCGTGATATACTTGTTGATTACTGTGATAAGATCAAGCAAGCCGAGCAGGGTCAAGGAGCTAGTGGTGGGGGACAGCAAAGTACTTCTGGAGGACAAAATGCAACATCCGGTGGATCAGGGCAACAGGTAAAATAATCTTTAACTGTATATATCGGAATCAAAGGAGAATTTTTTTTACATATTTTAATAAAATGTAAAACACGCTCTGCTACCAAAATTGTGTAACAAAAAAAATCATGGTAGCAGAGCGTGGTTTCAGTCTATTTAAATTTATTTGTACTTGAGTAAGATTATATTTTTAGTATGCAAAATCGTTTCTTGAACTTCAGTTAAACATCTGATACGTGTTAACTTTCTTACAGCTAGGTAATACATCATCTCAGCCTGATACAAGCCCTAGTCTAAAGTGAAACAACGCTAGGTATATAGAAATATAAACAATTTCAATAGATTTATATATATATAAAAAGAGTAAAAATAATATTTAATAAAATAAATATTATGTGAGACAACCATTGGGATTGTTAAAAACAATTCCACAAGTCATCTCAACGGTTAAAAACAAGAAGTAACCAATATTTTCACATTAAATGTGAAATAAAAAAAAATTTATTATATAAATTAATAGGCAACTTTTGAAATGCATGTGAAATCTTTAAAATAATACCTTTAACATTTTTAATTATTAAATTTTAATATATTTTAATTGTTTTCACATGCTTTTCAAAAAAAATATATAAATATATTTTTTTTTTCTAAAGACGCATATAATTTTTATTTTCAGTTAAAAATATTTTTTTTTTATTTTGTTTTAAAAACATTAAAAAAAAATATATATGTATATGTAAAAAAAAGAATGATTCTGTTTTTTTTCTAGATTTTTATAAATTTATATTTTTTATTTACAACAAAATTTTCGTGAAAGTTAAAGTTTTTTTTTTTCGAAAAAATAAAAAAAAAAAAAACGTTATTATTTCTAGGATAATAATTACTAATTATCGACATACACTGCCTCTTTTTATTATTGTACGAATAATGTAAAATGGCCAGTTCGGACAAAACAATTTTCTTATTCTATTCTCGAATATTTTTGACAATTGCATTTACGCGGGAAAAATAAATATTCAAAAATAGAATAAAAATTGTTTTGTCCAGTGGTAGTTTAAGGTACAGTTAATCGTAAATATTAAAAACTAAAAAAAAAAAATGATAATAAAAGAAAAAAACTTTAATATATTTCACGAAAAACATCTTGCACCTTGCACCTTATAAAAATGGTTTTGTAAACGTCAACCGCCAAAACACCATTTTGTTATACGAAACGAAATACCAAGTGTCTCATTTAATAGTTTAACTTAAATTCGGTAAATTATTCAAATGAGACGCTCGATGTTTTATGTGAACAAAAATTGTATTCTTTCGTGTGAATTAATCCGATTTTGAGACTAATTCTGTTAATTATATATTATGCTTAAGAATATTATTTTATTTCAGTTTTAATGTTAAAGGATTTTTCTATAGTTTTGGTTATACCTGATTTAAAAGGAAATGGACATTTTTATATAGTACTAGTAAATAGATTAACTTTTATAGTGAGAATAACTCAAATTGTTGCTTGCTTAAAAAATTCTATACTTTTGTCATTTGAATATTTCCTCACTCCTCATTTATTTATTTCATTTAAAAAATTTGAACAAGCTTTTATAATCTGTATGTGAGTGACATCTATCGTTTTTTTTTTTCTTATAAATATAAGATATATAAATAAAGCTAAAAATATCCGTCTTTGTTAAAAATATATTTACTACAAAATAGAAGTGTCAAAATTTTGCTTTAAAATTATACTTTACGTGTTCTAACCTCTAAAGATCTCACACGAATGATATTGTCTGTATATTTCGAATTTATTTCGACCTTGAATTTAAAATGACGTAAGGATATGCAAAGTGTAATTGTTTGTACCTTTTTGGTTAAAAATGGCGGACAAATATTTTGTAGTAAACAACAACACCAAGTTCAAAACTTATGAAATCACAAAAAAAATGCAATAAATTATTTTCAAGTTACTCACACGTCAGTTAATCATTCGTTTATTCGTTAAATGTGCGTACCTAATTACTTTCATTATTATACGGGTTGGTCAGAAAATTAATACCATCTTAAAATAAATGTGAATCCCAATTTTTAGTGTTGTGGTAATACATGTTTATTTTTGTACAGATCTGCAAACATAACTGTTATCAGTTAATCTATGGTTTTCATTTTCTAAAGCTATGTACACACTATACATTTTAAATATACGAAATCATAGAGAATGAATACATAGTTGAAACATGTCTCGATAAATGTAATAGACTCTGATTCTTTAATTATGTTTAAGACGACTTTGTTACTATTTGTTAATTTTATTACTATTGTTTTTTATGTATAAAACGTTATACGCTGAAACAGGTATGATGGAACGATATTTATAAAT
The DNA here is from genome assembly GCA_035578155.1 of Brachynemurus nebulosus. Lineage (NCBI taxonomy): Eukaryota > Metazoa > Arthropoda > Insecta > Neuroptera > Myrmeleontidae > Brachynemurus > Brachynemurus nebulosus. Next base: position 69,608,609 of record JAPWDM010000003.1, read on the forward strand.
CCCGCTTTTATTTTTGGAGTTTTGTAAAATTCTAGTCTAAATTCACTTATTTATACATATTTAACCTAAAATGTATTTTAACTAATTTTCTGATTTAAATTGTTTTTAAAAATTGAAACGATATTATATTTGCATTTTCATTTTTGAAAAAAAATTAAAAAGTAATTGTAAATGTGTTGTTATGGCACTTCTGAAAGTAGGTAAAACATGGAGTGACTTAAAAAGAAAACTGTCCATATTTTTTTAATTTATGTCCTCAATTTTAAATGGGACCCTAAAGTAGAAATTGCCTTACCGTGTAAGAATATTTTGCTTTAGTCTTTTTAGACTCTAAAATTGTAAATTTTTTTCCTGATAAAATTTTAGAAATATATTTTTGTATATTATGATCGAAAGGCCAAAAGAGTTGTATCTATTTAGCCTCTAAAACGCTAAGGTGGAAAGGTTTAAATTGTTTATTTATTGAATTGGATATTTTTATATTCTGTTCTAGTTTTTTTTTTTTGTATTAATAATATTAGAGAGATTGTGCAAGTTACCGTAAAATTTATGGTAAACGTTATTTATCACGTGATCATTCTTAACTTGTTTGGTACCCAGTAAATTTACTTACAAAGTAAATGTAGTTGTTTCCCTTAGTACTTTAAGTACACTAGTACTGCCATCTAGTGCATAATAATATATTATCGCTCGATCGATAAATCGATTAATAAATTATAATTAGTATGTTTTTGAGATTAGTATTACTTACTGTCTTTATAATAGTGGATATCGGATAGTCGAATAGTCACATAGTCACTTGTTTAACAATAGTCAACAGATTTCTTTTTATTAAAACAAAATAAAATTTAGTTTCCCGCCTTTTTTTTTTAATATTTTAGTTAAGTTTGCTGGCTGAAATATTTTATGCGAGGTTACGTTTTACTTTGACTGTCAAAATAACATTTCGGTAAATTCTTACGGTAATCTGCAAAAAGAATAATAAAGAATAAAACACTGTAATTAACGCGAAAAGTATTATAAATAAACCTTTTACCTTTCTGACTCTTAAAATATCTCGGTGCTGTCCTCCATCTTGTGGTAAGATAAGATTGGTAATGAATGTTATATGATTGGCAGGAACAAAATTTTGTTATTAAATTTTGAACATTTTTGATTATATTCTATAATGGATTGGTTCCAAAGATTATTTTGTATATATTGCTCTTTAAGCATTACGCGCCTAGTCTTTTTGTCGGATGATCTTTTAACTGTCATTAAAATCATGATTGGATGTACGTAATAGTTACCAATTTTTTACTCTATCATAATGTACAATGATTTTCCTTCGCTGCTGTCGATTAGAATATAATCAAAAATTCAAATTTGGAAGTTTAAAGAATTTATTTTTGTATTTATCTGATAACAGATATACTTTTTGAAAATTTTGTTTTAATTTACTCAATAAATTATTTGATGTTCCATTTCAATTATTAAAAAAAAAATTCAAGAAAAAATGCTGGCCATTTTTAGATATGAGATACTTTATTATATGTATATATTTTAGAACATAAAAAAAACCCAATTAGGAAATATTTCTTTGAAAACACGAAAAACCATTTTATAATTAGAACGTAATTTATAAATTGTAAGTTTCAAAAAAAATAAAAAAATATCTCACTTTCAAGAAATATTTTCTAATCAATTTAAGAATACCCGCCATTTGCATATTTGTAACATGATTACCAATTACAAATATTCAAATGGCTTTCAAAGTACTATTATTGCTAAAAAAAAATAATTCGTTAGAAAAGAGAGGATATCTTAAGCAATATTTTAATTATTTAATTGAAAATTATAATCAACGTTTTTCAGTTAAATAATTCAAATTAATGGATTCTTAGAAATATATAAAAAATGTGTTCTTTCTAAATACTTAAATAGCTGTTCTAATTAAGAAAATCATAAGAAATAGTTTGAAAACCAACTTCATCATTTTGAAAATATTGAAAAACTCTTGAAATAAAATATTTTCAAAAAGTGAGGTTAACATAAATAGAATGTTTGAAACTAATAACATTTAAGAAATATATTATTTGACAAAATTCGTGTTTGAACTTAAATAAAAATATTGTTATTCACTTTTTATTTTACAGTTGTTTTTAATTAAAATTAAAGAACACGTTTGAAAATAAATTACATTTTTGTATTTTAGGGTGAAGTGCGTTCTAACAAGACGTAGTAACGATAATAAAAATATTTTTGACAATATTTTGGTTCACATTTGCCACATCAAAATATTGTCAAAATTTTTATAAAATCACAATTTTGTATGGTACTTGGTATTTTAATTCGTTTAGAAATTTTAATTCCATTCCACACTTTAATAAAAGAAAATTTGATTTTTTCGATTTCGTAATGGAAATTACAAAACTAAGTACCATACGATATGTCAGATTTATAATTAAATATATCGAAGGAAAGAATTTAAAAATAGACACTTTGATTTTTTAATGCTGGTATCAAAGTGTCTATTTGACAAATGTTATTTATAAAAATATATTTAAAATATTAATATATAGAACTAGAAAATGTTAAGAAATAAATGAATCGTAAAACGATTCCGAAACAAAACAAGAATTTCATAATTTATTTTGCTTTATTAAATCTTAAATGCATTGAAATAGGTGTACAAAAACAAAAAAGTTCAATACTACTGAAAAAATGTAAAACATTTTAAATTTAGATTCTTTTGCGGATAATTTACTCTACCGATTGTATTTAATTTCTTTCAGTTACATTTTATCATCAGTTGACAAAAAGAGAAATAAATATTTATAAAAATGTGTCAAATTTTTTACTTTTGTTTACAGAGGACCTTGAAATCAGTTGGTAGATCCCGCTCCTCCTCCCTGAAACCTATCCATAAACTTCGCTCAACGTTTAAATATACATCCGGTAATATCAATTCGACTAAACGGCGACGATTTTTCTATGGATTACGATATAATTCCGATATACGAAAAACTCGATCGGCCCCCGTCAATCAATGGCGTAATCAAAGAAATATTAGAAAAAATAAAGACTCAAGACCAGATGTAAAAAAATCGGGTAAAACAGTTGTATTTAAAGACCAAGAAGTTGAACAAAAGAATTCTGAGCAACTTGTAGAAATTAAAAATGTTGCTGTAGTTGCTAGTTCCTCTACGTTGAGCGTTTCATATAAGTCTAGCGATACCAAATCAGAAGAATGTATTGAAACAAATAGAGAAGATACAGATAAAATGATAATTGGTGAAAATAATTAAAAATTTTTTTGGGAATATGTAAACTGAAAAATTAATTTTTTTTCTTATTGGCAATAAAAAAAAAAAACAACTCAAAAATTGATTTAATTTGTTTAATTTAACCTTTAAATATTAATAGTATTAAATCATTATCGATGTTATTCCTTTAATTGGATTTGATGCAATGCAACGTAACCTTCTGTGGGTTGCATAAATGTTGTCCATTCATTTAATGAACGTAGCCACGCCATTTTGTCTCTGTCGAAGATACGATACATCGTCTCACTCCGCCATATTCGTCAAAGTGAGACAGACTGAATGGAAATTATAATTTTTAGTGTTTAAAGAAGAAATTGTGCATAAATATTTATTGTTAGTGCATATACGTAAGTAAATTTATATAACAGAATCTTACGGATTAACTTTTATTGCAAAACTAATGAATAAATTCAAAAATTTGATTAATGCATCTTAATGCTTGGGTTTCGTTTTAGGAACGAGAGGGCTAACACACATTTTCTTTGTTACATATTATATCTTATTCTTTCATGCATTCTTGTCTGTCCACTTTATTTTCTTCTCATCTTTCTTTGTTTTCTAAATAAAAAGAAATAGATATTTTATGAAAGATGATAGTAGATTTGAATATCAAATTCGTATGATTAAATACAAAACTTTCTTTGAGGATATGACATTTTTTTTTTATTCGACTTTCCAACAAGATATTGTAGAAATTTTTACAACAATCACTTTATACGCGATTTTAAACAGTGGGATTTCGGCACATATTTGTAACTGCTAGTTTGTTTAAATATTTTTGCAATTTACACGTGATAACTATTTTTTAAATAATTACATATTAAATTTTGCCATACAAAATTGCTTTACGTATTATTGCGTATAAATTGAGCTTGGATATTTTTATCTCCTTACATAATACTTACATAGATCGTTTGAACATATTTGATCAGGAATTTCAGATTTTAATTAGTCTTTTTAATTTTAAAATTTAATTTTATTGAAATTGTTATTGGTTTATTATTATGGTGTATTAATATTTAGCATTTATACGTTATTTATAAAGAGTTCAAGTACAAAAAAGCCAAAAAAAATTGTTGGCCAAAACTTTTATTTGTACACAGACATCACCTGTCTCTAAACTCGTCTGTCAGCTTTTTTTGCGTGCATAGAATAATGCAGGTTATAATGGCATTACACAAATCAACTTATTAATTAGCTTCAGTTTTGTTCATATTTCAAGTTTTTACTAACATTGCAGTAAAAATGTAAATTTATTAAATAATAAAAATTCATATTTTTTTTTTTTAAAAATAAAAGTTTTATCCACCTATGCCCTATGGTACCTAATTATTAGGTACAAGAACATTCTTGTGTAGGTATTTTTTCCTGTCATTGACCCGATACGACAACTTTTTGACCTTTTTGACGATTACATTTATATAACATTCTAAAAAAGGAAAAAACCTTTGAGATATTAAGCTTATTTGATTATACGGTTATACGAAAGAATAAATTTTTAGGATTTTTCGATGGAATTATCCTTAAATAAAAATCTGCAAGTGCGTACTAGACACGTATAGAACTAGGATTTCGTAGCTCAGCAGTTAGAATTCTCGAGATAAAATATTTCTTGCTTTTATTTAATATTAAAATTAACCTTTAATTTGTTAATAATTTGATTATATAAACCTTTTACTTTCTATATGAGTTAAAAAAATTTTCAGCAATGGTTTTTAAAAAACGGCACTCTCTTACATTGTGTAAGGTCCAACATTGACTATTACACCGTGAAAATAGACATGACGAATTTATAAGGATTTCTTGGTTAAAACTATAATACCCTAAGAATTACCCTTATAGCATGATATAATTTGGTATCTTGGTCTGAAATTGCGATGAAATGTTGCGGTCATAAGCAGGGCTGGGAATTATTTAAAATGACTTCTTTTTAAATACGTATTTAAAATACAAAATGGCATTTTGCATTTTCTATTTTAAATAAGTTTGGTCAAACCATTTTCCATTTTGTATGTAAAATGGAAATTTGAATCCATTTTACATTTAAAATGTAAATGCATGTATACTCAAGTTTATGTGTATATACGAGTAATGTTAATTATAGAACTTGAATTGAACGACTTGAAGTCTAACAAATTGTAAGTTAAATGTAAGCTGATTTTTTGATCAATTTTTTATAACTCGAGTTGCAATGACACTTGAGTTAAATTTGTTACTAGAATTGCAGTTCTCTTAAGTTAATCTTTTCTGACTCAAGTTGTGTACTACTATCTTTAAGACCCGTCGATAAGAAATGTTTCTGTATTTCGAGTAGATGATTTTCATAATTTTATTTAGAAGTTGCAGTCGTAGCATAGTTATAAGGTTTGAATATGTCAAGGCCGAATTAAATTTTACAATATTTTTAAGTAACAATATTTGAAAAGTTAACTTTCGTTTTTATATCATGCAAATTTTACAAATTTTTGTCAAAAGACTGCCTTTATTTAATTTCAGTACGTTTGATATTTTCTTAACCTTTTTTTTTTTCTTAATTAATATAAATAATGATAAAAAATTTATAGAATAAATTTAAAGTAAGAAAAGCATTTTGCATTTTATAATCCATTTTTTAGCAAAACCGTTTTCCATTTTGTATTTTAAATGCATTTTTGGAAACCATTTTCTGTTTTAAATGGTTTCTATGAACCATTTTCCCCAGCCCTGGTCATAAGGAGTTGTTTCAGAAGTTAGTAGTTTGAGTGAGTTTTCAGAAAGAATTCTGGAAATTCAGCTATTTTGTACTCTTTACTAATAAATGAAGTCAAAAAAGCAGAGCAAAAATCATATTTTAAAAGAGGTTACTTATATCCGTACTCACATAATGCGAATCTGGATATTCCGCATTTGCGAATGCGCACGTTTGTAACAATCCTAGTCCAAATGTCCAATAAAATACAATAAAATCATTAATGAACTAAATTTTTTGAAAGCTTTTATCAATCTAATTTTCATCATATATACGATAGATACTTTGATGACATTATAAGCAATTTCTGTGAATCGTTAGCTCAGATTTATCACATTAAGGATACTTTTACAGTTGTACGGATTTTACTCCGTATGTGATTTTGTTCTCTATGCTGAACGAGTGCACTTCAGTTCATGCGCAAAGCTGTTCCACAACGAGTTTTCCCCAAATACATAAATGTACTGACACGTAATTTTGCAGATAATCGGGAACTGAGATTTTATATTGAGGTTCCGCATATTTTTGTTTGGTCAAAATTTTCAGTAGTGGTGCTTACAATATGTGTAAAATACGGTACTTGACTGTATTTAAAATTTGTGTCAAATGTTAAATAATTCTATGCATTATCATTACATATGTCCAATCTTAATGATGAAACATAACAAAATTTGATAACTGTTTAGAAATTTTATTTTGAAAATCGCCATTTTTCAACAAATTTTCAAATTAGTGAAAACGTGCCATTTCCTGAAAATGACGTAACATTTTGTAGTTAGATATGTCGATTTTGATAATTTTCATCGGTGAGGTGAAATTGTGTTTTCTTTTGAATATTTCTATTAGCTTACATACATATATTAATAATAATCGACCAGAATTCAAATAAATACTTGCTTTTACTTTGACATTTTATGAATATAATCAAAGTTTTGAGGTTATAAATATTGACATTGACGTTTAATTGCTCCAAAATGTGACGTCACTATAGTGAGGTGTTTTTCCCGCCTTTTTCTCATTTAAAATTGTAAGGTTATTTTTTTGATGATTTTTTACAAAAACTGTCGAAAATAAAAAAAATTACTTAGTTGATATAAAAAAACAATGCTTTTAGAATATTTTTGTAACTTCAGTCAAGTACCCTATTGTAGATGAGTACTATTAATTAAAAATTGATTAAAAGAAAATTGCTGTTACAATCATATTTTTGAAGTGAATTTTTTCTCTTTTTTTCCATATAGTATATTTTGTTTCCGAAAAAATGTTTGATCCGAATAGTATAAACAATCAGCAGCAACAACAACAAACGACGCAAATCCAGTATCAAACTGAACAGAAACAGGAGGTGGTGAAACAGCAACAGGATGGCCAACAGAAAACGGAATTCCCTAGTTTTTGTTACGCAAACGTGAACATGATACACAAATTAACACCAAACACTCAAACACACAACACAGCGAGTACGGTGAATATGGCGCAATTAACTGACGATAAGTGTTACATTACGCAACCGCAACTCAGTTACAATTACGCATTTGTTAATCAAATGCAATTGGCGGCAACGCAAAACACGATATCCAATATAACGTTTAAATGTGATATTTGTGGACTTATGTTCGGCCATTTAAGTTTATTAAATCATCATAAACGTATACACAATACGAGTGGTGATCAAAATCAAAATCCGCAACAAATTACCGTACAAGTGGCGACCGGTCAACAGGCGCAACCGCAAGCGCAAATACAGATTGTCGCCACTGAGCGGATACGATTCACCTGTGATGAATGCGGAATGGCCGCATCCACACAGGCGGACTTAAAGACACATAAAAATCAAATGCATCCAGGTAGTACCGCAAAGAATCTGAAGACGTGCGACAGTTGCGGCATTCAGGTGCAGTGTGACGGAACGACTGGGAAAGGAAAGAAAAAGCAGGTAACAACGTTTGAGTACTTCATTATTTGGTCAAGAATTGTTGGGGTCATAAAAAAGGAGTAGTGAAAGCTATTGGCCTTAAACGCATCATTCAGGTTGACTTTTTGGTGTCGTGCTCGTACAGCGCGTGTTCGTACAGCGAATGTAATTATCGTGCTTTTCAGAGAAAGCCATAAAATCATACACAATAAAAGTAAACCTGTCACGTGTTTATTGATACGTGTGTCATCTACTATATTACGAATTTTTCAATTTTCTTTCAAATTTGGACACTAAAATATAAAATAAATTGTTCTGTATCGATTCCAACCAAAAAATATATATTTTCCCGAACATTTATAGGAAAAAAGTCACCATTAACTTAACGCTATTTTCAGCGGGAATGTCTAAATTTGAAAGAAAATTGAAAAATTCTTAATGTGGTGGATGACATAGCTATCAATAAACACCTGATCTGGTTTATTTCTGTTGTGTATGGTTTTATGGCTTCCGCTGAAAAAGCATGATAATTACGTTCGCTGTACGAACACGTAATCGATTTTTTAGTTGACCTCGATTGACGGGGACCGATAGTAGCTTTCACTACTTTCTGTACAATTTAGAAATAGCACAAAATGAAGCTTAAGTATTTTATTTATTTGCTTAGAGCAGCGATTCATGTTGGAATAGCTGAGGTAAAAACAAAAATAATAGAGTCTCTTATTCTCATTTCCACTTTGTCGTGATTTGGTAGTTGATTTTTGTCCGTTTCAAAAATGAACTCCCAAATTACAAAAAAGTTCGGTGTTCTGCAAGGATCCATCCTAGGTCCGATTTTATAAGTATCTTCAATAAGGATATTCCTAAAACAGAAATAGTATACACTGTTGCTGAATACATATATGGCGTTCTAGTGTAAAGGTGAGCAATCTTCTGTATGGGACGGGTCAAGTAAAATTTTACGTTTTGTCCGGGAGTTGTAGTAATTAATTAACACGTGACTTGAGACTTTTTTCATTTTTCTTGAAAATAATGAAGCCAGCGATAGATAACGGTAATTTACAAGTGTTGACGGGTTCAAAAATTTAATTACACTTTCATTCACAGGTCGGTTAGAAATTTTGCGCGAGTCGCAGGTTGCTCACTGTTGATTCTATTGTACTTATTTGTAGATGATCCATAAACGAATATTATTTAACATGACATTTTAATTTAGCCATTCAGATGTGAAAATTGTTCGAGCGCCGAAAATTTACAAGACAGCGGCCAGCAGGGTCAAACAGTCCAAGTTGTAACCGCCCAAGGTACAGCACAACCTGGTACGATTTACGTGGTGGCCACCGAAGGAACTGACAATAATGGTGTAAAATTTGAAACAGTTGAAAATTCGGTAATTATTATTATATTTCAGAAATCAATTATATTATTGATTTGATTTAAGAAAAAAAATTACAAAATATTAAACACAGTTTTTTAAAATAAACGAACCATTATTTATATATACAGGGTAGAATTTTATTAACTCTTATACATTTTAGTGAATTTTGATAAAATTTTACGATAATTTAGAACGGGATTTGTTGGAAACAACATAGCTTTTTTTTATAAAATAATATTATACTTAGGGGCAATTCCATAAAATGATGGATTTTTAGTAAAAATTAAGAAATGAAAATAAGTAATCAAAATCATGCCTACTTGATACTCAAAAGACTAAATCACTGATATACAACGTTTTTTTTTATTTTTTTTATCTTTAATTGTTTTTATTTTGTAAATTTAACTTAAAAATTTATTACCTAATAAAAAAAAAATATTGTAACTTGTGATTTTTTTCAAATGAGTATTAAAATACAGCTAAATTTACCTTTTTCTTTATGCTGAAATAATTACTATACTCGTTTTGAGTATTATTTTGATTTTTTGTCAAGCTACGAATTTGAGCAATGGAGGCTATCAAAAACGACAGACGTTTTTTTTAATTACTAAAAATAAACTTTTATCTTTGTTATCTATCATATTTTCCAAAAAATCAAACTAATAAACTACTTACTTTTTAATAAAAGTTGTTTTAAAGTGACTGTAATGTAAGTGGCCAAAGAGGTGTAATGTAAGTGACCGATTAAAAGTTACATTTTTATCAAAAATATATAATATTTTATGAAATTTATTATTAAAATTATTTATTGAAAAATTATTTGTTTAAATTTACTTAAATGAAACTGTTTGTTATCAAAATAGAACAGAAAACTCTCATTGTGTTCAAGATGAAAACTTATGTTCCTTTTTGAGTAATGTAAGTGACCACCTACTTATCGTGTATAAAAAAAAATGTATATGCATTTTTTGTTGTTTGATTTCCTTTGTTTAAAAGTTCCAATTGTATTCGATTTAATTTGACTAAATTTTAGTGGATTTACTCATTAAATACGAAAATTCAAAAGATTTTAATCGCAATTTTAAATCAAATTGTAATGTAAGTGACCATAGAATTACCCTTAGTATATTTTAGAACACAAAATTAATACATCTCGCGTCGTCTGTTATCTATGGGGAAAATTGTATATAATTCAAGCAGATTTCTAAGTAAGTTTTTACAAATATTATTTTATAAAAAAAAAAAGCTATGTTTCCAACAAATTCCATTCTGAATCATTGGATAAAATTTTATCAAAATTCACCGAAAGGTGTGAGAGCTAATAAAATTTCAGCCTGTATATTATATATAATGACTTGTTTGTTAAGATTTGCTTACAACATTTTATTTTTTTTTTAATATCCATGTGTACTTTTCGTAAATCAAATCAATAGTGTAATATCTTCCAAAATGTTGCGAAATGGCAGTAAATTGTTGATTTTGTAACAGGTAACACAAACGACGCAAAATAACGCAACGCCACAAAACACTTTGGGAACACAGAATTCAATTCCAATTGGCGTTAAGAACGCGACAAATAGTACAACCACCACTCAACCGGGACATCATCCAGTAAAGAGACGTGGTATTGCCAGTGTGACTAAATGTAATAAATGTAATGGTTCGGGAATTATTTTTATAGGCGGAAATAAACGAAATCAAGACGATAGAGACAAACCGTTCCATTGTAACATTTGCAATGGATCATTTAGTCGATACTCAAGTTTATGGTCACATAAACGATTACATTCCGGCGAAAAGAATTTCAAATGTAATATATGTGGTCTGGCATTCGCGAAAGCTGCGTACTTGAAAAATCATTCCAGAATACACACAGGTATTAACAATCACACAAATGTTTTCGCGCAGAAATGATTTTAAATATGATTTTCAGGTGAAAAACCGTATCGGTGCAATGTATGCGGAATGCAATTTTCACAGAGTCCACACTTAAAGAATCACGAACGTATTCATAGCGGCGAAAGACCATATATCTGTGAAGTTTGTGATAAATCGTTTGCCAGACACTCAACATTATGGAATCACCGGCGAATTCATACGGGTGAAAAACCATATCGGTAAGTATTTTTTGAAATTCGGATTTTATTTTGTTTTTAAGTCTACCAAATTAATATTTTATTACTGTTTTTTTTGGCTGAATCTGAATTTACGAACTAAGGTAGTGATAGATCAGAGATCGGCAACCGTTGTAATAAATTATTTTTAGTTATATTCACAAAAATAATACTTATGTGTTAACTTTTTTTTTAAATATATCAATAGTGTTTACTGAATACTACTAATACAAAATTTATACATATAACTTACCTATTATTTTCATTAATTGGGTATTTGACTGATATAACAATGGATAGCAAAATATTGTGAATAAGATAGCGTATGATTCAGTAATAATGATTAACCATTTATATTAATTTTAAAAAAAATATATTTTTAAATAATAAACAAATATTTTACTTCGCAAAAATACCACTTTTATTTTGAAACTGTGACAATATTGTTTCGAACCGTCAGTTCATTTACAAACAATATTGTCACAGTTTCAAAATAAAAGTGGTATTTTTGCGAAGTAAAATATTTGTTTATTATTTACAAATATGGAATACCATAAAGTAACGCTCAAATCTATTAAAATATATTTTATTTTTCTATATAAAAATTACGAATTTGAAATTAGCGGCTGAAATGATTAAAATGATTTATTTGGGCATGTGACGTCACAGCACGAAAGCATTTAATATTGCAAAAAAATTACTTATAAAAAAGATACTCACATTTTAGTTTTTACATTTTTAAATTTTACTGAACAAAATTCGTGGTTCGAAGCAAAGAATTTTGTTACCAGAAATGAGTCTATTTTTGGTAAATTTGTGCTAACAGCTTTAACAAAACCTTATTCCATTTTTATTAAATTAAAAATGAGGCAATATGTAATTAATGGCAAATAAACACAAAATAGATATAAAATTTAATGTCATGAATACGACAATGATGAAGTATATATACCTACTACTACATATTATATAAAAGCGGACTGGTTTGTGATGTTACGTCACTGACACATGACTTAAGTGTCTTCGCACCAAAATTCAGTTAAACAAAAAAAAATCACTTTTTTTCTTTAAATCGCTTTTTTGATATAAAAATCAATTGCCTGGCATGATACTTAAGTTATTTGGAATATTTTAAAACCCTCTTTCGAAATTTGTCAAATACCAAATTCTACTTATCCAAGTATCAAAAACAATCTGATCTTGCCTTTCATAAAATATTTTATTTTTTCTTTATTTTTTTTTTTTTTTTATAATAAAATTTTATTGGTCTTATTGTATATGATACACTTTTGACCATTGGTCTCAGATTTGCATACAATTTCCTTTAGTTAAATTTAAAATTTTATTATAATATTATTTACATATTTAAAAAGAGCCGCCATTTGCATTAAATAAGCTTTAGGTTGCCGATCTCTGCAATGATAGATCATTCATATAAAATCTCTACTTACATTTTTTATTTTGTTTAGATGTGATATTTGTGGTTCGTGTTTCAATCAAGCCACCCACCTGAAGAACCACGCGAAAGTCCATTCTGGAGAAAAACCCTTTAAATGTGATATTTGTTCAGTCGGTTTTTCAGACAGGTTTGTGTCAATTTTTTTTTTCTTTCAAATTGTAATTCTGTTTATTACCAACAAGTTTAAATGTTTAGATTTGCATTGAAACGGCATCGTAATATTCACGAGAAATATGGCCGAACAAAACCGAACCCGCCGAACAATACAAATCAAACAAATGTGACAAATAATGAACAACAGACTCAACAACAAAATCAACAGCAACAGATGACCACAACGGAAACGGATATGGGTCTACAGATGTAGGAGTATTACTAAATTAGGTAATCAATTGCATTGTAGTGAGTATTAACGTGAAGTTAGGCTAAATGTAAAATATTTTACAGGAAAAACTAAATGCAAACGTCAGTGCAAATAAAGACTTGAAAATGACAATTTGTTTTTCTTTTTTGTCTTTTTATTAAAATAAAATTAAGTTTAAAATAATTTAAAATAATACGAACAGTGGTTACTTATTATAATAACGTACTTTTGCATATTTAAGTGATAAAAAAAAATTAGTTATAAACATTGATAATACACGGTTGAAATTATTTTATATAATTACGTACAGATTTTTTGGATATTTTAAGGGTATAAATATGTGCATTCGTTTAAAATTTTTGTATTGGTAACAGTGATTTATATTGTACCGCGTGATTTAAACTAAAAATAAGTCCTGAAAAACTAAAACGCATTTTGACTTGTACAGTTTTTAAAATTTATTGGTTGGTAAAATTAAGTTGCATGTCGGATTGTTGTAAATTTTTTTTCCTTTTTTTTCATAAATTTCGTTATTACTGCCATTTAATGTAAGTGATGGTCAGGATTTTACTTAAATTTAATCATGCTTCATCACTTACGAATTTAAGGAATTCCCCTTTTCTTAGCTTTGTCTCTTTCATTGTTGCAAAAGCGTAAATTTTAAATTTGTAGTTTGTTTTTAGAAAAGAATAGAAGATTGATTTGTTTCGAATATAAGAATTATTTAATTTTTTAACGATGACTCATAATCAATTGTATTTGAAACGGAGTATAACACATTTTTTTGTGAAAATTAATTTCTGTGTTGTTCTCTGTTGTTGTCTGTTAAAAAAAGAATCTATAGGGATCTAATTTGGAAATATTATTGCCATCTGGCGTCAGATTGAAACAGTAGTTAGTGTGGGAAATAGACAATATATTATACCATGGAATATATACAGGCAAAACTGTTTCATAAACATTTCTCATTTATGTCACATCAAGGTGTCACTGTCGGCACCACTGCTGCCATCTGTACTTTTCTCTATCTTGTATAATTAATTACTTTTGTAATATTATTGGTGAACGTGGCTAATTTAGACTATGCTTTTAGACGACTGCAAGTATTTATACCTTTATTTCACTAATTTCTGTACATATATAAATTCATTTTGTTGCCAACTTCAACCGCTTTTTAATTTAAAAAAAAATTACATATCTATATATAGGAATTAATTTATATTAAGTTTTAAATATTATAGATTATAAGTTGAAAAATCTTACTAGGTTTTTATATCGAGTTTACACCATATTTTTTTAATTGTATGTAAAAAATGAATTGCAAATAAATTATACATATAAACTTGCTGTACAAAAATTTGAAAATAAATTTTTTTTTTGTATAAATGTTTCTAATTTTTTTTCAAAAAAAGTCAACCGAATCCGTTAAAAAAATACTGCAAGATTTGAATATTACGGTAAGTAATTATTTACTTTTTTATTTGTTGTCAATAGAAATATAGTGTAAACCCGATTTTGACTATATTATTTATAGGTTAGAAATAATAAATGCTTCCAAAACGCTTTAACTGTCAAGTTTATTTTATTTTATTAACGGTAGGGTACAAGTTCTAGATTGTAATTGGTGCCCTACTGTAACGAAACATTTTGTCCGATAATTTTAAGCATCCCCGAGATTTCTCAAGTGTAAATATTATTTTAGATTTATTTTAAAATATTTTTATATAATGTTTTATCGATTATCAAAACAGAATGTAAATCTATTTTGTAAATTCGAAAAAATCTAATAAATTGATAAGAAAATGGAAAATTTTTATACATGTCATATTAATCATTCAGTTATACTGGAAATTATAAAGACAAATTGAAAAATAAACATCCTACCGATTATTTTGATTTTTATTTCTAATCTTCCGAATTAATTATTAATGTTAAACCTGTATAGTTAAACATGAGTGTAAAATCAAAAGGTAAGTTTATCCACAAAATAGTTAATACAGAAGTGACATTCTCATAAAATATCAACATATTACGTCTGGTAATATTACAAATTTACAACTCAAAAGTAACCAGTACATTATTGTGTTTTATTCTCCAAAATTATGTACAAACAGTGTCCGGATCAACTGTCATATTTGTCCACATTGAGCGCTGTAGTCGAATTTCGAATCCTCTCCAGGCACAAGCTCATCCTTATCATCTTTGATTTAGAGTATTTTCCATTTTGAAAACACAGACACTGCGTTACTTTTTCGCAAACTAATCTTTTGAAAATTTTATTGTAAAACTAACCTTTTAATTGCTTTTAGATTTTATTTTTATAAAATTAAATTGTTTTATTAAGCTAGTTTTTTTTGTGAGAAAAGAAAAATGCATTGTAACACAGTGTCGTTTGTGTTTTCTAAATGGAAAACACTCTTAGTTAGGAAGAAAGCTAAAAAACTTACCATGAGTTAAAATAAATAGGTAAGTTGTTAGAAAATTAAGTATATATATTATAATCTATGATACTGGAAGTTCCGAATCAGTTAATTGATTGTGGTTATCTTTTTAAAGCCCAATTTACATAAATAAAACACAAAAAGCAAAGATTTACTATTGTATTTTAAATAGTTTAAAATTTTTTACATTAATTAGAACTGATAAATAGTT
The DNA here is from genome assembly GCA_035578155.1 of Brachynemurus nebulosus. Lineage (NCBI taxonomy): Eukaryota > Metazoa > Arthropoda > Insecta > Neuroptera > Myrmeleontidae > Brachynemurus > Brachynemurus nebulosus. The sequence goes on from JAPWDM010000003.1 coordinate 69,624,524, forward strand.
AAATGTAATTTATTTGCATATAAAATGTTTATGTTAAAAAAAAACAAAATTATTCAATAAAATTTAAAGTGCTTATCAAAAATAAAATTATATACCTAATTTATATTTTTTTAATAATAAATTTATTAACAAGTAACAGTATTAGAAATCAAGGACACTTGTGCCTACAAACGAAAATTAAACTTAAAATTTAAAAATATTTGTTATCCAAATGTCCTTTATATTTTGATTATAGTCTTACCAAATCTTTTATTATTTTTTTTAGGGTAATTAAGCCAACTAAATAGATCAAAGAAAATTTTTATTTTAGAAAAACCTTTAATAACACTGTCGACTTCTAAATAATTTTTCTATTAGTTTTTTTGGTCTACAGTTGTTTTTATCTAAGAATAACTATCATAAACCTAAAATATTTTTTTTGTAACAATATTCACACGTAGAAGACTATGTGGAAAAATAGGAAACTGTAAACCTATTTTTTTCGTTGAATTTTTGGAAAAATAAATATTCCATAATTTTATATCGAATGTATTGTAAATGTTTAAACTAATATTACTCTAAGCATTAACGATAGAAGTTATCTAGTTGGAACTAAATAATTATTGCTCTTTTGGAAAGGTTTAATTTATAATTAAGTTGTAAGTTTATTTCGAATCTATAACTACGAACTTTTATTTTTATTGACTAGTGCCGAATTTATAGATTTTGAAAGTGTTATTTCTATTTTAGGCTGAACTAACTATGGCATAATACCCAAAAGATAATCAAAATTAGTCATAAAATGTAAAAGTTTGTAGTTCGTCCTTCTTAAAAAAATAACTTGCAAATTTGAATTTCAACAAATTTTTTCAATAACAACAAAAATCGATATGTTAAATCTACACTATAGGAAATTAGGAAATAGTAGCACCAAAAGCCAAAAAAATACTGACTTTTAATCGGTAAGTATAGGCCTGTTAAGAACTGAAATTCGTAGACAAGTACCTAAACATAGGATAAATCTCATTTGATACCTAAAGTTTTTGCAAAAACTTGTTTCTTAAGTCGAAATATGTTAGAAACATTTGAATTTTTGGACGGCTTATCACCTATCAATACAAAAAAAAATTTTTTCAAGAATGAGATTGTAAAAAAAAGTTTTATCTAACAAATAAAATTCGTTACTGATTTATCCTATATTGACAAAAAATTCACAACCATTTAATCGTAGAAAAAATATATCAAAAACTATTGTTTCATTATTTTATTCATAGCAGATAAAAAATATTCAATAATTTATTTAATTTTAATAATACTGTAGTAATTTTTGTGCGAAAAAATTATTAAAAGAAAGAAAAAAATTAAAAAAATACATTTAATAAAATATAGATTAATTATGAATATATGTTTTATTTGTATATATTTTGATATTTTAATTTCGAATACATTTTTTCATTTATTATTTTTTTGAATATGCACACATGAACACTAAATTTATATCAGGTTATAAAGTTGAGATCGTTTAAGTTGTCCCAAACAATTATTTTTTAAAAGAGTTTGCGTAAACTAAAAAGAAAATAATGAATTATTTTGCGCAAACTTCGAATCTCAATCAAAAATATTGTAAGTTTAAAACAGACTTTTTATCTGATAAGAGTACATTTGATTTCAAATATTTTAAAATAATAATATAATTTATATTGTGAACACTAGTTATGAATCAATTTTTTGTTTCCTAGAATATTTTATATTGATATTTTTACATTGACAGTTTCATTCAATCGCCGTAATTCGTTCAATCTTCTCAATACTAAACTTTTTATTATAACCAGCACCAACTTTACCATGGTTCAAATCTAATAATATTTAAATAAAAAAATATAAATTCTTTATACATTTTAATTTTTTCCTGGTTTATTAACGAAAATAACAAAGCTATCGTTTTAAAAATCGCCTTTCAGATGTTACTGAACTTTTCAATTACGATATTGGTACGTGGCCGAGCATTTTTGGTCACTGATGCTGATCCCATATTGGCATATTATAATGAATATACATAATTGTAAATTTGTCCATATAAAGTGGAAAAAATAATGATTACTGTATTTTTGGAGCGACAGCTTTGCTTTTCTCCATTGACAAATAGTTTAGGAACATATCTATAAAATTTAAAAAAAATAATTAATAAAGCTCGCAATTCAATAACAAAAATTAACATCCTACTCTTTTCTAATATAACTATTAGACTAGCTTGTATTGGCGCATGAGTTGCCAAAATTATTTCCACGGAATTTTTTTGGATATCAACATATCAGATGCAAAAAGTTCCGTGGGTATAATTTTAGCCACTCACGCACCAATACAAGCTAGTCTATATAACAGTTCATTCTTTAACTCCGACTAACCTTAATCTTGCTTTTATGATTTTATAAGCCTACGTAATCAACAATCTTAGAAATAATCTAATTGCACTTTTTTGCAAAAGTAAAAAATTGCTTTGTAACTAAGTATATTGACGCTCCTTGAAATATTTTTCTTCTATTGAAATTGAAATCTTTTTTCTATTTCAGAAAACTGGCTATCATAAGTTAGCTTTAAATAATTTTATCAATTTGAGCTTTGAAATTTTGAAGGCAATCAATTAGTAATATCTAATTAATTAATGACTATGGGATATCAATTTATAAGATTCTATTAAGTTTTTCATAAAAATACATTTTACTAATTCCATTTTGTGGTCAGAAAGAGTCCTAAATTATGAATTCTTTTCATGTTCTTTATTTAATTTAAATCCAGGACCCTCCCCGGATGATTGTGAAAGACATTTCTTTAGGAATAGTGTAACACTATTTATATATTCTTCTTTGTAACAACTAAAATGTTTGACATGTGGACTGTCTTCAAAGCATAATGTTGTTACGTCAACACCTAGTTTCTTCCTGTATTCACTAAATTGTTCAATATCCTAAAAAAAATAAATTATGTCTCAAGATTCCCGAATTTAATTAAACCGAAGAAATATGTGAAATAACTTACCGTATACGGAATTAAGTCATCTGCTTTCGAATATATAAAATGCTGAGGCCATAGAAATGGTTCATTTCGTAAATTTGCTATAGGATCCGTTGGTAACGTTCCAGTTTTATTTAAGTTTAATTTTATTTTAACGGTCTAGAATGCAAAAAAATTCAATTATCTTTTGGTAATTTTTATTGATTGATTTATTTACCTCAATAAACCAAATTAAACAAATAAAAATAGTCATTAAAAGAGACATCACTTTGTTGTATAAAAAGCCACCACCGATTATGGCACAAATGGCTTTAAACATTGTACGAATTCGTCGTTCACCCGGTGCCGAATCAAATATTACACCTTTAATCTGCAAAAAATTAAGTCATTCGTTGAGACTAAATATATGTATAAAACATGTTTAATCATAAATGAGGAGTTGAAGTAATATTTAGGGAAATTAGACGCATTCATATTATCAGAATATTGACTTGAGTTTTGTTTATTTCAGCCCAGAGTATTTTCGATAGAATTATTTTCCAAATATTAAATAAAATGATAGAATGATGAAAGTGGAGACGAGTTATAAGTTTTCGAAGTCGTTCTTTTTACTTTTACCAAAATTAAGCATGTAGCATCACTAGTAAAAATATTTCTGCTGAATCAGTCATATTTCCAGGAGGAATTTCGTCATTTGGACAGTAAAAATTAAAAGTTCACAACCAAATTACCCTAAGGCGATCAATCACTATAATTCAAATCACTTCTATAAAGCTTGATTTGAGGAAAAAAATTTTTTCAATTTGATGACGTCATCAAGTTTATTAAAATTTTTCAACGCTTTAAAAATTGTAAATAAAATGATAGAACGATGAAACTGGAGTCGAATTATAGGTTTTCGAAATCGTTATTTCCATTTCTATCAAAATTAAGCACGTAGGAGTTGTACTAAAAAAGATTTCTGATGAATCAGTCGTATTTTTAGGAAAAATTTCGTCATTTTGACAGTAAAAATGAAAAATTCACACTTACACGATCGGTAAGAATCAAATGTAAGGCTACCTAATGTGAAAGGTAACTATAGGAGAAGGGAGGGTAAGGACTCCATATCGGTTCTGTCGGTGACCCACGGGCGGTAGAAGGTAAAACACTAAATTCGCCTCTGGTTATACCACTTATATTTGAAATAAATAAAGCGGGTAATATTATGTAATAAAAACTATACATGTGATAAGGGTATAAATAGAATAGAATTTAAGTCATTGTGTTATCGATTTTCAATTAATTGCTAGTCACTTGGAAAACATTTAATTTGAAAGTGTTGTAATTTACATGCAAGGACACTACAACAACATCGAAAATTAAAATTATCTTAATTAAATTTAACTTTTATTAGTATTTTCACCATAAATTATATTTTTTCCTTGTAAGGGTTCAAAATTTTAAATGACAATTATAACACTATCAAAGTTCAGTTTACATTGGAATTTGTATTTCTCACTATGATCCTGGTAATTCGGGGTGTTAACCTTGGCAGATACTTGTTGGAATAACGGGGTTATCGATCGACACCTTGACGCACTTATGCATACCCAATTTTATAGAGTAGGGTTAATGTGATATTACCTGTATCGGAGTATCAGCTTTTTTTAAGGCCATCGATAAATGTTGATATAAAAATGCTCCACCATTTGAAAATAGATGGACAATAACTGGATGATTTTCGAAATTCATTTCTAATAGTAATTTCACTAATTTTTCACCTAGAGTTTTCATTTCATGTCGTTTCCAAAATAGGCAATTTACCGGTGCAGTATATCTAATTGTTATCAGCCTGGAAAATATATAAAGCTGGATTTAATTGAAATTTAGGAAACAAGTCTAGATTCTGGGGATATTGATTAGGTACTGACTGGGCAATTTTGAATTGCACAAGGGAATTACGGTATTTACATGTCTAGTTTAACAATAAAATTTTAATTTTAATATTATAAGACAGAATATTTATCAAAAGTTTTTCCTAGTTAAAACTACATTTTTCAAGAAAAAAGTTGATTGTTGTTTTTGAAATTTTTTAAAATTGATTGTTGGAAATTTATTCAAGAAGTATGTTCGAAAATTGCTTACCCTTTATCCTCGTAAATAGCGGAATATTTTGCCAAATATTTATCCTGACAACCGGCCCATCCTAACAGAAGCACCACTGGTAAATTATTTTCATTAACCACAAATACATAATCACTGTCGGTTAATTGTTGATTATAATTATAATTTGGATTTGGAAATTTCATATAAAATTCTAAATTATCAATTGTTGACGATGTATCATATGCCATTGTCAATATTTTTACACCCTGTCCTTAATTTATTTTAATTTTTTTTAATACTTAATATATTTTCCAAATATATTTAGTACTTTTTTATGATATTGGTGAAAAACCGGCTTTTTTACCAGTGTTTCTCCAGTTTTCCACTTCAATGAAAAGTTATTGATGTTTCGGTAACGGCGCACAGAGCTTTATGAATACATGGTTACTAAAATACTCTATGCAATTGTAGTTAACTGTTAACCATTAAAATAAAATCAATTTTTTACTGTATATTTTCAACAATTTGTAGGTATATATATTTAAATATTGTCCTTATATATCTAATTGACGTATCACAATAATGTAAATAGGTAAAGTAAAATTGTTGTTAGAAAATAAACATATTGATACTGAGCAAAGCAAGCTTGTTTTCACGCAATAAAGGTATATGAATGATATAATTTTTAGAGATTGTTTCAGAAAAGGTATAATTTTCACTATTAGGTACTAGTTTAGGAGACATTCGGAGTTGTGCACTGTAAAGTTCGAAACTGTTTAGAAAAAGGAGAGATATAATTAGACGCGATTTTAGAATTTTTTTTGTGGGTATAGCATATAGGCCCGAATTTTCCTGTAATTTTTATTAAAGCTCAACAAAACGTAATTTTAAGCATTACTTATTTATAAGTTATTTTAGGCAATGTAAACTCCAAATAAAAAGCAGAGAAATTAAATAAAACAATGTAACAGAACTTCATACGTTTTTATTGTCAAATGAAAACCTTGAACTCGTTTTGAGCTGACGGCACTGAATTATGTAACCAAAGTGGAAAGTCAACTGTTATGATAAAAACGACGAAGAAAAGAAGAGAGATAGCAATGTTTATGTATGGTTTATGTGCCAAAAATTTCTTTGATGTATTTTCTTTTCAGAAAAGGTAATAAATTTGTTGTTGCTAGAGTAACGTAGTTAATTATGCGTAGTTTAAAATTTTTCGAAATTGGAAAAAAGTTTAGACTTTCATGAATCATGGATAATACACAGTCGCAAGAATTTGAACAAGTTTTGTCTCAAGAAGAACCAGAAGAGAGAAGAAAAGTCAGGAGATGTTTTCGTTTTGTAATGAACTCAGGACCGTCCTTAATCTTTTTTATCATATTGTCAGTCGGTAATAATATCATTTTCTTTTAAAAGAGAGTACACATTTATTTGAAGAATTTTTGAACTACTTACTCTTAATAAATTTTCCTTCATAGACTTTACCCTTGATAAATTTTCCTTCTTATGTTAGACTTTTACTTAAACTAAACCCTTAATATCTATTTCATAGTATTATTTGGTTCACATAATTACAATTCATATCTACTGACAAATTCGTTAAGACGAAATTTTATTGAAAGTAAGTTTCTCGGTGGAATAGCAGTTCCCATTTCTTTCCAACAAATTCAATCAATCCCTGATTTTTGGCAAGTAAGTTTTGCAAGGTTTTTATTTGATTTTACTAACTATTAAGGAAATTAACTCGTTTTTCAAATAGTATCTTGAAAAATTACCAGACCTACTATACTGGAAGGATTTCTACTACAAAACGGATTCTAACAGGACGACTATTACTAAAGAAGATAAGCACATTTTTACTGATAACTTATTATTTGAACAACCTCGAATAAGAATGGTAAATTAGAAACTACCGTATTAGAAAATTCGTTTATGATAATTTATGTTATTTTAGTTACAAGTTCGAGGGGATTCATGTAAAGTTGAAAAAGATTTTCGCCAATTTACTAGAGCATGTTATGTAGCATATAGTCGAGATGCTGAAAATCGTTCTGAAATTCAGTATATATTTTTTGTATATTTTAAAAATTTCTTGATAGTCAATATTAATATTGTAATTTTTTTATTTTTGAATAGAGGCAAATATTTAAGTATGAAATATACTTTTGAAGAATCCTTTTTACATCTGGTGTATCCAGGTGAATTCACTACTTATGGAACTGGTGGTTACATTATAAAATTGCCTAATCAGTCCTACAATAAAACAAAAACAATTATACGCTATTTAAGAGAGGAACCCAATTTTCTGACTCGTGCCACCCGGGTGATTTTCATCGAATTTTCTATTTACAATATCCATGTGGATCAAATGGCTATGGTGAAGTATGTATTGTAGTTCATGCAATGTTATTGGGAGTTAAATTTTCTTGCTTTTATAGATTGATTTTTGAATTTCCGCCATCGGGTGGTGTGTATCCAAGTTATCAGATTATTAGTATGGATATCTACCGTAAAATTGGCGGATATGTTTTTAGTTTTAAAGTAATGTTTACAGTTTGGGCCTCCATTTATTTAATGTATAATGCGTGGTACTTTGTGAAAGATCATCGAAAATACTGTAGTTCTTTTATCAACATCATGAGCGGATTAAAAGCTTTGGTTTGAATTTTTAAACAATAGTAAATATTGATTTCATATCATTTTCTTACCTTTTTTATTTGCAGATGGCGTTCATTGCTACCGTCTTCATAATAATTAATTTTGTGACTTATAAATATCATACGATCAATCTTATCAATATTACGCAGTTAAATACAAGGGAAACATCGTTATATTTGGAAAATTTCTATCATAATGAAAATGTCTGTAAAAAATTTATGATCATTGAATATTTTGTAACAGTTTTTGATATTTTCCGACACATTTTGTCTATAGAGTATTTTAAGTTAATGAATCAAGTTTTCCGTCGTGTAAGTTAACAAAACGTTTTGTTGCACTTAAGTAGGTAGAGTACTGAACTATTAATCATCACACGAATTAAGATCATTTTGTTTAACAAAAATGGCCAATTAACTGATGATGGAAGCCAGAGGCGTAACTGTAAGTTTTGCGCTCTGGAGCGATTTTGACTCAAGCGCCCCCGTCTCGAAAGTTCATTTTTATTATATTTTTCCTCAAAAATGTAGCTAGCGACCAAAAAAAAAATCACTTTCTTTTTTTCCAATTTGCCCAAAAGTTACTTTTACTTTTTGCACTCACACTTTCTCCTGTTGTGCTCTTACATAATATTTTTTTACAGTTTATTTGGGACATAACCTACTTCACAATTTTCTTTGGTGTTGCCTTCTTGGGTTGTGCTATTGTAGGGTACCTATTATTAAATTTTCAAGTAAGTGGATAAAATTGTTTATACGATTTCTACAATGAGTGTGATGGCAAGAAAAAGGGGTATAATGAATTTTTTTAATTTATGTTCAGGTATACACCTTTAGATCCTTACTCCAATCTGTAAATTCGTGCTTCTTAATTGTTACTGGTCGATATAATTACACAGAATTCACAAATTTGCATTTTGAAAAAGTATTACTTTTGTTGGGTTTGGTTTTTCTATTTTTGATTGTAATCGTAAGTAGTTTCCCATTAGTCGAAAACTATTTTACGTTTAGACAAAAACATAATATTATGTTAAATGGTTTACGTTTTTGTAGAATGTATTTACAGCAATCATATACAACGCTTATGTTAGCTCAAACCCAGAACAAATTTTAGATCAAACAGGTAGTTGCTCAAGAATTGAGAAATGTTACGAATCTCTCACTAACAAGTGCTGTAAAGCGAAGCCAAAGCATAGTTTTGTACCACGTGATATAAATATATCGCAATTAAAAAACGCACTCTTAAGGTTCTTTAAAAAATAATGTTAAGAAAAAATTTAAGACTGTTTATCTTTTTATTTTTAAAATTTTAGTTATGGATTTACACAACAAGAACTTAATCAGTATTTTGAAACTTATGGCATTGAAAGTAGTGGATATACATCGTTAACCGGTGAAGAATTATTTAAGCGATTAGAACAGATCGGAGATCTTAACCATTGGCCTTTAAGTAAGTCTTTATTAGCCTTCTTTATTTTCACCTACCACATCGAAATCTTTCAATTTTAGATTCTGGAAAATTTGAGATAAATAAAGAAGGATCATTGAAAGGGCCAATCGATATAAATTCTGAGAGGTTGGTGTTTCAAAAAATCAAATAAAAGCTTTTTATACTGTAGCAAAAAAAAAATACTGGTTAAAATTATTTAATTCTTTTTGTAGATTATTGGAACGCATTCGTCGAGTAGAAGAACTAATTGGTGAATATAAGGAATATATTGAAGAAATTAAAGAAGTGATTTAAAAGTAAATTTGAAGAAGTGGATTTTCTTATAATATTTATTCAAAATGTCTCTAGAAGAAGTGTTTTCAATAAAATATTCATTCTTAAACACTACAATTGCTTATTATATTTTATCTGTATATATTTACCTTTTTGTTTGTTTTAATTCTTTTATTAATAATTTTTAAACATTTACATACTTATAACTATCAATTATTGAAGTTTTACTTACTCTGGAAAGCAAGAAACCAAATGAGTTCATTAAATAACTGCTGAATATGTTTTAAGCAGAGCCTTATACTAATCTAGATTATAGCTATCCATTTCTATACTGAGCTGGACTGTGGGCTACATTATATATAATAAAGTTTTCCTCTTAAGGACCCTATAAAAAGTGTTATCATTTTTGATAAAGTTATAAGCGCAAGATTATTAATAAGAGAAAATTAAATGTCTCGTACCAAAAGTTGATGAAAGTGAATGATCTTAAATCTGATTTATTATGTTAACTTTCATTGCTCTAACGATAGTAAATTGTGAATTCTGCGTTACCATGTTATTATTGAAATAACAATCAAACAATCAACCAATTCGTTGCCCATGTACTGAAATATCAAATTTCTAAACAGTGGGTTAAGAAAGATGTAAAAACTATTGTACATAATATTATGTAAAATTTAGAAAAAAATATTAATTAAAACAAAAGAAAAGTATAAGTTATTTATTGTCAAAATACTTGAAATTTTCATACTTTCATATTTGACAAAAAAAAGCCGATGAAATGGAAGGCCAGGAAGATACAGTTATGTCTACACTTTCAATAGTTTCAAATAATGAAGTTGAACCAGAAATTCATAAAGTCTGTATATGAACAACAAACTAATATAATATTTTTTAAATCTTAAAAATTACACATTTCTTTTAATACAGGAAAAATTAAAACCACCAGATTTTAGAAATATTCCTGATGTTATAAGAGTTTCACTTAAACGAACAACTCAGAAGCGATTACATTTATGGGCCGATGATGATATTACGGCAGATAAACCATTGAAACTTGTTCCAAAAAAAAATTTAATAGCCGATATTCAGGAACACATTTCAGATTCTGAACTTGCGTCTGTATTGAATCCAGTTAAAACATATCCTGGTAATTAGTAGATAAACTTTAAAAAGAACGTAATTTTATTTTAATCATCATGTAGTATCTAGGAGTAAAATAGAATTTTTTTTTGTTGTTGCAGAAGATGAAATACTTTTCATATATTTAGCAAACAGTGAAATACCCAACTATGAATATTACGTTGTGACAACAGTTGAGACCAAGAATCAAGTTTTGAAACAATTTAATGACTATCAAGATAAATTAAAAAAGGAATTGATGAAATATGTGCTCAAAGATGTGGGAACGTGGTGTTCATTGGGCAGTGAGGATGATGTCAATCAGTTAAATGAAGATCAACGCTACCGTGCTCTATTTGAAGTGGAAATTGAATCAAAATTTCCTGTCCTCGGCGAAACTATAAAATTTTCAAATCGTAATGTAGAAGATGCCATTGATGGTTACGTCGAAATTGTCCCATATCGGGAAAAATTTAACAATGTTGAACGATTACGCGTTGATTGTCCAGTGCAAGTTTCATTGCCGAAAAAGAATGTCTCAATTCAAACAACTTTAACATTCCCCACAAATGCTTGGACCCAGTACCAATACGAATACACACCGCCGGTTGAAATTCCTGTAATTGTCAAAAAAGGACAACCTAAACCAAAGACACCATTGGAACGATTTTTAAATCCAGATTTTCTGGAATCAATTTATCATCAACTTGTCTATAATTGGGAAGTGAATCTATATCGCGACGATTATCCAAAATTGTGCGTTGATGAAGATACGTCCACCTTAGTGGAGAAATATAATGAGCTTATGTCATTTGTAGATGTGGAAAAATGTACCGGAAAACTGATCTCATCCTGTGATTGGAGTTATGTTCGCGTAGGACAATTTTTGGCAACATATGTGGATTTTACGACGCATAATATCATGAACACTCGTTCAGTACGTGACGAAATATACAGGTGAGTTTTATTAAGGTAAATTTCCTTGCCACAAAATACCAGAAATTTTATGGAGCTTTGAAACTTTATCTTTATTACCATGACGTTTAGTGAAATTTCGTATAACTAACGAAACTAACATTTTAGGGCGATTTATGGCATAAATCCAGTTTTAATGTGGAGTTCACAGAACAGTTTGAAACCAATTCTTGAATTAGAATCCCCGCGAGAAGTAACACACGCCGCCTTCTGTCCCTATGATAGTCTTGTAGCTGCTGGTTGTGTAAATGGCCAAATTATCGTTTGGGACCAAACAATTTGTTCAGAGGAAAAATCTATCGAAATTTTGACGTCAGCGCAACAAAAATATAGAACTATCATTCAACGTAAGACCACGTGGTTTAAAAATGTGAAAAATAGTAAATCTGTACGGCCAGCATGTGTGTCCAATCTACAGTATGGTCATAGATCACCGATTTCAACCGTCCAATGGTTACCTTCACAATATCGAATAGAACGATACGGTCAGGTTGAAATAGTTGAAGATCCTGTCAATAATCCATCGTACCAGTTTGTTACAACTGGGTATGATGGTTTCGTATGTTTTTGGGATTTAAAATTTATACCACCAGAATCGGAAAGTAAAGCGAGAGTAAATGTTTCAAAACGTCTAGGAAAACGTTTATCTGCTTTGAATATAGATGTGTCGCGATTTAGGGTCTTAAATCACATATTAAAGCCGATTTATAAATTGTCTATTAATACAGATGATGTTTGCAATGCTTCCATAACAAGTGTAAGTTTCAATTTTCCAGAAATAAAGTATGAGAACATCACCAATCCTAAGAGCGTTCCGAAAAATTTCACAACTGCTAATAATTTCAAACCATGTATATCAGAAAATGTCCCACCATTTAAAAAAGAATTTATTTGTGCATTTGTACGTGGAGTTGTTGCGAAAATTTCATGGGAAGGTTTTGAAGTTGATAGTGGCGCTGATGTGAATATTGAGAAGGCTCATGTAGAACGTTTCGCAAAAGTTCATGATGGACCAGTTACTTCTGTTCTACGGTCACCTTTCTTTGAAGAAATTTTTTTGACTGTGGGTGGAAGTGTGTTTGCTTTATGGGAGACCAATTTTACAAGTTACCCGCTCCTGTTTCGCCGAAAAGAGTGTCGAATCACTACTTGTTCGTGGTCTCCTTGTCGCCCCGGTTGTTTTCATTTAGGACTTGAAGATGGAACGTTTGAAGTTTGGGATATAACCAACAAATCCGATGAAGCCACATTCACACAAAGTATATCAGGCAAGGCTTTAACTATTGCTGAAACTCATCGGCTCCCGTTGCAAACGCAAGTTATTGGAATTGCTGATTATCGAGGATCGTTTCGAATATTTGAAGTACCTAAGCCTTTATCGATGCACTCGGTATCACATGCCATAGACTTGAGAGGTATTCTTGATTCAGCTAAAAATCGGAAGCTAAAATTTACTAATTGGGAAAAGGATTGGAAGGAACGGTACAAAAAAGAACTGGATGAATATAAACAAAAACTACAAAAACTTGCAGACGAAAAACGAAAAGCAATAGAGGAAGAAGCAATTCGTGCACAAAAATTGAAAGAAAAAGAATTAGAAGAAATGAAAAAGAAAGCACTTCTAGAAAGTAAGCCACAACCAGGAAAATATGAAGAGTGGGCACAAAAGAAATTCGACAAAATGCAATCGATTCACATGCACAATGTTTTACTGAAGAAGAAAGGTCTTAAACGGGAAGATTTAGTTGAATTTTTAGCTCCTCTGACTCGAATTTCTGAGCAAAAAGAAGCAAAAACTAAAAAAGAAACGGTATTATTGGATATGAAAGAAAAAATTTATAATGATTTTATTGAGACTACATTTTCAGCGTCTATAGAACTAAAATCCCTTTCAGAGGTTGCCGATAAAGTTGAGAGTAAAGAATTTACTGATCCAAAAGAATATTATGACGATTTCGTACAATCACAACAAAAAATTTTAGAAAAATTGAAAGGCTATCAATATGACGTGCCATTTAACTGGTTAGAATCATTAAAAACTGGATTAGAGCGACGTAAAATGATTGACGTTGGTTTAATGGTCAATTTGAAACACCGGAAACGTTTTGAGGATGAACGAGAACATCTTTCTAAAGATATCAAACCAGAAAAGCAACCAATAATCAAAGAACCTTCGGAAGGTGTAATGATCAAACGACCTAGTCAAGTAAAATTCCAGACATCAACTGAACTTTTAATTACGGAAGAAGTTGAAGAATAAAAATTACATAATTTTTATATATAGAGACATCTAGGAGATCTCTTAATAACAATTACTCCGGATACCAAATGTTACAGCTTGTTTAAAATAAATAATAGATGGCAATAATTTATACTGCAATTTTTATAATAACGTAATCGATTTTAGTTTATTTTGAATTTAAAAATTTGATCTGAAATTCCATTCTAATAAATTTTAAGAAAATGTAACGTTTAAATAAGAAAAGTTGTGTTCAAACGTAATATATCTTAACTATAATATTAATAATTTTTATAATAATGATTTGTAAAACAGTAATAAAATATAAAAATTATTACTTCCTTAGCTAAATGAAAGTAATTGTACGTAATTAGAACAAAAATTAAATCAGCTAAATACTGTTATAATTTTAATATAGTAAAAAAAAAAAAATACAGTTTTATACAGAAACATATTTCCTATTTTCTTTTTGAAAACAATTTTTTTTTAAAAATATATTCTGTTTTTCTATGTAATAAAATAAGTCATTATTGTTTTTGAAATAATGAAAAAAATTTCTTTCCTTGTCTTTTAAATCCTCATGAATTAATGTCCACACTGTCAATAGCATTCCTTAAATTTCCAACCTCCAATATATTCGTGTCGAATGTGATCTCTGATACATTATGGATTTTTTTTTTTTTGTTTCGAAATTTTGGCAAATTAGGAACTTCGCTTTTTTGAACCGTTTGATGAAAATCCTAGAAAGATAGTTAAGAAAATTTAATTACTTCACATCAAAAATTCTTTTACTAATATTACTGTTATCATAGTTAATTATTAGTTAATAGTTCAGTTAATAATACTGAAAATATCTATAGTCCGGATATTAAATTGCCGGAAACGCATCTTCCGTTATTCAATGAATGATGTAGATTATAATATACAAATGTATATTTTTATATGAAATTCCTGTCTTAACAAAGAAATATGATTTTTATAAATATTTGAATAAATTCTTAAATGTTGATACGTCCTAAGAAGTTTTCGTTTCGAAAACTACTTTGCTACTATGTCTAAAGAACATGGACATCTGAAAAAATAATTGTTTCTTTAAATCATTTAATTCCTTTTAACGAGCCGCTACTGATTCAATTTTTGCAGTTGTATATACTGTAAAGCCGGCAATTGATTAGAAGGATCTCGAATTAATATTCTAGAAAGATTTTTGCATATTCAATTGTATTTTATTCATACTGAGTCCATTACAATTCAGATCGTGATCTATTAGCGCTTGTTATTAATGTAGTTACTTGCTAAAATCAATTTAAGATGAAACAGCTGTTCAGTTATTGTAAAAAAAAATACAGTATGTGTAATAAAAAATGTTTATTTACAAATTTATTACACACTGTAAAAAATTCAATTAGTTGTAAAAGTCTTTAATAATAGTGGAACTTGACACAACCGGCGCCGTGGCTTAGTTGGTTAAAGCGCCTGTCTAGTAAACAGGAGATCGTGAGTTCGAATCTCGCCGGTGCCTAAGTTCAATAATAAATTTTTGAATTATCTTTATTTTTCAGATAAGGAAATTTTTGTTGTGTGAAAATAATTTTTGCAACATTCGGTTATGAAAATCCAGAAGGGTTACAGAAGGGTACAGAAGGGTAAATATTACACATGATAAAGAGATGCCAAAGTACAATCACTGAAGCTGAAAGAAAGTTGTGAAAATTAGATAAACTGAAATACTCCTGTCGCAATATCCTGCATAACATAGCGAATTTCCGGTTATAAAAGTTAGTTGTTCTTGGAAACTAGTTGACATAGAACAATATTTTAAAGACCTTTATTATGTGATTTTCTCTTCTCTTTCCAATGGTTTAAAAAAGTTTCACAAAAATTTTTAAATAAGGCGAAATTTTGGAAAAAAACTAATTTTTTTCACGAAAATTGCCAAAAAAAACCATGTTCCGGGCATCGGACGTGTCTAGTTAACGAACTCGTCCAACGGTTTGGGACTTCCAATATTTCTACCAAATTTCATAATCGTAAGACATTTCGTTCGAGAGTTATCGCACACACACACATATCGGACACACACACACACACACACACATATATATATATATATATATATATATATATATATATATATATATATATAATAATAATAATAATAATTTTTATTCAATAAAATACCATAGACGTTGAATACGTCATACAAAAATACAAAATATAATAAATTTTACAAAAACAATAAATTAAAAATAGGTACAATAGCTAAAAGTTTAGGATCCACAGAGAAAATCGTCAATTTTATAGTAGCATTTTGCCAGGAGAAATTCTTTCAAATTTCTTTTAAAAGTTGTCATGTTTGAGACACATTTAATGCCGCCAGGTAAGGCATTGAAAATATCAATTAGTTTAAAACTTACATTATTATGAATTACAGATTTATTAGAATAAGGTTTACGTAACATGTTTTTATGTCTAGTTTCATGTGAATGTACCAGCGTACCGTCATTAAATAGTTAGAATTTCTCCTAACAAAAATTGCAGATTCGTATATACACAACGAGGCAAGAGTAAAGATTCTATATTTTTTAAAGAAGTTGCTGCAAGAGTCCCTGGTTTTCAACTTAAATATTGCGCGAATGATTCGCTTTTGAGCCTTAAATACGTCTGTAAAATTACAAGAGAATATATATATATATATATATATATATATATATATATATATATATATATATATATATATATATATATAAATTTTAGTGGTTATTTTCGGTTTCTAGGGATTTCTGCCGTGGTCCCGGGCTCAAGTCGCTTCATGACAGTGGCTGTAATAGCTGAATTCCAAACTGGAAATACGTTTTCGTTGTTGATTTTTATACTGTACCCTCCCATGACAATAGGAAAATACATTTATTCTTTGGTATATGCATACGTAACAAGATTATTAGGTACTAGCAAATGGTCTTACAATTAGATCAACTGCGTAAAGGATTTACTTCACTGGAGGTACTCGAAGGAACCCCAAAAATGTTTACTGTACTGCGCGAAGGTCCCGGTCCGGATCAGTGATGCTAAACAATGCTAATGGTCCGATTTTAATGATTCTTTTTTAAATTTCGACAAAAATACTAGAACTTGATATAAATACTGGTGGAAAGGCTGGGAAATTTCTGTTAAATCTAAAAAAATTCAAAAATTGATGGAAGTAACTAGATGGGAAAACACCAGTGAAATCTCATTTTCGGGCGAAAGGTAATTATTTACAACTGAGCGGAGGATTCGTGCCATAGAGCCTAGCAAATAATTTAAATTATATTCCATTCGAATTTTCATCCATTACACTTCGTAAGATTAGATTTTGATTTCGTTCGATCTTCAAGTTTATAAATCGTGTTTCGGGAATCGAAAATAACTAAGTGTGGATCGCTTGAAGTCATTTGTTGTCTGTCACAGCTTAAGGCATTTAGTCGTTTGGTGTCGGTCCCCGAATGCATGACATTTATTATGTATTGCTGAAGTCATTGTTAGTAACACTGCATGGACCTCTGTCCGCATGTAGGTGTTATGTAGTTGTGTGTATGACCATTCACACACATGCAAACATCAAACCCACACCACTACAAACAATGCGTACCTACACAACATAGTGGGGAGAAGTGGAAGGGATTTTGTGTCTACACAGGTATCAGTAGTATACAGAGATAGTAATGTTTTCTCTGTTCTCTGTGGTTTTTACCTAACTGAACGTCGATATAAAATATATTAAATCTTATATAGGTATATTTTAGCGAATTTCCAGAATGGAATTCAGCTATTACAGCCACTATCATGACATGACCTGAGCCCGGGACTATGGCTCAAATTCGTTTTGAGGTCTCTAGAAACCGAAAATAAGAGTGTCCGCACGATAACTCTCGAACGAAGCGTCCTACTTTTACGAAATTTGGTGAAAATACTGGAAGTCCCAAACCGTTGGACGAGTTCATTAACCAGGCACGTCCGATGCCCGAAACATGATTTTTTTGGCAATTTTCGTGAAAAAAATTAGTTTTTTGCCAAAATTTCCCTTTATTCAAAAATTTTTGCGACATTTTTTTACACCATTGAAACGAGGAGAAAAAATCACACAAAAAGATCTTCAAACTATTTTCTATGTCAACTAGTTTCCGAGAAAAACTAATTTTTTTAAACGGAAATTCGGTATGGTACGCAGGATGCTGCGACAGGGGTATTTATGTATTTATGGTTATTATAAATTCGTTTACTCTTTTAACTGCGAAAATGGCTTGCTCGTCGTAAGTAGTCGTAAGAAAAATGGGTATAGGACAATCTCACTGGCGTACCTCTCTAGCAAATAATGTTAAATTGATGTGTCTTGGGTTATTACAATTTTTTTTTTAGTCAATGCACACAATAGTAATTCACTCATATACAACATCATGCATCATGTTTTATAACACTATAATATTGACTTGTTAAGGATATTAAAGACAACAACTTGTTGTATTGTGTAATGCACTTGTCTTGTCTACCGGCGTTAAACTTACTTGAATCTTTTAGTACGATTAAGTACGCTCTTATGAATATTAAGTCAATTAATTGAATTAGTGCTGTACTTATTATGAATTATGGAATTACTTTTTTGTGTTGTAAATGTAATACTCTTACTTAGTACAATCTTAGGTGGCATACAAAATGTTTTCTTTTGCAAAAGAAAACACGCTATTAAGTAATATTGGTTGGATGCTTCCTCACATTAATAGGTACGTCACATTATATTAAAAGTTTTCAAGACCATTAGTTACAGATAAACACGAAGAATTGCTATTATTTGTGTCGTCTAGTATCAAAATCTACTAAATGCACTTTTCGAATTTTTTGATCTTTTAGGACCATTAATTTTTAAACGCAACAAGGCATATGCCCTTTTTTAACATTTTTTGTTGTAATTTTAACTGCTTACTAAAGAAATCTACAACTGAAATATAACATTATTTTCAAATCCTGCTAAAATTACATTGAAAACTTTACAAATCCTGCTAAATACCTATACATAACCTATATTTTAGATTTTAACCGTTCAAATTTTAATTTTTTCACCGACATGCGGGACGTATGAAGTATAAAATTATGATTTCACGTAAAATTTGTATTTTAGTATTTATCTAAAATTTTAAATAATGAAAACGTAGATGTGAATGAATTATTAAGTAAGCACTTTGGTTTTAAGTGACAAAATGAAAATAGTTTACAATATTACAAAACAAATTATATCGTCTAACCCTGATACATCCAATATTGCTGAATCGAAGTTTTTTTTTAATAAATTTCCCTTATAATTTCTGTTTTAAAACGCACTTTATATAAATGTTACTATCAAAACCTACTAAATTCAAATAATTTTGATTAAAAAAGGGGTAAAACGATAATTTTGTTTTTTGATAATAGTACTAATCATCTTTCTTACCTTGTTAGTTAATATAATTATGACTTTTTAATCGAAAAATTAATTTTGAACTGAGTTATGGTTTTTTGCGATTTCCCACGATTTTTATAAAGTGGAATTAGTAGATTTTGATACCAGGCAACTCATTTACAATGGGTATCTTGTTGAAAAAAGAGGTTTAAAAGTTTTTAATTTTTAAAAACATTAAACATTTTTTTTTTTAAATTTATCAAGGGTTGGATCATAGAGAAATTTCTATTGAAGGTTCATATCAAATTTGAAGCAATCAGTTGAATAGAACGTAGGTCGAAAAAGTAGTTTCGAGAAAAACGCGTTTATAGTTTTGAGCAAAATTTCAGGCAACTGCAACAATCTAAGTGCTTTTTTGGTGCTTGAAGCTAAATTGAAAACTGAACTAAATTAAACTGACATAGATTTTTAAAATGTTACGGTGAAGGGGCCGGGAACGTTTCATTTATGTTATAGTTGTTGGTTATACGTGAGTTATTTAGGGTTAAATTTAAATACACTTTCAAAATATGTAATTTGTTTTAGGAAGATCAGTTTCCTATTAAAAACTTACAACTCACTTCTTTCATATTTTCAACATAGAGTTGAGTCATTGGAAATTTATTACCAATAAACAATAAAAGCCAAAGGGAAAACTTATACATGGCGTTATATAAGATGTGGTTTAATTATTTAAAATTTATTATTACCATTATAAGCTTTATCACGGTGGCGTTAACCTTCATTATGCTCAATCATCATGTTTTTCCTTGATAATGACTGATATAATTGGAAACATTGGAATTACATAAACGTCCATTGATAATAAATTAATTTTAAGTATTTTTTTAATACTTCTATGACATTTCACAATATTTTTTAATCAGGAAATATTATATTTATTTGCATTTTTTTTAGAACATTACTGTGCTAAAAATAAATAAATTAAAGTTGATGAAATTCCTATAAAAATTTTTTTTTGTTATACGAATAGTTTTTTGCAAAGAAATAACCTTTGTACGATTTCGTTAAGCATGCTTTTTAATAGAAATTATGGAATTGCATTTGAGGTGAATTCCCAGGCCAAAAAATTATGTCAATTGCAACTAATTCATTTTGTGTTATATTAAAAAATTAAATAAAAAATTTCCGTTTTAAAAATATTTTTAAATTTCTTTTAATTATATGCGTGATCATTAAGTGGTATTTTTTAAATTTAATTAATGTTATTGACCATTTAATGAATTAATGATGATACTTTTACCAGAATGTAGTGGCGGTTTATATATAAATAGTAAAATATAGCAAAAATATAATAACTAACTTCATTTTAGTAATTTTTTTTATTGGAAAGGCGAAAAAAGGGAAGTGTAAAGTTTGTTTTCATATTCTACGTAAAATACAAAATCTAATGTTCTTATACCGATGCCATCAGACTTACTTTTTTTGTCAAAAAAACACAAATTAACGCCACTGACCCGAAACATTTTGGTTGATTTTTGAGTCAAGAAAGTTGCTGATGTCTGATCTAAACTATATAGTGAATTGTGGTAAATAAAAGTATTGTAGCAGCGGAAATGTTGAGAAGACATCTAGTATGGACCCCTTAAGAAAACATAGTCGATGATGTTTACCGAAAAATCTTTAATTTTTCAAACTATAGAGGTCAGATTTATCAGATATTATAAAGTAATGAAAGAGTTGTAGGTAAACAATGTTTTCTATACTTGATTTGTAGGACCATGCGCCCTTTCAACTTGTAATAATGCCCTCACTGTTGCGAAATATATTATACGGAATGACATTTTAGTTATTAGAACGAATCGTGATTTACAAATGTGTACCCACAGTTCCACGATTTCTTGTGACAAATCCGTGTTATTGACAAGTATAGGTTTAGGTACAACAAAAGTATTCGTATACTGATTTCGTAATGATCGACAAGACACGTTTGCTTCAAAATGTTTATATCTATGTAAGTAATTGTCACTATTTAGCACATAAAATTCGTGGCCTATTGACGTCAAATAAGTATGTAGGTACATCCTGTGTTATTTTTGCACGAATTTTTTTGAATGGAAACAGAAATATGTTGATTTTAATTGAATTCCGGATTACAAAATGTTGGAAATCATTATAAAGAACGATGGATTTGTTCAAATATTTTCACTTATTATTTAAATTAAAGATAAATAAGATTGCTGTTGGCTTAGTTTTGTCCCTAATTAATAGTATCTTTTGGTAAAATCACTTAAGATTTTACTAGTTCATTGAACTTCATATTCTGAGTTGGTAATTATAGTTTTATCGGGTTATAACTCGCGAAAAGTTAAGTCTAGTATAAATAGTTAAAAAGTTAGATGACACCATTGAATTTAATTGTGAGGATTTTTGGAGTTAGGTCATCGGTTTAAAAAGAAGTGAAAAATAAATAACAAGGTTATATTTTTTTAATTTTTGGCGCTACCATGGTTTCATGCAACAGCACATCTTCAGGCGCTCTATATTAATTAAAAAGATAAACAAAAACATGTCAAAATACATTAAAAAACATTAGAACATCATATAAATAATGTTCTAATGTTTTATATAATGTTCTAATGTTTTTAATATATTTTGACATGTTTTTGTTTATCTTTTTAATTAATATAGAGCGCCAGAAGATGTGCTGTTGCATGAAACCATGGTAGTGCCAAAAATTAAAAAAATATAATCTTGTTATTTATTTTTCACTACTTTTTAAACCGATGACCTAACTCCAAAAATCCTCACAATTAAGTCTAGTATATTATGCATCTTGGTGTTTTAAATCAGGTAAAATTTTCTTTAATCTAGATTGTTAATACCCAGCGTCGTGGAGAAAAATGGTGGCAAATTTAAACGGGCATACGTTTTGAAAAATAGTAATTAGTATTTTATTTAGCAATGTCATGGAGATGGCTTTATTGGAGGCAAGGTCGAAGTTAGCGGTGGTACGAATAGCGAACTCTACGACGTCGGAAGTGAATCCGACCGCAGACACAAACAAAATTTTTCAAACAATCTTTTCCCCAAAATTATAAGTGATGAACAAAACAAAATTGTTCCCTCTTCTATCCGGGCCCCTGACGAACAGCTTCAGGCCTCGGGACTACAATCTCGGCTGCTCCTCTCCTCTCGACGGCTCTGACAAACAACGCTTGGAACTTGTCCTTTTTGAAAGTGTCGAAATTGAAGACGGATTCAGAACAACAACTGGAAATTTCTACTTTTCCAAGTTGGAGTCGAAGTTCTATAACATCTTAATCAACTTTAAACGATGGTCTGTCGAAGCAAGAAATGTAGCATATGTACTTCGTTTACTAGCAAAATATGCGGTAGGGTGTTAAACTGGCGAGGACCAGGATTAAGTTTTGGGAAGAGTATATCTGCGTTAATAGTCAATGGTTTCTGAATGAAACGAAGGATTACAAATACATTATGTCAAAGGTTCAAAGACTCAAAAAGTGGTTATCACTGGCTTCGGCCAATCGAAGTTTGAAATTACAACCGTCTGAAAGTTGAGTTCTTTTGAATAAGGGTTCCAGTGCTAGATTTGTAGACTGCAAATAGACATATAAGAATGGAACTTCAGTACACCTTTTACAAAACTAGGTCATCTAGTTACCTATATTTTGCATTTTTATTTATCTCTTATTATAAAACATACTTAAACAGATTTCTAAAATACCATTTCAATCATGATCGCACAATATATTATGGTTGCATAGGTCTGTGTGGGATGATCGCATTATTCATAGTATGCACTGGCTATTTGCATGTTCAAATGCATACCAAACATATAATTAGAACTATTAATTGATAGTTCCATTCAATTAGGTAAGTTAGCAATAATATGCAAGTTTAGTGTGAAATGGAATGGTGTTAAATATATACTTTCTATTGATTTTCAAGGTCACAAAAATTGGGTGTCGGCCAACGCTTTTTACATCTGTTCACTATTCTTTGTAAATTTATGATTTAATAGTATAAATAATAAATATACAAATATGTAAAATTAGTTCATCAAAATTTTAATGGGTCTTGCTTCAATGACATTCCGTTAATTCTTATTTGATTACTGTGGGAATTAGTTCAGGTAACCACCACCAGACAGAATTTTCGTTTAGACACGTTAGGTTTTCAAGATTTTTTATCTATAAAATTCAAAACAAATGTTGCAATCACCAATATGTTTGAATAACATTTATTGCATTTTTGAATGTATGTGACATTCTATATGTTATAAAACTATGTACTGTGATGATAGTGATTCTAATCACGATTAAATATTGCCTTTCACTTCTATTCTCCCATTCTGAAACACTCCCATTTTTATTGAAAATTTTAGATAATAGAATTCGTAGTACAATAGGGTAGTATTGTGACTAATGATTCGACAATGTTATTATTACCTATTATTAGATTAGAAGGTAAATCTTTACAATTATCGATAAAAGTATATTTTTAGTCGTTTGAGGAATTACTAATTATTTGTATGTGTTTCAGAATTTTGTGTTGCACAGAGCTGTTCATTCTAGTTTCAAGAATTGTTTGGGATTAGTAAGTCTTTGAAATTTCCTTATATTTCTTGAGTAATTTGAAAAAAAGGAATTGACGAACTAGGTGAAAAATGCTAAACTGAAACCTTCTGAATACCTTACGAATCATTGTGTGTGAATTACGTAAAATTTCAAATAAGTCTTCGTTTAACAATACCAAAGATTTAACGAATTTTCAAGAAAAATAATAGCATTTACCAGCGAAGTGGCTGAGTGTATAAACTTAGCCAGCGATACTTGAGAAATGGTAGGTCGAATGTTCGGATTCCGCGAACGAGTATACTCGTGAAAATTTTCTACGATCCTTTTCGTCGTTCCTTTAAGAAGACGATTACAGGCGCATACTTTATAAATCTTAAATTTTCACCATTTTCTTCTTCCTCCACTCACATCTTCATTTCTGGAAGCAACTTTGACAGATGCTTTTTGAGGAGCTTGCAAGTAGAAACTCTAAAATAGTTATACTTGATAATTTTCAATATTTCTTGCAGTCTTCATGTTTATCCCACTACTTTCTCGATGTTCACCCGTTTCTCGGTGTTATGATCACGCTTAAGTAGGTATTATTCAATAATACCATACTTTTCTTAATATTTCCAAACCAGACATTTTGTCAGTATCAATCCAGTTTAATCTTGTTCTAACTGTTGTATCAGTTAGCTCACTTTCAATCCAAACAAAATTATAATAATTAATATTCAGAATTAATATATTGCCGCATGGCAAAAAAAAACATGGTATTAACTCAGTATACGTTGACGTGCAGTAGGGAAAAAAAACCAATAACCTGAAACAAGTTCAGTATTTTGATAGAAAGTTTTACGTATACTTAGCTGCTGCAAAAAAACACTCTTACACATACATTGCCCCACCAAAAATGATAAATAATTAACCTTTTAACTAATACACAGGTAGAAATTTGCAACACGATATCGGCAAGATATTACTACACATGAATTTAAATATGTATGCGTGATTGTATCTTGTATGATTAAGATATCCGTAAAAATTTGTTTGGTTGATTGTATATTACAAGTGGTCAGTCGAAGTAACCGTTATTTAATGTAATATAAAAGTAAATTGAATAATTGTTTGGAAGACTTTGTAACTAGCCTAGGTGTATCGTTTATTGTACATGTATTATATGTATGGAGTTTGTATATCGATGAAATTGTACCTAGATACAGTGAATTGCAAGAGTTTTACCGTATATGTGAATGGTTGAATTAGGTATCCGGTATGAATGAAATAGGATTGCTATTCTAAGAATTCTAAGTAGCCTTCTTGAAATTTTGTGTTGTTATGTTGTATAAAAGTCAAATCCGTGAATTGTAGACGTGGCAGAAAATTAAGTGAGAAAGTCGCAGAAGGTCTTTGTCAAAGGAAGGATATCTGTCAAATTCGTTAGTATTATATGTTTTATGAACCGAAACACAGATCAGTGATTTATTTTACCCACTCCATCTACACGAACGAAGAAAGCTATAGGATTCAAAAAACTTTAGCTATATTAAATTTTGATTTTACGTGTACTGTTAAGCAATTTCAGGCAGTTGCCTAATGGAGCCAAAATGTTGGGGTGTATATTCATTAGATGAAACTGTTCGGTCATTATACTTTGATCCGTCAGTTTCTTAGCTATGAAAGAAACCGAAAATTTTTGATTTGCCTAGGAATGGTAGGGTCTTTGCACTGGCTCTTTCGATAGGATACACATAGATTTATATCCCCAAAATCTTGTTAATATTCCAAGTATAGGTATAAAATACAAAATTACTAAAGTCTTCATCATTAAGTCTTCTGTATTTTATTTCTTCTATAAACTTTTTAGCTTCTTGATCTGAGAATACTGAGATATTTTCAAATCGAAGACACAAACTTGGTGAAGGTTCAGGTTAAAAATATCGAATGTTTTTCCTCGCTGTCTTCTAGAGCAGACTTACCGAATAGACTTCAAATGCCCATTCCAGAACTAGCACTCTCCAGAATTCTTGGAGTATTCTTACCGCTAGTGATTAACGACGAGCAACTGTAAGACCAAGGTTAAGACCTTAGTGATCTTGTCTTGATCTTGTTCTTGCTCTAAGAATCTTCCTCTTGGTCTTAGTCTTTGTCTCACTCAGTTTTGGTCTCGGACCTGGTCGTAGTCTCGTTCAAAAGTACCACAAGAGTGAGGCTGATCCTGCTTATTTTTGTGTTATTAAATGAACGTGTTGCGATGAAAATAAATTATTAATTAGTAAGCCATATCGGATATTTTTCAAAAATTTTGGTAACAATATCTAGTAAATCTCTAGGGTTGCTTATATTTTAGCAAGAGTTTTGCCTTTTTCTCAATCTTGCTCACTTGAGTTTTGGTAATGGTCTTGGGATTGGGCTGCAAAACCGAGACTTATTACTAAAGATGAGATTCCTTTAACATAACAAGAGAAACGGATTAATTTAATTCGTTGTAGTGTAGCAACATAACTATCTTGGCTGTTGATTACAATCGTCGTCAAGGGATTCCCACTTTTCCGTTGATACAGTACAGTTCCGCAATTGTATCACTATTCACGGCCGTCTATCCACTCTTCGACATCTGTCAATCTCACGTGGCGTGTATGAATATTTTCGCTGACCACTGTAACTTGATTATATACATTTGATATATACAAAGAATGACCCACAACACTTAATGTTCTTGTGAATCGGTTTTATTAAATACATACATTCACTGAAGTGTATATGCATACGATAATACATACCTTGTATGTATATTTGTTCGGTTCATGGTGCTCTGTCATCACAATCGCACAACAAACATATGTATCGATGATAGAAAGTCCTCAAGAGAGACCGGTCTCGTAAAAAATTTTTCGAAAAAAATTCCCTTCGGCTGTCAACGGACAATGCTCAAAGAACGCCAGTAGTGTGATCCTTTGTAACTATACTGTGATTTTTTTTTGAGTGATCTGTGATTTTTTGTTTGTCGAAAAGTGATTGAATTATTTTGATTTGAATTTTTGATTAGTGTCATGAAATTATCAACTATAAATGTTACCAACACTGAAATTTGAATTCTTTTGATTGTTGCATTTACTGGTTTGTTCATTGTTTACTTTTAAAATTTTGATTGTTAATTTTTAAATAAACAAAATAACGATATTATACACATTTTTAATTGTTTTTGTTAAAAATAGGTGAAATAATATTTTTATTTATAAAAATTCTTTTAAAATTTCTCTATAATGTGTAAACGACCTTTTCGTAAAATATATTGTAATACTGTTATTTATATTTTATATAAACAATTTTGCATTTTATATTAACTAATTTATAAATAAATAATATTGTAATTAGTTCAAAATAATACAAAAGTAATCAAAATTATAAATTTACTCGAACAAGTGTTAAAATAAAATTGGTTTTGAAACATTAAACAAGGTTCTTGTTGGCGTTATTTCATCCGAACAGCCTTGATTGTAAACTGTGAATTGAAAAAAAAAATTATCCTCTTTGGAAATTTTCAATAAATTACCTTATTTACAGTGCCATTTCGAAAATATGGGGTAATTAAATGACTTAATCGTTTCTATATAGAAATAATATTCGTGTTAAATCCGTAAGTCATATTCGTGAGGTTATTGTGATAAACAAACACCATCCGCCACAATGTTAAATTGTACCGATTTGGAGTGTATCTTACATCATCATCATTATTATGCTCATATTCATCATTTGCAGCGTGGAGCACATCATTTGGCACAGGAAGGGACGGTCGCTGAACATCAAAATGAAAATAATGGTAAGTGCCGGCATTTTTTCAAACAGTTTATCATTTATTATTAATATTGTGTTTTTATGATGACAGTTCAGTCTTATTTGTTTTTGTAACAATAAAAGAATATTAAATTTTGTTTGAATGTGGTTAGTACAATAAAAGTTTATGGATATTTGTAAAAACAAATAAATTTTCGCAATTTGTATAAAAAAGTTAAAAATAAAAAAATTTGTCAAGTACACGGGTTGGTAATGTATTGAGTCAGAATTCCGCAGTAGGTTAGGTTAGGTTGGTTTTTCACAGCTTTTAAGTTAAAAGAGAGGAAGGTCCAAGTCTAAATAATTACCACTGCAGGCACTACTCTTAATTTTAAAACTCCGTTTTATTATGGAATATTGAGTCTTCAAAATGAGGTTTCTTTATCAGTTTCCTCGTAGTAGAAAACCCTTTTTTGGCTCACCCTAACTGAATTTCGAGCATCACCAAGATAGAACCATTTACTCATTAAAAAGGGTCCCGTAATTTTGGTTGAAACTGTCCTCCACAATATAGTTATGAGATCACCTTTCAACAAAAAATTTTCTAACATATTTTTTTTGCCATTCTACGTAGTACCTATGTATTTATCAATTAATAACTGATTATAGCTTACAGACAATTATTATCTGTTATTTACAGTGTTCAATTAAAAATGTATTGAGAACATGCAGTATTTTTCTTAACTTAATAAAATTTCAGTTTTCTTGTTTCTAATCTACTTGATAAATGTCATGAATCATTATGATATTATGTTACAGCTATGTATCATTCACTGTGTGTTACACAGTACAGTTAGAGTTCGAATCAAATTCGAAACTGGAACTGTTTAGAAAGTGTAAATTCATTTTGGATTAGTTTTAGGATGAGGTGTATAAAAAAACGGAGCGTCCCTAAAAAACGTTGTTCCATTTTAATCTCTCTTATAGTACTCCACTTTCCATGTAGACTGCATGTGGTTTTTACCTTGGAACTCCCCCTTCTCCACCCTAAATATTTTACTGAAATTTTTTTATTATAAAATACGAAAATTAACACATATGAAAATTGTATGCCCAAATGGTAATATCATATAATCTGTTTGCGGTAGTTCTGTGAAATTTCAAAATGTCATAAGCAGGTCAAATTTCACATTCACATTCATGTTGGTTTTAATTGCGTCAAATAAAATAAAGAATTTTGTGACACAAGTCCTACTCCTCCCTCCTCCACGTACCTAGCCTAGCGTAGCTGTCTAAATATCCTCTCTCACCCCTCAAACTGGTTACGTAGTTTATAGACGCTCTCATCATAATGACTGGATTTTTAATGGTTACAATTTTTTTAGCTACTATGCTTAGGGTTTTACTGTACTTTATTAAAAGGAAAAGATGAGATTATTTACAATGCAAATAATTTTTATTGTAAACTATGATTTAATAGTTTTAGTTAAACTGAATAATATGTAAGTGTTTCCATGATTTTAATTTCAATGAAACGTGATCAACCGAATTATTTTCAGTCTTGACTAAAATGAACTGATATTCTTGAAGATATTAGTGCTGTACACTTTTCCCTTGTATTTTAGGAACTTTCTAGATTTGGAAGAGTTTTTAGTACTTAAGATTAGAATATGCTTTGTTTGAGTCCTGTAAATAAGTTCAACTTTCTTTCCTGATCCACGGTTGAAAAACCGTGTTGAACTTAAATATGAAGACTTTAAATTGATATTAATATTTATTTATTTTTATTATTATTGTTATAATTTTCTTTTAAATATATTTAATCTTTCATTCATGAATCAAGGAATTTAAATTACTTTCTGATATTTTACCCTGAAGAATTGTAGGTTTATATTTGATAGTAAAAATGGAGTCACTGTTAACGATATTTTCCTATGGGCAAAAAATTTCATTCTAAAATTATTGAATGTTCAGAGGAGACTAATATTTCAAAATACATCATTTATATTCTAGAGAAATTTATTCAAGCAATATATAGCAGTGAACATTTTGGAATATTCCATAGACATTTTGTAGTACACTAAATGATTCGGGAATTCCAAAAAAATTAAAAATTACTTAACAGACGTACAGACGTCATGGAATTCAATCGAAATAAACTAAGACAACTATTTTTGGACTTTATTAGTATGCTTAGAGTAAGTCAGTATAAAATAGTTTTGGTGCAATATTATATTAATGGGTTAAATATATAATGAAAATGACTCCAGAATGATATTTTGTTATCAAATAAAACACAACTCTATCTCTTTTGAATTCCAGTCATTGATTGTATTTATTTTATTATTTTAGTTGCCAGGAAAACTCAATCAATAGAAATAATTTTCAACTTTTATATTTCACACGGCAAACTACATGCCAATTAATTAAAATTTCCACAATTAGGAAATTTACCATTTGCACGACAATCTTGTGCCGGTACAAATACAACGTTTTATTTATAATATAATGTTGTGAATATCTACGCAAATTTTTGGAACACAAGTAATCAGAGAGTAAAAATGAATTTGTAATATCTCTTTTTTGGATTGTATACCACTGACTTCAAACTCAATAAAGTTCGAGTAAAAGTGTAAACTGGTTTTTTTTACTCGTCTGCTTTTGCTTTTTAAAAAATCTTTGAAGAATTTTGTTTGTCCCTGAGGCCGGTTATTTGTCTCGCCGGCCCTGAATATAGGTCTATACTCAGGTCCGATGAGAGGTTGGGGTAGCTGAGATTGCAGTCCCGCGGTTCTGTAGCAGTTGGTAAGAGGCCCAGAAGAAAGTAAAACGAGCTTTTTTTTTGCTTGTCACTTATTTTTTCGGGGGAAAATTTTTAAAGAATGTACTTTATTCTCAGGGTCTGCCATTTCTCTCCACGACTCTGTTTATACTTGAATACAATCACCAAAAACTCAACTTACCTCAGTTGCTGTAATAAGCTCGTTAAAACTGTCCCTTCACGTTCAATAGTATTGCGCAGTATTTGAAATTGTACAATACGGTAGATCATCTTGAAAGATTATATTGAAGGAATGTACAGTATACTGTGTTAATTAAAAACAATCTGAAATAATTGTGTAATGTGGGAATATTGTAATGTCCTTAGTCTCTGCAAGTATTATTGTGCAATACCAATTTATTTGTTTATAAGTTTCGATTTGTTTATTGTTTTCTTTTTTCACCTATAATGTGAATTGTTTGCATCAGTGTGAGTTTGTAAAAAATAATATTGTTTACTGCTAATCAATAATACTTAATAATTAATAAATATGAAAATATGTTACCGAAATTATTCTGCCAACTCATTCCGCCAAATTTTTTTCACGAAAAATGTCCAAAACCCCGTAAACGTTTTCACGAAATTTCTTAAAAATAAGATGTTTCGTTCTTGAGTTTTCGTGCGAACACTTAGTAAACATATATATAAATGTGTTCGCACGATAACTCAAGAACGAAACATCTTATTTTTAAGAAATTTCGTGAAAACGTTTACGGGGTTTTGGACATTTGGAAAATGTGTGTGTAATATTTTCATGTGATGCAGTGATGGTCCTAAAGGTCTACTGAGATACCAGGAATACCAAGAAATACAAAATTTGAAAACGGCATTGCTAACTCTGTGTTAATATGTCAATTAATAGGAGGCGGTTAGTGTTTTCCAGGTTCTAGACACTTTTTTTTAAAGGAATGTGCTTTGTTCTCGGAGCCCGCCAGTTCTCTCCACGGCCCTGATGCCTTCACTATCTTTGTTGTCATGTGCCTTAATATATTTTGTAGTTTATGCAAAATAAAATATATGAATAATTCAATTATTGTCGTCTCAAAATGAATGCAAGTTAATAATTTCAATTTTAAATTTTTAAAATCTCATTCTGTCTTTCATGTTCTTTTATTTTTGACAATTATATGTACACGCATTTGTTTGTATTTTTATTTATAAATTTTTACGTTTTGATGTCGGACAAAACGTAAGATAAAATAATAAAAATAAAACAACGAGACTTGAATACTAAAGTATTTAAAAAGAAAATCATGATTTAAGGGGGACCACTAGTGTGACGTTTTTCAAAAAATTGGAAAATTTTTTTTTTTACATGTTTCGATAGTTTATATCTTTAAAAATAACATACTAAAATTTCAAGTGCATTTCTCCAACAGTTTTGAATTACAGCCATGTGAAGAGTGGATTCTGATTTTCATTGTTAACTTTGAGGTATTGAGAAATGTATGAAGGTTGATAGTTCGGAAGTTTCTGGACGTGGCTGTCAGTCACATGTTGTGGAGAAGCTAGACCCTAGCACATTTAAACGACTCATCTAGTTTTACTATGACCGTTATAGTGAGTACATCGTAAATAATTTTAGTAACAATTCTCAGTGATTGAAACTAAAAGGTGAAATTACGAAAAACTACATTTTTCAAATTTGCTGCAGTTATAATTCGAAGACAAATCATTCGATCGATTTGATTCTTATTGCAGCTTCCTTTATATATATATCTTCGTACCATGAACCTCCAGTTTTCCGATCGAATAAAAAATGTAATTTTCACAAGCCAAAAACCATCAAATTTTCGCGCAAAATTTGAAACCTTTTTTTAAAAACTCCGTCATTTTGTTAAATTTTAACTTTTTTTTTCGATTGAGGTCCACGGTACGGACCATACCTTCTAGTTTAATAGGCTTTTTGGTTTTTTTGATTTCAGGTAGTGTGAAGGCCGCTATCGCTGCAGCAGTGGGGGAACTTTTTTTTGTTGGAGCCTTGAGAGATCTCGAATAACTCACTGAATTTTCAATTTTTTGGTCCAAAATTTTTATCATGAATTTATTATATATCAACAAATATATCCTTAAAATATTAAAACATTCCATACAGTAGTTTTCTTTAAAAGAATTCCTAAAAATCACCTTCTTTTCAGGCGGTCACACTAGTGGTCCCCCTTAAGTATTTAATAGATTTCTCATTGATAAAGATCATTCTCGAATTTAAATTTTTAGGATTTCGTAACACAACTACGAAATCCTTATGTTTCCGTGAATTCTGTCGTTTTGTGCGTATGCAACACGCACTGTGTTTACACTGAATATACAATAATTATTTTTATAAATAAAAAAAAAACCTGCAAATTCCGATTGTAATATTTAAATCGTAGAGGTTTGTACCAAATTGTGAAAGTCATATGTGTTATTTCTGTAAGTTATGTATTTAAAATAAAAAATCAGTTGCGTGATCATTGATTAATCAATTTTTTTTTGTGGTAAATTAATGCACCGTAACGTGATTGAACGCGAATAGGTTAACTCTGTTCTAGAGATATCGATTCTCCAAAAAAAAAGATCGATTTTTGGATCGATTTAAATCGAAATTAAAAAAATCGATTAAAAAAAATCGATCGAACTAAAAAATCGAAATTTTGAAAAGTTTAATAAAATTAGCTGATAATTTTTGTTAAGGATCTAAATCTAAATTGATAGTAGGTACATGGGTAATATCGTGTAAAAACGCTTTACATTATATTTGTAAAGGCGATGAGCTAACTTTTCAAATATAATTAAGCAAATAACGCAATTGAATATGTAGGACGAATACCACGGAATGAACCAAGTTTATTCAAAAATTTCAAACAAACTGACAAACAAAATGTTTTCTAAATGGGTAAGTGGCTTTTGTGGGAAGGGGATCGTTTGCCAGATAGGTGGTCTTCCTTCCTTTTGTATTAATAGTCTTCTACTGGACAAGATAGTGCGTATGCATATATATACATACGGGCGTTCCTTGATAAAGAGTAAAAAGTGACATTTAAAAATAATATTTTTGGTGTTTCATTTTAACATATGTTTCTTTGTAAAATTACAATTAAAATAAAATTATTTTTGAAAAAATTCGGTTATCGATCTCTTACTTTTAATAAATAATCGATTCATGAATCGATTAAAATGGAAAAAATCGAAAAAGAATCGATTTTTTAAGGTTCGATTAATTGATTTTCGATTAGTCGATTTAAAATCGACATCTCTACTCTGTTTGAATAAGATGACCAAATTACGTAGAAATTTCCACGATATCGTAATATCTAAGTATGTGTATGTTTAACCACTATATACTAATCATATACGCTTTAAATTAAACAATTATTTTCTTAAAATCATATAATAATGTGCATTTTATGTAACAATTATTTACTTAAACAAATGCAGTTATATTGAATATTTACATATTTAAGTACTACCAGTGGCGGGTGGTAATTTTTATGAGTAGTTAGGCAGAACTAAAAGAATCCTCTACATAATGCGATATAATTCAGTTTTCAATTTTCGTCACAAATATACCGAATTTCATGTTGGAAATACAAGAAACATTCTGGAGTTTAAGTTTTGGTAGGTTGTGCATTTAATTCTATCAAAAAAAGACTGCAAAAATAAACCAATAAATTATGAATTTTTCAATATAAAATCGACAGCATCAAGATGAATTTTTTGATAATTTTCAACGGATTTAGTAGAATCTGAGTGGTTTGAATTTAAATTTATCGTACATGACAAAATAATTTTCTTTAAAGAAATTCGGTCATTGGCTAGAACTGATGACGTCGTCAAGATG
Source organism: Brachynemurus nebulosus (assembly GCA_035578155.1). Classification (NCBI taxonomy): domain Eukaryota; kingdom Metazoa; phylum Arthropoda; class Insecta; order Neuroptera; family Myrmeleontidae; genus Brachynemurus; species Brachynemurus nebulosus. The sequence continues at coordinate 69,658,730 of JAPWDM010000003.1, forward strand.
AAATTTTATTTTCCTTACGGTAATTTGTACAAATATCGAACGTTTGAAAATAGTTTTAAATCCGTTTAGTCAAAAATGGCCTAAATATTGTGAATCTACTTAATAAATTTCTAACACTGACTGACTGACTGACAGACAACGCACAACCTAAACTGTTGGGTTTAGAAGAATGAAATTTTGAATAGGAGTTCCCTATGTAACGTAGGTGAGCACTAAGAAAGGATTTTTGAAAATTCGTCCCCTAAGTGGGTTTAATAGGGTATGAAAATTTGTATGAAAATACGTCATTTTTAAAATTAGAGATATATAAAAATATGTTACTACGGCTATTAAAATAAACAAAATTTAATAAATCGTGGAAATTGGTATTTAGGCTTTTGAAAATACTGAAAGTGAGCAGAAAGTGAGCACGAAGATGATGCCGATGGAAAAGCCCATCGGGTATACGGCTAGTAGTCTATATAACCTATACTTGAGTTTAAGTAAAAGTTCTCTGACAGATAAAGTATAATTGCCCATTTGCCCTTTTTATATTAGAGTAGCTTTTTATATTAGTGTACGTTAAATTTTGCTTTATTTGTTGATGACGTCAAGGAACTTTTAGTTAATTTCAAGTAAGTACATATAAATGTGACAAGTTTATCAATTTCTATTTGGAAAAAAATTTTTAATACAAAAATATTTACAAACTGGTTAACAGCCGAATGTAAAATTCAATTTTGATAAAGGAAGGAAATTTTATTTAAAAATAATTAAATTACTGTTCCATGAAAACCATAAAAAATATTAATTGTTTCAAATTAATTGTAAAAGACCTTCAAAAGGTTACAAAAGAGGAAAAATTTTAGTGTTAAAAATCATAAAGCTATTATACAAAAATAACAATTAAATACATATATGTATATATATAACAATTGACATTCAGTAATTGGTAATGCGTTCTTCTAGTACAGTCAAACTCCAATTATTAACTATTTGTTGTGTAGAACGTAATATATTGCACATCTGGCTCAGCCGTCACTGTTTTGATGTACTATACACACATGATATAATAGGTATGATAACCATTATTTAAATTGAATATTTTTTTTTTTTTTACTATATTATTAAAGTACAGTCTGTATCGTACCTATATAAAGGGTGTGTCATTTTACAGAAACCAAACCCATATTTTTTCGTTACGTTGCTATATAAAAAGTTTTAATTTATACTGTTTGATTATAAATTCATATTTGTTTTATTTTAAATTAAAATTAATAACATGTACTATTATGTATAATATTAATAACTGTACCCAATTATGTTTAATGCAGTTCCTTACCTTGTTTGTCATTGTTCAAAACATGACGCGGGAGGAGGACATTAAGTGCATTGAATTTACATATTGATATCAAAAGATATTAGCCGATTCATTAAATTTTAATCTGGTATATTTTTATCTGAGTCAAATTGACACATCAGATATAGTATATTTTTTTAGTTTAGAAATGACGTCATTATCGTCTCTTTTCAATTTATCGTGCTAGCTGTCCTTTAAAAAAATTAATCGATGCTGATCCTTAAAATAGTACATAAATTAAGTTTATTTTCATTTTTTCTTTTTCTCACTTATTTCAATTGTCATATAATATTTCACTTACGGATTTATGTATACTGAATGAATGTTAGAAAGAGATAACATACCATTAAATTAGGTATTATTAAATAATTTTTACCAATAATTTTTATTCGATCCACCCATTTCAATTCATAGTTTTTTGATACCTTAGGGTGATACCTTACTACCTCGGTATCATAAAAATATGAATTGAAATGGGTGGATCAAATAAAAGATTATTGGTAAAAATTATTTGATAATACCTAATTTAATGGTATGTTATCTCTTTCTGACTTTCATTCAGTATATACATAAATCCGTAAGGGAAATCGTATACAATTTGACAATTGAAATAAGTGAGAAAAAGAAAAAATGAAAAGAACCTTATGAAAATAATGAAAATAAACTTAATTTTTGTACTATTTTAAGGATCAGTATCGTTTAATTTGTTTAAAGAACAGCTAGCATCATAAATTGAAAAGAGACGATAATAACGTCATTTCTAAATTAAAAAAAATATACTATAATACACAAAATTGAAAATTTTCAACTAAAAACTGTCGCTGTGAGTCACCTTTGATTTTTTTCGAAAACCTTATTGTTATAGTTAACTGGAATATTACTAGAACAATTACGCGATATCAACCGTTTATTCGTTTCCATAAAATTGAATTGACACTTTCGGAACGGAAGATATACGTGACATTTTGGAAAATTCGTGACAATCAATTGATTAAAAAGTACTTACTTTTGAATAGATTGCAGAAAAAAATTGATTAAAAATAAAATAACAAATGGGAAACAAATCTTACTTAAGTATTAACATTTCGTATAAGATTTATCACATTGTTTAATATATTTATTTTTTATGTGTTCTCTGTCTGTTTCACGTAATTACTATATTAGAAATAAACTATTTTCTTATATGGTATAGAATAGTAATAATATTTTTTTTTCTTATATTTTTTAATCTTTTATTTTAAATTAGATATTTTGTCCTTTTATGTCATCGGTTTTTCAACTTCTGTCTTTAATATTTTAATATGATTTAACTACTTAAATACTTTAGTCCCGGAGGTACTTCAGATGTGAATTTGAGAAAAAAATACATAGTGAGTGCGAAATATGATTTACATTTATGCTCTTAACTGAACCAGAAAATTATTCGAGTTTTTGTAAAATTACCAAAGGAAATACGTACGTGTGATGCTTGAAAATTATTATATTGGAACTAAATTTTTCCTTAAAATGGAAACAGGAAATTTAATATAATAAAAATATTCCGAATATAGAAAAAAGAAAAACAATTTGACACTAATTTTCACTTGAGTAAATTGTTATGAAGGTTAAATGTTCGCATTGTTTTTTCATTGTTTTCTTTGAATTAGTTTTAGTTCCGGATCCACGCCTTGTTTATTTTGTGAATTTGTCTGATTGAATTTTTGATTACTTGGTAAGTATTTTTGAATTATTGCTTAAGGAAAGTTTTATGTTTTATTTTGGTGTTCAGCATCTACAGGAAAAGATGTAAATTTATTACAAGAAGCTTAATGATGTGTACTTAGAGGAAAAGAAGCTTATTAAATGTCGAGTTAGTTCTATACCAAGTTCTGTGAAGTTATCTTAGTACATGCAAATAATCACTAATAACCAGTTTCCTTAATATCATACCTATAATGTGTTATATATGTAATTTGAAATTACTCAAATGATACAGTAAACGACAAAAAAATGGACACAGCAGGTTTTAAATGGTTAGTAGAATATTTATAAAAGATTGGTAAGGAATAAAAATTATTTATCGGAAGAATTCGGAAAATAAAATTTTACAAAATATTGTTTGGATAATTTTGTACTTTAGTGTATTTTATTGTTTTTTATTTGCAAAGAACCTATTTAAAGAAGGAGTTCTCGAAGAGCGTTTCTCGAACATTTTTCAGTCATGGCCCGGTAACATCTTGAATAATTTCGTGCGGACTGGTCACATATAGGATCACATATTATAACGATTATCCGTTTTGTAATTTACATGTACAATTTTATGTAACATGAAATGTCGTTTTCCGACCAATTAGCCGACGATGTAATTCAGAGAAATATCGACACTTTCTTAAACACTGCAGACATGTTTAAAAGCAATTATTTAATTTTAAATAGAATTCTTAAGCCTGGAATTATTTTCACCATTATCTGGAAAAAAATTAGGTCGTGTAATATGAAATGTCGTTCTCGGACCACTTTATCTACTGTGTAGTTTAGATAAATATTGACACTTTTTTAAGCATTAGAGAATTTTTTACAAGCAATTCTTTAATTTTAAATAGAATTCTTGTAGCCTGGAATCATTCCACCATTTGCTGAATTAACATTATTTCGTGTAATATGAAAATGTCGTTTTCCAACCACTTGGTCTACAATGTAATTCCAAAAAAATATCAACCGTCTTGTAAACATTAGAGACATGCTTAAGCATAATTCTGTAATTTTAAATATGATTCCTATCGCTTGGAACCATTTCCACCGTTAGTTGGAATAACATTAGGTCGTGTAATATGAAATGTCGTTTGCCGACCACTTGGTGTCTACCATGCAATTCAGATAAATATCGACATTTTTTAAGCGTTAGAGAAAGGTTTCAAAGGAATTATTAAATTTTAAATACAATTCATTTAGACTGGAATCATTCTGGACTGGAAGCAGAAAATCTAACGGAGATATTTGTAAGCGGATTGTAGATATTCGGAAAAGTTAATGGATTGCTTAATTTTATTACTCAATTTACATTTACATAGTTAATAATATACAGAAATATTAAAAACAATATTATTAACGTAGATATATAATAATTATAAGTACCGTGTGTCTACATTTCATTGGAATATTAAAGTTAGTACATCAAAACAAACGTATGAACAAGTATAGTTATAGAATACCATATCAACTCGTTTTTTACTCCCTTATGGATTTTTAATATGGATTCATTTTAAAAATGCGTTTTTGGAACTAAATTAGTAATATGATTTATTCTATAATGGGTTGAATACAATGGTCGTACAGTAAGACAGAAAGACATGACATACCTAACCTAAGGCCCGATTTACATTAACGCTCCGCTGTCGATACGCTCCCACTTCACTCTCGCTCCGATATAATCATGTTGTGTTCACATTACAGTGCTGATATCATACTGGTACCTATTCATTCTCTATTGACATTATAATGCTGCTCTGGGTACGCTCCCAGTTCGGTCTCAGTTCGATACAAACATCTTTTCATAACAACTGTATGCAAGCGGAGTGGAGTGGAATCAAAAAAGTGTTTACACTATAGGTACAAGCCATAACAAGTCTGATATCGCTCCGATAAAATATAACCTGAGTGGTATTGATATTGGAGTGACATTGGAGCGAGAGCGAACCGTGACTGATATCGGACCGATATCAGAGCGATGATGTGAATACACTCATTGTTTATTGTGTAAGAATATTATATCGAACCGGGAGCGGAGTGATATCGTATCGAGAGCCGAGCGTTAATGTAAATCGGGCCTAAATTTTTCTGAATAATATAAACTAGATGCATTTAGACATATAAATCACAGGACAATAAAGAATTACTACACTATACAGGGTGTAAAGTATATAAATCTCGCTACGAAAACAGTGGGTAGATCTCACCCATGTAATTAAGATTTGCGAATAAATTTGAACCAAAATTGTTTTTTAAGAGAAAAAATTTGATAGAAAATATGGGTCAAAAAAGGGGCCCTTAAAATTTTTTTGATCCGGCTCTGACCATCTCACCTTTGTAAGATAAATTTTCTGTTTTTAAAAAAACATCTGGGAAGCACGTTTACGACCTAAACATGTTTACAAAATTTTACTGAATTTTAGTCAATAAAATAATTTTCTACCTTTGGTATTTTTTTTTTTTTTTTTTTTTTTTTTTTTTTTTTTTTTAAATTGGGATACTACTGCCGGTGAATGGCGCGGTCAGCAGTGTCCGGCGGCATCGCCAGCGACGGGCATGCGCCGCCAAAAACGGTAGAAAAAAAAATAAAAACGACACATAAAGACAGGAACACATAAATGCATTAGACAACGGACAAACATACACATGATAAAATCCAACGATGAGCCCTGCCATCCCAAGGCTTAAAAAGAGTGGACAGTCCTTGGTGACGGTACGATAAGTACTAGACAGAGCGTCCGGTCACCAAGGTCTGAAGACCATCGCTGCGACTCCCCCCGAGGCGTAAAGGGCCTCGGGGTGGAGGAACCTGACTAGACAATACACAAATAAATATCACAGATCAGTATCACGGTAAGTATCACAGATAAAACTTATTGCGTCACGGGGAGGCCGCAGGCCGACCACTGAAGCAATAAGGAGTTAAAACAATACCGCTGTAGAACCATAACAACAGGCCCACAGCGGCATAACAAAATATCACAGATAAATAAAATCAAGTGATGTACCACCTCGGGTAGAAAACACCCTCAGTGGTACATCGTTAAAACAAAGCATATTAAAAACAACCTTATTAAAAAACAAAAACAACAATATCACAAGTTTGACAATATTTCTTGCTCTGTGACACGATTCCGCTCCCCATAGTCTCGACAATTCCGAAATGGCTTCGTCAACACCTAGGAACTCACACGTGTAGGGACAGTGACATCTGATTACTGAGCAACATGTACTGTTCTGTCAGATAACTGATTACTGGGTACATGTGCCGTTCTGTCAGATGTCGAGGTCAACCTATACGGGAGACCGGTACGATGACTAGGCCACGTTCGTCCGAGTCGAGGCTACAGAGAACGGGACAATGCCACAGAGTATCACAGTATATCTGACTTATGTCCCTATGACCGCGACGGGGCAAAAGCAGTCCCAGGACGCTCAAGCTCGCATCCGTATGAGGGAAGACGACATCTCCTTACTAAGCGAGCTCGCTCAAGCCGTTCGGGCAGATGTCGACTCATACGCCTGGATGACGCGAACAAGTGCGTCGAGTACCGCATTCCTACCCGTCGAAGTCACAGGGGCAAAAAATCAACGCAATACCACAGCCAATTTATCACTTTTGTGTCCACTGGAGTGCACCATCCAGGGGACACTATAAGATTTAAAAACAAATAAAAAAGCCGGATCACAGGACGAAATCACAGATAAAACTACACAAATCACAGTATAAAAATATCACGATTCGACTTGGCGGAACACGAATCACGACTTTGATAATCACACGCATACGGATACTAAACGCACACGACCTGTTGCCAGACATCAGGGCGAAAGCTATCGTACAATCAGACGGTGGTGTTTCTCTCATACGGTGGATATCTCTGTCGGTCATACGACGTTCGTCCTCGTCGAAAATTTTGATCCGGCATCTTTTGTGAAAACAGTGGTACCTCGAGAAGGAAAGGTGCCGATCTTGGGTAGTCAGAGGCTAATGGAATCCGAAGATTACTGTATTGCGCATAAACTACCCCTGGAACCCTTAGCCTCCTTGACACCAATGGGGGATAAATATCCCTCACGGGTGCCAAGGGCAGCTGCTATAGGTGTCCTCACCACCACCTTTGGTATTAAGAAGATATTTATGCATAATTTAGACAGGGCCCTACTTAGAAAAATTTTGAAACATCATGCAGCCAGTTAATTTGTGATTTTCTCAAACTAATTCCGAAAAAATTCCTGTGGTTTTAGTGTCTACAGGGTGCAATGAGTCATCCCTCAAAAGGACGAGAATTATTTTTTTAGATCCTGTATATTTTTCTTTCTAATACATTTTAACATCACATATTGTAATATTTTGAAAACATTAGGTGGACACTAATGTATGTAATTTTATTAATATTGATTTGAAATATTTATAAAAATGTAATTTTTATGTAAATATCATATCATTAACATTGTCATGTCATCGGTAATTATTATTTTTTTCTGTTTTTTCGTAGAATAAAACTGGATTTATTGTGCAATCGATCGAACTAACAAGTTTAGTATTAACCGATTTAATAATATACTTTACAAAACTCAACACATGTAATGTACTGTAGCGGTAAAAATATTTACCACACTTGTATAATAAAAATTGAAGTAAATTGTTTTTGTGTAAGTGTATCAATGTTTTTGTGCACCGCTGTAACTTGAAAATTTAAATTTTAAATGAGGCACATATTAATAAATTAATGATAGCATAGATCGAATAGCGGTTTTTTTCTAATTCAAGGACTTCGATCCGGACTAGCACACGTTCAAAATTTTTAAATTTTCTCACGGTATTGTGTGTTATCTACGTTTGCTGTCAATTTGTTTTTTGAAACTACTTAGAATAGACCCTCAGGGCTCTTTGTTGACAAAGTTTATAAATGAGTTATATAATGTATATTATATTTTGATTAATATAAAACAGCTGAACTGTTTTTTGTGCGTTTTTTATGCGATTTTTTTATGCGGTTTTTTAAAAACATTTACTATAATAACTTTCTTTGACAAAAATACTTTTTGACGGCTTTTAAGCATTTAATCAATACATTGCATAAGAACAGAAGTTATTGCATCATTTAATTTTGTTACAGATGTACTTTTCAAAATTTTCATAATATTATAAAATTGAAATCAAATGTTTCTACGTGTAAATTAATGCTTTATCTGGTTTATAGAAGCAACTTCTAAGGAAATTTCTAAGTTTTGAGCGTTTTGAGTTATGTTTTTTCGATGAAATTTTTTTTGTGGCCCCGACCAATCGCATAAAAAAAGTTTTTTGTACAATCTGGATCGAACTATACTTTTTATAGCTATATTATGATATTTTTGAATCTATTTTTTTTTATACGATTTTTTTTATGCACCCCCTATCCACCGCACAAAAAGAAGATCAACTGTATAAGTTGATGATGTCAGTTAGTCTTAAATTGAATTTAGCAAGAGTTAAGTGTCAGGGGCGAATTAAGGTTTTCCCACCTGTGGACTGTCGGTGTCTTTACAGCTTATACTTCTGTAAATTATCTGTTCTTTTTCAAGTAAAGTGGGAAACGAAATTAATTTTGGATATATTTTCCGCCCGGCCCCTAGAATTTTTTGCCATGGGGAATAATACTACACTTAGCCTCCCCCCTCCTGTAAATATGTATACGCCTCTAAGTATAGTTGGTATATTTTTTTTGGGGGGGGGGGGGGAGAATACGTCAGTAGAGTGTTTTTTAAACTAGCATTTTCAAAACTCAGTGTAATTGTTATCAGCAAAATTATTCTCTTATCAGCTCAATAAACATACTAACTTATCAACTATTTTTAAAATTTTAATTATTTGAAATTAATTAACTTACCTTGACATTTGTTTTTATAATATTATATTGTGTTGTAGTATTATTTTCAGTTTTTAATTTGCTATTGTTTATAATTACAACTGTCTGTAAAATGTATTTAAAATAAATTCAAAGAATCTCGGATAGAGGTCAGGTGTGTGTGTGTTTCAATAAAACAAATATTTATTAGTTTAAAAAAAAAGTTTATTATTGTTTTTAATTAGTAATTAACGACATGTCCATAGTTGGTAATATTTATTTCGTAAAATTTATTAAACAATACTTTGTAATTAAAAAAAAATTGACCCAATTAAAATGAAAATTTGCTCGATTAGAATATGTGTATGTTTTTACGTTGAGGATTCGGTATAACTGAAGGTTCATTTTGGAGTACGCTAATATGATAGCTTGGAATCGAAAAAATAATAGAATTCTGGTAAGTTTTGATTCAATATTTTGATGATTGTTGGCGAGAATGTAATTTTCAAACCTCTGTAAATCTTGAAAATATCCATTGAAAACATTACTCTGTTCATTTTATGATAGAATAAAAATAGTTTCAAATTGATGGTCAAAAATGAATTCAATGAGGTGTTCCCCATTCTTTCAATACAGGATGATTGACTTAATAATAAAAACCGTTGATATAACAGTTGTAAATACTGCTGGAGCAATCGATTGCTATAACCAGGAGTTTTGTAGCTCCTTCCGTTTTTGAGTTATGATTTTTTTATTTTATTTTATTTTTTTTTAAGTTGATTAATCTTATTTTGGCTAGGCTCAGTGAGGGTAGTTTTATTTTCTTTATCCAAGAAACGAATCAACAATTAATAGATACCAAAACTGGTAGTTTATTTTTTAAAATATAGATGTCACACATTAACTTTAAATGGTTTTATTTTTTTTTTGTGTGTGTAAAAATTAAATCAGTTTGAAAGATTAGTATTTAAATTAAGGGGAGGTTTACTCAAGAGTCCTTAAAAATTATGTATTTTTCTAGAATTTTTTTCTCAAGAATGGAAGTAAATATCAATTTCAAATTTTGTACACATATTTATTAAGTATTAAACTATACAAAAAAAATTTTTCAAGGAAAAATATAAAAAATTGTCCATTTTATAGATACTGCAGTGTGACGATCTGAAAATCTAATGCCTTGTTGGCGGACATCTTAGCGCCGGTAATAAACCACCGAAATCCAAAAACAAAAAAGATTTATAAAATATATGAAGAGTACCGGCACCTCTACCTATAATATCAATAAATTGCTGAAAGAAAGAAAAATGGCGGATGTTTGAACTTTTGATTACGATTTTTATCTTATTTTTCGCTCTGTAAAGTAAACTTAAAAATTAAAAAAAATATTGAAAGTGTATCGAACTTAGGTAGAGGTGCCGAAGAATTGAATTATCTTTAAAATAAAAAATTAAAAAAAAGGATCCATCGAATAGTTTTTGAGTTATCGTGTCCGCCAGTTCCAAAAATGTAGTTCCGAGATATTATATAAAGGGGGGAGATATATAAAGAAAACATATATAAAGAAACGTATTAATATATAAAGAAACGTAATAATATATAAAGAAACGTATTTTCAAAATTTTATATTTAATACTCATTATTGCGTGAACTACGTTTTTTGAATTTTTTTTTTTATAGAAAGCTGGGTTCGGTTAATGTGCAAGAATCTTGTTTTTAAATTATTTTCAGTAAAATCACTTTGGGAACATATTCTACACATAATTTGCTATCAATTTCGGCAAAAAAAAAATTAATTTTTTTAACGACTCTCAAGTAAACCTTCCCTTAATTCATTGAAAATTACTTATGTTTTTTATTTTTATTTTTTTATCAATTTATATGTACAGTGATTGAGTATCTGTCCAATGCTTTTATATTATTAGTTAGGGAAAATGTGGAATTTGGAAATATTACTACAAAAGTAGAAACGTGAATAATCACTATTCTTAGCTAATTAATTATTTCGCAGATTTACAAAAAGAACACCTTCTTTTAAAATATTTTACTTACGCCACAATAATTAGCAATTTATTATAACTAATACGAAAAATGGTTAGCTCAGCTGTGAAAATGATTTTTTTTTATGGATTTCTTTTGTGTTCTATTTCTAACCACGAAAATTTAATACACACAGAATGTAAAAAAAAATAATTTTTTCAAATGTGAGTTTTATTAATTCCGACCTGTCTAGCCGCCATTAAACTCAGCCCATCAGTCATTTTTTGTTTTGTTTAAATTTCTTAATGTATTTGTAAAGTAATACATTCTCTCTATTCTATTCAATGCCCAGTGTACCTTAAGAATACATCTAATGGTAAGAATGTTTACCAGATGGGTTGGTCACGACGCATCTGATTGACTTTTCGAGGCACCAGTATTCTTAAGCGGGTTCTACACGATGCTACGAACGTTCCTTCCAACGTTCGATCGAACGTTTGAGGCAATTAAGTTCGATAGTTGGTGCGACGAATGTATCTGCTACACGGTGAATCGAATGTTTGATCCAATACGAATTATGATGTGTTGGTACTCAGTGGCGAGGCTGTTATCTGTCTGATGTTATCTCTAATGTTATACACTGATGTTGTCTCTCTTGTATAATGTGTTGGGACAAACGTTTATTCAGTGGAAGACGATGTCATCTGTCTGATGTTATCTCTAATGTTATACACTGATGTTGTCTCTCTTCACATGAACGAGTCGTGCAGCTGCTGAGTCGAACCAACCAACGCAACCAACATTGAGTTTCAAACGTTCGAAGCATCCCTTTGACTCGGTGCAAAAATACCGACATCGAACGGGACACGACCAAATGCGAACGTTTGACGCTCGACATTGGACACTCGTAGGTTCGAACAACGGCTACACGATGCTATGAACCATCCAACGTCGAATGTTGGAAGGTGTTCGTAGCATCGTGTAACAGCGGCTTTATCTATGTACATATATTTACACGTGTTATGCGTGTTGTAGGTAAGCATAGTGACAAAATGTAAATAATTGAATTCACTTGTAAATATTTTTATGTAATTTTATCAATATGTATGCAGTATCTGTGTATACATATTATATGCATACATGTATATATGCACATATTATGTACATTTTTTGAGTTATGACCTCGATAATATTTCGAGATAATAAAAATATCGAATAATAAAAAACAATACGTTTTTACCAATGTAATTTTTATTGCAATTGTTTTACACTATATTGTACACTTTAATTCAAAAAATTATTGCTATGCAAGTATTTTTGAAAGTGAAATCCTTAGAACAAACTATATGTATAGAGCTGGGGAAATTTTTTTATTTGGATTCAAAACGGGGTGGGTAAATTTCGATGATGAATAAAATTTAGAGACTTTAAGATTAAGATTTTTAGAAATTATTTCTGCTGTCTTTGATAATCAGTCTTAAAAATTAAATCAAATAAAATACCTATATAAATACAAAAATTTGTATTTCTTTCCGTCTTACTCCATTTATGGTCTTAGTCAAGACAGAGACTAAGATTGAACTTTACAATATCAAAACCAAGATTCTTAGCGCAAGAAAATCAAGACTAAAGTTACCACGGTTCTGGTTTTCGTTCTGTATTTGCTCGTCTGCACTATTTACCGTAAATTTTTTACGATAATTTGTTTAAATTATTATATAGACTAAATTATGTGACGTTTCAGACAGTTTTGGACAATTCTGAAGAGTTAAACAGAAATCTTTGAAACCAAGTGTATGTTTGAAGAGTTACTCAATCACTATGTAACTTGATTAACCTTGAATTGATAATTTTCCAGTGACCTTGATCTTATAAAAACCACCACAACGAGAATATTACCATTTTTGTAATTTCAAATTGTATTTTGCGAGGTTCCAGAAAATTCGGTTGTAAGTATAATTTTGCTCTAATGTCTAGCAGCGGAAATTCATATCGTTGGTTAATTAAATTTAATTTTGCAATTAAAAACGTTCTGACGTCAATCGACAAGATGAAGATTTGTGATTAATTTTTTGAATATACCGTTACAAATAATTTATTATCAAAACAAAGGAGTATCAAATTGTAGTGGAGAAAGACATCACATGAGTGGACCGGGACACACATACATAAATGTTCACAACGGAAAAAACGCTTAGAATATTAATAAATCAGTTAGTTAGTTAGATGAATGATTTAAATGATTGCAAAATATAAAATTGAATAATTTATACAATTTAAATTTGTCCTTTGGCAAAAAAATTGAGAACAGTTATGACAATAATTAAATGGCGTATTCATGTTTAATTTATATTTTCGTTGTGGTAATATGTTTTTGCAAAAATTATACTGTAAAATTTTTTTCTTCGAATTTTAGAAAATAATTTTCCTTCCTTTTAGCGAATTTCCATTCTGGAAATTCAGCTATTAAACTCTATATAACTCTCTAACGAAACGTTTAATGTTTATTAAATTTGGTATGCATGCTGGAATCCGGATTGGCTCGGCTAAGTTCGTTAGCCAAACACGTCGGATGCCCAGAAGCAGGCTTTTTGGCCACTTTTGGCCATTTTTCGCCATTTATGGTGGTGTTTTTGCAAAGAATTCAAAAATCTTTTTTATTCTTTTTTTGACATCATCGAAAAGGGCGTAAAAAATTGCATGAGATAAGCTTTTAAAACACTGTACTAGCTTTTAAGAAAAATTAAGAAATTTGCTGAATTTTTTTACAATAAATGTTTCATCGTTTTAGCAATTCTTTTCTAGATAAAACAAGTGCTAGTTAGTTATTCAATATGTATGTATGTGTTATAATAACAATAGCTCTGTCTCATCTTTTTAAATTAAAATTAGTCAGATTTTTTAAGAGTACGTTATGGAAAGGAAATTTTTGTATGACGTCCTCCTTTAGAGAGAAAATATAATTTATATACATATATTTGCATACCTAGAAAAAAAAACGAAAACTATAGTTATGTAATGTAATAATATGTTGTTAAATGGATATATCCTACACTATATGAGATTCGTTAGGGTCCTGACCCAAAAGCGCCAAAAATTAACTACTGAACTGATTTTGAAAATTGTTTCATTGTTAGAAAGCTAAACTATTTTAAATGGATACAGGTCTTAGATGAGATCCGCCAGTGCCCAATATTTGGAAATTCGCTATGTTATGCAGATGCTGCGACAGGGGTATTTTTATTGGTTTAAATGATCAACATCCCTATAATAAGTCATTCAAAAGGAACTACGGTTACAGAAATATTTTAGTATAGAAATTATTTTGAATTAGATTTCTAAAACAACTTTGAGCGGTTAAAAACGCTTAGAAACGTGACGCCACTGCGCGTACTATTTTGGAGTCATTCCGCTTGGTCAATAACTTTTCTTGTACTGCAGGTCAGTTATATTTTCTTACGTAATTCACAGATGGCATTAATGATAGGTATAAACACACAAAACGTTACCTATAGGTATACGAAATTACGTTTCCTAAAACGGTGGACAAAATAACTTCAGTAATTTTCATCCAATTGACTAGAAGTTTTACGTGAAAAAAAATTAAAATGTTCCTACTCAAATAGTCTAAAATTAAATTTAGAAACTATTTACATTATTATCATGATGATGTCAGGGTCGGACCTACAATTATTATGAGAGGGGGGGGGCAAACTTTGTTGTTGGTGCCCTCTACTAGAAAAATTCAAATTTCAAACTTCAAAAATACCCTGCAAAAAGCAAGTGACGAGCAACAAGAAAAAACCTCAAATTCAACATTTTAGTGCCCCCGAATTTGCACTTTTGCCACCCCCTAACACCTGCAGGGGGCAGCAAAAGTGCAAGTTCAGGGGTGCTCAAATATATTTTAAATTTGTAATTTACGTAGAAGAAAAAATCATGTTTGCAAAAGAGTTTGAAAATAATTTTATAGAAGATACTGTATGCAGATGTATTTTTATAATTCACTGCTGAACGAAGATGTTACCATTAAAAGAATTGGCAATACTAATTGGCACGTAACAAAAATTTTCAAGCCCAATCTATTTAGTATCATCTAAACAATATGTTTCTAGCGTTAAATATGTAAATCAGGCAATTATTTATCAATTTTCGGGCCCTATATTATATATTTTAATAATTGAAAAATAACGACCACTGGCAAAAACAACAATTGTAATTTTATGTTGTGTTAGTTACTCCATACTGAATGATTGATAAAAATGATACATACTGTCGGTTCACACGCCGTCAAAATTTCATTGTTTACATATCATCATTTTTAATGATTTGATGATGATTTCAAATGGTTATGTAAGTAGTATCTATTTAGTTTGACGTTTATGATAGACCAAGGTCACATTGTGGCTAATCATGATATTATTATTACGTTTGTTAATTTAACAAAAAAATAATTCATCCATATCTACTACTAAAGCTACGGGAATCATGATCAACGAATATTTAATAGTGTGTACGAAGTGAGACTTCTCTAGGATATGAATGTGCGCAGAGAATATACGGTGTAACTTAAGGTACTATAACAGTGTAGAATTTTGAAAAAAATTTTCTCTTGGTCTAATCTTAAAGTACATACAGTTATGCATGTTCTCTCAAAATTTCAAATTGAAATTCGAATTATTACGGTCGCTACAACCACGGATCAGTCGATTCAATCTAAATACAAAATTCTGTGGAGTGACAGGCGTCTTTTGGCGGAATTGAACGTATAAGATCAATTGTTATCATCACAGTATCACATTTTTGTTGAAACAATGATCTGAAACAATCTTAAGACAAAACTTTAAACGCATTTGTCTCGAAATGCTCTTTTTAAAAACGATACCCACTCTTAGAGTGAAAGTTTCAAAGCTAAGTTTGAAATTTTGACCGAGTATTCTTTATTCCATTCTCCATGTTCCTATGGAAGCTTTTTTTTTGAAATCTTCCTATTTTTTCACACGAAAAACTATTGAAACATAGGCCTAAATTTTGTACGTTTTATTCAAACCGCCGCCATTTTTTCAAATTTCAAAAAAAAGCCTACATAGGAACATAGCGGCTTATCTACAGATTGATAATCTATTTGATTTTTTTTTTTTTTTTTTGGATAAAAACTGCGGCCGCAATCGTGGGCACCAATTGTTGCCCTTTTTAAAAGACACTTTTTTCAAAAAAATTATAATAATTATAAAAAGTAAATAAAAATGAATAAAAAAATATTTTTGTATTGTTAAACAGTGGTACTACCTAATCGTAAAAAAAATTCATCCCAATTCCCCCATCTTATCCATCCGAAAAAAAATTGCGAAAATTGACTATTTTTCGGTCGGCCACACACTGTGGTGGTACCTTAAGTTGTACGTCAAGATTCTTTTCACTTGTTGATGTTGGGGCATTTTTCGTTAAATTGAAGTATGCAACGATTTTATTAAAAAGTTTCGGTCCCATTAAAGAGGTAAATATACAATGGCGTGACAGGTACATACAGCAACTTACTTATACGTTTTACTCACATATTAGTTAAAAAAGAAACGGTTGTTATTACTGTTTTTAGCTAAGAATAAACTTTAATTTCTGTCTAGTGCCTAAGTATCAATCCCTAAGCACATTTGCTTACTCGGTTGGTGAAATCTGGTAAGGATCTAGAGTTTCCCAAACAGTGGCGTAGTTAGGCGTGCGCGATGTGCATCCACGCCTACGGCCTCGCGAGTGACTGTTTTTCGCTTTTTTTTTTTTTGATTGTCGCCTAATTTTTAAGACAGAAATTTCAAAAAGAAAATTAAAGGGAGCCTCGCAAAAATTATGTTACGCCACTGTTTCAAAAAATTTTCCAAAGACAGTATTTCGAATAAGAAAATTTTATTCAAGTTTTCAAATGTTAGGTCTTAATGACGCCCATAGGTATATATTGACAATCAACGATTAGAAAAAAAAATTATTCTGGATTAAAATGGGGGGTCAGTTTGGCGCAAAAAAGTTTTAATTAATTTATCGTGTGAGGTATGATTTGAAAGAGCTCCCTTTCCTATAATTTTTGGACCAATGATCTTCATGATATAGCTCAAAAATTGTTAGAAATGACTTCTTCCCTGATGTTCTTGGTTTCCAAAGCTAAAATTTTATCGCAGCTGAAAACAACGTGTTTTTTCAACAGTGTAATAGTTACTGAAAAAATTATTTTAAATAACAAGCCGAAACACAGTATTGGACAATGTATTTACGACAATATTTAAATTTTTCAGGTATCACAAGAAAATTTTATTTAAAAACTGTATTTTAAAACTATATATGGATACATTTTCATAAATATCCGTTCTCTACTACATGTATATATCAAATTATGGTATTGTAAAATTTCAGTGTCACGTGCAATCAGGATGCCGAGTATTATAAACAATTTGCCGAAGGTAATCATCCAATTCAACAATAGATCCATCCAATAATTGAACAAGTATACCTTATACGTACAGTCGTAGAACGGATCATATAAAGATTATAATTTATCAACATATTTATGAATTCGGTACCGAGCGGTACAAAATTATAATACAAAACGTGAAAACCATCATTGTTCTATCATTTGATTTCTTTAAACTTCGAAAATAAGCTCCTGTTCTTATCATGGAAGAAGGAAAGGTCTTATTGTAAAGGAAAGAGCATTTTCCAAAATACTGATCAACATATTATTATGAATCTTAACGTGCTTATTATGAATGACGTCATTTTGTAAATAAACAGTAACGGTTTTAATGTAATTGCCATTGCTTTTCTTATAATTGTGATTTCTATATAAAAACATAAGTAATTAATTAATTAATTTCAATATCTGTTTTATTTGATTCAATAATCCACTCTTTAAGAATACTGTTCGACTATTTTATCAGTTAAATTTTCCAATTCTTAATTGCCTACTAAATCATTATATTTTTTAACGGTGCTTAAAGAATATTATAAATTACTATAAACTGAAAACAAAAATTGCTCAAATTAATCGATTATTTACAATTTATAACTATTTTTGTAAAAAGATTACGTTTTGGTTTATAGTTTTACACCAATAATAAGACATATCTTCTTGATAACGGTAGACACAAACATAAATAAAACTATACAGTTATTAAATTGTGATTTTATTAATAAATAAATAAATAACGTAAAAGCCCCTATTATGGAACGGTATCTAATACTGGAACAGTTTTGACATTTACATATTTATTTCTTTAATTAAGTAAGGAAACATTAAATGCGACGTGAATTTAAATTGAAAATCAATCATTCTATTGATAATAATTTTTGTTATCATGTTTCTTTCAGAAATTACTTCATTAATATGTAAATGTCAAAACTGTTCCAGTATTAGATACCGTTCCATAATGGGGGCTTTTATGTTACAAACAAAATACATAATCTTGAAGTTAAATTTTTATATGCTCGTTAATTTTACATAAAAGATGCCACTGAAATGAAGTGTCAAGTTAACCTATATTTTAATTTTTACAATATTTTTAAAATTTTTGTCGTTATTATCACATATTTTAAATAAGAAATGAATCACTTATTTACGTAGAGTAATTCCTTTTCGGTATTTCCTTTACTTTGTGTAATGTCAAAATTGGTATTTTTCCGCTTATTATAAACCTGTTTTTTAAATGTAAAATTTAGAAAAATTAAAAAATTCTCGCTAGAAATGGTTGCATTTATTGATAAATACAATATTTACTTACCCAAATATTATATTTGTATATCGCAAAGTTCATTATTGTAAAATAATAATTTAATTTTTTCCACCAAAACCAAATAAGCACACTTTAGACAAATTCACGTGTAAACGTGTATATCCTACTCTTTTGTTTCTTATTTTTTGTGGCACATTCAAAGGAATCTACGTATTCATTCTAACATATCATATTATATTATATCTTATCTCTCTCTTAAGAAATAGTCTGCATCCATATTCTTCTATATCGATGGTTATTATACATTTTCCGGCGTTTCCACCATATTGTTTTAAATACAGTAGGATGGTTTATAATAAAACTTTAATTCTAATTTTTGATTTTCTAATTTTTTAACACACAGTATTAAATGATTGAATGAAGAATGATCTTATATAAAAATAAATTATGGTCCTGGTAATTCCATGGGATGATTGAAGCAGGGCCCCCTTTAATTTGCGGCGGCTTGTTGCATGTGTAAGTAATATACAAAGCTGTCAGCAGTCTCAATGTGATATAGTACGCCATCTTATTATGTACATGAATAATTTTAACTCTGAGAATTAGATGCGCAATGACCATTGATGAAAACATTTGTCTATACATTTAACTATAAATTTTCACCAGGAAAGTAAAGGAAAATGTGAGAAAGTGGTCTCGAATAGCTGAAATTTTGTATGAGGTATTTTGGTATTAAAAAACTTTCATAAAAAATAAATTCTAGATCATAGAGGAATTGCTTAGAAATGAATAAAATTGGAATTGAATAATTTTTTTTGTTTATTAAATGTTTTGTGGCGTTTTTTTCGCTGGTCTGTACTTTGCAATATTAGAGAAAATAATTTTAAAGGAATTAGAAGGAACCAAATTATTACGTAATTGACCCTCATAGTAACACTGTTGAATATACATATTTATCTATTTTCATGAGGAATCGTTAAAAAATATTTTTACATGCCCAATATTTTATTCAGAAATTTGTGAAAAATTCTAGCTATTGCTAAGCACTTGACGATTTTATGTTTTATCATATTTTTTAGCTAGTGCAACTTTAGGGCACGTTTATTGCTGTTAAAGAACATGTGCCTAATTTTGATAAATTTGAAATTTGTACGTCTCAAAGTTATTTAATTTTTTTTTTTTTCAAAGGGCTAATGTTGTAAGATTATTAATATTATTATAGAATGAAGATTTGGGTTTTGGCGGTTTCTTTAATTATGTACGAAACCTTGTTATTATTCAAAGGGTTGCGGCGTTTATGAAGGGTCAATAACACAGCGGTCGATACTTTTTTGGTGCAGTGGACTTTTGGGGCAGTGAAGTTTTTAGGAATTTGCATGTCTAATATAATTATGTTAGAAATATTTTCTTTTTTGTATTTATTATAAATATTTAGATATTTGTTTATTCTAACTATGGTTACAAAGGAAATACTTGTGGGTTTACTTTTTTAATTGAGTATGATTAAGTTACAATAGAAAATAATGTGAAAATTTTAGAGTATTTTTTAATCATAATTTAATTGTTTAGTTGACGCCAGCCCTGAATTATATGAGTTTACAGTTTTATAAAAAAGAATAATTTTTTTATTTGATTTTGCAATGAACATGTTTATTTTTAACACCCTTGTAGATAAAATTTATAGTGTGAATATTAAAAGTTGGTTCGTTATTGACATCTCGTCAGCTGAGTATTGGGTTTGTACCAAGTCAGTTTTAAAAAAATTTTTTTCTGATAGTGGTTTCGGCTTCCTCAATGCCCAAAACGAACAAAACAACTATCGCGAAAAAATGTTTAAAAAGTTGACTTGGTACAAATCAAGACTCTAAGCTGACGATATAATGAATATAAGTTCAAAGATGTTAAATATCATTTTTTGAATTTACTGAATTTTTTGACTAATATTAATTAGAGATGTCGATTTAAAATCGATCAATCGGAGCTTAAAAAATCGATTCTTTTCATTGGAATCGATTATTAAAAGTAAGAGACCGATAACCGATTTTTTCCAAAAATAAATTCATTTTAATTGTAATTCTACAAAGAAACATGTGTTAAATTAAAATGACACACCAAAAACATTATTGTTAATTGCCACTTTTTACTCGTTATCAACGAACCCCTCATATGACTCAATATAACTACATATATATACGCACTATTTTGTCCAGTAGAAGACTATTAATACAAAAGAAAGAAAGACTACCTATCTGGCAAACGACGATCCCTTTCCCACAAAAGCGACTTACCTAATTAGAAAACATTTTTTTGTCAGTTTGTTTGAAATTTTTGAATAAACTTGGTTCATTCCGTGGTAATCGTCCTACATATTCAGTTACGTTATTTGCTATAATTATAATTGAAAAGTTAACTCATCGCCTTTACAAATATAATGTAAGGCGTTTTTACATGATAATACTCATGTACTATCAATTAAGCCTTTTAACAAAAATTTTCAGCTAATTTTATTAAATTTTTCTCACACAATCTCACAGAATCGACTTTTTTAGCCGATTTTTTTGGAATCGATTTTTTAAATTTCGATTTAAATCGATCCAAAAATCGATCTTTTTTTTTTTGGAGAATCAACATCTCTAATATTACAGTAGAATGCCCGTTATAAGGGGCGTCTAGGGGACGTAGAGGAAATTTTTCCGAAAATTTTTTGTGCCCTCACTACCACGCATTTAATTTTGTCGCTCGACTACTCCTTATAAGACTGTGTTATTTCAGTATTGCATTCCTATGCGCTCAATTGTTTATGATTTTGACATAGCCTTATAAGGAGTGGTCTAGCACAAAACTCGAAAAAGTGATTAAGTGGGGGTAGTTTCAACTGCTGATTGAGGGGAAGAGAAGAGAAATTTAAAACTATCCTTCTGATTTTACAGATACTCAGACGAATTTAACAATTGAATCGGTTATTCCAGAAAGTGCACATGTGTGCTTTTTTTATTTAATTCTTTCAACCGTAGTAAGTAGCTTAGAGTTAGAAACTTAGTAATTTAGAAGCTAAAACTAAAGCAAAAATATTTGAGGTATACAAAGTCTTACTGGTAAAAATTACAATTCTTTTCAGCTACATATTTTGTCACAGGGGAGGCTTTTATTTTATTACTTTATCTTAGATATTCGAAAATGTAATATATGTACCCTTTTTGCAATAACCGATTCAATTACAGGATGGAATTTTTTTGTCAGGAATTAAAATATAAAAAAAAATATCGGCTAGCTTAATTTTGTAATCTTATGAATGCGTGAGCTTAATGAAAATGAAACATTGTTCGGAGTTTAAACTAAGCAGACAATAAAAATTTGTTTTCTTTATTACTTTTCACGACTGCACTTTCATTCTTAGGAGTTGTTTTATTTCATTCTTAGGAAAAATACAACTAAAAAATTTTATTTGTAGTAATACTAATAGTAATAATAATGATAATGTAATTTAACGTTCGTTTGTGGAACTTCTTGGTCCGGCTTCTATGCACATTGTTGTTTTCAAACACACTCTACGACAGTTGTCATTCTAATTTTAGTAATTGAAAACTATACCTACGTGCCGATGTACACGTACGCTTTTTAGCGCTGCGTACATGCAGCGGCACCGCAAAATGTGATGCACACATACGGTTTTTGCACGCTGCGTGCACGGTGCGGCGCCGCAGCGGTTATAAATTACATTGAGTTAAATTGTGTCATGCACACATACTTGTGGTGCCGTGCGGCGCCGCAGCGTGCACGCAGCGGTAAAAAAACGCATGTGTGCATTGGCACTACGATCGCAACAAATCTTAAGATGTTCAGTCTACAATTATCATCTCCATTGTCCTTTTAAATTGTATAATAGGTAATTATTCTTTCTTTATTACATCATAACTTTAATTAATACATATTTTATTTATTATTTTTAGTCAAGGTATGTATATGCTTTGATTGTACTACACTGATAAAATTGAAAAAATGTAAGCAGACTATTTTTTGTTGTGATAAATAAGTATTATTATGGTTAGGTGTAATGTCCGTTAGGCGTATCTGATTCCTGTATACCAATTAAAGCAGAAAAAATTTATGGATGATTAATGGACCTTTTGTTTCCATTCATGGCAAAATTCTTACCTGTTTACGCAACTCAAGTATATTAATAATAGAAATGCCAATTGTTTCTGGAATGTAATTTTAATTTTATCACTATTTTCGCTAAAGATTAATAATAAGTACCTATGTATATTCAATTTAGTGCTCTATTGACATAATGTGACTCATTTTTGCGGTAATTTCCTTGTGAGTTCTTTTCGTGTGCGACGGTGTGTTTATGGCCTCGTTCTTGAAACTTATTCAGCTTGACATTCATTATCAACGTCTGATAATGAAAATTAATATCAAATAAAAATAAAAAAAAAAAAACCACCTCATATCCTACACATTGAATTCGTACAGGGTGTTGCAAAAATAGTCGAACTAAATTTTGCGGTTTTCGATGAATAATTTTCTACTTAAACTTCTGTTAACACTTCCACAACTTCTATTGTTTAAAGAAAATTTTGAAACTGTAATTTTACTGAGGTATTTACTCTAGTTGTGTTTTTATTGTTGTAACTTGTAAGGTAGACGTATTTCGCTTCTGGGACTACTAAAATAGTGGAAGCATTGTGATCACTTTTGAAATATGAATTTCAGAATTAAAATTAAAGAAAAAACTTTAAATTTTTTCTAATTATTTGACAGTTTGAGACGACAAATAATGTCTGTTGATTTCTTTACTTTTCTCTACGAACAGACTTGACATTAGAAAAAAAACTAAACAGTCAATCTTTTTATAATTTCACCTAAAAAGTTAAGAAGTTGCTCAGCCTACCCTTGTCTTAAAGTTATTTTAGTTTTAAGCATATACCTAATTACTTTGAAGATTGTATAAAATATTGCAAATACGACGAAGCTGTGTGCCACTTCCCTAGTTGGCAGTGTATTTTCTCTCTGTTTTATACTATAACAGCGTCCGATCTAGCGTTTACGCCGCCCCGGGCAAAAAAGAAAAATTCCTCCCCGGTAAAACCGACGACCGACCTTCTTTTTTTGCTCGTCAGTTGTAAAAATGCCGCCCATGTTCTGTTCGATTTAATCATTCCCTGCGTCCATCTAGGATAATTTGGTTCGTTACAGGTAGCGAAAAAATTTCAAAATCAACCCGAACGGTTTTCTTAAGGTTATTCCTCATACCCAGTGCCTAAGGACATCAGGTTTCATTAACTTTTTTAATTTGAAATAGTATCGGTACATATGCAAATATTCAGTTTCTCTGAAGATGGCTTGATAGCCGAAACATGTTAGATTAATAATTATTTTGTCAATTTGTTTTTTTATTTTTTGACATGTAGATCTTGATTTTAGTTTTTACAATCTACATTTTTTGATTTGTTTTGCAGGAGATCGTTTCCTTTTGATTATTCTTAATATTACCTGCAGTTGGAATAACCCCAAAGTTTATTCAGTCTCTCTTTTGGTAATACTGATAAAAGTATTTAAAACGGTATGAATACTTTTGTAACACACGGTAAATGTATGATACATCGTGTTTTATACACCATGTATATTGCAGGAAAGTATACAGCGATACTGTGAGAATAAAAATCTAGTCGAGGCTGTAAAGGTTGTACGAAGTGGATGACCTTAGTACTAAAATAATGAGGAAGTTGATGTGTCTGTGTGTCCGCCATAAAATCCATTCTATGATTAATTAATTATTATTTTTTCCTTTTTTCTTCTCGCGCAAATTGTCGCGCACTTTATTAAAAATTAAATAAAACGTTTTGAACGGTTTATTAAATTTTTTCAATAATAAGAATTTTTATACCCGCATATTTCATACTTTACATTGATGTTATACGATTTGCATATAAATTATTATAAATGATGTGATTGCAGTGCAACCTCTCTAAAATATTAGCACCATTTGAGTTTCGAACTGGATGGAATTGCCAATATTTCTCTTAATTTTTAAGAATTTGATTGCTTTCAGGGTGTAATTGATGTGTTACTGTGATATTAATAATTGAGGAGTAGTCGAACAGAATAAGGTAACATTTCCATCGTTGCTTTTTTTCAGAAATCACTAAAATCGGATTAAAGAGTAGATTTATTTTTAAAAATATTTATTTTTAAAAATATTCTATTTATGCAGAAATGTACATTGAAAAAGTTACCTTACGTCACTGTTTTGTCAATTTAAAACTTTCATATTACAGGAGGTAACTGAGTTTGAATTTTGGAAATGTTATCTTTTGTCAGTAAAACTTGAAAATGTCACTTTTTGATAATCATTGAATAGAAATGTTACCTTTTGAAAGAATTTAATTAAAAGTAAATTTTATTGTTAAAAAACAACCGACTTTTTTAAAAAGAAAAATATGTTATTGTTTATAACATTATTGTATACATAACAATAACACCTATAAATGTTGATTATTTTAGCCTATATTTAAAGTTAATGTATTTATCTTATCATTTATAAAATTGAATTTTACAAATTTAGAGCTTTTTATGTAAGAACTTTTTACGTAAATACGCGAAAGTACACTCAAGCATGTGGGTGAGTTCAATGTTTATTATGTAAACCATGATTATAATTACTATATCATTTTTTGTACGAATTAATCTAAGTCAAAGATCGTTCTGCAAATGGATAATATTCTTCATTGATATTAGCTTCAACCTTTTCTATACAGATAGTGGTAATGAACAGGTATCGGATTTCTTTTGGATCAGACAGTTTCGTCTTTAGCATATGCAGGTATACATATTGCACTCAATGTGACTAAAAGTTCAAAATATTTTCATAAAAACAACGTACACAAGTTACATACACACACATACATATGTGTATCAAAATATTATTTATACGTATTTTATGTAAACATCCTTTTTTTCTTTTATTTATTACCTGCACAATTGAAAAGTGCCACTGTACTTTTAATTGACTATCAAAAGTATTTTTATTTATATTATGTATGTGATTTATGTGACATGTCATTTAAATTAAATAAATTCATCTTTTTTTATTGTTTTCAATTTTGAGAGATAGAAGTATAGTTGCTTGTTAAAAATTTGTTTTTCAATAATAAAAAAATTTTAGTAAATACGTACGTCTTAGCTGTTATAGTGGACCGTCTAAATATTCAACAACTTTTCAATATATTTTACAAAAATTTTTCCGATTTTTTGAATTTTCTTACTTTCGTCAAATAAAAAATGCTGTTAGTATTCTAAACGGTGAAAAATGTAATTTTTGACCAATTATATTCATTCAAATGTGCATAATTTAATGTAATTTAGTTGCAAAATTTTATTGAAATAAGTACGGTCCTGACCTGTCCGAAGAATGCCGGTACCTAGTAATGAATAATGATAAAATAGTCGTTCAAAGAAACTTTGATTAACTTTAGTGTTTTCAGCTACTAAATCTAATAATCTAAATCTAAATCTAATATTACATAAGAAAAAGTTTTGTTCGAAAACCGAGATTGGAACTCGTTTTTTGGGGGAAAATTATTGATATTTAACACGCCAAATTCAACTAGGATGTATAGTTTATAGATATAAGTACGATTCTGCAAAAGAAAGCGAAAAGCCAAAAAGTGAAAATGTTATCTTCTGTCCGACTACTCCTCAATTATTCTTATCTTGATGACGTCATTCGTTTGTGCTAAATCTCAGTGACAAGTAACAGTTATTTTACGTAGGTAGTCTTAGCAGCCGTAGGTTTGATAAATCTTGTTGGAAAATATTTTATTTAGAAATTCTAAGTAATCCATTGCGTAAATCGCATTTCTTCTAAACTTACATTTTAAAATATATTTCGCGGTTCAAATTTTATTTTTAAATGGTAAATACGTTTTAAAAAAAAACTGGAAAAATTGGACTCTTCCAAGAATTTTTAGTCCTCAGTACTGTACTAATGCCTTAACACGTTGACGGTCACGGGCACGGTACAGTATCAGCAATTCCGTATAAAGTGTACACCAATAAGGTACATATAAACAAATGTAGTTCGCTTTTTGTCTAGGCATAATAGGTACCGCAGTGACGGTGGTATGCTTTTTTCCGTTCACTACATATTGTGCGAGAAAACGAGCTATGTTTATTTATATATTTAATTGATGTGTTTGTTGTCAAAACCAGATTATGGACACTCAATAGTTTATCGGACAAATTACTCGTCGGTGTGGATCAAACAGTAGCCAACATAATAATAAAATATTCACTAAAATAATATAGGACTTTCATTCAGTAATACCACTAAAATAAGTTTTACGGTTTAATTTTGGTGCTTTTGGTTTTATTGGTATCGCTCTGATCAGGGCCGCGCCAAGGGACATTTGCGCTGGGGTGCAAGACAAAAATTGTCGCCCCTAAAACGCCAAACTTATTTGTAATACATTTTTGATAATAAAATATATGCCTCCCGGCTACCAGTTTACTTACTATATATACTTACTTTAATGAAATGCAAGATTGATAAATGTTTTATGTGTAGAATTCAACGACGGTTTTTATAAAATTAAAGCATGCAAGAGCATGTTCGATCCCGATCCCGTTTGATCTCGCCGATTACCGCGCAAATGATTGTTGTCGCTGGTCAACAATCGGAATAATCGGATTACCGACGGGTCACAACAATCATAATAGACAAGTATTTAAGCAAAATGCGGGTAACATTTAAGTGTCATCAAAATTACCACATAAAAATAGTAATAATTTTATATTTTATTTGCCGCCCCCAAAGCCTGCCGCCGGGGTACTAGGCACCCCTAACACCCCCGCTTGGCGCGGCCCTGGCTCTGATCCACTCCACACCGTTTGAATAAGGAGTAGAGGGGAGCATCTAGTGTCCATACCCTGGTCAAAACAGCGTATCAATTGGGTGTTTCGTCATAATCTCTCATGAATCATAACCGTCAACATATTAATAATATTGAAAAACTTATTAAATAAGTATGCGAATTTGTTTGCATATTTTTAATATTGACCTGTCTGTTAATATTCTTCAAATGTTTGCAATTAATAATAAAAAATTATTTTCTGCGAATTCGGAAAAGATTTTATTAAATAACCAACACAATGCGGTTTTTTCAAGGTTATTAATATTTATTATAGTAACTACAAAAAAAAAAAGTTAAAAATTTTATGGTTTATGTTTTGTTTTCTTCAATTTTCCAAATTATACTATAATTTACTGAGCTTAAATTTTTAACTACAGGTTAAAGTTAGGATTACACGGTCCGCGGAATACCGTACAATAAATGCAAGTCATTACTTTTTGTTTTCAAAGCCTTGGCTATTATTTTCTAACTTATATAACTACAATACTTTTATAACGCGATATCAATTATGAAGGAGGTATACGCCTTTTAATTAATAAAAAGTACCCAAATATTGTTTAAGGGGGTATTCTAGTCTAGAGGCTCGATTATGAGGTATCCATTTTTTTTAAACTTTTTTATTGATATTTGAAAAGTATAAAAATGTATAAAAATTTAAAAAAAAATCAAAATTGAAATCGGTACAGGCCGGCAAAGTGGGGACTAAAAAAAAAGGTGTCTCGTGGTTGACGTGATTCCAACCCTCCCGGTGATCTGAAACCTAAATTTTAATTAATTCTTAATAAACAAGGATGGAAAGTTAGCTGGATGTAGCCGATTTGAAAAGATAAATTTTTTCACAAAATGGCGTCCATTTTAAAAAAAGTCATTTTTTCGCTTCTCTCATTAAGAAGGTCTGTACCAAATTTCAAGTAAATCGCTGCCTTAGAACTTGAGATATGTCAACCGTATCGAAAAATATAGTTTAGAGTAATTTATATTAAAAATTTGAGTTTAACACTGAAAAGATATACAGTACACAGGGAAGAAATAACCATAACTCCGAAAATAATTCGAATTTCCGTAAATTCTTTTAGAGACTTATTCTTAAAGGTCTGAACTTTGAAAATATGGAAAAAACCAATTTTTTTCGAATTTCTAGACTAGAATACTGCCTTAAACTTTTTGTTTAAATATACTGTTACCGTTAAGAGCTTAAATCAAAATTATCCATAATTTATACAGAACAAAGTTATTTTTTTAAATTAAAATTCTGTCACTTACCTACGTCTTCTCGCGCCTTCATAAAAGGAAGTATTTATTTCAAGTAATTATAAAATATTCTAAGAATAATGAAATTAGCCAATTCATCACGGTGGAAAAAGTAATAATTACATATTTCTATATGATTGCATTTTAAATACTTATGCATAATTAATTTTTTAACTATGTAATTTCAATAAAAAAATATTATTAGCTAGGTACGTGTGGACAGTAATCGTCGCCTATAATTTATTATTGCTGGTCATTTCAATTGAAAATTTTGTGGTTGGTTTTTCTAACCAAAAATATTCTTGTAATTTTGGAATTTACTTATACTGTTTAAAGGGGAACAGATAAGGGGAACTCAAATAAAACTCTAGGACTGGATTAGTTAAGAAACAAATACCTGTTGCACATTAGTTAATAAATTATTGCCATTTTTCTATAATAACTGGTCAAAATTATTCAATGAAATTAATCAGTCTTGTATATCGTAAATCCTTTACATTCAATAATTGTTTATTATGTATAAATGTTACTGACGGTATGTTAGACAAAAATAAATATGTAAGTTTAGTGAACAAGATCTAGAGCTAGCTTAATACTACCGAAATCTGATACTGAAAAATCTCCTTAATCAATTACGCTAATATTTGCCTTTTTAAAGAAATTTCTAGAACTTTGTTTTTCCAATATATCATGTCAAAATTTCGTGTAGAATTTTGTTTTTATTTACTTTTTTAACGTAGGAACTAGGGGAGACTGGGGCTAAATGGTAAATTTTTAATAAATATTTTTTTAAGGCACTAAATCCTCAAACATATATATATATATATATATATATATATATATATATATATATATATATATATATATATATATATATATATATATATATATATATATATATATATATATATATATATATATATATATATATATATATATATGAACACAGTTATCTTGTAGAAAAGTTACTCCTCAACAACTTTTCATGATGAAGTTAAGTTTGTGTTGCTTCCATGAAAAATACATGTTTTTTCCTTTTTTCTGAACTTAAATTTTCTTACAATTTAGCCCCATGCTGGGGCTAAATGGTAAATGGGTGAAACTGAATGTTTCAACATATTTATAGCCTACTGAAACCACTTTTTGAGTTGTATAACGAAGTAAATATGTAAAAGGATATGAAAACGATGAATGATGTAAAGAAGAACGCCCATTTATTGAAAAGTACAACTTTTACAAGAAGGGAAATGAAAAATTATCAGTTTGACTTATTTTTTCTGGAAATAAAAGCTACTAAAAATTTTAGAGAATTTTATAATATACAGCAGATAACGAATATGTAGAAATTTAGATACTTAAATTTTAAAGATATGGTTATTTTCGATATCGATAATTTTTGATAACGAAAGGTAGGTTTTGATACTCCAAATACGTTCAGAATACCCACAGTCTGCTTCGCTTAATCCTTCAAAAATTTCGTTATTTTTGAGCTACGGTGCACCGTTTACAAGATATTTACGATCAAAAGTTAACGTTTTGTATCGAAAACTAAATTTTTTGAAAATATTCTATTGCTGACCAGATTAGTGGAATCAATGGAGTATAAATTAAGCCATTATTATCAGTTTATGAAAAATAACTCGGTGTCGATAATTTTCGATAACGAAAATTAGGTTTTAACAGTTGCAATATGTTTGGAGTACCTACAACTTGCTTCGCTTAAGCCAGTAAACCGACAAATAAGAAGAGAAAATAGAATAAAATAAAAAAAAAGATATTTAACATTTAGCCCCACCAATGTTTTAACACTTAGTCCCAAGGTACGATTTGAATTTTGACAACGATCACGCAAATGATGACGATAAATATACAAAAAATTTTTCAAGATTCGTATTCACAATGCATAAATGAATTAATATACTTACTTTGATGAGGGTATGTCTGAAAAAACTCCGTTTCAGATAAAAAGTATAGCAGCAAAGGAAATTACTTCGTCATTATCGAAACACATTTAAGGATATATACACCATAAGGCTCAGATGAACTTCATATTACTAACGTTTTTTGCTTTCTAGTCAAGAAAGCCCTCTAAGGTCAAAATTTCAGCTTTGTAACTGTTGACATTCAAGAGATAATGCAAAAACATGGTTTTGACAATTTCTCATTTAGCCCCAGTCTCCCCTAGATTTTAAATACATTTCGCTAAAATATCAATCAATAAAGATTATTTTTTATTTTCATTGCAGGTAAGTTTCAACACATCATGTTCTCTCTGGTCTGTTCGGAAAAATTATTTGACAAGAATGATTCTTTATTGATTGGGTGAGTTAATAAATTTTAAAGATTTTGAAATAAAATTGATTATTACTGTGATTTACAAAATGAACTGAATTGATTGGTCATGCAAATTTTTTGAATTTTCATTAATTTGGGTAAGCTAATTGGATATTTGAATGTGATACAGGTATTAAGAAAAATTAATAAATAGTATCAAAATTTGTGCAATTTTTTCAATTAAGGTGGTCGGACCATTAGAGTGTATGCTGCTTTTTGGTATTTAATATACAAAATATAAAAATTAAGTGCGGTTAAGGGGATTATTCTCCCGAACATCCCAGAAACTGAAAAAGTTAAGTGACCAAAAATCTAATAGCAAGAATAATTTAGGAATATTTAAAATAAATAAAATATAAAAATTTTTAAAATTATAAATTAGGCTTCCTCAATGCAATTTTAAGTTAAGGCGAGTCCTTTTTCTTACCTGAATAATAGTGTTTTTTAATTTGTGAAATTATATCGGAATTTTTATTTCATGTTCCGTTTTAAATATTATTAATGTCTGTGCAAAAAGGAATAAATAAGAAAATCCTTTCGCTAAAAAAATTTATTTTACTCCAATGACTTTGCATATTTGGTTCGGACGTCATTGAAAATTCTATTAAAATATAATATGTATATATGTGTGGTTCGCCTATATGTACTTTTTTAATCAATAAGAATAGCCACAGTCACTTTATATTTTTATTAAGTCTCTGATTCTTATAGTTTGAACATGGAAAGTTGGTTTATCCTCAAAGGTTTCACCTCAATGGCGAAGTCTGTTCGTTTGTGTGGAAAGGATAAACTCTAAACTTTTTGATTTGATGACAGATTTTGAAAATTGTTTCACTGTTTGAAATTTTAAGGACGGGTTTATGGTAAGGGGGACTTAACCTCCTTACTGATATTGTTAGAAAATGAAACTATTCTAAATGGACATATAAGCTACGTTTAATCCTAAAAAATTGCAATTTTTTAAATAATTCGGAGAAATATTAGCTATAGATTTCTCTTGCCTGAGGTTCAGATTGGATTTTTCAATCTCAAATGTGGAAAATGTTACGAAATTTTCTCAAGAACAAGCAATTCTAAACTCTACTCTTGTCGGAAAAGCACATTATTTATGAGATCAACTACTTCAAATACATACAGAACATTCTCTTCAAGAACTTGCACACGTATTATAAAGATTTGCTTATATCAACCGTACGTCTCAAACTGAAAGCAACATTTGGATTAATTTAAATGATAGAGAGAGATAGAAAAATATGTATGAAATATTGCGTTAAAGACAGAAATTTGTATTTGATGGATTTTAATGGAACGCATGTCCGAAGTATACTTGTAACAAGAAAATTTAACAATTTTTTTTAGATCCAAAGTGTACATAAGCCATCGGAATATACGATAATTATTATCTGCTATGTACTTCTAATATATTTTCTGTAATTTTGCAAAGAAATTGTGACAATAAGTATCAACTCATATGTGTGATAGAACAGATATAGATAATGGGGAGATTGTTTGGTGAATGCTATTTTGATTTGTTGTTGCTAATGACCTTGAGACAATTAATAAATGAAAAGATTAATAAATAAATAATATAAAATGAAAAAAATAAATAACAATACATAACTCATATTCATATTATAAATTATTTCTTTCGTTCTAAATATAAATTTAATTTATTAAATTTTTTTTTCTTCATTTGAACAAGTGGATAATTATTGTATGGCATAGTTATCAGATCAGTGACTTTATCAAATTTTTCGAATCAGATTTTATCGAATGATTTAACCCTTTTATGATGGTGTAATAGTAGTTGTTCATAATTTTAGTGAATTTCAAGAAGGAGAATTCATCACAATCATTGTGAGACTTGAGTCCGGAACTGTGACAGAAATCTATTTTGAGGACCCTGGAACCCAAAAATGAGACTCACTAATGTATATACAGTAGACTCTCGTTAATTCAAACCTTCGATAATTCGAAACTCTCTATAATTCAAAGGTATCACGAGTTCCCTTCAAAATCTCTTTATATTTCGAACTAAAACAATAGATTTTTATACACTTGGTAATTCGAACGAAAAAATCATTGCTAGGTAACAAAACCACACGTTGATTCGAACTCATCGGCGTCAAACACGCGACAATTCAAAGTTGCAGAGAGAAAGAGACAGACAAATTGTAAGTACATTTTGAGAAAAGTTCAAGTTCATTCATCGCAAATTCTTAAAAAATTAAAATTGTTACCTGCGATAATTCGAACCTCTCTATAATTCGTAATATTTTAAGATTCCCTCGAGTTTCGAATTAAGGAGAGTCGACTGTATGTATGTATTTGTGTGTTAGCACGATAACTCTCGAACGAACATTTTGTTTTCATGACATTTGGGGATATTTGGGTGAATTTTGCAGTCAGACACCTTCGATGCCCAGAACAAGATTTTTTGGGCATTTCTTGTCGAAAAAATGAGTCTTTTTATCGAAATTTGCTCCCGGAAAGACGGGAAAAATTATTTAAAATTTGTTTTTGAACCATTATCCTAAGTAAACAGGTTTTTGAGTAATATTAAAAAAAATAAAATAACGAATTTTCAAAAGTCAAACATTTTTTAAAATTAATATTATATCACACAGTAAAAAAATTTGTGTTCTGCGTAAAAAAACTAGTGGATAAAATTTTTGTGTTAAATAAGTAACACAATTCTGCGTTAATGTAACATTTCGTGTTTGTGTTAAATGAAAATATTAATAATAAAAATGTTAACCTGTTTTGTACAACAAAGAAGTAACATAATATTTGTGTAGAGCAAAAGAATGTTATAGGTAAGTAAATTAGATTAGAATATATATCTACCAAAATATATATAATAAAAAAGATGAGAGTAGTTTTTATTATTAAACAAAACCGAAAAATTGTAAGTTTTTTCAGTTATTGACGAATATAGTTTTATTAAACGTTTAAAAATGAAACAATTTCTTTTACCTTTTAAGGTTATTTTGTTACAGATTCAGTTACAAAAAATCATGTAAGCTTACTTACATGTAAGATTGTATATTATACAATACAATCTCAAATAAGCTTACATGATTTTTTTTTAATTGAATCTGTAACAAAATAACCTTAAAATGTAAGAAAATTGTTTCATTTTTAAACGTTTAACAAAACTATATTCGTCAATAACTGAAAAAACTTATAATTTTTCGGTTTTGTTTAATAATAAGAACTACTCTCATCTTTTTTATTATATATATATTTTCGTAGATATATATGGACATAAGTAGGAATTGTTACAAAGAACTGACTTACCTTCCGTTCTTTGAGTCTCATTTATAATAATATATGAACAAAATCGTTATAATTCTTGACGACTTTCAAATATCTTAAGCGGCAGTGGAAGTAAAATATTGAATAAAAAAGTTTAAACAGCTAACTCCGATAAATCTGAAAAAGTTAACACAAAATGTATGTCCTCTTGTGTGTTAAATCATTGACACAAATCTTGTGTATAGATTTGACACATATGCTTTGTGTTAAAATAACACAAAAAATTGAGTGGACCGTTCTAGACATGTGAAATGTGTTAATTTTAACACAAATTTTTTCGAAAGAGCGGAAAAAATCACATAACCGATAAAGATTTATTTCAAAAATTTTTGATTGCTAAAAAGAGAAATTCGCTATGTTACGCAGGATGCTGCGACAGGAATATTTAATTTATAAGTATTTTATTAAAAATGGGAACGTTCTTACGCGCCCTTTGATCACATCTAACAATGGTTGAATGTTGAAATTGATTTATGTAGAGATTTTGGAGGAGGCGCTGGGAATATTCATATTTTTACAATCCCTACCTATTAGAATAACATTTTGAAAAATTTGTATATTTACTAGGGATGTTATGAATATTCGTAACCGTAACCGAAACTACCGGATATCCGAATTAATTAAATATCCGAAACCGAAACCGTATCCGAAAATAAAAGATTCGGATTTGTTTCGGATGATAAAAGACAACTGTCCTTGGAAAATTGAGTTTAAATCGAAGCAAGTTTTTGCTGTAAGTATTTCTTTTAATAGATTTCCGTTAATTCGTGTTTAACGTTCACTTTCTGGAGTAAAATTTTCTCCTTTTTACTAAAAAAAAAAATTCACTAAAAGCAATTATCCGTAACCGAGACATTACCCGATATTATTACATATCCGTAACCGAAACTGAAACCGAAAAAAATGTTTTTAAATATCCGTATCCGAAATTTCATATCCATAACATCCCTAATATTTACCGAATCAGTATTGATTCAGTGACTAGCTATTAAGGTTGCAAAAAATTGCAAACCAAAATTACTTTATGTCATTATTGTATGTATTAATGGATAGATGTTGATGCATACTATTTTTCATACGAACGTGCACGCATACATTCAAACATAGTCCGTGCATACACACTTATACACACTTAAGTTTTTTTTTATAATAAATGCTTTGACATCATTGTTATTTGCCCAACAAACATATTAAGTGGTCTGCATATGCGTTTGGAGCACTCTATTTTGTCACCTGTACAAGATAGATAGGTGCTCTCGCGGACTTTTTAATGTATCTATCACCGTTTTCGCTACGTAAGCGGTGAAAGGTCAAAAAACGCTAATATTGAATTTCCAATACTGTTTAAACAATAAATACGAAAAAACCAGTTATTTAATATACAAAGTTGCCAGACTGCTTCGGTTCAGTTGCTTAAAATTGGTGTATTTATTAAAATACTATAATTTCTCTGATGATATCTTCAGTTCAAAACGATCAACAAATAATTAAATTTTTTCTTTACATTCAAAACTTACTAACCTTTATTTCTCTAGTTTTTTATTGAATTCTGTCGAGTCATTATATTGTTAAATACCAAATAAGGGTACGTAGTCAGAATTTTGAGACCTAATACATGGAGTAGATACAAACTTTAACCCTAATTATCTTAACTCAGAAGCAATCAATCTTTCCCAAATTGCAAGGACAATCCGATATAGTATTCTTCTTTATACTATTAAAATTTGAAACTATTCTGTCGAAAAGTTGAATGTCGAGATAACTACCTTAATTAAAAGTAAAGTTTACATTTATTTTTGTTGTCACAGCTTAAATATAAGATAGTTTTATAGTGACACTATAATTTTGATATGGACTGTAGCATATATGGCAATGTGACAATGAATAACCAGAAAATAATGATCTTTACGTATTTATTAGCTCGTTTAATTGAATAATTATTTCTTTGCTGAATTTAAAACGAGGAACTAGTTCCACCACTACTGGGAGGGGAAAAGGTGGACATCTTTATTAAATATGTGCATTAACTGTTAATTAATTAAATAATTAATTAATTAGTCACAGATATATTGTTTATAGCGTGCAATATGAAAGTATATTTAACCCTCAGGGTACTAAGGAATTGTTTATTCTGAAAAATATGTTTTAGCTTCTATATAACTTGCGATCATTGTAATATTCATTCCTCTACTGATTTATGTTAAATGTTCCAGAATGATCTATTCGGGAAACAATAAAGGTATTGGAACAATCAATTTTATCATTCGATTGCTTATCAAAAAACTAGATTAAATACTGAAATTTAAAAACGGGCTCTAGAATATTTTATTTGGGAACCAACAAATATATCGAAAAATCGATTTCACCCTTAAATCGACCATCGAAGTGAAGGTCAAATAGTTTAACAACAGATGTACATACATACTTTCAACAAATCAATAAAATTTATGATCGCCTGGTTCAAGATATTGCACTATTTATGACAATTGACTGACTTCGAAATTTTCCAGTTTTGAGTTTCTAGCCCTTAAAGTCAAAACCGGAAGTTGTGTTAGTACCTATGTCACATGCTTGAAAACGGAAGTTTTTTTTCTTCCAAGTACTTTTAAAATACTATCATTTCTTTGATTTATATTTCAAACCAATATATACATTTCTAAGCCTTCATAAAAACACAAATATTACATTGAACTTTTTACCACCAATACCGACCATTTTGCCTTATAATTTATGTTTTGTTTTACAGCTCATTTTCAATATAATTATGCTACATTAAAGTTAATTAGATATACAAATATGTATATGTGTACAAAACCTATGGCCAAATTGAATACATAGGAAAATTATCAATTTAATACATTTTAATGTCTTGTATATATAGGAGTGGATATAACTAAACGATTTTAAATGTGAAATAGTTTCGTTCGTTTACGCATGTGAGGTGGGTAAAATAAATCAACTCGGTGGTCTGTAGTTTGTAAGATACATGTATTCTAATGAATTTGAGAAATATCGACTTTTTTTGTTAGTTTTGGTAGTTTTTTCGTTACAACATTTAGTCTTTTTGTCGACTAAAGAATGTTTCACTTGATTAGTTGGTTAGATATTAATTTCTTACGTACTGACGCTAGTGACAAACCCTGTATATTTCAAAATATAAAATATATTGTACTGTGACTATTAAAAAAATGTCAGTTGTTTCTCTATATGTTTCTTTTAACATAAAACATATGAATTGTAATATACATGTGAAGGTTGACTATTGTCATAACTTAATATGAAATTTGTGTCAGATTTCAATTACTTAGGCAGCCAATATTATTATTAGTGTTCGAAATCTTGCGGTGCTGACAGGACCGTACTTATATTTTCAAAACTTAAAACGTTAAAAAATCGGGCTAAATACATTTTTTTTTTAAAATTGTATCGGTATATTCTCTATTAACCATCAGCTGTTAATAAAAATTAGTTTCAAGTTACAAAAAAGCGCTATTTTAAAAAAGTAAAATTAAAATTGTTGAAAATTTGACTGACTGACTGTAACTTAAAACTTGTTAATAAAAAAATAAGCTGTCTATTAAAAAAATATTTTTTGGAAAACATAATAATGTGTTGTCTCTCTCACATTTTACTGGGAGAAAAAAGACAATTGATACACATAAATCATTCACTGGTTACATCAAAACATACCTTAACACAATACATAAAATTAAAATCGGACCAAGCAAGTTGTGACAATAAATGTATACACGCATATCTAAAATATATTCAAAACATATCAATATAAGAGGATATTGTCCGTATATCGGCATCCATAATTACCTGTTGTATATATTTAAAATCGCATCAAAATGTTTTATCTAAAATAAATAAACAATTTTTAATACCTTAAAAAAATAAAGACAATACTGTCAGCCCCGCAACCTCTTCGATCACTAATTATTATTTATTTTTACGTGGTGTGTATATGGTCAACCATATAGGTAATATTAATAATATAAACGTCATAATACGTCAAAATGTTGAAAACGTTAAGAGATTTAATAATTTTCAATACCTTGAAAACTTAATAAACGTCTCACTAAGGTAGGGTTTCACACTTAGAGTGGATTTCGTAATTTCGAGAAAGTGATCAGTATGTAGGTAGTTCGAAAAAATGATTCTCAAGTTCTTGAATAGTCATTTATGTATTCGTCATAATTTTATTTGGATTTTAGAGTTGTTTGCGAAATAATTAGATTCGCAAACGTATATACCGTGTGAGTTTTTTGAGAGTTGCCATTTTGATTATAGCCAAACCGTTGATTTAATCGAAAAATTGTTTAAATAAGAGTTGTAGATATCGAGGGGGGCAATCGATTGCTATAGTCAGGAGCTTTATAGCTCTTATGGTTTTCGAGCTATGATACAAACTTATAGATTTTTAAATGGGACTACATATTAATTTTTCGATAAAACCGATCTAATGCATTAATTAACAATATAAATAACGAAAAAAAAATTTTTATCCGAGTTTAATTTTTGAATTTTTCTTTAATTTATCAATTAGGTGGTAAAAATATGCATATGTACTTGAGACTACTTCAACCGATAGTGTTCTGGTTGGTTATATTTCTATTACATCGAAGAAAAAATCTTTTCCAGTACCATTTCTATCATACAAATTTGGCTGTAATAAAAATGGCAACTCTCAAAAAACTCACACGATATATCACGAATAGTATCAAAACTTGTTTGTGATACTTTAAAAATGTATGAATTATCCGATATTGTAAAGCATTAGCAAATCCGTTCTCTATTACCGGGTTTTCCTTTGTTATTTAATTTTTTTTTTTAGCAACGTTTACACTTTTTAGTATTAGTAAACTAGACGATCAGGAGAGGAAGTCATTTCTAGCAAATCTTGAGGTATATCGTTAAGGCCACTGGACCAGAAATTATAAAAAAAATATTTTTAGAATCCTTAGACGTAACTATTTCAAGTAGTACCTCATACGGTATATTAAATTATTAATATTATTTTTTTTTCGGAGCATACACCCTCATTTAAACGTAAAATAATTTTTTTTCTAATCGTTGATTAGCGATATCAAGGACTTGACATCAACATAATTTTCAGGAAATACTTTCGTGGCAGCCGAATTGTCAGAACACGAGAGTAATCTTATTAGAGCTTAATTTTTCCTAAGTTTCAAGGTATGGAATTCTTGAAAGGAAATAAATTACATTAGTAGCAACATCTTTATATATATTTTGATATAAAACTGTCTAATCTGATACTTAATAATATGTAAAATACTTAACAATAATTAAACTAATTTTAGGACGGTTTAATTTTTGCAAAAAGATTAATAATTCAAAATATTCAACTAGAAACAGTAGTAAAAAAAAATTAATAGTGTCACTGAAGAGAAGTCAAACTGTAATTTTTGAATTATATAATTAAGATTAAAAAAAAAGATTTTTCTGTGTCTGATAAATATGTAAAATATTTTAAATTATCGTTAGCAAATTTTCACAAACACAAAATTCTAAGAAAAGAAACGCTACTTAAATTAAAATTTCCCATTAATTTAGTAAAAAT
Source organism: Brachynemurus nebulosus (assembly GCA_035578155.1). Classification (NCBI taxonomy): domain Eukaryota; kingdom Metazoa; phylum Arthropoda; class Insecta; order Neuroptera; family Myrmeleontidae; genus Brachynemurus; species Brachynemurus nebulosus. The sequence goes on from JAPWDM010000003.1 coordinate 69,698,725, forward strand.
ATTAAAAAGACATTAATACTATAAAATATATTAAATGATAACTTGTTTTCTTCAAGCAAAAAAAAAATTATCAGGTCGTTTTGAAAAAGTCAAGGTTCCATTTGAAAAATATAAATTTAGATTTTAAGTGTGAGAAGATATCATATTATACAGCGTATAACACTTACTATAATATGTATTAACATGTAATAGATAATATATAAATATTGAAAGCAAGTTTTTTATCCAGGGTCAAAGAATCAATTGAAAAAAATCGTATACTATCAATTCTAATGAAGAATAATTTCACTTTCAACTATATAACTTGCAATTTTTATAAAAAAAAGTAAGTATACCAAGTGTGCTTAAGATTGTATGACTGAAGTACAAATTGCTATAACAAGCGCTATCGATTCATTTTTACGAAAAATTCTGTAGTATTTTGTAAAGTAAAAAAATTTACAATTTTAATATAGAATACCATAAATAAACTAATATAGAATTTTCATAAGAAGGTTTAAATTTAAAATTTTTATTTTTCAATAATATTATTTTTATTTCGGTTGTACTCGGCTTTTCAATCTTAGTTTAACCGTAAACATTACCTCTTTTAACGCGACGGGAGGCATATTTTTTTGGCCACGAGTGCGTGGTGCACTTTTAGAAGTTTTAATATAAAAAATCTAGTGAGTTCTATTCGGGGTTTTTATTCAGAACAAAAATTAAATCAAAAATGTAAAATCAGTAAATTTTTAGACCAACTTTTTAATAAATGAGGAGCAAACTTTATTCCCATAAACAATATCCTTTTAATTTTTTAGTCTGATTAAAAAAAATGAGATTCTTATTTCTTGGGTTAACAATTCAAAAAAAGATTTCGTAATAAGTTTGGTGATATTTACTGTCAGTTACGTGACTTCAATTTCGTAAAAATATTAATTCATGCAACATTAAAAATATTTTGAATATTTTATCAATTTTCATCATAGTAATTTTTTCTTTTCAAAAATAAAAAAAAACTACATCTGTTTTAGAAAATGAAAAATAATTTACAACCTTATTAACTATGCTGCTATCAATGTTGCTTAAAATGATAATTTTATTGTGAAATCTACTTGTGATTGAAGATCGAGACTGAATAATATGACATCGGCTTAAAAAATTAAGAGGTGAACGTTTTTTAAATAGGTACATATTAAGAAAATTTTACCAAAATAAAAAAACAAAAAATTATACAAAGTAGCAATTAATAAATAGGTATGGTTCATTTCATTTAAATTTAACCATGCTTCATCGCTTATCAATTTAAATAATTTCCGTTTTCTTGACTTTATCTCTTTCATTATTGCACTTACGTAAATTTTATAATTGCAGTTTGTTTTTAGAAAAGAATAGACGATTGATTTGTTTTGAATATAAGAATTATTTAATTTTTTAAATTTCACTTATGATCAATTGTATCTGAAATGGGGTATATACTGAAATGTTATTGGTATGGTGTTGGCACTGGGAACTGTTGTGAGTACACTCTTTTTTGAAAGTTTACTATTGTAAAAACTGTGTTTGCAAACAATCTCAAATTCATTTTAGCTATTTTTGCTAATTTTGAATTGTATGTACATAAATAACTGTTTTTTATGTAATTTATATAATAAAGTTTTTTAATAATACTTTGTGGTTACTTATTTAATCATTCACTACACCTGATGAAATATTTTTTTCTCAAATCAAGTTTTTTGGGAGTGATTTGAAATAGAGTGTTTGATTGGATTAGGGTAATTTGGGCGCGAATTTTTCACTTTTGCTATAAAAATCACCCAGTTCTTTTTATAAAGATGACCGATTCAACAGGGGACTTTTTTTTAGTGCTCCTATGTACCTAATTTTGAAAGAAAAAAACGACCTAAAAATGAAAGGAACGATCGGGAAAACTTATAATTCGCTTCTGATTTCACCACTCTATCTTTTTATTTACGGTTTTTACGGAATTGTAAAATTCTGCTAAACTTGATGATGTCATCAACTTTAAAAATTTTCTCAAAGCAAGCCCTATTGAATGCTTAGTTTGTTTTAAATGCTGTATTGTTTGTGTGTCTATCCTTAATAGTTTTTTATTATTAACTTTTTTTAATCAACCGCCTTCCCCTTGTTGTACTTTTATTACTTGTTACTTATTAGTTATTACTACTCAGTGGAAACATATCTTAAAAAGCAACATTTCACCTTGGACCATGTGACATCTGTAAATCAACCAGATTAGTTTTTTTTAGTCATTATCATTATTAATAATCATACTCTTGCATTCACATTTTTGGTTTCGCGAAGACAACACAAAAATGCAAATCAATTTTTTTATATTTTTAACAATTGCAACTTTTTTGGCATTTAATTGCCACTGTGCACCGTCAGATCAAACGGAAAATTATAATTCAGGCTTATACGCCTTAACCGATAATGTGGAAATATTGACCGGCTCTACATTTGACAAGCATTTTTATCATCAGAAGCATGCATGGGTGGTTGAGTTCTATATGAATTGGTGTGGTCACTGTCAAAACTATGCACCATATTGGAAAACATTTGCAACCGACGTACGACATTGGTCACCATTGGTCAAAGTTGGCGTGATGGATTGTGCCCAAGAAGAAAATTCCGATATTTGTACTAAATTTGGTGTTTTCGCCGTCCCGTTGATCAAATACTATCACGAGTGGACGGAACCAGAAAATTTAGGTTTCAACATGCCCACGGAAAGGATGAAGGATCCGGTAGATCTACGTCATAATTTGGTTTATTATTTACAAACAGAACAAGTGCAGAACCGTTTCCAACACGCACCATCAATATTACCGTATCAAGGAAACGATATCAAAGGACTATGGAGTCCCGAAAATGTACAGTCGCATATATATGTGATACTGGAAGACGGATGGGATAAAATGGGCAGTGAGGTCATTTTGGATTTACATCATGCGAAAAATATTGTGATCAAACGTGTTGTACCGGAACTAGGCTTGTTCAACGTCACTGACCTTCCTAGCCTTCTTGTACTCTCAAAGGATTTGACGATTGAAAATATCACACCACAAGAAAAGACAAGGGAAGCTTTTAGACAGGCTATTATAGGATCCGCAGCAGCAAAAGGTGTGAAAATTATGGATCCTGAACCACCAGTGTTTAACAGACATTTGTTGGGAGGTGGTGACGCACCTGAAAAATCAACCCAGCCACCCAAAGAGTCGCCGAAACAACCGCCGAAAGAAAAACCAGAAGGCACAATTGATTTTGACGAACTGAAACCAATTTTAGATAAATTGGGGGATGTTGTGTTTCAAGCAGATTTTGAAAGTACAATCCATTATGCGCTGACACATGAAGTTGTTGCGCAACAAGTTTTAGGTGGAATGCACAAAGTTACTTTAACTAGATTTTTAGATCTTTTGATAAAGTATATTCCTTTAAAGGAAAATACCATCAATTTTCTAACTGAACTAAAGGATCGCGTCAGTAAGGAATTCAGGTTACCCGGTGTTGAACTTCGTAATCTTGTTCAAGAACTAGAAAAGAAATATGATCCGTTCCCGAAACCGTTACAATGGATCGCATGTCGGGGATCAAAACCAGCGAAACGCGGTTACCCATGCGGTTTATGGAAACTATTCCATTTCGCTAGCGTTCAAGCGATCTCCGTTCTACGATATCCCAACTATGAAGTCCTACCAGTGATGCACGACTACATCAAATATTTCTTTGCTTGCTCGTACTGTAGTCAACATTTCCAGGAAATGGCACAACGTCGCAAAATGCGTGATGTTCTTGAAGGGTCACAAGCTGCACTTTGGTTATGGTCGGCACACAATGAAGTGAATAAACGACTGGCTGGGGATCAATCAGAAGATCCCGCATTTCCAAAAGTGGAATTTCCAACTCCGGAACATTGTCCCACTTGTCGTACGAACGATGGTAAATGGAATAACACGGAAGTATTGACGTATTTGAAACGAGTATACAGCATCGAAAATGTTCAAAAAACAATACCACTAGTTTCGCAACAAGTTTTAACAAATGCTTTGGTGGAAAACAAAAATTTAATTGATACGCCAAATAAGAGTATCTATACTGATACTGAAACAGTGTTGAAACCGGAAGTTCAAGCGTCTATAAATACACAGGATTCTGCTACCGATGATGTAAGTAAAGTATAAATACTTTGTTTTTTTAGTGTTCGAAATATTGGTCTCTTTATTAAGGATGTTTGGGAGGTACAATCGGAGATAAAAGTACATGAAATTAGAAATTCGTGAATAATTGCGTTGTATAACAGACTATGAGGTAAACAAATAGTTAGCTTTGTTAAATAATAGCTATCACTACAATTGATTGTACAATACATCAATCTATAGCTCTCAGCTGACTACAAGAGCTGAGTACATTCTGAGGATTTTTCGGAGGAATTTCAAAATGCTACAAGACGATTGAAAATTTAGTAGAATGTTCCTCATTAAATACTAAGGCCCCTGTGAAAATTTCAAACCGATTCACTAAGCCGTTAAAAAGTTATTTAATTTGTTCTGTTTTCGAATTTCCATAAGAGTACCTACGTGTAAAATTAGTTTGTTTTTTTTTTTTTTTTTTTTTTTTTTTTAATAACTTTTTAACGGCTTAGTGAATCGGTTTGAAATTTTCACAGAGGCCTTAGTATTTAATGAGGAACATTCTACTAAATTTTCAATCGTCTCGTAGCATTTTGAAATTCTCCGAAAAATCCTCAGAATGTACTCAGCTCTTGTAGTCAGCTGAGAGCTATAGTTTGATGTATTGTACAATAAGTTGTAGTGATAGCTATTATTTAACAAAGATAACTATTTTTTTACCTCATAGTTTGTTATACAACGCAATTATTCACGAATTTCTAATTTCATGTACTTTTATCTCCGATTGTACCTCCCAAACATCCTTAACACTGTTTACTTTATATTCCCTTTTTATTTTTTTGAATAATTTTTTCAATTAATTTCTTATAAATTTTTGTGTTACAGATTTCATCACGAGGCCCATAAATGATTACCAAGTAATTTTTAAATAATACTAAAAAATAATTATTTTGAGTTGTATTGAGAATTTTGTTAGAAAAATAAAACAAAAAATATAATATTGTCAGATTAATTAATAACCTCAACCTGTTACGATATGAATATCATTTTATGCCGGGTTTTCATTTCAGTCGTGGACATCAAGGAAATTTCGGTAATATATTTTATTTATTGTTAGTTATTATTCATGTTCAAATATTATGAATTATTTTCCAGCTTTCCGATGTCGGCCAAAAGAAAATAGCTAATAAATGAGTTTAATAAAAAACCAATACGTATTCATCATAAGAAACATATTGTTTTGAATAGAATAATTTAGATACAAAAATAATTTTCATTTTAATTGTTCGTGAAGAACTCGCTTTTTTTTAAATTTTTATAAACATCGTAAAAAATGTTTTTTTTCATGAAATGACTTTACTTTTACCGTAAACGTGAACGATGGCCGATAAAAAAAATACGGGTCCCTTATTTTTACCTATATTACACACCAGCGAAATTTCATCAAAATCCTGAATTTCATTCTGGATGCATTTCCTTGTTTGTTTTTCTTCTCGTTTAAATGCTGTAGACATTGTTTACGTACTTACCGTTAAAAATTCTCATATTATTAAATTTTTTTAAACAAACTGTAAAAGGTTGGATTTTATTTTGAACTATGTGACTTCTATAAATCAATAAGATTATTTTCTTTTTCAGTCATTATTAATAATAATGATCTTGCATTCACATTCTTATGTTTGAACAACACAAACATGCAACTCAGTTTTATGAAATTTTTTACAATTGCAATTTTTGTGGCATTTAATTGCCACTGTGCACCTTCAGATCAATCGGAAAATTATAACTTAGGCTTCTACGCCTTAACTGATAATGTGGAAATATTGATCAGATGTGCATTTGACAAGCATTTTTATCATCAAAAACATGCTTGGTTCGTTCAGTTCTATGCGAATTGGTGTCGTCACAGTGAAAACTTTGCACCATATTGGAAAACATTTGCAACCGACGTACGACACTGGTCGCCACTGGTGAAAGTTGCCGTGATGGATTGCGCCCAGGAAGGGAAGTCCGATATTTGTAAGAAATTGAACGTTTCCAAATATCCGTCGATCAGATACTATCACGAGTGGGCTGAACCGGGAAATTTAGGTGTCAAAGTACCCACCAGGAACGATCCAGTAGTTATACGTCGTAATTTGATTCATTTTTTACAAAAAGAACAATTGCAGAACCGTTTCCGACAAGCACCATCAATATTACCGTATCAAGGAAATGATCTGAAGGGTCTATGGAGTCCCGAAAATGTACAATCGCACATATATGTGATACTGGAAAACGGAGGGGATAAAATGGGTAGCGAAGTCATTTTGGATTTACACTATGCGAAAAATGTTATGATCAAACGTTTCGTACCGGAACTAGGCTTGTTCAACGTCACCGACATTCCTAGTCTTCTTGTAGTCTCAAAAGATTTGACGATTGAAAATATCACACCACAAGAAAAGAGTAGGGAAACGTTGCGACAGGCTATTATAAGATCCGCAGCAGCAAAAGGTGTGAAAATTATGGATCCTGAACCACCAGTGTTTAACAGATACTTGTTGGAAGGTGGTAAGAACACTGTACCGCAGGACGTAAGTAAAATATAAATATTTTGTTTTTTTAGCATTCAAAAGTTTATTTTTTTGTGTTACAGGTTTAGTCGCTAGATTCATAAATGGTTACCAAGTAATTTTTAAGTATTCACTAAAAAACAATTATTTTGTGTTGTATTGAGAATTTTGTTACCGTACATTTAGACATACGATTTTAATCGAATGCCAATCGAATCGAATGAAAATCGTATAACAGTTGGATGTGTAAACCGGTGATCGAATTATAATCGTATTGCCTTCGATTTCAAAACGATTTTTATAAAAATAGATTGTAATCCTATTTTAGTTCGATTTTTTTGTAAATCAAAATGGCGTCAATTGAAAATATTAAGGGGAGGTTTACTTGAGAGCCGTTAAAAAAATCGATTTTTTTTTGCAGAAATTGGTAGCTAATTATGTGTAGAATATGTTCCCAAAGTGATTTTGCTGAAAGTAATTTAAGGGAAGGTTTACTTGAGATTTGATAAAAAAATCGATTTTTTTTGCCGAAATTGATAGAAAATTATGTGTAGAATATGTTCCCAAAGTGATTTTACTGAAAATAATTTAAAAATAAGATTCTTGCACATTAACCGAATCCAGCTTTCTACAAAAAAAATTCAAAAAACGTAGTTCACGCAATAATGAGTATTAAATATAAAATTTTAAAAATACGTTTCTTTATATATATATATATCTTATAATATCTCGGAACTACATTTTTGGAACTGGCGGACACGATAACTCAAAAACTATTCGATGGATCCTTTTTTTAAATTTTTTATTTTAAAGATAATTCAATTCTTCGGCACCTCTACCTAAGTTTGATACACTTTCAATATTTTTTTTATTTTTAAGTTTATTTTAAAAAGCGAAAAATAAGGTAAAAATCGTAATCAAAAGTTCAAGCATCCGCCATTTTTTTTTCTTTCAGCAATTTATTGATATTATAGGTAGAGGTGCCGGTACTCTTCATATATTTTATAAATCTTTTCTGTTTTTGGATTTCGGTGGTTTATTACCGGCGCTAGGATGTCCGCCAACAAGGCATTGGATTTTCGGATCGTCACACGGCAGTATCTATAAAATGGACAATTTTTTATATTTTTCCTTTTTTGTATAGTTTAGTACTTAATAAATATGTGTACAAAATTTGAAATTGATATTTACTTCCGTTCTTGAGAAAAAAATTCTAGAAAAATACATAATTTTTAAGGACTCTCGAGTAAACCTCCCCTTAAGCAAGATCATGTGCATATTATTATTTTAAAGATAAGTGTGCCTGCAATTTATTTTTTCATTGACATTTGACATTCCAGTTTGTTCAACTTTTAATAAGATTAAAAAATAAAGGAAAATGCAATTGTATGGTTAACATTTTATAATATTTCATATAATTATGTATATTTTATAATTGTCATTTAGACATAATGATTTATACATATAAAATTAGAGAAGTTATGGGAATATTAAATACGTTGAATATGAAATTTAAGCTGAAATTCTATTGAGCGCCATTTTCTTTTTTTAAAATCGAAAGAAAAAATCGTATATGTATAAACCCGCAAGTATCATTCAACGATTTTTATTTCGATTTTCATCCAATCAGAATCGTATGTCTGAACGCTCCTTTAGAAAAATAAAATAATAAATATAATATTGTCAGTTTAATTAATAACCTCAACCTGTTACGATATGGATATCATTTCATGCCGAGCTTACATTTCAGTCCTGGACATCAAGGAAATTTCGATAATACAGTAATTACCACAAGAGCGTGGCGTGAATATCTTAGATAATGTAACTCGAGGAAAGAAAATAATAATGTGAAATAAAACGAATATAAATGGGGAAGGATGCATTGTATTTAATACACAGTTCAGCCACAATTATTATCAAGTATAGCTTAACACCGATGAGGTATGCTTGTTACAAGATTTTCCGCATATGATTGAGGAAGTGAGCGCCATATTTTTCCTATCTGTTGAGACAGTTGCTTTAATGTAAAGACACACTTTCCTGAAGCCTGTGTTTATAAACGCCCATTTTCCACCAGGTTTGCATCGGGAAATTGAGGTGGCCAAGAAAAACCGATTCAAAACGAGATACGTTAGTAGCACTCATTTTTAAAATGCAGTAATTCACACAAGAGCGTGGCGTTTGAAACTCTCGTACAGTTAAAAATAGCACGGAGTGGGGGTATTATAACTGTAGGTGTTAGTGTTCTTGAATGCAATATACTTAGTATGTCAATATTCCGTAAGCTGTTGAATTGTGAGTTTGATTTTTAAAATGAGTGTTGCTTACGCATCTCGTTTTGAATCGCTTTTTCTTGGCCACCTCAATCTCCCGATGCAAACCTGGTGGAAAATGGGCGTTTATAAACACAGGCTTCAGGAAAGTGTGTCTTTACATTAAAGCAACTGTCTCAACAGATAGGAAAAATATGGCGCTCACTTCCTCAATCATATGCGGAAAATCTTGTAACAAACATACCTCATCGGTGTGTCAAGCTATACTTGATAATAATGGTGATTGAACTGTGTATTAAATACAATGCATCCTTCCCCATTTATATTCGTTTTATATCACATTAATTCATGTTCAAATATTGCGCGAATTTCCTAGCTTTTCGATGTCGACCATAGAACAAAGAGCACACATATGTAATAAACAGTACAATTAATCATAAACTCATATAAATACGATTCTGTTTGGTCACAATGATTAACAACTGTGTTGCCTCGTAGGACGTATAATAACTTCTATTGTAAAAATTACTTAGTACTAAATATAATTTATTATTTTAAAGTTAAAAGAATTTTAGTTTTTCTTTATATAACAATAGTTTAACCTTCAGTGATCCACTGATGACTGACTAAAGCAACTGATGCTTTGTTTTTACATTTCTGCCAGTAATTTTGATAGACATAAATAATGCTAAATACAAAGACTTGTACTAGAAGAAAAATAATGGAAGTTGTTTTACTTATTAATTACATGATTATTCTACAATTAATTTTGACAGAGGAATATATTTGCCTACTGTGTGATCAAGGTTAAATGTGGTGCTGTGTGGTAAATAAATAGATTATAGTTTGTTTCATGTAACTTGGGAGTCAAAACAATTTTCCGTAATTGCTGTGTAACATTTAAAATGCCCTTTTTATTTGAGAGAAAGGAAAATTAATGGGTTGAAATGTAGTAGGCTTTTATTGCTTCATAGTTTATGTTATATTATTACCTAATAAAAATAATAATTTTAAATTAAATCATTACCATTAAATGTATTAATTACTGGCAGTTCTATTGTTTTTATCGTTTTTTGTTTTTATTGCTGTTCTAAAAATAGGAACGAATTAAATCGAATAAAACAAAAAAATAAACAAACGAAACGGGATTTAAATAAATATGGAAGTATGCAAGGTGAATAGTAATACGCAATGTTATGTTATATAATTATTTTATTTTTATGTACTTACATATTTTGATCCCACAAATATCAAATATGCTTTTTATTTATGTTGGTAACATTATTGTATTGTTAATAATATTAGTACATACGATGAATTTAATTTTAAAATTAGTACGGCTTAAAAATAAAATTTAAATATTATCATAAATATGTGATGTTAGCAACAAATTTATTTATTCAGATTATTATTATGAAAATTTAATATTTGTATTCTATTATTGTACTATTTTTATTGGACGAGATCAAAGGATTTGTATTATGTGAATATATTTTTTTAAAAAAGACAAAATCCTTGATATCGAAATTTTTGCGGGAATTTTCTCGTTAGTTTTCCTGTTCTTCCATATAGGGGGGAGGTGTGTCAGTAGTAACAGTGAGTCAATTGTAACTTTGAAATTTGTGAAACATCTATCAATCCTATTGAGGAGTATTGCGTATCATAAGGTGGCTCCTGAAGTTGTGCTTTACTGACAAAACTTTCAGTTAATACCATGTGACGGTTTTCTCTCAGCAATGCCAAATGTGTTCATATAAGCTAATTGTAAATTTTGAGTTAGTTGACAGCTTTTTGATTTTTACAGTAAATACCTCATCACTTGGAAGTAAAATGATTTTATTGGAAACACAAGCAAACAAATAATATTATCAAATAGGTAATTTCGCTTTTTTAATCATAGTTAAAATTTTACGAATTTTTTTATAAAATTAAACAGCACTGCAACAATTGTAACAAATTCAGTAGTGTCAATTGTAACATGTTACAACTGACATTCCAGTAGTTTTATATATTCACAATTTTTCTTTTTAGTATTTAAATTTAAGGAACTGAGCACATAGAGCCGAGAGTGAGTATAGGGTTTTAAATAAAGTTTAAAAACTCTACGGTTTTTCAGAATTCTAATTTTTGAGGATTAATATTAAATTTTATGGCTAATAAAATCTTTTTTAGTTCACATTATTATTTTTCTAAATAATGTTTTGTATTGTGTTAAAAATTTATGTTAAACAAAATTAAACTTTATATTTCAGGTATGAATCAAATGATAAAGGTAAACGGTTTCGATTAATAATCTAAAAAAAAGAAAAGAAAAATACCTTCCATTAATGGTTACACTTTGGTAAAATCCGTTTCTTTTTTATATCGATTTTATATCGATTATATGTCCTTAATCTAATTCACGCTGTTTTACAAATAAAAAAAATGCTATATAAAGCAAAACATAAACTAGGATAGGAACCGTATTCGATAATGTATACCTGAATATCGTTAGAAGAGTAACAGAAGGAAAAAGAAATCAGGCCTGTTGCCAGAGACTGTGGTATTTGTCACCTTACTCATTCAATATGTAAGGGAGAATTTTGGAAATCAAATTAATTATAATAACTAACATGTTAATTCCACCAATTGAACCTAAACCCTGTAACAATTGGTTCTCTGACGATTGTAACATTACACTTTGGTCCACATAAATGCAGTTATTTCAGTTATGAACCAATATTTTTGTGCAGCTCATTCAAAATCTGAAAGATGTCTGTATCTTGTGCCAAAAATTTAATTCCCTGTGACTAATAAATACAAAGTTACTAGCCTGTATATTTTCTTTGTTACTACTGACATACCTCTCCCCTACTTCTTGAGACGTGTATTATGACAAAATAAAATAAAACAATATGAAGATAGTGTTCGTAAAAATGTTATGTAAAAGTGTTATGTTCAAGTTCTTGGCTATTAATAAGCAACCGCGATTCTTCTTTAAATTTGAAGGTTATGTGGTTATGCTAAAGAAAAAAAATTGATTTATTAAAACACACTACAGGAAGCAGATGCGATTTTTTTGAGGTATTCGTGCAAAATAAATTATTATACATGCAAATTATGAGAAGAAATAACTCTGAATCGTTGATTTTACGTAACTGTTATGTTTTTACTCATTAATTTCCGTTATTGTTTTTTTATTTGTTTGTGATAAAGAAAGAAAAACTGACATGCAAAAATTTCTTATTTCTTCTACGACACATATATGTTTTTTTGGTGATTTTCCGATCGTGTTTATCAGAATTGTAAACTGGTATACAATAAAACACACAAAATTAAATTTAAAATACGAATTTTCTTACATAATAGCATTACCTTAAAATAAAACAATGCATACAAAACCACAAAAATACGTGTTTAGTAATTTTAAATCAACAAATAGTTAAATTTTGCGACTCAATTAAAAAGAAAATTGCTAATAAATGCGTTTAATAAAAAAATAACCAATACCTATTCATCATTAGAAACATATTGTTTTGAATAGAATAATTTAGAAACAAAAAGAATTTTCATTTTAATTGTTCATGAAAAACTCGCTTTTTGTTGTTATAACATTGTAAAAAATTTTTTTTTCCTGAAAAGATTTTATTTTTGTATAAGCATACTTAACACTTTTAATGATTTATCACATGAATTAATAAAAACATAAACTCATAGACCAATGAATTATATTATGGTACTAGATAGGGATGTTATAGATATGAGGTTTCGGATACGGATATTTAAAAATATTTTTTTCAGTTTCGGTTTCAGTAACAGATATATAATAATTACGTATAATGTTTCGGATACGGTTACGGTTACGGATAGTTACTTTCAGGGAACATTTTTTCTAGGAAAAAAGGGGAAAATTGTACCAAAAAAAGAGTGCCAAACACGAATCAACGAAAATCTGTCAATAGAAACTAATGCAGCAAATATTTTCTTCGATTTAAACTTAATTTTCCAGCGGCAGTTATCTGTTTTTATACGAAACAAATCCGAAACTTCTATTTTCGAATACAGTTTCGGTTACGGATAGTCAATTATTTCAGATATGCGGCAATTTCGGTTACGGTTACGGATATCCATAACATCCCTAGTACTAGGAACGGAACGTAGTGACGTGAGGAAATAGGATATAATATTCAGTAAACAGGACCATAAATAAAACCAATACTGTAAATAATAAACAAATATTTTACTTTGCAAAATACCACTTTTATTTTTGAAACAATATTGTCACAGTTTCAAAAATAAAAGTGGTATTTTGCAAAGTAAAATATTTGTTTATTATTTACAAATATGGAATACCATAAAGTAACGCTCAAATCTATTAATAAAACCAATACTATTTCGTTCTTCAAAATTGTGCAATTTTTTCCCAAAAAAAGTTAAATTCTATTATCAATATTCTATTTTAACAATAATTATTTCAAAAAGTTACTATACGGATATCACGATTACTACAATATTACAAAATAACAATTGGTCATATTTTGAACGTATATTGTGGCTTTATATATTCACTGATACACTCAGTCTATAGGCTATGTTTAATATATTCACGTGATACAGAAATCGTGTGATAAATTGCCAAATGTGAAATGTGCTCTATGATGTATCTTTTGATTAAATAATTGCCATTGTATTCAAATAATTATATTTTGTAGGAAAAAAATTGTATTCATTATAATTAGTATTAATTTTCCAATAATCATACACGGTATAGCAATTTTTTAGTACATGCATTTTCCTGCAGTGAAAAAAAATGGATGCAGTGCAGCGAAGCGTAACACCGACAGAACTTGTGAACTAAAATTAACTAGTTTTTTGTGATGTAAAATTAAACCCGAGTCAAATATATTCGCCATACAATTTTTTTCAGTCAGTACAGTAAAAAGGTTAATTTTTGTTTAAAAAAGTTGGAACGTGTAAACATTTAGAATGACTTTTGATGACCTATACACTGTTTTAGACTTTCGAATTTTTGGACCTTCCAGTTCTAAAGGAACGCACTAAAATTTACATTCTGATATTAGTAAAATTTTTTCAACTCTTGTTAATTCAAACCTGCGTTAATTCGAACCTTTCTACAATTCAAAGTCATCACGAGTTCACTACAAAATCTCTTTATATTTCGAACTAAATCAGTACATTTTTATGCATTTGGTAATTCGAACGAAAAAATCATTGCTATGTAACAAAACGATGCGTTAATTCGTATTCATCGCTGTCCAACACTCGACAGAAAGATTGTAAGTACATGTTGAGACAAGTTCAAACTTGTACATACACGGAGAGAAAAATAATATAATTTTTATAGATAAAATTTCAGAAAAATTACCATGCTCTCTTATAATGCGTGTGCGATCGACGACCAAAGTAAAAAATATTTTACGATCATTTTATTGTTTCACAAATTCTACGGAGCTAATATTACGGAAAGAACATTCTATCCTTTAAATTTTCTATGATTAATTATAATTTTTATATTTTTACCGTACAAAATTGAATATGTTCGCCTTTTACACGTCGATTGTAGTGCTGAGCACAGTAATTTTTCTATGAATTTTCTCTCCGTGTACCATTGTACACGAGCCTTTGTTTTTGTTATGTTCGAACCATTTGATATTTCAAACACTCGATAATTCGTAATATTTTAAGAGTCCCTCGAGTTTCGAATTAATGAGAGTCGGAATGTATATATGGTCTATTTCAGTTAAATTTAACCATGCTTCGTAACTTTGAATTTAAATAATTTCCGTTTTCTTGGCTTTATCTCTTTTATTATTGCATTTATGTAAATTGTAAATTTGCAATTTATTTTTAGAAAAGAATAGAAGATCGATTTATTTCGAATATAAGAATTATTTAATTTTTTAACGAAAACTCATGATCAATTTTATCTGAAAAGAGGCATACATTATTGCGTGGGCGACAAGAAGAAAGTTTTGGGGGGCTAGAATTTCGAAAATACGTGTCTGCAGCCGTCTTCTTAAAGAAACTATGCCGATATTCGTCGGAAATTGTATAGAAAAAGTGCAGAAAAACTTTCACGAGCATAGCCGATTACGGGATTCAAATCCTATATTTTGATATAGTTTTATAACTAGTTCAATGTATATCAACATTATTGTTTGTATCGTTACATAAATCAACAGAAATTTATTGATTTTTATTTGGAAATTAGTTCCGTGTAAATTTTATGAATGATTTATGTCAAAGCATAAAATCAATCATGGTTATTTGAAAATCGATATTCGGTAGTTATTCTATTAAATATGAGTTTTTGATATTTTGAGTGCTGAACAAAACATTTATGACAATATAATTCTTAATTTTTATTTTGTAATTATTATGTACCTACCTATTATTCTACAATTTGATTTAGATATACATATTCTAGAAAATTTGAATTTGAATTTCTATAATTACCTTATTAATACATAATACCCAATATCTCATTAATCAAATGGGTATGTTTAATCGAATATTGATCTAATCCTTAATGTGTTTAAGTCTGAGGTCACTTAGAGCTAGGGTTGCCAGATCTTAAAACCGAAAAGCCGGACACAGCAATCAGTTTAGCCGGATATTTGGTTAAAAAAGCCGTACATCCTTAATTTTTTAGTCTTAATATAAACACGACTATTTTTTTAAAAGTAAAACAAGGCTTCTTTATCAATTACCATAAAATTTTCTTAAATTCTAATGAAACAACAATAAAACTGATTGAATAAGTTAATCATTCAATATTCATTACAATATTAATTTCAATAATTGCATGGTAATAAGGTAACTATATTATTGCAATATTTGCAATGAAAAACAAAATTAAACAAAACACTAATGAACTAAATAAACTTTAAATTAATTGTAACATAAAATAATTAATATTTTTCACTAGCAGACATCTGCTTTAAAAGCTCATTTTCTTTTAAAATTGAGTTGTGAAACTCTTTACAAGTCAAATTTTTAAAATTAAATTGTACAACCAAGATTTTGACTATAGTATCGACATTTAATTTGTTGTGTTCTTTTGACCAATGTGACCTACCAAAGAAAAAACTCTTTCAACATTTGCGTTATGACTCGTAATGGGAAAAATAATATTGACAAATAGTAAGAAATTCTGAAAAGCAATCGGAATTACAAAAAAAAAAATTAAAAATCATTCATGAATCAAGTCACGGGCGGGCAATGTAAAAAAGAAAAAAAATGGTCAAATTTAAAAAGTCTAACAAAAGCCGGACAGGCCGGACACGCAACCAAAAAGCCTGACTATGTCCGGCTTTATCCAGACGTCTGGCAATCCTACTTAGAGCAGTGGTAGGCCCCGGACAGGTAAGGATTTGTACGTTAAGAAAGCCCTAAGCGCAAAAATTTAATAATTATTTTTCAAAAATTTGGGCTCGGGATTCAAATATGAATTGAAAGCTAAGTCAGTTTCATGGGCTATTCACGTTGTGTTTCCTAAGTCACAGGTGAAAAAAAAATAACCCTGTCGCAGCATTCTGCATAATATAGTATAATTACTTTTTTCAAAAACTCTCTTACACAGGATAATGGTTCAAAAAAGTATCTGATGTAGTTTTCTTCGCCTTTATTCATTGTTTAAGAAAAAATTTTGAAATATCTTTGAATTTTGGGAAAAAACAAGTTTTTGACAAAAAATATCCCAAAAACCTTGTTCCGGGTATCGATAATGTCTGGTTGAAGAACTCCATCCAAGGGCTTTGTTTTCCGACATTTTTACCAAATTTTCCTATTTTAAATGTAGGATAGATATATATCAAGTTCTAGGGACATGAAAACAAATTTCTACCACAGTTTCCGGTTCAGATCTCACCACGATACCTATTAGAATAATTCCTTCGTTCAGAAATTTGCTGAAACAAAACCAAGAACAAAGAACACAAGCAAAAACTTGACGATATCTTTAGAAACACTTTGTGGATCAGAATAAGAAAATGGATTAGGAAATAAATTCTTTCTCACATAACATTTTATCAAGCATTTAATTCATTAGAATTTAAGAATGTATATTTCATTATTTTAGTGAAAATGAGTTTTGTTATTAATTTAGGTATATTTTAAAATTACTGTATAAAATTTTAGGTTAGAATTCTGCACTATGCTTGCTATAGCAGCATGCGGCATCTATCCCAACAAAAAGGAGAGATGCCGCATTTAAAGTTGGTATAGATGCCGCATCATATTACATGTTAAAAATAAAGACTTATACACCTTAATTATGCAATTTTTAAAATCACTTTAAAAATCCCACAATAAAGTTATTTCAAACTTTAGAGGTGGTGTCTGCCGATATCTTATTCAGTGTTTTGTGTCTATGCTTCAAGAATTAGAGAACTATACTGACATAATGTCATTTAAGAACCTATAATGAGAGAATCGTGGTAACTTTATTTAAACCAAGTAAACTCAAATAAAAATTTTAAAAAGCTATGAAGATTTTAATTTTCCATAACGAAAAATCAGTCCGTATTAGAAAATATGAGAATGTCACTTTTCACCTCCAGGTTGGATGTTAATTTGATAATTACTCGTAAAATTCATCATTATACCATTACATTGTATAGCAAATTAAAATATTTGTAGTTTATTGTATTTTTATTGTTATAATAATAATAAAAATTAACGTCAACTGTTATTGTTTATAAATATGACAAATAATTTTTTTCAAGATTTCGAGGAATCAATCAAATTAGATGAAGCTTGAAGGTGACATGCAATACTAATATATTAAATACTATGTATGTTGTTTACTAATTTTTTATGCTAATTTACTTATGCTAATCGTGTGATAAATTTCAGTAGTTGGAACGTGTTTGTGGAAAATTTCTTTCAATTATGTTTACTTTCCTTTAACAATAGTTGACAGATAAGTAATATTTTTAATGTTTAAATGGTTAACAATTGTTTTTAAATTCGTTATGAATTTCTTGTCTTTTATGAGCTTTTTTGAGTTTCTCTCCTTGCAATTATTTCCAGTAATTAGATTAAAAATAGGATGAGTGCAACCAACCAAAGTTGTTGAATCCTATTAGTTTATTGTAAGTAATAAATGTGTATCAAATGTAAATTTTAATGGTTCAGTTCCAAGTTTCCCTATGTAAGAATCATGAGATAAAAATCAACAAAAATTTTATATATATATATAGTTTTTACATAGTTTTTAAAATTTTATGCAAATATTTTCCTTGAAATTTCAAGCAAAAATTTAAATGGGTTTATTTTTAAAATAGTTTAGGGTAAGTGCGGGAGAGACGCCGCGTCGGGAGAGATGCCGCAGTAGCCATAGTTCGTCCGTTGATTGATAGATAGCGCTATTAATGGATTGTATGTTTAAAATACGTTACTTATTTAAGCTGTCTATGGCAACATTTATGATTAGTCCATCAGTTTAGTAATTATCCAACTTTTTATTATTGAAAAGTAAGTTTTTTAACATAATATTTTATCCAGCATTTAATTCATTAGAATTTAAGAATGTATATTTCATTATTTTAGTGAAAATGAGTTTTGTTATTAATCTAGGTATATTTTAAAAGTACTGTATAAAATTTTAGGTTAGAATTATACACTATGCTTACTATAGCAACATGTGGCATCTATCCCAACAAAAAGGAGAGATGCTGCATTTAAAGTTGTTATAGATGCCGCATCATATTACATGTTAAAAAGAAAGACTTATATACCTTAATTATGCAATTTTTTTTTTTGACTGTAAATTATGCCACGTAAATATAAAAGATCCATTAATGGATCAGGAAGAACCCTTAATAAGGAAAATAATGATGATTGCCTGTGTATTGAATGTTTTGAAAAGTACTCAGAAACAAAAAAAAAGTTGACTGGTTAAGATGTATAAAGTGCCAAAAATGGTTACATATGGCATGCACCATGTATGGAGATGTGTGTAAAATGCAAAATTTTTAATATGAACTATGCGGCGTCTCTCCGTCTCTTCCATAGGTGTGCGAGAGACGCCGCTATTGCGACTCTACAAAAATGTTAATTACGAATCATTTATGATTCAAAATTTAAAATTATTTATAAATAATTTTAAAGAACAATGTTTACATTTATTGTGTACCAAATTTCAAATCAATTAAATGCATACTTTAAGAATTATCAAGTGTTTTCAAAATGTGCGGCATCTCTCCCGAATTCACCCTATATTATTATAGAGATATGAAAGATAGAGTGCATTAACGCGACTGCCCGTTCTGTCCTTTTCTAGTAAAGCGTTGTCGCTAGTGTCGCTCGAGTCGGTAGAGCAGTCGGCAACTATTTCTCTCTTTGCCTGTGTTTATTATATAGTTAAACTAAAGAAGGTATTTTGAATATTTTTCGGAAAAAACAATTCCATTCTCAAGAGAACTAAATGGAAATTCCAACTAACAAAACTAGATCACAGTTATATAAGTCTTATTTTTATAAAAATTAATTAAAAATAGTTTCAATGCTAATAAATCAAAGGTGAGATTTTCGCAGATTATATTTTTCCATTCTTGCATAATCACCATCTACGAATCTGCAAAAAAAAAAAAAAATGATTAATGTTTAAAAATATTGTATTCAGGTAAAAGTACAAAATCTTGAATATTTTTCACTGTAAAAAGTGTAAATTTTTCGGAAAAGGAAAAGAACTGTGATGTCTGGATCATACAGCCTCCAGAAACAAAATATATTGTCAGCTGAGAAATGATTTGATCCAAATCCACCTTTTTGCTTCTTTCTAGAAATCTAGATGATTGTTTGGACCATTTTTGATGTCGAGACGATCAAAAAAAAAAAAAAAAACCATTAGAAAAAAAATTTTAAAAAATGAACAAATAAATTCTCAGCTGAAGATATATCAATATAAATGGAGCTTCTTTAATATGTTTGCGAAACAATCGCTTTAACTTAATTCATTTTACTTAATATATTTTCTGTTCTACTTATCACTTACTCATAATATTGACCGCTTCGATATAAACATACCTAAATTTATATTTCAACAAATTCGTTCGTAAACCGGCCGAATACTAATACTTGTTTCGTACTCGTAATTTGGCTTTTCAAAATCACTGCATTCAACACGAATATTTTTTTAAATTTTGTTCCTTATTTGCTTTACTAAAATCCAATAATGAAATCCACTACTCGATATCTTAACTAAGAAATTTTCAATTAAAATCTTTCTAAACTATTTAGACAATTTCACTTTCAACAGTTCAGTGAGGTACTAAAATAAGAATGTTAAATTGGGTGAGAGCACTCGGAAAACAAAAAATTATCTGGTAGATACGTTGGTACAGAAAGATTTATGAAATCTTTGACTGATGATATCAGAAACGTCGGAACAAGAGTGCTAAATTAACTTTGAAAGTAAACTGAAATTCAGCCGGTTTCAAAATTTTGTTGGGATCAACATGCCAGTGAATGATATTTTAACGCAAGTTTACACTTTAAAAATTTTTTGTACTGTAGCTAGAATGACGTAGGTAGATCAAAAGTTTATAGATTACAAATATAATAGTATTAATATGTATATTTTAACAATATTAAAATATTATTTTTTATAGCAATGAGCAAAAAACTCATATTAGTTAATCTATGACACTATTTCTTAGTCTTCTTTTCTTAGAACAAGAAAGATTAAAAGAAACTATTAGATGACTTGCAATTTATCAACAAAAAATCAAAGAATCAGCTAGTCATGAAAACAATCTGAAATATTGCCTTTACGAGTACATGTTAACATCAAACAATTATGCAAAATTGTCATTAACTCGCAGGTTCTCCCTTATTACCATAATAGCTTTTGTAGCTTTTTACTCATGCCACAACTTTTTAATTATTGTTTCTGAAGAATTTTTTTTTTATAACTATAGAAAGGGGATCTGAGACCTAATGGGTTTATATATTGTTATATTCTTTTCAAATAGTAGCTATTTAATCTCACTTATTTAGTATTTATGTGCTTTTTTTAGATTTAAATTATTTACAAATTATTGCAAAAAGCTAACTGAGAGTTCAGCTTTTTTGTTTTGAATTTCTGGGTAATATAAAATTCCTAAATATGTAATATTACACTTATATTGCACATAATTTTCCAGAAATATGGCTTTGGAACTTTTATGCAGCAATCTCCATCTTAGAATTAGAATTTTCATACAGTGTGATATAGGGATGGGCGATATTAAACGTTGTTTTAAAAACTCGGATATTTTCTTTTTAAAAGATCGAAATATTTACAATTTTTAAAATTGTCGATGCATCAATTCTTTTTTACTCAAAATCGATTATTTTAAATGCCGCCTAGTAAATAAAAAAAAATTAATTCTCTATTACTATATGTATTAACAATATTAATGGTTACTTTCATTTATTTAAGAACTAATAACATTATTAAAAACCAATACTTACACGAAAAGTCAATACTTTACGGACGACTAAGTTATTTTATTCGTCCGTTTAGCGGACGACTAGCAACTTATTCATCCGTTTAGCGGACGACTAGAAACTTATTCATCCGTTTAGCGAACGACTAGGTTATTTTATTCCTTCGTTTAGCGGGGGACTAGCAACAGCCAATTCTTAATTTATTATCACTCACTTATTTTTTGTAGTTTTGTACTACAGAGCTTGAAGAATTTAACTTTGACCCAGAAAAACACAAAATATCTTTTCTGTACCCAGCACCACCACCATTTATCTAAAAATCCATTTTTTCATAAATTGTACACAATTATCTTTATCGAAAATGACGTTTTCAAACGTTAAATCTTTCAATACTTATTCTGAACGATACTGTAGATAAAAATGACATATTTTAAATGACTGATCCAATTTCAATTTTACACCATAACAAAAAAAAAAAAATCAGTAGCAAAATCTTAAGTAAAATTATCAATAAATCATTCATACATGTGAAAATCATCTATCTTTTTTTTATTTCAATAAAAATATTTGGTTTAGTTTATCATTTCATTCGTCACCTTGTAAATAGAAACATATACATACATACCTTTTACCTTTACCTGTTCGTTATACATCACATGCACACTACACAAAACATATTTGAGTGTGGTTATATACGAAATGATCTACACACTCTGAACACATTCATACAACAAAACACTGGCCAAGATTTCAACAGATAAAAATTTCATTCTTACAAATGCCGGCTTCATATAAAACCGGCATCATATATAATTTAATTCATAATAAACACACCACACGATATATTATGTACACATGTATCTAAAACACCGTGTACTAGCCGACTATAAATCGTATCAACGAATTTTTTGTTAATTTAAAAAAAAAAAACGAATTAACGGTTTCTTTAATTGTTGCAAAAATTGTTTGATTTGAATTCAAATGTGTTCGGTGAGTGATTTGAAATTTTAAATTATGTGTTTGTTGTGTTTTGTAGTGATTGTTGTAAAAATTTATTGAATGTCATACTATATACAAGAAAACTCAACATTTAAAATCACAAGGTTGTGTTAATTGTAACTAATAAAAGCTAAATAAATATTAATATAAAAACGAATTTATGAAAAAATCATTAAATTGTCATTGAAGTGGCGCGCGGAAAAAAAAATTCATACTGATTTTTAATAAAGTGGATTATTTGTGATCAATAATCAGTAAACACCTACATGAAGTGCAATCGATATATTGATTTATTTTTATGATTTACAAATAATTTATGTGCAGTTTCTGTAGTGCAAAAATGATAACTTAAATCAAAAAAGAAATTGTGTTGTGATTTTGTTGTGAACTTTTTTTTGTTATCGAAAAATTTTTTTCATGGATCTTTTGTGATTAGTAATGTCAGTGAATTGTTCCGACTGTTATTACGAGTATGAATATCAGTTGTCGATTGTTGTAACGGAATCAACAAACTCTGGTATGTCTTAATTTTTTTGTTCTTGGTCAGTAGTTAGTAGTGACGAGGACTGAGTAGTGATGTCGTATAATTAGCCGATTAATCGGTTTAATCGACTAATTTTGTTTATATTTGGTCATTTTTTAGTCGACTATTTTACCTTCGACTGAATGACTAACATGGTTAATTTTTTTAAATGATTAAAAATGAGTAATTTTTTAATTTTTCTGTTATTTATTGGACTTTAAAAAATGAAAACTAAAAAATTATCTATTTGTTTGATTTTTCACTTTTATGTGATTAACACGTCATATCTTTCTTTTTCTTAAAGAATATATTAAAAGTCAATAATTAAATTTAAAAGAAAGCATCGGTTTTGAAAGAGTTACATAGGTTACCCTATTCATGAAAAATTTAGTTGAATCGTGGACTATTGTTTGCTCGATATTTTCGACTAATGACTTATTTTGACTAAAAAACAATTTTAGTCGATTAATCGACTAATTGCTCGTCGGCTCGACATCACTACTAACGACTAACGAGGAGCCCAGGAGCAGTTCTTCGATTAATCGACTAAAGTTGCTTTGTATATAAAATTAGTCATTAGTCGAAAATATCGAGCATACAAAAATCGATTAGTCGACTAATTGTTTAGTCGGATTCATAAGGAGAGTAATCTGTGCAACTCTTTAAAAAACCATGTTTTCTTTTTAATTATTGAGTTCAAATATATTTTTTAAGAGAATTGAATATATGAGTAACTATATTGTGTTAAATAACATAAAAATGGAAAATTATGGGTAAAATCTTTAGTTTTCAACTGTTCAAATTTTATAAATAATATAGAGGTAATATAAATTTAAAAATTATTCGTTTTTAAAAAAATAACCATATTAGTCATTTAATCGAGAGTAAAATAGCCGACTGAAATATAACTGAATTTAAACAAAATTAATCGACTAAACCAATTAATGGATTAATCATCCTACACCACTAATCGGTAGTAGTTATGGCAAGCCCAGAAGCAGTTATTCGATTAGTCGATTAAAGTCATTTTTAGACACAATTACTTATTAGTCGTGTGCCCAATAATCGACTAATCGACTAAATTTTTAATCGAATTCACGAAAAGAGTTACTCTTTTGAAAATGGTGTTTTCTTTTTAATTTAACTGTTGCCTTGTAAACAGTTTTTATATTTTTTTTAAAGGAAAAGAACGATGTGTCAGACCCAATTTTTGTGTTAATGGCATAAAAGTGAAAAATCATACAAAAGAATAATAATTTTTAGTTTGTTTTTAATTTTTCCATTCTTTAATACAGAGCAAAATAAAATTAGTCGATTTTGTTATTTTTAATCAAGAGTAAAATAGTCGATTGGAAAATGACTAAGTTAAAAAAAAAAATTGTCATTAGTCAATAGTGCTACCTAAAGAGCTTTTGTAAATTTTTTGAAAATATCTCGTAGAATAGATAAGTTCTCAAGGTTAACTGAAAGTTTAAATAAGTTTAAAGTTGTTTAAATAAGTATTGTAATAAACGAATATAATTTTTTATATTGTTGATAAGAGAACTTAAATAAATTTGAATACCTAGGTAAATTTTTAACATTTTAAAGGAATTTAATACTTTTAATGATAGACATTATTTTAATCAGTTTCGTAATATCTAATAGTAGATAAAAGATTATTATTTGACAATCTACGTCAGTACTTTATGGCGGGAATTTAATAGTTGGACATGCAAACTATAAACTCTAAGCCATGTCGTAACATTTAATTTGTAAGGCTATGTACACGAATCAAAAAAATTAAAAAGAGTAAAGGAGACATCAAAAAAAAAAAAAAAAATGTTTTAAAAACGATCTAAAAACAATTTTGTGTAAACTTAATAGGTCATTATTTATTTTTATACTTTTAAGGCTGCCCCCAAAATTTGCTGCCCTAGGTCTGGACCTAACGTCTTGTTTTCAACTTTTCAACATGTACAAAATTAGAAATATGTAGGTAACTAAACATTACATTAAACCAAAAATTTGAAACACCAAATAATGTTTAGTTCTGCTATCTTTTTTTTTCTTTAGAAAAAGTTAAGAGGCAGTTGATCTTATTCTTGTCTTAAAGTCATTCTTATAAATTATATGATAAGATACGAGACTTAAAATAAGATACAGTTTAAGTACAAGATTGGATAAGTGTCTATTACGAATACAAGAAAGCTGGGTCGCTGGGTGCCACCCCCTATTGGCAGTGTATTTATTGTAAGAATTGTTACTTACTTCTATGCGCGTGTAATTTTGTTTATTTTCGTAAATAAACCAAATAGTTTTTTTGTTTCTTGTGATAAGGGTCATAAAAATTTAATTACTTTACACTTACGAATAGGTACTTAAGTATGTAATTTTAATTTGTTTGACAACAATAAGTCGGTAATTAATTAGTAATTAAAATTATTATGAAACTCTATAACAAAGAGTATATTGTACAATAAGTGGGAAAAGAGGCTTATTTCTCACGAATATGAGTTTGTTGCGCGAGCCCGCAGGGCGAGTGCAACAATTCGTATGAGTGAGAAATAAGCTTTTCCCACGTATTTTACACTATACTTTTTCTACGAGCACATATTTTTTCGGAAAATTTAACATAAATAATTAAAATGAAATTTAAATAAATAGTAAAAATTTTTTAAATTTATAACGTCAGTGGTAAGATGTTCAAATTTTTGCCAAAGCATACTTTGAAACTATGAAAACAATAATAAATAATCAACATACATATATATGTATATTTTTAGAACTACATAATATGACATTATACTCGTATATTAAATCAGACATTTTTATTATATTAAGCCGTGCGAAATAATTTCCCACGGCTATTTCCACACAGTGTGGGCAATTGATAATTTTTAAATATAGTTGGCCGTGCGCAAAATGTTACTTTTAATAGTAGGAGTAGAAAAAATTATTTTTTTGTTAATTTTTCGTACGAAAAAAGCCGAATAAAAATTATTGATTTTCATGAGTACGTATTTTGTGAAAATTAGTTAATAGTTAGGTTATTAGGTGAATGCCCGCAAATTTGAATTTTCACCATTGAAATATTGTTATAACATACTTAACTAGTTCTGTTAAACTACTATTTTACTATTAGGTACATTCGTATTTTTGAATTTCTTAAAACTCAGGTGGTTAAAAAGGCAGAAGTTTGAACTTGACAGTCATAAACCACTATTTATAATTTAAAGAAAAAAGTTAGAAAACATTCATTTTATAATGTTTTTATTAAGCCATTAACTATTTCGTTTTTGGCCAAAATTTGGTTATGTTAATTTTTTTGAATTTTTAATCATTTTAGAGTTGTTTTATTGTTAACATCAAATAAGTAACAGGTTGTTCCAATAAAAAAAAAAAAAAAAAAATACAATACTTAAATTCAAAGATTAGTATTTTATGGAAATTGTTTTGGGTAGATGAAATTTGTTGTTTTAAACACCTGGTCAATTTTTTATAAAAATTTTTATTTTTATTTTTTTTTTTGGTATTATGTAAATTTTTTGAATTTTGGGTTCAAATGTATGGGCATAGTAACAGAGAATCCATTTGGGATCATAAATTAACAAAAACCTGTATTGATAAACGTGATAAAAAATTGAATCAAAAGACAATCACCGATATGCAAATTTTTTGATATGGGTCCAATAAATTTTTAGATTTTTATTTCTCGGAAATTTTAAAGGAAATTAAAAATGATTTTTGCAAACTTTTGATGTCATCTAAATATACTTACTCTCAATTTTATGTAACTCCATTACAACGTTCAATGTACACGCTCAAAGAAAAAAAAAACAAATTCAAATTAAATATTTGGATGTCAAGAACAATACAAGATTACGTCTTTCAATTTATAATTGGTGTAAAATAATTATAGAGTTACGTAAACATAGAACGAATAAAGATAATATTAATGGATTCATAACTAATCTGATAAAGATATGCGTATTATTTAATCTTGGTGGATTTTACTAATATTATTAGTGCATAGCTTTCTACTTCATTGACTTAAATTATAATTACAGTGAATGCGATAAATATCTAAACTGTTACCAATCATTTTTCTGCCTCCAATTGTTGTTTTATATATTTAAATTTTATAATTATTTATGTTGGTTCCTGTACGTCCGAAAAATTATTAATTGTCTCAAATTCTATCCTTGTTACGTTTTTAAATAATTATATCAATTTTTTTTTAAATGTTTCCTTAAACTATTTCTTACTAAGTATTACGTAATCAATTTTTTACCTAAGTTCTACCAAGATATTTTTAAACTTAAATATAAGACCGTGTGTAGTTTCATAAGGTCAAAATACTTCTGTTTCGTTTAAAGTTGCATGTGAGTTTAGTTTCAATAATTAGAAAAAATACATTTTATTTAAAGAAATCACGTTTTGTAAGTGCTTGAAAAATTATCATGAAATTGATTATTTTTGATAATTCAAGGGGAAAATTTTATTTTTATCAGTATACAAAAATTTTGATTGTTATTGAAAAACTCGGTCAAGTGTAAGTCGTACTTACGTGCAACTAGTGTTCCACACAATAACGGCCACATTTTTAGAGTTTGCTGGGTCATACTTTGACAATTCTTCTTTTGGACTAGCGGTTTCATTTATGTGCACTGAGAAAATTTTCAAATATTGTAGGTTTTGAATCTATTTTTTATACGTGAACAAGACAAATAGATAAACTCACACTTAACCTTGAAATATTAGTCGAAATTTCTAGAACAAACTCATCTGGAGATCAACAACCCTTATAA
This sequence comes from Brachynemurus nebulosus, assembly GCA_035578155.1. NCBI lineage: Eukaryota > Metazoa > Arthropoda > Insecta > Neuroptera > Myrmeleontidae > Brachynemurus > Brachynemurus nebulosus. The sequence goes on from JAPWDM010000003.1 coordinate 69,726,433, forward strand.
ATTATAATTTTAATTTACGAAGATAGGTATACCTTGACGACTGAAATTATTTTATTCGTATAATTATTTTATTTTATTATTATGCCTATTATACGATTACAACATATGGAAAAATTCGCAAATGATACATTATTACCGCATACTTATCATGTTTAATATTTATTGTGGCGGAATCATTGTAAAACAATGTGCATCAAAAGCCTGAGTGGGTGTTTAATTATCATTACTTTCGAAAACAATAAACGAAATTTACCTGTTATTACTGGACAGAAAAATAAATACGTTTAATTTTGTAATAAAAATTATTCAAATTTTTATTTTTGATGAATTTGTTTGAAATAATAGTAGAGTAATACAAATTCTTTTTTTTTTTTTTTTTTTGAATTACATCATCAATGTCATTGTCTTCATTATGACGGTTGTAGTCTTCTTAAAGGTTATATATAAAGTAGAGTCAAACGAATTTGTAATGAGAGGACCCAGAACCAAGCTTTCACTGTCTCTAGATTCTTACGTAACAGTTTTTCAGGCTGAGGTCTTCGCTATCTTGGTCTGCGCAGAACATATATGGGGCTATCTGGAATACACGGCCACATTAATATTTGTTCAGACAGCTAGGCAGCTCTAAAGGCATTGAAAAAAGTCAGAACAACATCCAAACTGGTGTGGGAGTGTCAGAGGATGTTGGATAATCTTGCAGCTCGCTACCAGGACACCGAGGTATTGAAGGCAATGAAATGGCTGATAAACTGGCCAGAGCAGGCTCCAACACCCTATTTGTGGGGCCTGAACCTGTGCTGGGAATCCCTATCCAGAGAATAAGATGCTGTATCAGAAATTGGGTGCAGGATCGACATGGCTTTCTTTGGGAAAGCTATAGTGGAGCTAGGCAGGCTCATGATTTTATAACTGGGTCGTGCCAATCGCTCACTAGAGTGTATCTGTCGCTTGAAAGGGAACAACTCCGTAAGGTGTTTGGTCTCCTGACGGGACACAATACAGACGCAACCTTGCAGGAAATGTGGTAGAGAGGAGGAGTCCTCTCACCATTTTCTTTGCAGCTGCGACGCCTTGTCGCGGTTAAGGTATCGACATCTGGGGTCCATTCACCTGACCCCAGAACTCATCAGGGGGACCAGCGTGAAGGGCTTGCTTTCCTTTATTAAGGGGCTTGACTTCCTTTGAGTCTTCCCTCTTTGCATTCAAGGGGAACAAAGGGTCCAATACAGTAGCCTACGTGCAGCGGAAGAACGTTCCACTCTCTCAAGTATATTAATTTTTGAGCAAATGCTTATGACATTAGAACAACTAAAAGTTTTTTTTTTTTTTACTGTTTAAATAATTTAAATCGTTGTATTGTATTATCTTTAAGCGTTTAGTTTTATCAAAAAAATGGAAAGAACGCTATAAAAGAAAATTTTATGGCCTGAACATTGACTTTTTTGCATTTCCAACATTTGATGACGTCAATAAGATAATTTTTTTTTAAAAGTCAGTGAATCTTTTATGTAACCAAGACTATTAGTTAGAATTTGAGTACCTTTGGAGTGTTTCTCTCAGTTTTATCACTTCTATTATATAAATGATAAAAGTCGTTAAAAAAAGTTAATGTGAGTTTGAACGTACCTAAAATTTATGTTAAATTTTTAAAAATACGCAAACAACTTCCAAATTTCATGGATTATAATTATATATACTGTGTGAGTTTTTTGAGAGTTGCCATTTTTATTACAGCCAAACCGTTGATTTAATCGAAAAATTGTTCAAATAAGAGTTGTAGATATCAACGGGGGCAACCGATTGCTATAGTCAGGAGCTTTATAGCTCTTATAAAGCAATGATATAAACTTATAGATTTTTAAATGAGACTACATATTAATTTTTCGATAAAACTGATCTAATGCATTAATTAATAACATAAATGAGCAAAAAAAATTTTTTTACTCAAGTTAAATTTTTTAATTTTTCTTTAATTTATCAGTTAGGCAGTAAAAATATGCACATGTACTTGAGGCTACTTCAACCGATAGTGTTCTGGTTAGTTACATTTCCATTACATCCAACAAAAGAAACTTTTCCAGTACCCACCATTTCTATCAGACAAATTTGGTTGTAATAAAACTGGTAACTCTCAAAAAACTCAGATAATATTCTATATTTGTTGACGAAGCCAAAATTATACATACAGCCTTAGGTTACTGTTATATAAAAATGACGAAAAAGTAAAGAGACAGAAAACTGGGTTCGTTTAATTTTGCTTCATTTGTTTGATGACGTTCTACCATTTTGACTTAATTTAGCCTATATTTATTTTATTGTACTAAAATGATAGATTTTCCCAAAAATTTTCAGCAAGTCAAAATTTCGAGATAAATTTTTTAGATGTTTTTCCAAAAAATTTATCAATAATATTGTAGATAGTCAAAATAAAATCACATGCGTAAATAAACCATAATCTTCATTTCCATTTGCATATTTATATTTATATATAAAACAAAAAATCGATATTGTAATCTTTTCACGAACAATATGAAATTAAAAATTAGTATTTAACTATTAATTTGTATGCTTGAAAACGTCGCATCAACCTTGAATATTATTTTTTGTATGTTAATAATAAATTTTAATGCATCTAGTGTAAGTACATATTATAGTATAATTACAATTTCTTTAAAGGTAAACAAATTAAACTGTAATATATACCTATAATATATTTATCACATATATTTTGTTACCTTTAATAAGTATACAAATTGAGAAAAAAATTGCCTAAATCAAACGATTTAGATATTCAAATTTTATAATATATATTTAACACCTTCCCCAGGACTAAAGTTATAAAAGTATTAGTTGGTCGATAAAACGATTTTTTCAAAGGATTTTAACGAAACTTCTCTAGATATTTATTTAATTCAGTACCAATAATACGAGCCTATTCCGATTAAAATTGACTACCTCAATTTTGAGAAAAACGTTTTCAAAGTTTTGTAATTTTAACACGGGTTCTTATGGGAAAACTATTTTTTTTTTTATTTTTGTGAATAAAATGAAAACGTGTCAGAGGAATTTGATAAAAATTCAATATGTTATAAAATACAAAGTTACAAACCATATTTAATAACAAATAAAAATTATTGACCACGTCGTTTCTGAAATATAATTTATAAACATCATTTTACAACGCTTTTTCAACAATACTTTTATATTGCTACAACAACGCTATTGCTACAACGCGCGGAAATTAAAAAAAAACAAGTGGTATATAAATATAATAACTGAAGAATTTCAATACATTATTTAATTTTTGACAAAAGAAAATTTTTTCGCTGTGACACATTTTTGTATATACTTGACTATCTCGGAGAAACTACGTTAATTCACTTTTTCGTAATATTGCTTCCAAACCTGTATATTCAGTAGTATATCAATATTAATAATAATTATTATATGAATGTTAAGAAAAAATTAATATCTGTCAAAATTCAATAATGAAATTTCAGTTGTTTTTTTTGCTCGAGACAAAAGAAACAATATTTTAAAATTTATTTTACATTCAGTGTTCTTCGATAAATGTTTATGTTGGGGCTCTTTTACATTTGGTTCCAATTTTTATCAACACTGATATCAATACTATTTTTGACCTTGTAATTACTAATGGTTACACATATTGACCACTGATCTACTCAAATCATTTTATCACCTGTCCAACCTTGACATTCGGATTACCATATAAAAATCTTAATTTGACATTTAAAGCTTTATCTAATTCCATACTGTTCTTACTCATGGTTGCAAGTCTAATAGAAAAACAACACACTTCGTATCTTCTTCTTCTTCACATTTGCATTAATTAATATTTTTTGCATAAAAAAAAAAACTATTACTTATGTAAAATAACCGGAAAATCATCATTGTAAAACAAAACAAAAGTGAAAATTTATGGCGAAAAATATTTTTTTCTAATACACATAATCTGTGTATATGGATATATGTCTGCAATTAATGGAAGCGCTCAATTGAGAAGCAATTGAATGAAATGCCACCGTCACGTGTATGTTATACCGTGGAGCACGTTTTTTTGTTTTTATTCGACAAGCATATTAATTATGCTTCGGTGAAACTCAGATGTGCGCAGTGATCATCTGATTACAATATCAGATATAGCATTATAAAAACATTTTAGGTAAAAACACATTAAAGTTGACCGTCACAGTCAAGGGGCCAAACTAGTATTATGATAGTTAGCATCCCGACTGTAATTAGAATTTTACGTCATCAGACTTGGCAGAGAGGTGAAAGGTTATATACGTATTTAGAGTTTTTGTTGGTATGTGTAAGGTGAATGTTTGTGTGTGTAATACTCTGTATGTATGTAACGGTGGTCCAAGGTGAGAATGCATACGTATACTAGAACAACCATGTGCATGTACCTGCTACTAGTGATGTAACAATGAACAGCCACCATTGTGGCCACGACTTAACAATGAATGTGTGCGTTTGAAGAGCCGATGGACGACTAATCAGTAAGCAGTATAAATCGCTACTTACTGCAACTTTCGGATCCCACTTTTTTGTATGTAGGCTTGATCTGTCTCATCTGTGGTCACAATTTAGTTACCATGTCACAAATAGTAACTGTCACAGAACCCATCCAAAATGAAATGAACTGTGGTCAAACAGACTGTCAATAGACGACGCCTTCTACATTCTTTAAATAATGTAAAAAATTTGGAGAGACAGGTCTACCCACACTGTCAACTTCCCATTGGATGCCCTTAAAGATGATTGCACATGAATAACATTTTTTTTAATCAGGGGACTCCTCCCGATAGAGGCTTTGCCCCTTGCACCACACCGGGGTTTCGTCTTCTGTACCTTAGGGGGGGGGGGGCTTCACTCTTATCAAACAAATGATAACATCATTTGGTCTGAAGATACGCTAGACAAAAAATATTTCACAAAAATTTTCTTATTTCGTTTTTCGCTCTTTGATTTTTTTTTAAATTTTATAATACTGGCGTTTCTAACATCAAGGAAGGTTCTTAGGCCATTATATAATAATGTTATGGTAAAAAATCCATATAATGTATGGTATGTTAATAAAGTTAATTCCGTTTTTTTATCACAGAAAATAAACCGCTAACTCGAATTTGCTGAAAACTTTATCCGGTCTTCATTTTTTAATTACGCATCTAATGAAATTAGCCCGGAGTTGATATCATCATTTGTTCTCGAGATATGCGAGACGAAAAAAAATTCACGAACGAACTAACCAACGCACACACAGACATCACGCTAAAAACGATGGATTCGGATTCTAGTGACCTTGAAAGGTGGAGACATATCCAAATTAGCGATTCGTAAAATCGGACCCATTATAATAACTTCTAATGGGGAGTTAACAATCCCAGTCGACAGCTCTCGTACATGTTGGTTAAACAGATTATCAACAGACGGCGGCGACGACATATTCTGGTAAAACCAGCCAGAATAAACATTTTTTCAAGGACAAACGAAACCAGTGTCTCGTTTCGTTTCCGAGATATCGAGTGCGGAATTTTTAAAAACTGGCTTTCAATTGAAGGCTATTTTACCTTACCCAGAATACATCACGGGAAAATTAACAGTGTCGCATTCCATGTATTTTATCGCAAGGATTCCTATCAGTCTGTAAAAAATTCATTGAATTCTGAAAATTCCGTTGAAGGGAACTGATAGAAATACTAATCATGTAGGTCACTAATTTTCAGTTATCTAACAACTAATAATAATCAAGGACATATTGGTTTTGTAAAAATGACTACCACAGTATAAGCACTTTGTAGTCTTATAAAGTTATAACCATTGCAGGTAATGATCAGCACGCTTGTACTGGTTTAAACTTAAATTTTGCTATAGAGGTAAAGTTATCCATATCAAGGACTTGGTGTATTTAAACATTAAAAATATTGTACGAAATTATAACCTGAAGATATATTGTTTTTGAGTTAAAAATATCCATTTCTACGCAATTTGAAAAATCTTGATTATGAATAATTAAAATATGATAATAGAAATGTATAAATTATTTTTTAAGTATCAATATACATAATTATATTGTTATTAAAAATATATATATTTATTGTAAGTTATTAACTGTATATGGTTATTATACTGATTGAAAAACAATAATTCATCAAATTAAAGCTAATTATCATCTGAGATAATTTGTTGAATTGTAAAGTGATTTTGTAATTTTTATCTTTGAGAATTTTCTAAAAGTGTCACGCTATGGAATTTTCCGTTCAGTACGGTGGCGAAAATGTGCTAGCTAGTAGGTATTGCACATTTTCTTTCGGGCAAAATTTGACTGATCAAAAATGAAAACTAAGTACATACTTTTGTAATCCTTTAAAATTAATAATGACGAATGAGATAGATCTAATGAAAATTCAATTTTAAAGGTGAAAAAGTTACTTCACTCTGCTATTTCCATAAAGGGCGTCAGACTGTAGTAAAAATAGAAATACAGTTAAAGAAATTGTAGCAATTATAAGCAATTTAACAGTTAACATGATTTTTTAGTATTTAATTTGATAAAATATAATTAAATACTGAATCAAATTAAACATCTTGTTTGTAATGGTCGAAAGAATAATTTATATACGATTTTGAAGATATAAAAATAGAAAATTGGAACAGTTTTGGAATAATATGGTAATAAAACAATTCACCTATAAAATTATTTAAACGCTTGAAAAGTGTAGCAATTAAATACTTATAATAAATAAATTATTAAATATAAAATATTTTAAAAGTTAGTAATTATTAACCTCCCAGCATTGGGAAGGGTAAAAATCTGCTACGAGGCAAGGAAGCTATGTACCACCACCCATTGGCAGTGTATTTACAGAAAAAAATTGTAGGTGGAATAAAAGAGTTTTTTCTTTTTAAAAAAAAGTTACTAAACGTTACAACTATACTTTTTCTACAATTTTTTTTAATAACAATATTTTAAAAAAACAGTTAAATTGAAGCTGTTGAAGGCCATAGTTTTTAGCATGCACAATTTTTTTTTGTCCAAGTTTTATTTATAAGTTATAAATTATAGCGCTCAGATGAAACAGACATTTGATGTGTTTGATTGTCTAATTTATTAAATTCTGTTTTTGAATAGTCAAAACAAAAAAAGTGGTAAATTATTTTCCGCATTTTTTTTTTTTGTATCCCCCCGTAACAACACGATGAATTTGACCTTTACTTGTGAAACACACTATAGATATAATTTTTAAACAAACAATGTAATTACCAATCTAATAATATTTACCATCGCCGTTTTTTTTTTTCAATAATGAAAAATTTAATGTTATTAAGATAAATATGGTATTTATTAAAGCATACTTCCGTGAATCCATCAACAAATTACAGTACTATTCCAAAAATTTGAACATAGTTTCACTTTGTAATGATTCAGTTGCGCTGAAACAAAGGGTTTCGAAGACATTGCGGAATCCTCTATGAAATCATGTGATCCGTAGCGGCAGCCAATTACTGAATTCCTCAATGTAACTCTTGTGTAGGTGTACCTACTGCGGAGTGTATTTTTATTTTTGATTGTTGCTGTATTTTGATTCGCTTTTATTTAAAACAAATGCTTCCCTGTGTATATACAATTATAAATATTCACCATCATAATATTTTTAAATTAGTATATTTTTTTCTGCAAACAAGTTCGGCCTTCGCAAAATCATCATGAAAATTCTATTCATAGTAAATAATCGGATGCCGTGCTTATCATAAATTAACTAGACAGATATGTTTACGTTTGATCTATCAACTGTGGCTTTCGTAATTAAGGAAATTAAGGCCCGATTTACATTAACGCTCCGCTCTCGATACGCTCCCACTCCATTCTCGCTCCGATATAATCTTGTTGTGTTCACATTACAGTGCTGATAACATGCTACGACCTATTCGTTCTCCATTCACATTATAATGCCGCTCAGGATAGGTTCCCAGTTCGGTCTCAGTTCGATACAAACATCTTTTCATAACAACTGAATGCAAGCGGAGTGGAGTGGAATCAAAAAAGTGTTTACACTATACGTATACAAGCCATAACAAGTCTGATATCGCTCCGATAAAATATTACCTGAGTGGTATTGATATTGGAATGGCTTTTGGTGATAAAAGACGGGGAATAGCTTGGAAAATGTTTTTAAAGAAACTGACAACGTAGTTGTAGGACTTTTCCGTTTCGTTTTTATTTTTGGAAACTTGCTAAGGGCGGCGAGTTGGGGTCGGCAACTTGTAAGGAATGGATATATAAGCATTTATAATAGCTAAAAAAAACCACTCCGTTCAAATGTTAGGGGTAGATGGGTGTATTTTTAAGGAAAATTGTAAATTGGAATTTCTACAAATTATATTTTGTATAATTTTGTTCCCGATTCTCTCAGGGGAAGATTCATATTTTAAGTTTCTCCAGCCACTGTTACACCACTTTAAAAAAAAATACCGATTACCGATTGGAAGTTTACTGAGACTCCTACGCTGCTGCAAAACGTCAAAAATTTTTCAATTCTAATAAAAAAGATAGGAGTCACGTACATATTGCTTGTACGTCAACTCACGGCAGTTTTGAACGGGTCAAAAGAGTATAGAAAACTATTGCTTCTAACTTTATCTCTCTTACTGTACATACTAAAATGACATAGAGAAAGATAGATCCTCACTTAAACGGTGTTGAATTGAATGCCTTCAATTCTCGGATAAAAATAATACCTAGTTTTTTGGTCTCTTTTTGTTATTTTTTGACTCGCATCATTTCTCGATGACGTCAGAGAAATTTTTGCTAAATTCAAACACTTATAAAGGTAAGTAATGATCGATTTTAAAATTCCGAAAAACTTTAAAATAAATACTTCTAATATTTTTATGTTACACCAGCCCTACCCGCGACGTCGCTCGCACAAAGCATTGTTATAAACTCAATGAGAAGTATGTAAGTGTAATAATTATCCAGAACTTGCAAAGAATAATAATTTTTGTGTAATGCAGACACATGCTCAAAATGGTTTTTCTATTTTCCCGTGGGAATGAGGAATTTTCCCGGACTAAAAATTATCTTAAATGTTGACCCAAGTAATAGGTTATCACCACACCAAATTTCATCAAAATCTGTCCAATAGCTTTTGCGTCATACATGCACATGCACAAAATGGTTTTTCTATTTTCCCGTGGGAATGAGGCATTTTTCCGGAGTAAAAGGTATCTTAAATGCTGCCCTAGGTAATAACTTATCACCACACCAAATTTAATTTAAATCCGTCCAATAGTTTTTGTGTGATGCCTGAACAGACAGGCAGACAGACAGACAGACAAAAATTCTAAAAATCGCTGTTTTGGTATCTACATCAATAACTATTTACAGTACCAGTACAATTTTCAAAAAATATTCCATGTACAGAAATACATGGTCTCGTGACAATTTTATTATACACGGAGAGAAAATTCATAGAAAAATTACTGTGCTCAGCACTACAATCGACGTGTAAAAGGCGAACATCAACGCTGTCACATAGCGAGGCAGGCTGCAGAAGGTATCAACACAATCATACATGAAGGTCACATAGCCAGGCTGGTGTGGCAAGTAACATAGCCAGGCTGATCACTGCTGGTGTGGTGTTGTGTGCAAACAGTATTCATTAGAATGTCTTACAGGACGGTCACCGTTTAATTCATCATTTTGTTACTTCACTATATTCAGTATTAGAATATATTGTTGCCAATCATTTTGTATGCATCATAAAGAATCGAAGGTCGGAAAAGATCGATTGCTTCTCAGTGCGTACAGCCCAAGCAACATAAGGTTGCGGGTCAGATGCGCAAATGGAAGAGTACGACAACAAGAATTGAACTATAACATATATGCATAAGAGCGTGATAGAAGTTGTGTTAGCACAACAATTTTTATGAAACCATGACTAATACTTTTTACGTTTCAATTTAATAATACTTATTTACATGATCGTAAAATATTTTTTACTTTGGTCGTCGATCGCGCACGCATTATAAGAGAGCATGGTAATTTTTCTGAAATTTTACCTACAAAAATTATATGATTTTTCTCTCCGTGTATGTATAGACAACAGGCGCGTGACAGGCAAAGGTTCCGGTTAATTTGAAGACCGATTACGCTATCGGTTTATTAACTATACATACAGTGTGTATAATTTTATCCATACATAAAACATATTGTATTTGTGCAAGAGAAGTGATCACAATGTAATCTATAAGGTAGTTAATTAGTATACATTTATATTTTATGGTCACCATCGAGGTTAATTTCTTGGAAAAATTCAATTTCAGCCCTTGACCCGATATAAGAGTATCATATTATGTACATATTATGTAGCAAGCTGTGTGGCTGTGTACATATATCGCTGTGTGGTGTGTAAAGTGAGGGCAGGTATGACAAATACATTTAATTTACCGTTTAAGTTACTATTTTATTTGATTAAGTTGATTATATTAAAAGTTCAAACGGTTTCTTGCAACAGTTGGCGCGTATTATTTGTTTATATACCGAGTGTTTTATGGGAAACCTTGAGCCAGGATTAAATAAATAATGAGAATAGTGTGAAAACCATGAAAGTACATGGTTCATTCAGAGTATTATTATTAGAATCATAACAGTTTTCATGACACATCTCATGTCAATATGAATATAGATAATTGCAAAAGGTGAAATTTTCTAATTTTTATAATAAGAAAAAAATCGGCTATATTAATTTATATTAATAAAAAAAATAGGCTTAGAAATGTAACTTTAACCTTTAAACTTTGTTTTCAGTCAGTCTTACAATTCATTAAGGGGAGATTCGCCAAAAAACATCAAAAATCGACCTTTATTATTATTATTTTTTTCATACAAATGAATATTTCATTAAAAAACTAAATATACAGCAGTTTCTACATGTGTTAAGATTACAAATTTTTTTTTTTTTTTAAATTCAAAAATGATCTGGGTATAAGTGGCTTTCAAGTCGACACTGCGAGATTTTTCCAGCTTGATGGTTCCGCGCGTTCTGAAATCCCCAGTGAACCAAAATAAAAAAATTCAAGAATTTTCTGAAAATATACATATACAGTTATTATGGCACTAACTAGGACCTAAGAAAAAAAATAATAATAAAAAACGAGCGAGAAATCGCATTTTGAAAATAAATTTTCAAAATTCACCGCTTTTTCTCGACTATAAACAACTGCCATTTTGAAAATATACTACGGAATCAAAAAGTTCCTACCAAAATGACGGTATCGAGGAATAACATGCACTTCGATTTATGTCGATATCTCAAATACTTTTTGAGATAGACGAGGAGCCATGTCGGAAAACGTACTTTCGAAAAAATAGCATTTAAAGATTTTTTTAAAATAGAATTATATAGTAAAGTGCGTGCACTAAAATGCCCATAACGCTTGAGATCGTTTCTTACACCGTAAGGAACATAATTATGAAGAAAAAAAGTCGATTTCTTTTTTCTTTTTTTTTAGCGAATCTCCCCTTAAAGATAAAAAGAACACCAGCAAACATACTTAAATCCGCATTACAAGATGCTTATTCCGCTTCTTGGTTCCAAGCAGCTGCTGTGCTGACACTATACTAGCTCCTCTGCGATGTTGGCTACACATAATATGTGTTGTTGGCTTGCATGTGTAGATGGTCCCGGTGCGTTTACCACCAGTGTCGTCTATCGACAGTGACGGTAAAAGGGACAGTATAGCAGAGAAACAAGCATGGAAAATAGGACAAGTTTTACCGAGCAACATAACAAAAGTATATATTTTGTGACAAGTTTCGATTCATTTTTCATTGTAGCTACATACTTTACATGACAAAAATTTATTTAAAAAAAAAAAATGGAATATAATATATTCATACTTTTGAAAGATTTGTTGTCTGAATTTTAGTAATTTCACTTTTTTACCGAAATTACAAAAGCTGTGCATCCTAAAATTGAGCCTTAGAAATTTACGAATCTTACAGTTACTTCATACGTTGACTCTCCGACACTAAAAATGATCGAATGTACCTACTTGATGACGTCACAATAATAAATTTTAATTTTTCTCAGTTAAATGTTATTTCATTACCTAGCTGATAAATTTTTTTAGGCAGAATGGAGTAACCTGTATGCAATATATTTTTTTTAAATTTCGTGCCACCGAGATACCGCTATACATATGTTATTAGAAGAGAAAATCGCCTCGGTGTCTGGTAGTTTCTGGAACAAAATTCCTGATTCATGAAGTGTGTCCATGTTTTTTACTTAAAGTATATATTTCTGACATCTAATTCCAAAATTAAAACTTTTCTTTAATAATGTTATTCCAACCATTTAATTGTTACTTTAAACAAATAAATATTTTATTTCGTAGATATATCATTTAGAATTTTAGAACAACTGATCTCTTTGTGTCCTAAACATATTCAATTTCAGTAATTTTTTTATTTAAACAAAAACCCATTTCTACGTAATGAATTAAATTATATTTAACGAAATATGATCTTAATACAGAGCACAATTTTCAATTCTTGTAGCAACTAATTAAAATTCAAGGTTTTGAACAATTAATAATAATTTCTTTAAATACAAATTATTAAGCAATGTTGAATAACGGGATACAAATTTCTATAAGTAATTTGTTTTTAAAATACTCCATTTATTGCTAAGTCCAGGTATATCAATATTTTTGTTGTTCATTAGCATTCACTAATTTTAATTTCTTGGATAAATATTACCTATATTTTTTGTTACTGTTTAACTATGGCGTCACTAAATCAGGTTATTATGTCTGTAGAAATTTATTAAATTTTAATTTTCCGTATTTTTGTTCTAGAATCTAACACGAGACGGTCATAAGACTTTCTTTTCAATTTATTCGGTAATGACGAGGAAATTAGATATATGTACTTAATTGAAATTAATTGATTAGGAAGTTAAATAATTTAATGGAATAATGAACAGGCTTCTTTAGGGTTCCGAGGAAAAAATTTCGTTGCCCATCTGAAAAAGTGAAAACGACGGAATCTAAACGAACGGCGATTATAAAAAGGAATTTCGCGTTATTTTCGGACTCAATATAAATACTTTTAAAATTTTTCCAATGCCTATAGCTTTCTGGAAAATTTAAAAAAAATCTAATTGACTATTTTCCAGGCAAAAAGTGAAAAGGACGGAATTTAAAAGAACGGTGATTACAAAAATAAACTTACTTAGGAATTTTGCATTATTTTCGCGCTCAGTATAACTGCGTTTCATTTTTTTCCAACGCCTTTTCGTTTTCTACTAGTTTTCTTTAGACTACTTTCCAAGGAAAAATTGAAAACGATGGAATTTGAACGAACGGCGATTATAAAAAGAAACTTAAGCAAAAAGCATAAATTTCAAAAAGATACTTCTGAACCCTTTAGGTGGTATGTGTTGAACATGTTTAAAGGTGCCCCAGTTGTGGAATCGTCACATCATTATAATAAATTTTAACAACTTTTATATCTTGAATGAATTCCCTGTTGGACGGGTCAGTTTTATTACGGTCAGTTCTTTTATCTAATAACTGAAAAATACCTTGACATATATATATATATACATACATACATACATATATATATATATATATATATATATATATATATATATATATATATATATATATATATATATATACAATTTAAATACATATATATGCGGACTCACGAGGCGGCTCTTACCCGGAAAACGAAGTGTAAACTCTTAAGAAATCGACCCTACATCATTAGACAAAACGTTGAAATATGAATAAAATTTTCATTTCTTCGGGTAGTCAGAATTTCTTTAATACGTGAGACACTGCAAGTAGTCATTCGAAGAACTTCACTATTGCGCGAATCCTCTGCTCTAAAATCATCTTTGCCCAAAAATCAGCTTTTAATGGTGCTTCCCCGTCTACTTATCCATATCAATATATGAATTTTTCATGTTTAACAAAAGTTTTCTGACTTTTTATTATTGAAAAGTAAGTTTTTTAACATAATATTTTATCAAGCATTTAATTCATTAGAATTTAAGAATGTACATTTCATTGCTTTAATGAAAATAAGTTTTGTTATTAATTTAGGTATATTTTAAAAGTACTGTATAAAATTTTAGTTTGGAATTCCGCACTATGCTTGCTATGGCAACATGCGGCATCTATCCCAACAAAAAGGAGAGATCATATTACATTCCGCATCATATTACATGTTAAAGACATAGACTCATATACCTTGATTATGCAATTATTTTTTAGTCGAATTTTCTCCGAAAAATTAGACTTATACAGTCTATACGATAAGAGCTGCGAGAGGCGAGAGTAGGGGCGCTATCCGTTTTCGGACCCGTAGAACACGAATATGTAGAAAAAAAAAATGTCTGATATATATATATATATATATATATATATATATATATATATATATATATATATATATATATATATATATATATTTTTTCCCGCCACCTTTTAATTTGTGTAGGGCCCCCCTATGGAAGTTAAGAGATGAAATTTGGTAAATGGGGCTCATTTTCGAGGCACCTCATACTATCAAAGTGGGGTCAAATTTTGGGCAAATTTTTTTTCTGACCCGACCTTTAAGGGGGTGGTGGGGGGCGGAAAAGCAATAAAACTTTTCCAAACCGGTTTTAAATAATTTTTCGGTCAATTATCTACAACATATCCAAAATTCAGCTTCCTAGGATGATATGGTGGGAGTAGAGGGGGGAAAAACGATTTTCGCTGGATCTAACAGGCCCCCAGCCCCCCAGAATTAACGTAGAGGGTTGAAATTTGGTGTGTTGATAAAGTTCGTACCTAGGTTGTGCTTTTTGGAGGTTTTAATATTTTACCTCCACCCCCCTCATTTTTAAGCTACAATTTCATGCATTTTCGACGTTTTCGAAGTTTGTACCACTCGCACAGGTCACCCGAATAAACCTAGAGGGCTGAAATTTTGTATTCGGATTGAGTTAGTATCAAGGGGGTGCCTTTTGGGGGTCTCGACTTTTAACCCCTACCCCCACCATTTTTATACCCAAAAGAACATGATTTTTCTTGTTTTTTAACAGTTTCGTTCGGGTCAAAATCTCCCCAAATAAACCTAGAGGGCTGAAATTTGGTGTACAGGTTAAGCTAATAGCCAGACACTGTTTTTTGGAGGTTTCAACTTTTAACCTTTACCCCCACGATTTTTACGCCAATATTTCCTTAATTTTTTTGCTTGTTTTCTAACACGTCTAGAGACTCCATAAGGAAACCTAGAGGGCTGAAATTTTGTACGTGTATTCAGTTAGTATCCAGCTAGTACCTTGTAGGGAGTCCGCATCACTTTTCCCCCCACTTCTCCCATTTTTACATCGGAATTGAATGCTATTGTTAAATGTGTTTTAAAAGCATTATGTTTATTCTAAATACAAGTAGGCGAATAGTAATTTTAAAAAATTTAAAAATAAATGAACTTACTTTTATGACAAATGAAATACACACATATTAAGTAATTTAAAAATGTTAGTAAAGTCACTGTTTATTTATAAATTAGGAATTTTGGATTTTTAGTATTTATAAAATAGAAATTTTGGATTTTTTTGGAAAGAAAAAATATCTTTATAAAGGCCTTCCAGTTTACTATTTAAGGTCCTTTTTTAATTTTTAAAACTAAAACATAAAGGCAATTAGCGGATAAACATGGGCAGGAATGTCCTCGTACGAATTGTGTTGGCTTTTTTTCTGCTACCTGTTTTCGGCACAAAATTGAAATTTACTGAGATACAGCCCTTAGATACTTAAAACCTTTTTTTAAAGCCTCGATCAGCCGAACACTCATCACCAGTTTTGAAACCAACAAAATGACAATTCGGTTGTAGACTTTCAATCACATTTCGCTTGTAGACATTCAATACCGAAGATGAAGGGGAAAATTCGACTACCGTGATGGGGCCCCGCTGCTCACGGCGTTTTTTTTGGACTGTAAATTATGCCACGTAAATATAATAGATCCATTAATGGATCACGAAGAGCCCTCATATTAGTGAAGATAACGAAAATAATGATGATTGCCTGTGTATTGAATGTTTTGAAAAGTACTCAGAAAGAAAGAAAAGTTGACTGGTTAAAATGTATAAAGTGCCAAAAATGGTTACATATGGCATGCATCATGTATGGAGATGTGTGTAAAATGCAAAATTTTTAATATGAACTATGCGGCTACTCACCTTCTTTGATGCGGCATCTCTCCCATAGGTGTGGGAGAGACGCCGCTTTGCAGGCTCTACAAAAATGTTAATTATGAATCCTTTATGACTCAAAATTTAAAATTTTATTTATAAATAAATCAAATTTCAAATCAATTAAATGCATACTTTAAGAATTATCAAGTGTTTTCAAAATGTGCGGCATCTCTTCCGCTTTCACTCTAATCTTCTTAAAAGTATAACCCATTTTCATTCATGCAATTAATTGTAAGATGCTTGAAAATTTTATTTATGAAAGGAAAACAGTTGGTATAAAAAATAATTAATTTAATTTTCATTAGTAAGTGAAGTGTGGTATGGTTGTGTTTGACCTTTAAAATTTCTCATTTATTCAACACCGCGTTCAGGAAGGAAATATATTCATTTTGTCATATTTTAATTTTGGTTGTTTAAATGTTGGTTTGTTTATGTTCTGAGTGTATCCGTATTATGAATATTTGAATACGAAAATTATTATTTTCGTATTCAAATATTATTGGTTCCTTGTAAAAAAAATATATGTGATTTGGTTATAAATTCAAAACGGAATTATGTTAGTGTTATCGAAAATCGAAAGTACGTAACCTCGAAAAAATGGTATTGCTATTCTGGCTTATAGTTGGAATAATTAATATGGGTTGACCTTTCATCGAAAATGGTTGTCATGTTAGCAAACAGGTATGATGTAACATCACGAAATTTTTGTGGATACTAAAGGATATGCATACGTAATTTTATTTTGAGTTAGGTAGATATGTTTTGTATAATTTTTATTCTTAACTTTTAAACTTTTTAACTTAAAAACTAGAATCTACAATTATGTTTTTAGGGAGTTGAGGCATATTGATTGGATTTAAAACCTTAAAAATTGTTAAGTCAGTTCCAGTTAAATGGATAGCGATTTAATAAAAAAATTCTATTTTCCTATATTCTACAACTTCTGAACATTATGAAAATTTTACCCATAAATAAAGTTGTTACTTAAGGGAGGAGTTCACACCAGAAACGGCTAATAACCTAATTTTTTTCGAATTTCGTTTTTTGTTTTTATTTTGTTCAGTGGTTCTTTACAAACACGGTGATATATAAAACAAGGCCAAAAAATTTTTTTTTCAAGTAGAAAAATATTTATTTGTGAGCCGCTGCACAGCCAAGTTGCTGCTCCTTTGCTGACAATGCTCGCCCCCCCCCCCCCTCGCGATTTGATCAGTAATATTTAGTTTTGGTGTGTACATGAGTTATAGTATGCGCTGACATAATGTTCTTTTATTTGTATGCCTTTGTAGACGTTTTAATAAACAGTGAGTAAACCGCTTCTTTTGTTATTATTTTTGTTTTTTACCGTTTCACGAAAGTTGTATTTTTTCTGACAAGAAAAATCATATCTCAAGTTCTAGAAAAGATAGAGACTTAATTTTTTTTAAATTTTGGTCATAAACATATTGCGCATAAAGTGGAGTATGCTTTTTCCATTTGAACAATTGTAACTATTTTTAAACTTTTTTTTTTAATAAGAATTTAGGTTTTATAATTTTTAGAAGTTTGGGATTACAATTTTCTAGTTAATTTTTAAAATTACCTGAAACCCATACTCAGCTTTATGGACAGGTCCTTTAGGAATAAAATAATGAAAAAATATTTAAAAAATATTCATTACTTTTTGAGATATGACGTTCCTTGTAAACGCTTAAAAACTTGTGAAAAAGGGCCCCCTCCCCCCACAGGGAAGAGTAATGAATGTTTCAAAAACAAAATTTTCTATTTGAAACCCTCCCTAATTTGGAAAAAAATTTCAAAAAGCAAAATAATCATAAATAAAAAAGTTGTTTTTTATTTGAACTCCTCCCTTAAAGTATTAAAAAATATGGTAATATGACGGGAGAGCTGAGACTTGTAGTCAAGACGGCACTAAATGGTACAAAAGCCACTTGTAGTCACGGGGGGGGGGGGGGAGAATTCAAAGAGAGGAACTAGATAGTTGATGGACGATTCCTTACAGTGTAATCCTATGCGGTACCTAATCCTTTTTTTTACCAAATCAAAAGTACTTTCATACCATGACAGTATAAATTTCGAATGACATTTCACGTAAAAAAATTTTTTGTACGGTTTTTAAATATATTAATGTTTCTGTTTATTGTTAATAGTGACACAAGCATGTATGGATTTAGAATTATGAGTGTGTACAATTTGTATACGAAATATTTCTACTGATAACTTTTTTATTTTATCAATATTTGTAATATATTTGCAATATATAGAAATGAATTACCTATACATATCTTTCGTTTTGAAAACGTGACTGAAAATTTACTTAAAGGTACAATTTAACCTAATAATGTACTTACACCATGCAAATGAAATAAAAATGAAGGTTACAAAACATCACATTTAATATATTGTAGGTTTTCGATTTTCTTAGAAATTATTGTTTTGATATAATCTAAGGTTTTTGTTTTCGCTAATATGTTTATTAATTAAAAGGTGAGTAATATTTGTTTATGTTTTTGTTATGTCTTTCTAATGGAAATTTTATATTTTTGATTGTGAATAATAAAATTGTCAACATTGTTAAATTAAAATAAACAAGAAAGATTAAAATATTTACCCTTAGGTGGCTTGTTTTAGTTTCACATAAATTTTCTTTTATTTTTGACTACGTCATAAGAACGCCGATCACCCACTTAACGAGTAGAAATACCTTTTAGAGGTTAAAAAGAAAATTTTCATAAAATAGAGCGATTATTTATAGAAACTCTACATTATGTGCCAAAGTAGTTTCGTTATTATTATTACATACAGCAATTTTAAACACGTTTTTCTCGAAACGGCATTTTTACAGTTGATGGGAACCCTCACTCAAAAACTACCCGACCGATTTTTACCAAATATACTTTATATTATTATCTTCTGTGTGGAGCAAACATAAATTTAAAAAAAAGTACTCGTACAAATTCGTCTATTTTTTACTTTTTTGATTTTTTTTTTGTTTACTGACATTTTACATAATTATGTTAAAAACACAAAATAATGTTGTAATTTACTACTACTTTGAGGTCATAGTAAATAAAATTCAAATCTCAAAAATATAGACCAATTTTTACCTTGTTAAAAACATTCGCCTTTATTTTCGCCTTTCTAAAGCTATTTCTCCCCTTAAGAGTATTTCAATTGTTCTAGATTAACAGAAAATAAATCACACATTTAATATGACGTAACTTGACTCACGAAAATGCATGCGCTACTGTAAAAAAAGATGATTTGCAAGTCACAGGGAATTGAGGTTACAATGCATCATTGTTCAATACTATAGTTTTTAGGTTAGACGATTTATGAAACTATTTTTGCTTTTATTTAACTTGATTAAGTCATCCACTTGATTAACCAGTATGATAAATTATTAGCTGCAGTAAATACGCGTGGTTACATATATCAAAGAAGAAGAAGAAGAATTTGGAACTCATCAGTACAATCGTCAAGGGCATTTTATTGTTTTATATCTTCGTATTAACTCGAACAAGAACATTTGTTGTGTGTATTGCAAAACTCTTTTGAAAAATATATATATATTTTTTTGACAGCCGGTCTTATCAGTTTCAGACTGTTTTATTTAATAGATTCCGATCATGTATTTATGCAAATTTTATAACAATTAAATATTATAATAGCATACTTAGTATTATAATATTATATCAATTTTTTAATCATATAAGTAATATAAGTAATACTTAATTTTGTATCAAAAACAAGTTTCAGAAACTTGCCCGACCTGAAATTCACAATATAATTTTGTGATATATTCGTAATACAGTTTTATAGCGAATCCATTTCAACAATAATTATATAATCTTATATATTATTATATGGTATTATTATATGCGATCGGTGAGTGTAGCACAGTCCAGTTCCGTTTGGGAGTTTTTACGGAAGATTATCTAATTAATTGACTACAGGAAAAAAAGAGGGAAGAAATTTACGTAAAAGTTTAAAGAGAAATAGAAGTTTAGTTTTTAAGTACGAAACAGTCTACTCAATTTAAAATTAATTAAATATAATTATTATGTATGTATAATGTATATAGACTTTGTATATCAATGAATAAATGAAGTCTCAAGAGATTCTCCAAGATACGATCAACTGTTATTTTGTAATCAGTGCAGTAATCGTGGTATCCGTAGTAAGAATTTTTAGTATCTTTTCAAATAACTGTTTTCAAAATCAGACTGTTCAAACCATTGAAAAGAGAATCGACTTACAAATATTCAAAACTGGTAATTAAGAGATTGAAGCAAAAAAGTTGACTGATGTGATTACTTTAATGGCGGTCAAACCATTAATTTAATGGTTTATCTCATATTTATAAACAAGTCTCCGCGTGGTTACAAGTTGGGTTTATTAAAATGGAGTCATAACTTCACAATTTAATGTCGATCGTATCTCTATTGGAAACATAATATGTTAATATGTTCGATTCAGTACTCAGTGATCCAAACCCAACTACTTTATAAGTACTTTCACTTGAACTATTATTTCTAGCATTGGAAATTCTACCTTTAAAGACTTTTTACACTGACATATGTCTCCTTTTTCCCTCGTTAAGTAACATTTTGATGAATACTGATTTCCTCTTATTGATTTTTAACTTCTTGTTCTTTTTACTTCATCGATACACTATTCAAGTTGTGAAGACGTTAAAATTCTTCTGTTGTTACTGTAGATTTACATAATGAGATTAACCCGTTCAGTACCGGATACAGATTATTTATATAATTTATTACAAAGTGGTATCATCGCATCTTTAAGTAAGGTAATTAATAATTAATTAAACGTTTTAATTGTGTTGTAAAAAAATGGAAATTATTCCATATGTTAATTAGGTAAATATTGCGCCGTACCTTAATTATTTATTCTAAACAATTACCTATGAAAACAATTTTTCAGGAAATGAAAATAAAATGTTTTTCTACATTTTTGTAATTAATTTTATTGAAAAGAAAATTAATAGAATGTATCAGTAAAATCTTTTTTATAAATGAAAATAGATGGTATTTTATTTTATTAGATATTTTTTGTATTTCCTGAAACTCCTGAATTTTAAAGTGAAATTAAGATAATCTGATTAGACTTGATGTCTTCACAGAAATTTTCTTTATTTGGGTGTAGGGTTGGAAAGTACTAGGTCATTAAAAAAATAACTAGTTAAATCGAAAAACCATTTTTTGTTACAATTCTGAAGACAGGATTTCCAGGTTTTTCTGAAAGTAAAAGAGAAATTTTTTGATTTTGGACAGACGTTATTTTATTTCTGCCACTATTGGTCTTTCGGTTCACAGTTGGCACAATTTCAGAACATATTTATTTTTTTTTTCTAATATTAGAAAAATTTAAACCAATAAGATTACATATTATTTTATATACAATTATTATTGATCGAAAACGTTGCGGGGCTGACAGTATTGTCTTTATTTTTTTAAGGTATTAAAAATTGTTTATTTTTTTAGGTATAAACAATAGGTAATTATGGATACTTATATACGGGTAATACCCGTTTATATCGGTATATTTTGAATATACTTTAGATATGCGTGTATGCATTTCTTGTCACAATTGATTTTATTTTTATGTATTGTGTAAGGTATTTTTTGATGTTACAAGTAAATGATTTATTTGTATCAATTATCTTTTTTCTTCCAGTAAAATGTGAGAGAGACACATGTTTTGTTTTCGTAAAAATATTTTTTCTACACCTACTATTAAAAGTAACATTTTGTGCACGGCTAACTATATGTAAAAATTAACAATTGCCCACACTGTGCGGAAATACAGTGGGAAATTATTTCCCACGCTTTAATATAATAAAAAAGTAGGCTGTTCCGTTAGTTTAATATATAATATACAGAAATAATACTAAAAATATACACATATGTATGTTGATTATTTATTATTGTTTCCATAGTTTCAAAGTATGCTTTCGCAAAAATTTGAACATCTTAGCACTGACATTATAAATTTAAAAAATTTTTACTACTTATTTAAATTTTATTTTAATTTTTTATGTTAAATTTTACGAAAAAAGAATGTGCTCGTAGAAAAAGTATGGTGTAAAATGCGTGGGAAAAGCCTATTGTACAATATACTATTTTTAAATGACAGGTTATTTTTTTATTAACAAGTTTTAAATTACAGTCAGTCAGTCAAATTTTCAACAGTTTTAATTTAAAAAAAAGTTAAAATTTTTGTCCTTTTTTAAAATAACGCTTTTTTGTAACTTGAAACTAATTTTTATTAATAGTTGATGGTTAATAAAGAACATACCGATACAATTTAAAAAAAATGTATTTTCCCCAATTTATTAACATTTTAAATTTTGAAAATATAAGTACGGTCCTGTCAGCACCGCAAGATTTCGAAAATTAACAATTATCCATATTTGTGTTCATAGGTAGGTACATTTAATTACTGGCTGATGACACGTACCTACGATAGTCACATTGATAAACAACAAACAGTAATTAATTATGTTAAATGTCACCCAAGCATAAATAGTAAATGATTTCTTTTACACTGGTTTGGTTTGTGTTTGTTGAATTTCCAAAGTTGGATTGATGTATGTTGAATTGACATCACTCACCAAAATTATTGTACACCTTTGTGTAAATTGTCATAGATACCTAATTATTCAGTGAAGATGATTTGTTGACGGAACTTTCTAAGTAGAAAAGTGGCACCAAACAATTTTATCTTCCAGCAATATTGTATCAGCAAATAACTGTTAAAAATATATATTATGGTGAAGGTGACCAAACATTGCACGAAATAACTTTTCTGAATGAAAATTTAGCGGCAGTAAAAATTTCATCATCTTATAACTTTACTTACGATTTTTTAAGCAATGAAAAATTCCAATAAACTTGATGACGTCACTAAATCAAAAAATTCCGTTTTTCTCAAAAGCAAGCCATATTTAAATGTTTTGGATTATTGTTGATGGTTGAATTAGGGTAATTTGAGTGTGAATTTTTCATTTTTAAAAGCTTTTGTTTAACTTGCTATGTTAGTATGTTGGTTTAGATCAAATCTTGGAATCAAAATTTAGACAGGTTCTAACTGAGCTAGAGGTTTCAAATTTTGCATACGTGTCTAACCTTGATGACAATGCAATATTGTATAATTAGTTTTGCCCTACATCGCTCCAAACCAAAATTGTTGATTTTTAGTCCTATGAAATTTTTTGACATTTCGAATTGCCAAATATTCTCCATTGATTTTATATTGTAATTTTTTGTTGCCATAGTTATGTTTGATTAGGATAAATTAACCCATATTAATTAAATATAGGTAAAAAAATTACTTCTTTTATATAATTCTTTTAATATATTTTTAAATTAATTGTAATCAGACTAAAAAGTAGAAAATAAATTAAAGTAAAAAAAAATGTTTTTTAAGGAAAAGCCTTTGTTTAAAAATGGGCTAAAAAAAGTAAAATAACTTTCGAGTGAAATTTGAAGCAATATGCAACATAATTTATAAAAGTTTGAGGCGTTTTAAGTTCGGTATCTACTGAAAAGTAAAATAGCTACACTTATATCCAAAACATCCAAAACAGAAATAATTAATTAATGATAACGCCTCAAGCTTTTATAAATTATGTTGCATATTGCTTCAAACTTCATTCGAAAGTTATTTTAATTTTTTAGCTCATTTTTAAATAAAAGCTTTTCCTTAAAAAATATTTTTTTTTTTTAATTTATTCATTTGCTATTAGAATGACCTAGTTCCTTTTATAAATGTAACCGCCTCGATAGAAGTTGTTTTCTACTGGTCCTACGTGCCTAATTTTGATAAAAATGAAAACAGCGACCTCGAAAACCTACAATTCGCTTCCAATTAGATCATTTTATCATTTCACTTGCGATTTTTAAGGCAACGAAACATTCCAATAAACTTGATGACGTCACTAAATTAAAAAATTCTCTCTTTCTCAAAAGCAAACCATATTTTTAGATTTAAATTATTGTGATTAATTTAATTTGCGTAATTTGGGTATGAATTTTTCATTTTTGCTATCAAAATAACTCAATTCCTTCCATAAATATGATTGGTCTAACAGGAGACATTTTTTTAGTGGCCCTACCATGCCCAATTTTGGTAAAAATGAAAAGAGCGACTTTTTATCATTTTATCATTTTATTTACGACTTTTAAATGCCCTGTATCCGCTCTTGAAGGGAAGTCCTTAAGTCTTGTTGTTGGGAAGGACCATAGTTTGGACATGTATTTAACGAACTAACATTAAATACCCCTGTCGCAGCATCCTGCATAACAGCGAATTTCCGTTTATAAAAATTAGTTTTTCTCGGAAACTAGTTGACATAGAACAATAGTTTAAAGCCCATTTTTATGTAATTTTTTCTCCTCTTTTAAATGGTGTAAAAAAATTTCACAAAAATTGTTGATTAAGTGGAAATTTTGGCAAAAGACTAATTTTTTGCAAGAACAAAAACCATGTTCCTGGCATCCGACGTGTCTGGTTGACGAACTCGTCCAACGGTTTGGGACTTCCAATATTTTCACCAAATTTCGACCTCAAAACAAATTTCTGCCATGGTCCCGGGCTCAGGTCGCGTTATGACAGTGGCCGTAATAGCTGAATTCCATTCTGGAAATTCGCTAAAACAAAGAAACTGGATTTGGTTTTGGAAATGACAATTTACCTAAGCGATAGGTATATAGTTTTGTAGTTATATTACCATCAACACTGTTTCATTTCATATAATTTCTATTGTTCAACTAATTTATCCATTCTTGTACCATAACGATGTAAATACAACAATTAATACGTAACAATAAACAAGTTTAAATTGTTGTTGTTATATAACACGTAGTAATGTGTTTTATGTACCTATAAAAAAAAAACAGTTGTTCTAAGGTGTTTTGAATTTTACCGACCAAACTAGTTCATTTACTGCATAACCCTTTTTCTTTACAATAGTAGCAGCAACAATAATTATTCTACCATTTGTATTGCCAAATATGTTCAATATGTCAACGGCCTCATTTGTATATATGTACACAGACATAGGTAGGTACATGAATCACATTAAAGTTACGTAATAATTACACCTAACATACATAGAAGAGACTGTACACTATATATTGCTTGGTGTGATAAAATGTTACAAACATTGTAATTAACACTTAAGTGTATGAAAAAATTATTAAAGATTTTTGTAGGTATGCCTACACAATTATTGTGAAATGGTTTGTCAATCATAACATTATGTATGATGGATAACACAATGTTCTTTTCTATCGTTAAATTTTCAAACGCTACTTTGGTGCTTAAAGTAAGGGATGAGTAATTACAAACTTTAAAGGTGAACAATAGCGTTCCACCCAAACCCTTTTTCAGTCACGCCCCGGTAAAATCTCCGACAATTTTGTGCGGACCGGTCACTCACAGTATCACATATATGACGATTATCGTTTTTCGGCTACTTGATCTACCACGTACTTAATTCAGATAAAAATCGACACTTTTTTAAGCATTAGATTTTTTTAAGCATTAGACAATTGTTTAAAAGCAATTCTTTAATTTTACATACAATTCTTGTAGCCTGAAATCTTTTCCGCCGTTAATTGGAATAACATTAAGGGCAGGGTAAGGTATTAAAATAATTTTTTTGCATTTTTTTTAATTTTTTTAACTGAATGCATAATATCTTAAGAATATTGTCTCAAAATTTCAAGTTGATTGGAGCAAAATTGACGAAGTTATAAGCATTTTTGTTGTTACCTGGCAGATGTTTCGCTCTCTATATACCTCTCTCTCTCTCAGTTATATTATAGAAATTTCAATGGAAGTACTAACGTGTTTATATCTGTACTGTATATTTTGTCAGTATAGGGTACAAAATTTAGTTTAGTAGTAAGTATTCTATATTAGTTTTATACAAGAATTTTTAAGTGTTCAAAACTTTAAAGCGTTTTTCCCACAGCTCACGTTTTCAAAGTCGGTGCCCCTCATAACTTCAAAACTACAGCACCGATCCATTTGAAATTTTGAACACTATTTCTGTACATAATTTACGAGGTAACGCTGGAGAGTTTTTTTCAAATCTGTTAAAAATTTTTATTTTACAATAACAAATTAGCCAATTTTTTTCGCAAAAATCGTGTTTTTCCGTTCTAAGTGTTCCAAAAAAGTGAAAAATTGAAATTTCGAAAAACCCTCCCCGCGTAACCTGAGGAAAACTATTAACTTTAATTTTTTTATTTCGTATGATCCAGCACCAAGTTATGAGGGGCACCGCAAATCTACTTTTTTCCGAGACACGTTCGAATAATTGCTGCCATTACTGTATTTTTTAATATTTCTTCGTGAAAATTTTATACAATATTCTTCGAATGTTATACTTTAATGTACCACTGCTTTTAATAAAGAGATTTTAACTGTGTCGTCACAAAAAAATAATAAAAACATGCCTTTTTTTTGTACGAATTAACCTTACCCTCTCCTTAAGTCGTGTAATATGAAATGTCGTCTTCCGACCACTAAGTCTACTATGCAATTCAGTTAAATATCGACACTTTTTTAAGCGTTAGAGAAATGTTTAAAGCTTGAAATTTTTTTTTTTTTTTGAATTGTCAAGTATTTTATTTTTAACAGTTTTTATTAAGAAGGCAGCATAATTTTTCATGGTAAATTATTTAACAAAAAAAAATAGTACTGAAAATTCTATCAACATAACAATTTGTCTTTTCGGTCGACAATAAGAAACTGTAAAAATTTCAAAGAATTCGTACCAAACAAGGACTTTTTTTGCAAGGACAATTAAGCAGATAATTTGATTTAAATTTGCATATTGCATGTATAAAAAGGTAAAAAACTACAAAATAATATTGGTTTATATTTATATTTTAATTAGCGGGTAAATTAGTTTTTTAACATTAATTTTTTTTACTTGGTTTTCTTTAAAACCACAGTAACAAATTATCTTTTTTTATTCAAATAAATATCATAAATAGAATTAAGTGCCGAATTGTTATTTGAAGAAAAATTATAATTATTCAAATTAAAAGGATTTTCATCTATTTTAATAATCATAATTAGTAAATACTTGTTTAAAATAATTTTTTGGTAATTTAACATTTTAACAATTTAATTGATAGTACAGTGAAACCACAATAACGGAACCAATTGATTGGCTAGTTTACTTATAATTTTAATTAGATACATCTCACTGTAAAATTTTTATTACTCATTATTCTACATACCGTTTATCATACAAATACAATGTAATTATAAGATTTAACAACAAACGAAAAATTTTATTCGTTCGGCCATGAGCTTGAAGGTAATATACTGAAGTAACATTGAAAAGGAAACCTATCATTACGATTTTTTTTTTTTAAATAATACCTACATATTTTTTCTCGTGCATACAAAAGAAAGAAAGGTCTTTAAACATTTTAAAATTGTTACAAATATTTAAACGAAAATTTAATCTTTGACCCAAATTTTTAAAATAATAATTTAGTTTTTGATAGGACATAGTGTGTGGTTCGTCAAAAACTAATAATGATTAATAAAAGAATCATTTAGAAGACGATTAAATGGAAATTTTAAGAAACAAATTATTGGTTACTGACCTATTTTTTTGTTTTGTTTTGTTAAAATTGTTATTCGTTTTTAAATCATAGGTTACAGTTGATATGAAGGTTTCCAATTACCAATTGTCTTAATGCTATTTGGATGTCACTTCGTAGCCTTCTGGATTATTTCATCATAAATAAAATGTATTATTGTATTTTCGATATTAAAGGACGCATTTAATTATGTTAATTATGGATTTATTGAATATTATGAGTAATATCAATTGTGAATCAATTTAAAACTATGTAGTTTGTTTGTTCTGAGTTTAGTTCTTAGACAGAATTAAAGTACTTCCACAAACAGTGTTCTGTCCAATAAGTTGTTCTTAAACGTAGATTTGATGGAACTTGTATTAAAATTTTCAATTGTGATGATTTCAGTCTGTACCTCTGTTTCTTTAATGGTCATGATTTTTTCTGAGATTCTTTAGGAGATGAAGGGTTGAAAACAGCAGAAATTGCTTAGAAAAGAAATGAAATATATTGTTGAATTTATATTTCAGTAAGCTTTCTTTTGGAACTATGCACCAAGAGTTCCTATAGAAAGGGGGAAATGTTGAAACAGTGAGACTGTATTTTTTTTTTGCTCGTCGGTTAAATTTCTTTGGGGAAAAGAAAGAATGAGAAATTTTTTACTGGTGTATTTTTTTGCGAGGATATTTTGGAGGGAAATTTTTGAAGTATATATCAGGTTGTTGGAACCAAAAGACGCCGCGAATCTAATAAGTTTGAGAACCCATGTCCTACGGGATGCCTTTGGAAAATTTTTCCCAATTTCTTAATTCTGTCTAATTTCTTTTAAATTAAATTGTTGTGTCGAAGGTTTTTATATCATCTATGACAGATAGACGGACATCGACATGATTCCAGAAATGTTTCATTTTTTCTATTTTGATACGTTACACCAGTGTTTTTCAACCTTTTCCATGGCGCGACCCCCCTAGTATAGAAAAATATTTCGCGACCCCCCTAGTGTAGAAAAGTATTTCGCGACCCCTGCTATTTCTAACTTTTATTCTATTTTGTGTTATAAATATCGAATCCGTTCATCATTATTGATTATTTTCAGTTAGGGGTCAATTAAATACGTAACAAAGAACTTTAAACAGGCATATTTTTATATCAACATCGAAGGATCGTGGAGCATCAGGCGAGCAAAGGATGACATTTTTGAATTTTTTGAATTGTGGATTCGCTTTGAATTGTGTTTAAATTTATTGAATTGACTTGTTGTTTGTTTAGTAGTTGCTCACTGTCTTTTATTGTTTAATATCCAAAATTCTGTACTCATTGTAATTATTGAAAATGGATGAATTTATGGAAAGACATGCACAACCGTCAACTTCAAGTTCCAATGAGAGTAATGAAACAAAAGTAAAGAAAAAGCTATATGACGACAATTATTTAAAACTCGGATTTACTGTTATTGGAAATAAGCCGCAGTTATTTGTTTTAAAATTTTGTCAAGCGAAAGTATGAAACCATCATATTAATGTAACCTTTAAT
This sequence comes from Brachynemurus nebulosus, assembly GCA_035578155.1. Lineage (NCBI taxonomy): Eukaryota > Metazoa > Arthropoda > Insecta > Neuroptera > Myrmeleontidae > Brachynemurus > Brachynemurus nebulosus. The sequence continues at coordinate 69,755,882 of JAPWDM010000003.1, forward strand.
TAACCTTTTATTTATTGAATATTATAATATATTGAACTAGAGTGGTTTTATTGTTAAAGTAATTGCGACCCCCTTAAAAAGTCTTCGCGACCCCCCAGGGCGTCGCGACCCACAGGTTGAAAAACACTGCGTTACACTAACAAAAATTAGTTTTTAATCAAATAACTTCTAAGTAAATAAAATGTTGTGATTGGATTTTAGGAAATTTAGTTCCTTAAAATTTAAAAATAAATATTAATTATTTTTGTGGAAAATTGAAACTCAAAAATCATACATGTAACGTAAAAGCCCCCATTATGGAACGGTATCTAATACTGGAACAGTTTTGACATTCACATATTTATTTCTTTAATTAAGTAAGGAAACATTAAATGCGAAGTAAATTTAAATTGAAAACAATCATTCTATTAACCCGGCGTGTGTATACTGGGTCTTTGAAGGAACAGTCGCAATTTAAAACTCAAATTTCTCTCTCATGAATAAAGCACGGGCTTTGGCTACTCTCCCTAAAAAATCTAGTTAGTAGTGAGGACTCAAGGTCCAATGGATGCCCGGGTCTGGCTGTTGACTTGCATACGAGTGAAAGTTGCATCCGTTCCCTAAAAGGGTCAGTGTACACACGGAGTCAGTATTTTCGAAGGTAAGTGAATGGTATTATTTTTATCTTTCTCGTAGTTTTTCAGTTTTTTCGAGGCTAAAATAAATTATTGTATACCATTAAAATTCATTGATGGATCCACGTTAGATGACGTGGATAAAGTGCACAGCAGTGGAATCGCGGCTTTATTTTTTCATTTTTACTATATTATTATAAAGTTTTGCTCCATTTTTTTTTTTTTGTTTTCTTTACTTTATTGCTTTTTTGATTTTTTTTTTCTATTAGTATTTAATTTCTTTTATATTTTCAATAATAAAAACTCATTTTGTGCCAAATAATTTTTGTCCCGTTTATTATGACTTGCCTGTAAATACTCCCCATTTTCAGGTGCTTGAATAATTCAGCTTTTTGGAGCCAATGCCAAAAAGATTATATTCTTTTGAAAACTTATAGTATAAGCTACAAAAGCCTAAACCATTTTTTTAAATATTCCTTCATTGTAGAGTTAGGAATTTTTTTACTAAATTTTATTTTTCATTCTTTCTAGACTATTGGTCGATTATTATTAATAATATTTTTAAATTTTTGACTCTGGCAACTGCTGAACCATGTAGTATAGACACTCCAAAAAGTAACTCAGAATTTTTGGGATTTTTTGAAAGCCTAGAAAACTTTGAAAACATGACTGTTCCTTGAAAGAGCCAGTGTACGCTCCGTGCTCTCGAAAATATAGTGTACACACGCCGAGTTAATAATAATTTTTGTTATCAGATGTTTCTTTTAGAAATAACTTCATTAATATGTAAATGTCAAAACTGTTCCAGTATTAAATACCGTTCCATAATGGGGGGCTTTTACGTTATATAAGGTACTCTACTTGCACTAGTCCTCTGCCACTTCGTTCCGTACATTCAAAGACCGCTTTTTGTAACAATTTCAATCTTTTCTCGGAAGTTTATTTTTCTGGATTACTATACAAATCGACTAAACAGTAAAGACATGATGCACCCAAAAAAAATTCACATTCTTCATAGCCAATTAGGCCGTTAAACTTAATCAAATACAACAATTTTGCCCATTGTCCAGTTTGATCCAAAAAAAAAAAAAAAAAAAACAATAATATTAACGAGACACGCACGATTACCTGATGTAGGTACTCGTAATAATAAAAAGAGAAAACTAGTTTTGCAGGTGGAGACCACGGCCCTCTCGGCCGCGTATAAAAAATTGATTGTCAGGAAATTATTCAGTTTCGTTGTTTCATTGAATAATAACGTTGATGAGGACTGACTGACGGAGTCAGTCAGTCACACAACAGCGCAACCTAATGAAACCACTACCAAGTAAGTAGACACGCAACTTCTGAAAAATGTTGTGATAAAAACATTTTGCATTCTGTAATATGGAAACACCCTTAGGGTTTACGGTTCTTTGTACGAACATATACAAAAGGTTTTTAACCCTTTACAGTGAATTTAAAATCATTGGCAAATTTGTTCTAAGAATTGAATATATGTAGTAAACATCTTGTTAAGAAAAAGGCTTTTGGTGGATAAAATCAAAGAGTTGTTTCTTTCTTGGTTAAAGTGTCTGGATGTTTGAATTTTGTTGATTTATAAATTGGAAGAAATATTTAAGGAGCCCCCATTACTAGTTGCTAATCGTTAATACCTATAGCTAGTTCGAAAGGAAATTTTTCTGTGAATCTAACTGTGATTGAAATTTCAGAGCCTCTAAAGGTAAGTAATTGCTCAAAAAATTATCAAAAATTGTTTTCTTTATACAAAAATGACCATTAATAGTATGAAATTTTAAATCTTCTGGTATGTTACTATCGAAATTTTACGCTACGTCTTATATGAACTGTATTTAGAAACACTTATTCATTTTCTTATCAATATATGTATTCATTCTGAAGTTATAATACATACGTATAATTCACGAATCTTCTTGGCTTAGTGCAGGGTTGGCAACAGCCCTGACAAGAGAGTGTGGTAGTCGGGGTTGTAGTGCCTGGGCCCGAGTTTAAAGAGGAGGCCCCGTGGCGGTCGATAAGGGTCCGAGGAAAAGTAAAAGAACCTTTTTTTGTTCGTCACTTATTTTTTTCAGGAGAAATTTAACACCTGTGCTTTGTTTCCGGGGTCCAGCATTTCTCTCCACGATCCTGATCAACAAACTTTTTTTTTGGAAAGGACCAGATTGTGAAAATTTTCGCTTGGAAATAAAGGATATGAGACCAAAAAAGGACTGAAAATATTTTAATTTTTATAATTTATTTTTAAATACTTAAGTACTAAATTTTATTTTCTGAATGCAGGTGGGTCACTTGAACTTATCAAACTGGTCACTGGGTAACCCGCGGGTTATATACACATATATATCAAACACCCTGTATATTTTTCCGTTTATATTAACGAGCGTAATGCTGAATATAACCATTATAAAAATAAAAAAAACTTGCTAACGCAATTGAATTTTAATATATTTTCGAAGAAATTCAATGTGGTAAAAATCATTTTATACAAACAAACGGGCAAACATTTTGTGTTGTGTGGCGGTGCATTGATCGGACGTTACTCCTTTTGGTGTAAAAAGAAACAATAAAATAATTTCAAAAAGAAGGAACCGAACGAAAAACCGGTCCATTTTAATTCAAACGTTCAAATATCTTGTAAAACATGCGATAAATAAAACGATTTCAGTTTAATAATGTTATAAATTGTGTATGTACAATGTCTTCATATTAGGGATGCTACGGATATGAAATTTCGGATACGGTTATGGATATTTAAAAACATTTTTTTCGGTTTCGGTTTCGGTTACGGATATGTAATAATATCGGATAATGTTTCGGATACGGTTACGGTTACGGATAATTGCTTTCAGTGAACATTTTTTTTTTTTAGAAAAAAGGGGAGAATTTTACCCCAAAAAGTGAACGCCAAACACAAATCAACGGAAATTTATCAAGGGAAATATATGTACCAAAAATTTGCTTCGATAGCCGAAACTTTTATTTTCGGATACGGTTTCGGTTTCGGATATGTAATTATTTCGGATATCCGGTAGTTTCGGTTACGGTTACGGATATCCATAACATCCCTACTTCATATATGTAATTGTGATGAAATAAGATAAGATTTATCTATGGCTTTATTAAAAATTCTTACCGATGTCGTATCCGCTCATAAGGAGTCGTCTGTAACGCATAAAATAATTAGGTAGGAGGTATACGTACTTAAAGTATTTTAGACAACATTTAAAAATTCTTATTTTGCAGTTATACAATTACTGATCTTAAAAAATAGGTTGATTGTGTTCATCATAAGGAGATCTTTGGAATTATAACGTATTTTTTTCCCTCTATTTTATTTCCATTATTAACAGAAGAATTTATTTTTTCTGATTTTAACGAATTTAATTCAATATGTTGGTTATAATTGTGATAGTCAAGTAGTTCGGGTTGGTGATTCCAATATTTCTGCAAGGAACTAACCCTTTTCAATCCTTTTTTTACTGACGTGTTGCCGCTAGGTCCGAATTAAATCTAAATAATTAAAATTAAGATTGAAACTATATAACACCCACCATTTTTATGATGTCCTAGCTGCATTTTGTCTCAAAATATTCACATAAAATTGTCTTGAAAGGAAACGATGTCGGATCTGTTCCGTCAGATGATAGGAACGGGAAAAGGACAATGTCGGAAGACATCCGACACATGATTGGAAACGGCTAAATGTACACTTTACGGAAATCAATTCTTTTTTATGAAAAAATTGCATCCAAAACAAACTACACTGGCTTTATATTTACCATTTTTACCAAAAAATCTGAGATGATCTTGATTACGTCACTCAATTTATTTATTTTTCTTTTCTTAAACGTTTTGGATCTAACAAGGAAAGGTTCCCAGGTGTCCGCCTCCGATTTCAATGCCGCTGAAATATGTTATTCTACGTCGAAATATAAGAGACACGTATTTTTTTTATCGGCGAAAAAACAGTCTGAAGGGGTGAAATCGCTCTTCAAAAATTGGGGTAAAAATTTAATTTTAGAAATATCTCGAAAACAGTAAGAGATAGAGCAAAAGTTTAAATTGGCGATATTGCTCTTTTTTAAAGAGCTATCTATCTATTGATATTAAATTTGTTCAAATTACATCAACAGGAGTTGATGTAATTTGAACAACATCAACTTCAGAACCACTTATTGTGACAATATTACTCACTGTCAGTGTGTTAATATTAAAAATGAGTGTATGTAAACTAGTATGTAATTTAAGAGGGTGATTCACCCCCTGTCCAATGTTGCTGAAACTGAATTTTGAAATGGAAAATTTCATTTCTACGTTATTCTAATTGTCTTAAACTATTTTCTATGAAGCAGAACTTCTTGAACTACCCAAGTAGTACGACTATTCGACACAGTCACCCCCTGGTTAACTACCCCTAGACTTAATATTAGGACATTGAGCAAAAACAGGTCGATTAGATTTTTTGACGTAGATCTCAAATCTGTAAACAAATTATATTGTTTAATTTTCACCTCCTTTTTGCAAAATTAGCCCCCAAATTTTAACCCAGAACCACCCCTGTTGATGTAATTTGAACAAATTTAATATCAATATATAAATTTAATATCAATATCGCCAATTTAAACTTTTGCTCTATCTCTTACCGTTTTCGAAATATTTAAAAATTAAATTTTTACCCCAACTTTTGGAGGGCGATTTCACCCCTTCAAACCGTTTTTCCGCCGATAAAAAAAATACGTGTCTCTTAGATTTCGACGTAGAATAACATATTTCAGCGGCATTGAAATCGGAGGCGGACACCTGGAAACCTTTCCTTCTTAGCCTATATTTTATATTAATACTTTACCATTATCATATTTTGTTGTCTTTCAACTTGTTTAAGAAAGGTCGAAGATTAGTATTACTTCAGATCTCTCAATATGGTGGATAATATGTTTCTGACAATTCAAAAGAATGCACAATTTATTATGCCATATTTATTTGAATTTACAATTTATGACAATACCTTCTAAAACTTATACAATTTTAAGATTTTTATGAAATGCATGAAACCGTTACATGTACAAACAACCAAATTTGAATGAAATGTGGTAATCCCTCTTAAGTCAGTAGCAATTTTTGAGTTAAGAATATTATTATTAGAGTCAACAACTTTAGCACTATTGATTTTACCTATGTGAATGAAATTCGAGAAAACGTTTTGTAAAATTTTTTATATTTACTACAAACAAAGCGAAATTTTCTCAAGAAGTATAAGTTAGCCTATAAAAAAATCGATTTTCTACTGTTTGGTAGAATCCTCAAGAGTTAATATTCTGTTTCAATTTTTTGATGAACTTAACATAATTCAGTTGTTAATTTATGATTGGCTTACAGAAAATTTTGGTGTCAAATTTTATTATTTTATATCTTTCGTGCCATCGCACAGACGTTTTATAAGTTTTAATCAAACCGTAAACCGACATTACATTGAGTACACTCATTTACTTATTGTGAAAATTACTTGTAAATATAATTAACAGTAATAAATAATGCAAGTAAATATTGTAATTTATATGTATATAGTAATGACAAGTACATATTCGTATGTATAATGTACACATAGTATGCTTGAGGCTGGAGTCCTACTATAATATTTCTTATACATGTTATTACATTCCTCTTATGGTTTTATGTCGCCGCTCAGTCTAAGATGAAAGTGGATCAAGTCAACACTGACTGTGAGCTGTTTATAATACGCGAGTAACATTCAACAGATAGTGTAACCTGTTCATAATGTATTTAAATACTATAATTATGTATATCTAAACGAAATTCATTTATGAACGGGTTATTTTTTACTTTTCTCATTTTGAAAATCAATAAAAATTAGGAAATATTTAATCCATATTTGTTCTAACTTTTTTCACAATAAAAGTTAAAATACCCCTGTCACAGCATTCTGCATAACAACGTGAATTTTCGGTTACAAAAATTACTTTCTCCACGAAAATCCTCTTATATACAATATTGATTCACCTTATGTAGTGTTTTTTTTTCCACTTACTGCCATGCTGTACGAAAAGTTTCGAAAATTTTTGGAATTTTGGAAAATTTGGTCAAAAAACTCATTTTTGTTAAACGAAGAATGCCCAAAGTACTCAGTTTCCAAACATTATAGGGGGAGCACAGAATGTTTCCTTCGAGAGTTATTGTGTGAAGACATTGTATGTATATAAATTTTAGTTCTAGATACCTTAAAATAAATTTCTACCAGAATCCCAGATTCAACACTCTCAATGACACCTGCTATGATAGCTCAATTTCCCATTCGGAATTCACTAAAATTTACAATATTCTTATGGGTTAAATTTGTTGCTTTTATTTTAAAATGAAAGTAAAACATAATCACTTGAATGAAATATAGTTTTTGTTAATTTACGAGGTTCTACTGTACTAGTACGCGTCATTGAAATACGTCATATAAGATTTTACATACATACTTTATTACTTTTATTAATACATTTTTTAGTTAAATAGGATAATTTTTTTTCATATTCAATACCTATTATAGTAAATTAATTGAAATTTTAAAACAAAAACCGTTTTGATAGTCTATTTACATTTATTTTTTTAATTAAATATTTCTTTTTAATTAAAATTCTTGACCATTCCATCCAATATCCATAAGTGTGTTTTCACATGGAATAGCCCATATATTTTTATATCGGTTTTGAGAGTACACCAATACCTCGCTTTTCGTCGTTTCGGTTTGCGTTTTTTCGAAGTTGCGTCGCTGCTGAATTAGTACTAATTTTCACTGTGCGCCGTTAGATTTTCAAAGTTGCGTTGTTTTGGGTTCGAGTCTTTAATTTTTTTTTCGAAATTTTTTGAACAAACGCAAACATTGGACCAATTTTTTGTGAAAGAAAGCCGACTTACGACAACAGCCAATATGGATTCATCAGACAGTGATTAATTTTTACTTTGTTTTTATAAATTAATTGGTTATTTTATTTTGTTTTAATTGAATTTTTTTTTGTTTTTTTGTATGTATGTAATAAAATTTTATATTATTTTTGTTTTTTAAATGTTTTTTAAGTAGTATTTTCGTAACCCTGAAACCTATCTGCGATCTTTACATGGTTTGCTAGAGAAAATCATAATTCACTTTGCGTCGTTTCAATTTGTGTCGTGTTTTTTTGGAACGTAATCACGACGCAAATTGAGGTATTGGTGTATGTAATTGACGGTACACAATTAATTTCAAGTTTATTTATACATTTTAAAGGTAATTTCAATCACATGTTCACTGAAATTTTAATAAAAAAAATCCCCCATAATTTTTATATGCAAATTTGATTATTATTAATATATACAAAATAATAGTTATATGCAGTTCTTTTTACAATGTCATGGACATAATTATACTGATTATTTATATGGATAATCATGTGCTGAAGGATGAATTGTATGTATATTTTTTTTATAATAAATAATAAAAAATAGTTTTAAAAAAAAAGTTTGATACCAAAACTATCATTGTACAGGTTTGCTTATCTCTACGGTTTGTAATTATGTAATATTTATATGCAGGAATTTTCAAGGATATCTCTAATACTACACGTGGTATTACAAAATATATTTGCGGTTTTTTTGAGCTCATTTTTATTCAAAGGAGTTATTTTAGTGCGAATTTTAAAGTGTAGTCGGAATTTTAATAGTGATCATGGTTTTTAGGGTGCCCAACAAAAGTTCTTCGAACCTTTATAATTCCGTGATGTCTCTCGCGTCCCATAATTCCTACATTTTTCAGATTATTAACATGAAACTTTACATGTAACCGTTAACTTGGAGAACAAAAATTGTTTTTCTTTAAAAACCGTTAACCGAAATCGAAACCGCTATTTTTTTCACCATCGGTTTATATTAATTCTATAATATTCTAACGCTTGTGCTGATATTATAGTGGGAATGTTGAAAAGAATTTTGATAAAAGCGGTCACTATTATACTAAAGACGTTATCATATTGGCGATTTGTGAGCGAGGTTTCTAGCAAGGCGGTCGGTGAACATACTCGATGCATATAGGGATTAGTGATGTCGGGCCGAGAAGCAGTTAATCGATTAATCGACTAAAATTGTTTTTCAGATAAAATCAGTCATTAGTCGAAAATATCGAGCACAGAGTAGTCGACTAATCGACTAAATTTTTAGTCGAATTCATGGTAAGGTAACTTATGTAACTCTTTCAAAAGCGAAGTTCTTTTCGAATTTGATTATGGACTTGTAATATTTTTCTTTTAAGAAAAAGAAAGATAATTATGAAATATCACAATATATTAATCACATAAAAGTGAAAAATCATAAAGACAGATAATTTTTTAGTTTCCATTTTTTGAAGTCCAATAAATGATACAGAAAAACTGTTAAATTAGTCGTTTTTAGTCATTTGAAAAAAAATTAATCATTTTAATCACTTAATCGAAGGTAAAATAGTCGACTAAAATATGACTAAATTTAAACAAAATTAGTCGACTAAACCGACTAATCGATTGATCATCCGACATCACTAGTAGGAATATAGCGTTTACGCATGCGCAATGCAGCCCGTCGCGTCCTACTTTAATTATTTGTAGGGACAACAGCGATTACGCATGCGTCACCTATCGCATTGTTGTAAATACAAGTCGCCAGCGAGTTCTACTATTAGAGATTTACTTTTTTGAGGGAAAGTTTTCTTTTGGCTACAAATAAGCTTCCAATTTTTATATAAAATTTGATAAAAGAATTATTGATCGCATAATTTACTATGATTTATTAAAATGAAAGTATCTACACATTCAATTCCCAAAGATCAATCAACATTGATCTATCCGAATCTATAATATTATATATAAGTGATTGACATTGACTATACTATTATCTATACCTTTACTTATACAACATAATATTGTTAAAAATCGGTGTTCTACGGTATCGATTAGTAACATGAAAAAATCATTACATATATTATCGATTTGAGAGATAAAACATTCTGAAAAGGTTAACTTTCACGGCGTGAGTTAATAAAGTTTGTATTGACGCTAACTACCTTAGTCGTGATATATATTCATACGTAGTCATGGACGTAATCAGGAGAGGGCACGGGCCACCAAATATTCCCTCTAACTTTTGTCAAGTTTTATGCGTCATTTCAATTAAGGGAGGAGGGTCCTCCATAACTTTTAAATTTTTCATTTTTTGTATTGCATTAAAAGTTTATTTGAACCTTAAGGAATATATTTCTAATGTTTTAATCACAACAGAAAAATTATTGTAGATAAAGATAAACTGCTTTTAACTCTACTTTTCAAGATCGAAAACTTTTTAATAGCGTTTTTTTCAAAACAGGTTTTTTTCCGTGCCGTGGAACATAACTTAAAAAGTTATTAAGGTGTTAACTTGAAATTTTGTACAGATATTCTTTAGGATATTGGCCTTTGCATATACCTAAAATTTGGCATAAATTATTACTATAAATATTGTTTATAACAATTTGTTTATAAAAGAAAGAAAGTGAAATTTTTTCTTTTTGGTTTTAAATTGTGAAAAAAAGAAATTTTTCACATCAGAAATAATAAATGTATCCAGTTTCTTAAAAAAAATTATTAAAAATCCAGTTGTCTGGAGGACCCTCCTCTCTTAATACGGGATTTTAAAGTCACATTGTTTTGAGAATTATATCAAGATTTGATGTCTTTTCGAAAGAAACGATGCATTTGTCCGATTTGATAAAAATGTCAACAAGATGCCACAATTTTTTAAAATTTGAATATTACTGTGCGCGAATGTATTACCTTTGCGCATTAATTTTTTGAAAGCTGTGCGCGTGCACAAGCGTACATCTTAGAGGGAACATTTCGGACCACCCCAGAGAGTCTCTGCCACGGTTTCTTTTTCGAAAAAAGCTACTTTGGCGGCTCAGTCTTTACAAAACTATAATTCTACTCGATTATACAAAACATTTTTTTTTTTTTTTACTGACCTGATCCCTCTTACCCCAGTCGGATATAGATTGTTGGTTACGCCCATGTATAAAGTTATATCGGGATGTTGTAAATTGTGTAGAGCGAAAGTTTCAGTAAACAGTAAGTGTTTAATGTGTTTATTAAATTTACACCTTATATTAAGCAGTAAAAGAAAAAGACTGTGTACAGTGTGTTCTGTATAAATTCAGCCACATTTTTTTAAGTCGTTTTTTTATTTTTCTTTTTTTTTGATTCGTTTAGTAGTTTACTAGTTTTTCCAATTTACATTCCTCAAGGTATTATCACAGGTGTGGTCAGCCGAAAAATAGTCAATTTCCACAATTTTTTTCGGATAGGTAGGATGGCGGAAAGAGGATGTTTTTTTTTTTATGATTAATACAACTATATTTAACAATACAAAAATATGTTTTTATTCATTTTTACTTATTTTTTACAATTATTATAATTTTTTAACAAAAGTGTCTTTAAAAAAGGGCAAAATTTGGTGATCACGATTGCAGTCGCAGTTTTTATCTGAAAAAAAAAAATCAAATAGATTATCAACCTGTAGGTCAGCCGCTAATCTTGCTATTTTCTCACACGGAAAACTGTAAAAAATTTTCTACTTTTTATTCAAACTGCCGCCATTTTTACAAATTTCGAAAATAAAGCTCCTATAGGAACATAACGGCTTACCTACAGATTGACAATCTATTTGATTTTTTTTTTCAGGTAAAAACTGGGGCCGCAATCGTGCGTACCAAATTTCGCCCTTTTTTAAAAACACTTTTTTCAAAAAATTATAATAATTATAAAAATAAATAAAAAAAAGTATTTTTATATTGTTAAATAGTTAGTAGATATTAATCGTAAAAAAAATTCATCCCCATTCCCCCATCCTATCCATCCAAAAAAAAAAAATTGTAAAAATTGACTATTTTTCGGTCATATATGATGGTACCTTAAACCAACATACCAAGTATTCTTACTACTTCTGTGTGTTAGGAGCGTTTTAGGTCGGACAGTAAAGATCTGTTTCAAGAAGGTATGAAGTATTAGAAGGCAGAAGCTCATCCTAATTTAATAATTTTGACTGCGACTAATAATTTTTACACTGTTTTACTTGTGGCTACACAAAAAACAGAATTTTTCGTAAGAAAATTTTTTTTGATATTATGAAATTTTATGATGTATATAATAGTTACATAATATTTCTTAGAACGGATGGTAATTACATATCCTCATAATAATAGCTTTTAATGAGTTAATAAATTTTGTTATTAGACCATTTTTTTTCTGTTGACTTGACATTGATTAATAATTGAAAGTTATTTGGTAATTACTCATATAAACCTAATGATAATTATCGTATGAAATAGTGTTTATTCGATAATTAATTTAGTTATGGAAAATTAGGTGCTAAACTTTTTTTTTCAGTAAAAAAAAAGAAAGTTAAATTAAAAACGATTAAAATTTAAATGGTTTCAGACAAGTAATGGCTATTCTGCGATTTTTTAATATTTTTCTAGTTAACGACGTTGAGTCCGTAAAGTCTGATTTTTGTATATAGTTAGTTAAAAATTCTGCGATTTTTGGAAAATTTGTTTGTGCAGAACTGCGATTTTGTAATATATATATGACTTTATTTTATTTGTGAAAATCTCCTGCCATGCTTCATCTAACGGGATGTTACCAGATATTATCTTTTTCACTAAGACTTTTCCTAATTATTTTCAAATTTTGTGTACGTATTTAAACAGATTTTAGATTTTTAGCATCATTTTTCTTTGAAACATAGCAAAAATAATCTGTTTTCCATAAGAGTACATGTATTTTGTCATATATTTTGTTCCGTGAGTTTTCCTTAGAATTTTTTTATTCTAAAATCTATCCGGTGTTCATCATTTTAATTCTAGGAACTCCAAACTCACTTTAAAAAATTCAAAAATATTTTCAAAAATATCTTAATTTTTTTTTTTAGTCAAAACTAGGTATTCCCTCTTAACCTTTTCGGTAAATTATCAAACATTATAGGACAATGTACAAATATTCGTATAGTACTATAAGTGGTTATTGTTACTACTGAACTAAAATTGGTTGGAATAAATATTTATGTTACATTTAATGACTTTTATTAATCAATTAAAAACAATAATTTACCATTTTAGAAAATTTTTTTAATCATCTGAACGGCGTATTATGGTAATTTTATTGTTGTACATTAAAATTTCATTACTTTCCATAAAAAGTCTTGTTATCGTTAATATTAATGACTCTATTTTATATATTAATGTTTCACTTAAAAATAATATACATCGGTATAGTTGACGCAAGCAAAATTGATATTTTTTAATGGTAAAAATATCACTTATGATTGTGTAAATTATACTTAGGTACTTGATACACAAAAATTTTCTAATATAACCTTTTGATGAATTCATCTAAGTAAAATTACAAGGTCAAATGAATTTTTACGCCCTTCCTTGGTAATGAAATGTCAATTAATGTTTTATAAAGCGTTTCGAAAAATTTGCTGATTGTATCAATCGACGGAGGCAGATTTGAATCGAAACCTTGATAGTGTACACCGTGCAAAACAACCTTAGTATTTTTTGTTCTTTTTTGAAAAATTATAATATTAATAGAAATGGTCACGAAAGAGTGATTCTATACGATTATAAAATTATATGTTTTCCGCTTGAAATTCTGAAAAACATTTACTGGGGTTCTTTTTTCGAAGAGGTTGATTTGCCTTTCCGTCTGTCTGTGTGTTCGAAATGGCCATACTTCGGAACCATTCGATCGATTTTGATAAAATTTTCAGGAGTCATTTCGAATAAATCGGTTAAAGTTCGGTTCTTTGCTGAAAGCAGGGACTCCTTAGGTTTGGCGTATATTTGGCAAAACAAAACAAAAAAAAAAAACTTGGAAATATATCTTAACAGACAAATTACACTTCCAGAAAATATCATACACTTTTTAAACAAAGTTGGGCATTTTTTCAGGAATGATAAAAATTTTAGCACTCTCAAATTCATTACTCAAATTTCACCAGTAAATCTGATTCTATAATTTTTAACTATAAATTTGAGAAAGGAAAAGTTGTACTCGATGACGCCATCAGGCACACCATATTTTTAAAATCGAAATTTTAATATTAGAAACACAAAATTTGAAGTTGTTCATAGGTTTTTGTTACTGCTTTTCCCATTTTTGACAAAATCAGGATTGTATTTTACGGTAAGAACCCGATTTATATGAAAGTAGATCACCGAATAAATTATATAATAGAAAATTATTTAAATTTTTTGATATTTTAATTAAAATATAGTTAGATTAAAACGTTAAGTAAATGATGCTTACGAATTCGAGACTGCACACGATCAAACATCGCGGGCCACACGTTGGGAACCGCTACTTTAGGGAGAGCGACTTATAAACTTCTAAATATTGTATGTTTTAGTTTATTATATTTAGACATTTAATTATGGTTGGATAGGAATTCCTCGCGGAAGAAATTTTATATATTACAAACACTTATTGCTGTAATATTTGCTTCAAAATGTATTTTGTGATTTCTTTTATAAATTAAACTGTATTTTTTCCTGAAAATTCCTTTTTTTTTGTTGCAGGTAAGGAACCAAAATCGAACTGATTTTCATTATTTTCGAGGTAGAAATGACTGAAGAATTATAGCTGTGCCATCAAGGTAAAATTAAAATAAAATGAGTCCGACATTCAAATTTTCAACAGTTGAATTTTTTTTTTTTTTATTGTATTTTCCGCACTTGCGCAATTTTTAATTTAAATCTGATTGTCCATGTCAACATGTCAACTGTTTTACTGTTTAATTGTTTTTTTTTGTAAATTGAAACTTGACCCGAATAAATGAAGCTTGAAGGAATTCATCCGGTTTCCGGATTTTTTTTAAATGTTTTGTCTGATGACAGTTATTTTGTGTTACGCTTGTTGCATTGTTGTTACTAACTGTTATTGTATCCATTGCTGTAGCTGTGTGTCGTGTATTATATTTTTGCAATTATATTGTTTATTGGTACGTGTTAAATTCATTTTTGCAATGTTTTTTTTTTTTTATTTGACTAAAAAAAGATAAAAAATTGGCAAAAAAACCATCATGGACATTTGAAATTTAATTAGAGGATTTTTATCACCAAAATAATTTTGAATTTTTAATGCGTTTCAACCTCGACGTACTTTACATTTAAAATGGAATATTCGTTAACTGTTGACCTCTCCAGTGATTCTATCGTTATATTTTTAGGTGCCGAGGATTATTTACAAGAAATTATATAATTATGATAATTAGAAATACCCCTGTCGCAGCATCCTGCATAGCGTAACGAATTTCCGTTTACAAAAGTACGTTTTTCTCGGAAACTAGTTGATATATGGTAGAATAATTGTTTAAAAACCTTCTTTATGTGATTTTTCTGCCCCTTTCCAATGGTGTTAAAAACGAATTCTTTTCACGAAAAATATCCAAAAAACCGTAGGTGAAGAAACTGAAAATGACATTCACTAATTTATATATATATAGGGAAGGGGGGGGGGAAACGAGGTACTTAAGAAATCGTTATGATTTTCAGGACTGAAATATGCTGAATTTTATTATTTTCAGTCGTAATTAAAGTAAAATAATCAAATTTCGAACTGCCGTAAGAAATATATATTTTTTTTTTTTGCGGGCAAAATGGGGTACCCCTTAATAATGTAAAATTATAAATATATTCATAAGAAAACGAAGCTACTAAATAATAATATTTTTTTAGGAGTAATTTACGTAAAACGAATCACCATTTATATTAGTAGTGGATGCAGCTGAGGCGAAAAATAATTATTTTTTTAATAATTCTGATTTGTTCTTCATTATCGAATAAAATGTTTTTATCAAATGAAAAACCATTTGGTTTTCAATATTTTCAAATTTGAAAATATAAAAGTTTTTACCAAATTTTTGGGATAAATATAATTATATATATGTTTACTAAGTGTCCGCACGATAACTTAAGAACGAAATATCTTATTTTTAAGAAATTCGGTGAAAACGTTGACAGTCCAAAAATATTGAATGAGTTCCTCAGCCAGACACGTCTGATGCCTGGAACATGGTTTTTTGGTAATTTTTCGTGAAAAAAATTAGTTTTTGCCAAGGTTTTCCCAAATTCAAAAGTCTTTACGACACTTTTTTAGACCATTGTAAAGAGGAGAAAAATTACATAAAAATGGTTTTTAAAACATTATTCTACGTAACCTGCTTTCGGAGAAAAACTAATTTTTATAAACGGAAATTCGTTATGCTATGCAGGCTGCTGCGACGGGGGTATTTTAATTCAGTTTGTGAAATATTGCGCTCCAAAATAGAATCGCTATTAATATGCTAAGTGGAAAAAAAAACCTTGCCATACATGTGATGCTCGGGACATGGTTTTTTGGGCATTTTTCGTGAAATAAAATTAGTTTTTTGCAAAAATTTCCCCAAATTCAAAAATTTTTGCGAACCATTGAAATAGGCGGAAACCATAGGCGGAAAAATCACAAAAAAAGGGTTTCTGAACAATATATAATTATTCTATCAACTAATTTCCGAGGAAAGCTAATTTTTGTAAACGGAAATTCGCAAGAGGTTGCGACAGGGGTATTATATTATGATTTTTTCATAATTATGTACTTGTTGTACATGTATAGGTCTTTGACGAATATGTAGGTAATATGGTAGTACATACATATGTACATAATTCTATAATTCGGCATTTGATTTCATTAACGAAATATATTATATAGATGTAAAACTGTAATGTAATGAAATATATTATATAGATGTAAAACTTAAGATCAGAAATATTCTGCTTTCCGAATCTGAAAATTCCAAGTTTGTGATAGCTTCTTCATTGGTTAAACTAACAGAAATTTTAAAATTCACCTATTTTACTTTAACCTTATAACGACAAAATTCCAACGCGTGCGAACCATTACGAGTTAACTACTGAACCAAAGAACCTAAAACAATTGAAATACATATCTTTGTATAAATTTGAAAATAACTTGTAACCAATTATGATTTTTCCTTGTACCAGTTAATCATTCAATGGCTTATATTGGTTTTTTCTTGTATTAATAAAAATTATAAAAGAACAAATAAAATTTATTACAAGATTTAAAAAAAAAAATCATAATTATCTTCATTCAATAACTAAGGGGTCTTTTAACTAAAGGGTCTTTTAAACGATCATATCAGTTCTCAGTTCAGTTTCAGTTTCCGTTCTCGTTTCATTCTAGTTCGGAAGAAGGTTTGTTTTTACACGCTAAACAAAGTGCTTCGCTTTAAAAGTCTTCAACTTATATTCTTAGACTATAGTTTAAAAGTGGTAATATAATAACTTATGGATGAAGACTATTTCATTGCAATAGCGTTTGCTTTGGCGCTGAAGAAAGAGCGGAAGAAAAGAAGCCAGTGGAGTAAAGCCTGGCTTCTTAAAAGAAATTCATTGTCGCATATAAATTTAATGAAGGAACTTCGCTTAAAACCATGTGATTGGTTGAATTATTTACGAATGAATAAGGATACGTATCTTCTAGTCCTTCCTGATTTTCATCCTCGCCGTCCATGGTACTAACACTTGTTACAGTCGAGCTGTTGGTCGCTGACGAACGAAAGGAGTTCATAATACCATAGTGATGGTTTGTATACTTCCCCAGTTCCTGCTTCACTTCTTTCACTGTCTTTAACTTTCTTAAGTTCTTTGTTGTAAGTTGAGCATAGGCTATTTATTTTAGATTTTACCATAGCGATCTATCATCGTATTCTTTATATTTCTTTAATAGAAGAGTGTAGGCAATTCCCGAATATTTATATTGTGGTAACGTACATCTGTCTTATTCCATAAACACGGTCACGTTTTATAAATTTTAATAAATTCGACAACAAAATCGTGATCCTTGTTGGACATAGCGAGAGTTGCCTATATAAAATATGCGTGCACTTTGTCAGATTTTCAAGAAAACTGACGTGAGTAAATGGACGTGACGTGAGTCCATTCCGTCAGTTCTCAGTCTCCGTTTCAGTTCTCCTTTCAGATTTTAATTGTTACTCGTAGGAAAAACTGACAGTGTGACTGAAGCTGAACTAAGAACTGATATGACCATCTTAAAGGCCTTTAAAAGCTTAATGAAATGTACAAGAACCTTCATGAAGGAACCTAAATTTACTAAATTAAATTTTTATTCAGAAAAACACATTTTAATCAATTTTACGGTACAATTTCTATTTAAATTCCAACCTAGTTTGTCGGTTAATACCCATGTGATCTATTTGATGCGGTTTAGTGATAATGAAAGTAAAAATTTTTTGTCTATACCGAGCAATTTTTCATGTTAGTGTTTGGTTTTTGCTTGTTGTATAGGTATAAGTATTAATTTCAGATATCTGTAATTATTATTCATATATACAATTACAACATTTAAAAGTGTTTATTTAATAAGTAAGACAGACAAATGGATTGTTAGTTTTATATCAAATGGGTATCGAACCAGAACAATAGTTATTTTTTTTTTATAAGAATTACCTTGATCTTGTCTTAGCTGCCAGATGGAATTTTAACATTATTTCCTGTAGCTAATTATTTTATGTACTGTGCGTGGTAAAATAATGTTGTTTTGTTTACGATGTGTAATAAATAGGTGCATTATTTAATTATAAGTGTAATTAAAAAATAATTAAGATCAATTTGAACGTATATTTTTTTTTATTGATTGAATGAAAGGTAGGAGAGATTTATGTGTAAATTTTTGAAAAATTTAAGTACTTATACGTAATAAATAAGCTCAACCCCTCAGAGTAATATCATATGGATTTTAAACCAATAATTGAATACAAAATTTTTAAAACTCCTTAAAAAATTCCTTATCGATTCAACATTACGAGTTAGAAAAAGAAAATAAAATAATTTAATCCAACCTAATTAAAAAAAAAAAAATTGAAATATGAATAATAATAATATAAATAATTTATTAAGATGCGACTTACGTCGTTACCTATTTTTAATAACACTCCAGAAGAAGTCGAGCCCCTTAAAATAGTTTATCTCTCTATAACAGTAAAAAAATTTTCAAAATCGGTGATGACGCGTTCGTCAATGGCCATACGGGCCGAAACATGCCACAGACAATTAAAACTCTAAATAAAGTGGTATTAGTAAAGTAAAAAATTGCCTTTTTATACACAATTTGTTTAAAAAACGATATTTCTTTTGTTTTTGGTTTTGAAATAATATCAACACTATCTTTCAGTTATTCTTTTTAGGCGAAGAGAATTCTTTTGAGTTCCATAAAATTGCTACAATTGAGCATTAGGATGCGAAAATAATATCTCAAAAAATTTCAAAATCGGTTTTTGTAATGGTGCTGCAACTTGAATGTTTTAACATCAAATATTCATTTTAAACAAAAGTTTTGTAATTTTATGTAATTTTGTTTTTTGTATGGATTAAGTAATTAAATAATTCTTACCTGTAAAACGATAAAAAAAAATGTTGGCCTTTCTTTTGGCATTTCGATGTAGAATTCAGCATTTTCGTTAAGCTTTTCGTGTTTCAAAACTGATAGTTAACGTTTCGACAACTTAGAAAATAAATTTAAATTTAAATTGAGAAAAAAGTCACTAAACATATCTTTTTTCAAAATTTTGTACATTCTATATCGGTTCCTATATTTTTATTTTGTGTGTTTAGAAAATTGCATTAACAATACACAAATAATAAGAATATTTTAGTGAGCGATTATTTTGAAATCTTTAAAGTGTTTCTAGCACTTTTTAAAGTATCCTAACAATATAATTACGTCTGAAAGTCACCATAAAAGTTTTCAACGTTAAAAAAATTATCTCTCAGCGTTGCCACCACAATTGTTTTCCATGCAAAGCATTTCGTACGCTCGAAGGAAACACTTTTTTCATCTTTTTTCATCCACGTGAGAAACAAACAAGTAGCTATTGATTTGTCATAAAATTTATTAGAAAACTAATAATTTTCAGATACTATCAACTTTTATAAACATAATAGTCAGATTTGCATATGTAATTACTAATTATTATGACCATTGTTGTTAGTACATTATCTGATTTTAGCGGACTTATTGCGTCGATAGCAATCATTGCATACATATTTTATAACCTGCTAAAGCAATTTATTAACTATTTGTTTTTTATTATTAGTTACATACAAACTCTAAAGGTAGATAAGTTAAGACATCTATTTATTTATTTTTATGGCTATTTAATTATTTCCGATCATTATTTAACTACACTTTAACAGATGAAACACGTTCATGATGACGCCATTGGCTATTCGCATCATTGATAGCTGTTGTCATCATTAGAGGTGAGACTGTACATGTGATCACCGAGACTGAGAAAATACTGCTATTTACACTGAGCAGAAAATATACTATATGATATCGTTCGGCTTTTTAATAACATACAAGAGTAAGTAGACAGTGTTTCCCTTTTTTTTTGAAATACTTATTCTTAAATATTTTCAACTATGGTTAGCATATAAGTAGGTACCATGGGTACTTATTACACAAAATTTTAAACGTAACTACGTATTATGTTTAGATGCATGGTCTTTCACAAAATAATTTATTTTTTATTTTGTACTTTTTACTTGATGTACATTACATGTCTAAAGACCAAATTATGTGGTCGTGTTCAATCTCGGTTTTTTAACACTAATATACTTTTCAATGAGGTCTCCTGTACCCGGGTCTAACAATATTGATCAAATTTTAATCACATAAAATAAAACACATTTGCGACCTAACGAAACAATACTAAACAAATATTTTACTTTGCAAAATACCACTTTTATTTTGAAATAATATTGTCACAGTTTCATAATAAAAGTGGTATTTTGCAAAGTAAAATATTTGTTTATTATTTACAAATATGGAATACCATAAAGTAACGCTCAAATCTATTAATATTAACGAAACAATTCTTATGTCTGTGAAAAATCCGAAAGCTGAGATATAAGGGCGTCGAAAAAGGCAGAAAATAATTTACCGTAGTAAATCTATCCTGTCTCCAGTGGTAAGCTATTTTTTTTATTTTCTATTAATATTTTCTATTAATATCGTATATCAAATGTTATACGAATAGTCAAATTAAGTTTTATTATTTGTTAAATTATAATTTTTTTTCTCAATTATAATCACTGATCGAAAAAGTTGGGGAGCTGACAGTATTGTCTTTATTTTTCTAAGGTATTAAAAATTGTTTATTTTTTTTAGATAAAACATTTTTATGCGATTTTAGATATAAACAATAGGTAATTATGGATACCTATACATATACGGGTAAATACCCTTTTATATCGGCATATTTTGAATATACTTTAGATATGCGTGTATGCTTTTCATGTGACAATTTGTTTATCTGATTGGTCTGATTCTAATTTTATGTATTGTGTGAGGTAATTTTTGATGTTACAAGTGAATGATTTATGTGTATCAATTGTCTTTTTTCTTCCAGTAAAATGTGAGAGAGACAACACATTGTTTTGTTTTCGTAAAAATATTTTTTTAAATGACAGGTTATTTTTTTTATTAACAAGTTTTAAGTTGCAGTCAGTCAGTCAAATTTTCAACAATTTTAATTTAAAAAAAAGTTAAAATTTTTGTACTTTTTTTAAAATAATGTTTTTTTGTAACTTGAAACTAATTTTTATTAACAGTTGATGGTTAATAGAGAATATACCAATACAATTTTTAAAAAAAATATTTACCCCGATTTATTAACGTTTTAAGTTTTGAAAATATAAGTACGGTCCTGTCAGCACCCCAAGATTTTGATCATTAATTATAATAAACTCACCCGGTCGCTACTCAGGATAAGTCGTTATTAAACCCACCTCTAATCATCATTATAAAATCAATGAATGATTTTTGTCAAAACAAACCAATTAGATATAAAACATACGCTGATATTTGCGATTCACGATTGACTTCAATAACGAATTCACAGTAAAACTGTTTTATATGTTTGTAATTTTGTAGTTATCAACTTATTGATGTCCAAATATGTACGTATTTTGATCCAAAACTTGTTTAATTTTTCAATCACAAATTTCATATTCTCTGACGTAGGTTGAGAGCCGTGCGAATTAGTTGAATATTGGATATTAAATTTTATGCAAATATTGACCACACATTAACACATACAGAATTTTGAATATTTTGACCCTTTAGAAGACATTAACGAAATTTTATTTTAGCGATTCGTGTGCGTCATTATTTTATTGTGGAGCAAACCCGGTCGCAAATAAATTAAAAGTAAAGAAAGAGTTTTCTAAATAACTTTGCGAATTTGCAGAGATATATTGTACTTTATAGAATCCTGTAACTGGATCGACTTTCGCATAATTATGGTAATACCTATGCTAACATACCTATGTTCGTAGTTACATAAATTGAAAACCGTATTTACAGAAATAATGTTCCGTACAGCAGCTGTGATAATTTTCACTTAGTCTACACACCTCATTCTCGATGTTCAGGATTTTTTTGAGATTTTCCTGAGCAATTTTTTTGGTGATAAGGGTAGGTGACACCAATTTGCAAGCGTTTTACATCTAATGTTAAACTTGTGCTTCAATAAGCCTTCTTTTGACACCCTACTCATTGCCTTAGAATTTTTTTTCCTGTTTTTCCAGTTAACCATCTGAAATTAATCTCGCAAAATAAAAATTCAGCTTTTTAGACATCACGCTTATAATTGATTCACCACATTATATCTATCTTGTGTGGAAATTTGAGAAAAAACGTTTCCAAATTTCCAAATTGTCCAATAAAGATGACCCTCAATATTTTTTCAAAATGTAATTAAGGATGTTTGGGACGTACAATCGGAGATAAAAGTACATGAAATTAGAAATTCGTGAATAATTGCGTTGTATAACAAACTATGAGGTAAATAAATAGTTATCTTTGTTAAATAATAGCTATCACTACAACTGATTGTACAATACATCAAGCTATAGCTCTCAGCTGACTACAAGAGCTGAGTACATTCTGAGGATTTTTCGGAGGAATTTCAAAATGCTACGAGACGATTGGAAATTTAGTAGAATGTTCCTCATTAAATACTAAGGTCCCTGTGAAAATTTCAAACCGATTCACTAAGCCGTTAAAAAGTTACTAATTTCATGTAGAATTTCTAATTTCATGTAGTTTTATCTCCGATTGTACCTCCCAAACATCCTCCCAAGTGGAACTGAACAAACTAATTTTTTCATGACCAGCAAAGGTTAATTAATTTGTATAGTTCTGTTATGTCTTAAAATACGAAAATTCAGGGTCTCTACCACCCACATCACTCAAGGGTCAAACATATTAAACATACCTGTTTGAATTAAAAAATATTTTGATACAGGTAAAAATTGTTACTTAAGTCACCTATACTAAAGTAGGCTAAAAAACAGCTAAATAATATTTAATTTCAGAGAGTTACGTCACTCATCAACAGACAAATTTGACTGTAAATTTTAATAGATAAATAGGAATTTCCAAATTCAATTTAAGCAGATCTTTCCTCTCCCTAAAAATATTTGCACAAATATTTTTATCTTATGTGTATCTAAACATGTACATTATCAATTTAAAAAAATCATAATTGATTTAATGATTTATTATAAATATCAATAATTATTATTAATTAATATTTCAATTGATACATAATAATCAGTGGATACTACAAAGTAATACCCACCGAAAAAAATAATAAAATTTGCATAATCTCATTCGTTTGAAACAGTTGGTGACCTTAACACAAAAAAACGGAAATATTAAAATTGTATGATAGACAAATTGTAAACATGCGCCCAATAAATAAAATATATAGTTGTGTCACTATTTTTTTAAATAATTATAATGTTTTATTAGCCGCCATTAAAATTAAATAAACAATTGTATTGGCTGGGTGTGTGATAGCAACGTCGTCTATAATATACATTTTTCCGGGCTCATTAACGAATATAAATGATGGTAACCGTGGAAATAAGTAAATGAAATCTGAATGCAAATACTTGCTATTTACAATTAATTGTTTTATAAATAAATTTGAGCAATTTGAGGTATAAAATACTAGATGAAGTATAATAGTTGTATTAAAAATGTAATAATTTTCGACGTTAACATGGATGTAATTATCATAACCCCGGACTATACAGAGGAAAAAGTTGCCGGTGACGGTGAAGCACTTCAGAGAAATTCGAGCTAATAAATAAATGCTGGCATAAGTCATTTGGTTGAATATAGAGTCATAAGACAAACATCAAGAACTTTAACTCCTTATTAAACATCATTGCATGTGAGTTAAAATACATCAAATATTTTTAATTCTGTATTGATGGATTGATGTGTAAACGTTAATACTGTTGGCAGATTAATAAGAAACGGCATATTAGTTGCAATTGCGTTTATGATCAAAGTGGATAAATGTAAATATTTTTATTTAATATTTTTTGTTACATTATAAACACATATGCGCTCGTATTATTGCTTGTTTTCTCCACTGCTCACGCTGTAATCGATTTAATTGTCCCCATCATCTACTTCGCACCCTGCCTTATAGACAGCTATAGAGTCTAAATATTACAATATGAAATATCAAATTTTGAAACAAAAGTGTATAAAACCCTTCGAAGACATGTCAGAATTTAACAAATGCATTCGCATTGATAGGTTGCTATAGATTTGAGGATGTGCGTCACCTCAAGTGGTGTTTAAACGGTTGCAAAATGCAAAGAAACATTGAAATATTATATTTTTATAGATACTGATTGTTTTAAGTTTACGTATAAACTATAGAAAATAAATTTAGAATTTTAGCTGTGATTAATTGTGAAATTTAAGTCGTTGTGTTACATTAAATTTACGATAAGTTTTAAAATGTTAACATTTATGATTTAGAGGTATAGGTATTTGTTTTCAGTTCAATTTGTGAATGTTATGATGTAGCGAATTATGTTACAAATGGAGTTCAGTTTTATCCAAGGGGAATATCGACCTGAAAAAAAAATTTCTTGACTAGCTACTGAAAAAAAGTCAAATATATTTCTTTATCATTTAGAAAATAGATAATATGACTTAATTTGATGATACGATGATTAAATAACAGTCAAAATCAAACTGTCTATCGGTTTCTCAAAAATTTTTTTGGCTCTTAATGTTGACTAACTAGAAATGTTATTTTCTCTTGAAAATTGTGTCTTTAAGACACCGAAACCGGTCAACAGTTTAATCTTGACTCGTACTTAATAATTGCATCGTCAAACTAAGTTATATTTTCAATTTTCTAAATGTTTAATTTTTGGGGAAACCTAGAAGTAAAAATTTAATTATTTAATATTTCTTTATTTTAAAAAAAAATATTTTTGATTCAAAGACAACAAAATGAAAGAAAGTTTTAACCTTTGAACAAAAAAATCGTTTGGAGAGTGCGTCTATTGATATATTTGTGCGTCAGGGAACTATTGTGAACGAAGTGATTGATACTCGTATGGTTTAAATTTTATAATTTATAAAAAAAAAATACCAATTGAAAGGTTCTTTACTGTTACTATTATGCTTCAAAAATACTTAAGATTTGAATTATATATGTTACATATTCTCACTTTATCTGGTTTCATCAGTATCCTTGAGCCTGATTTCAAGATTATATTGATACAAAAAAAACTACACCCAAATACACTACTATATACTACTAATAATTATCAGTCATTACTCATTTAGTAATTTACATTAATAAAACATAATATATTGTAGAAAACAGAATGATATTTTTAATATTATATCTGGTGAATTTTTTGCTATTAATTAATTATATTTAACTGTTTCACATACTTATACATAATTTATTAATATTTTATTATTATAGAGTAAATTATCCTGGGGCCGTGCACCACTTCATAATCGTGTACGCAGCCAAATCGGATCAATGACCGCTTTATATTGCAAAAAAATTACAATAATTTATTCAGTGCATTCAAATTACCGCATGAGATGGATGCATGTTTTTGTGGTGCATCTGAGAACGTGTCTTGTGCATGATGTTAATGTATGGATTTTGATAATTTTGTTGTTAGAATTCATCAAACATTTGCAACTTTTATGCGGATTCCTTGAACAAATTTCTAAAAAAATTTTGGATAAAATTGAAAGGTTAAGTTTATTAAAAACCAATTAGTGTAAATACATTATGGTGTGAAGATAAAGTAGTAACCATTTTAGGTGTCAGGGGTGCATAAATACAAAGGCGACTGCAGCACAGACACCCATAGTCTGTGCTGCACTATCTCATGGATGACTTAAAGTAGGAATAATTTGTCCGAAGCCAGTTGTAACACAGCTGTCTGTAGTACAACCGCATTCATTTGTGTAAGGCGGTAAGTGCGAGAGAGATGCCGCGTCGGGAGAGGTGGCGCAGTAGCCATAGTTCGTCCGTTGATTGATAGATAGCGCTATTAATGGATTATATGTTTAAAATAAGTTACTTATTTAAGCTGTATATGATAACATTTATGATTAGTCCATCAGTTTAGTAATTATCCAACTTTTTATTATTGAAAAGTAAGTTTTTTAACATAATATTTTATCAAGCATTTAATTCATTAGAATTTATGAATGTATATGTCATTATCGGAAAAGGAGATGTGCCGCATTTAAAGTTGGTATAGATGCCGCATCATATTACATGTTAAAAACATAGACTTATACCTTAATTATGCAATTTTTTTTTTGGACTGTAAATTATGTCACGTAAATATAAAAAATCCATTAGTTGGATCAGGAAGAGCTCTCATATTAGTGAAGATTACGAAAATAATTATGATTGCGTGTATATTGAATGATTTGAAAAGTACTCAGAAACAAAAAAAATGTTCACTGGTTATGATCTATAAAGTGCCAAAAATGGTTACATATGGCATGCATCATGTATGGAGATGTGTGTAAAATACAAAATTTTTATTATGAACTATGCGGCGTCTCACCTTCTTTGATGCGGCATCTCTCTCATAGGTGCGGGAGAGACGCCGCTTTGCAGGCTCTACAAAAATGTTAATTATGAATCCATTATGACTCAAAATTTAAAATTATTTATAAATAATTTTAAAGAACAATGTTTACATTTAT
Organism: Brachynemurus nebulosus; assembly: GCA_035578155.1. Taxonomy (NCBI): domain Eukaryota; kingdom Metazoa; phylum Arthropoda; class Insecta; order Neuroptera; family Myrmeleontidae; genus Brachynemurus; species Brachynemurus nebulosus. The sequence continues at coordinate 69,782,712 of JAPWDM010000003.1, forward strand.
TGTGCACCAAATTTCAAATCAATTAAATGCATACTTTAAAAATTATCAAGTGTTTTCAAAATGTGCGGCATCTCTCCCGCATTCACCCTAGTAAGATAAAATACACACCCTTGGACTCTTTTGGGGAAAAAAATGGCAACTTATTACGAGGAACCTAAACGCCTCTCTGAAACAGCAAATAATTCTCACTAACTACTACTGTAATTCTTTTCAATTTCTAAGGGCAGTTTAGAATGAGTATAATACAAACCTACTCATCTCTGCAACAAATTTTGTGAGATGCTCTCCAAGCTTTCTCCAATAGGGACAACTTCCATATATCGCGATACGATTACAAAATATGATTTTTGCCAATATAACTTTCATAAAATTAATAAAACCGAAGTGTCACTCTCTGTTTATAATTTATTGCACGGCGCGGCGCGACTCGCGTATAAGCAAGCACTGAAGTGAAAGAACTCTATACATGTACATAGTATCTAATAGTAGTAGTGGTTCGGTTATGTTTATGGTAATTTACGAGTATTGTTGTACGTAGTAATGAAATTTTTATTTCATATTTATGCAATATTAGTAATATAAATAATAGTTATGACTGAATTGAATGTATGTATTTTGCATGGTCAAGTTCAAAGGAAGAAAAAAATAGAAAGTTGTACACAATTGATTCACTTTCTCTTTTCTTCTATTGGTAATTTATTGACGTAATAGATAGGAATTGGCGATAAGGTTATTGGGTAAAACTGTATTTTTTCAACAGAAATTATTTTAGTTCTAAAAAAACTTTGCTATGCTATTTTTGAACACGACAGAGATATTAATCGTGAATCACTACAAATTTATAGTTTAAGTTTTGGCTTTAAAATAGATTATATCTGCACAACATGAACCAATGTTTTCGCCTTCCTACGCTGGATTTCCATCAAACAGGAGGCGGCAGTAACCTATTTTTACCCAATCTTTAAAGTAGTGATGAGCTAATGTAAGACCAAGACCAAGACTTGGCAGTCTTGGTCTTGGTCTTGTTCTTGCATTAAGAATCTTGGTCTTGGTCTTGTTAGAGCAGTTTGGGTCTCGGTCTTGGTCTTGGTCTTGTAAAATGCAGTCTTGGTATTGGTCTTGGTCTTGCTAAAAATCTTGCACTTTCTTGCATTTTTTCATTAGCGAATTTTTTCCTTCTCAACTCAGAATTTTCTCTCTTTACGGTATTAATTATACTTTCAAACTATTTAAATAGTTTAGCAAGAGTCTTGCTTTTTTTACTTTTGTCTTGGTCTTGCTCACTTGGGTCTTAGTATTGTCTTGCAGCCATACTTATAGTCTTGGTCTTGGTCTTGCAAAAAATGCAAGACCAAGACAAGACTGCAAGACCAAGACTAATTTTGCTCATCACTACTTGAAAGTAATTCTGTGTTCAAAGTGTATATTATCTTAAATTTCGTGTGTTATCATATAATAAACGTGATGTTTAAAATAAGAATAACTTTAAGGCAAGGATAAGGCAATCTACTTCCTAATCATTTGTATAACTACGGAAATTACAAAAACTTTTTCGTAGCTTTTTTTGTATATGTCAAATCAGTCGTTAGAAAAAATTAATGGACCCAACAGACCCTATTTCACGCCTCCAACAGTCAAATAACGGCAAAAAATTAAAAGTAGTGCGGTTTCTTGTTCTTATAGTAAGAAGAAAAACAAGAAGTTCATTCCATGCATCCAAAGTTAACATATTTTATGTTTGCGCATGTACAGTAATTATAATTGCTCTGATTGTATTGAAATTTATAGGGGATCACATATTATGGCCTAACCCCCAAATGCTTTAAAGGCTTGAGCGAAAATATCGACATCTAATAGGATTTCACGGACTCACGACAGCGCCGTGGCTACAATTACTCTGATTTCGATAAAATTTGTTGGGAACCATCCAGGAACCAAATTGCACAATTTCTAAACATTCCATCAAAAACGATCGGATAGTTTCGAAGTTTTGCTATTTGGTGGGATCGTTTGATACACAAACGAGCAGACAAACGGATGGACAGACAGACACGAAACCAAAATTTTCATTTTGGAGGGAAAAAGATTTCATATTTTAAAAGTGCGTTCTAAGGAGACCGCCTTATTATAACAGAACTGTCGCTTTATCACCCCGCGTTATATAGAAATTGTGTTATATGAGACTTGATTGTCTCCTAAAAGAGAACTTAATAATTGTAAGATCTTAACAAAAATACCAAAGCAATGAGTAAAATATCCGCTCCAAATTTTGTTTAACTAGGTATTAAATTTTATAAGCTATAATTCGCTTATCAATTTTATTTATCAGTTCCACTAAAATATTAAATATCATTTTTAAATTCAAAATAACTTCAGGCGATTGTGATTTAAAAGTTGTTCGAATTTCTAACAGAAAAAATATTCTATTAATTAGCTAATATTAGCTAATTAATTTATTGTTATGACTATTGCTTATCAAAATAGAAAAAAAATTTAGGTTCATTTTACTATGGGAGTGTCACCATATATAAGTAAAATTTGTTTAATAAAATTGAGATTAATTCCGATTTTATTACTTTATAACTAACGGCTATGCATTACAATGATTAGGCTCGAGAAATAAATATTGAACAATTTATCTAATCTAGTTTTGATATCATATAAATCGTTAATCTGTTGTAAATCTTAATACATAATTAATCTATGGAAATCTGGATTTATCCAGTTTTTTGGATAATTAACTGTTAATTTTCATATTCATCTGCAACTAAGCGTGCACATCTTTAATGGACGAATGCTTGCTTACATATTTAAAATTTTATTTGCGCCGTAAAAATTTGCTTGGACCTTTGGACTTCCTCCACAATTTACCATATGTATGACTCACTCTAATATATTTACTTGGAATCACTTGAATTAAAGTAGGAATGTGTATTTTGCATGTGTAAAGTACTTAAAAATAATCCTTGAACTTCTCACCATGCAGCATATAATACAATTCTATTTACTTATTTTAAGTACCTACCTCTGTTTCCAAAGAAAATACAATATTTAACAATTACCGTCAAACGGAGTTAAATTGACTTTAGGGGTAACGTAGTTAGTCTGAGATAGTCAGGTACGAAAGTATATCTCAAAAAACAAAAATTTTCTTTTATCAAAAATTAAATAATGTATTAATATTCTTCAGATATTATATTTATATTATACCACTTGCTTTTTTTTTTTAATTTCCGCACGCTTATGTTGTAGCAATATAAAAACATTATTGAAAAAGCGTTGTAAAAACGTTGTAAAATGATGTTTATAAATTATATTTCAAAAACGGCGCGCGGTCTATAATTTTTATTTGTTATTAAATATGGTTTGTAACTTTGTATTTTATAACATATTAAATTTTTATCAAACTCCTTTGACACGTTTTCATTTTATTCAAAAAAATCGTGTGAATATGTCAACTTCCCATAAGAACCCGTGTTAAAATTGCAAAACTTTGAAATCGTTTTTCTCAAAACTGGGGTGATCAATTTTTTTTTTTCGGTAAGGGCTCGTATTACTGGCGTTGAATTAATGAAATATCTAGGGAAGTTTCGTTAAAATCCTTTGAAGAAATCGTTTTATCGACGAACTACCTTAATGTAAAATGTTTTCTTAATAAAAACGATAAACCGATTGTCAAAAGCCGTTTCTTATTTAATTCCATGATCGCTGAAATACTTTCGCGACCTGGTCTTTAAAAAATACTACTCTAATCAGTGTAGAAAGTTTGAAAATCAATGAAAACCAACATTGCGAAAGTTAATGTCCTTTTATGGAAATGGAAATTTCGCCAGCTGGGGATCATACGAGATTACTCTTACTTTTTAAACGAAGCTTATTGTTTTAATAAAAATAATTAAAATTTAACATATGAGTTGCATACCTATCCATTGATTTAAAATTAACTTTCATTAAAAAATTTTTTGTTTCAATTGGCAGAAACTAATTAATGCGATTTTTAAAAAATCTTAAAGAGAAATTTTTTTTGGATTGTTTTGATTGAAGAGGATACTTACTTATATGGGTAACTAGGTGAAAAATTTTAATAGAAATAATGCCAATTAATTAAAAAAATATCTCTAGAATGTGATCACCAATTAAGATTGCGCACACATTTTGATATGTATAACATTTTTGTGTAGTTAGTGATTCATATCTTTAACGCCTCTCGCAATGTTTTTATACATTTTAATAGGAGGTAAAATTGTTTAAATAATTGCGATTGAATGATAATAATTTCTATTTTTAATATTTATATTAAATATTTTCTCATCTATTTTTCTTCTTTTTATCTTTACGAGTAAGAATAATTTGGTGTAAATATAGAAATCCGTGATTCAGGGGCGGATCCAGCTCTCAAAGTAGGAGGCAGTCACTTTTCTTTAAAAGTCGTCACCAAAATAAAATTTTGATTTTCTCAGAGCAAATCATAATTATTGAAGTGATTGGAATTGGGTTGACTGATTGAATTAAAGTAATTTGGGTGCGAAATTTTCATTTTTGCTATAAAAATTACCCAATTACATTTACAAATGTGACTGATCGAAACGAAGACTTTTTTCTGGTTGTCCTATCTTTCTAATTTTGGTAAAAATGAAAAAAAGAACTTCAAAAACCTATAATTCGCTTCCAGTTTAATCATTTTTTCATTTTACTTACGCTTTTTAGAGAACTGAAAAATTTTGGTAAACTTGATGACGTCACCAAAATTTAAAAAATCCTTCTTTCTCAAAGCAAACCATACTGAAGTGATTTGAATTTGCAGTATCAAAATACAAATTTTATAAAACTTATTATTTGATAAATTAAGGATACATTTATTGTAGAAAAATTTATAATTCTTGTATTTGAAAGGGAATAAAAAAAAAAGAGTACTATAACAGAGAAATTTGTAGAAAACTTTGGTTAGAGGTTGCGGAAGCATTAAATGTTCCTTCATTCATACGAAAATATTGAAAAAGTTGTTTTTGTCTATTTTCAAATGTGGAAATAATTTCCTAAATTCATCACCAGTAGATCTTCTATTGTATAATTCAGAAACCCAAAAGTTTCGAATTCGCATTTTTCATCAAATAATAATTAATTATATTGTTATCGGGAAACAAATAATCTCTTAACAGATTCATTTTTGAAATAAATTTACGTAAGTATACGGTAACAGTGTGACCACTTTATCTTACGACAATAGTCTCACGACTACATCAGACAAATTAAGTCGTACGTACCCGCTTCCAATGTGACCTTAGCCTTAGCGCCGAACGACTCTAACAACAGAAACGCATTATGTTTGTTAGTTTTATCAATTCCGCACCTGTGTGAACAAAGAGAGCTCTCTCATTATAAATTCGTTCGATTCTATTTTAAAAAAAAAAATTGTATATTTGCAAAAAAAATTTTGATGTTTTTACAATTGATTTATGTAGAATGAAAGTGGTTACTCTTTTCCAAAGTGTTTAAGCGGAAGAGGAAATAAAAATACAAAAATTTATTTTCGTACCGTCATCAATGTTGAAATCGATTCTTTGAAATAAGTTTACGAAATCCAGTATCTATAATTGTTTTAGTTTTTATTGCGAAACCTGTTCTGATTTTGGTTATCTAGTAAGTAGATGTTGGGTAAAAATAATAGTTGGGATCTCAATATCGATATTTTAATCATATAGTATAGGCCATGATATTGTATGGGGGTCTTGTCTTTATTATATAAGCTTTTCCTTTCAAGATTGTATTCTTTGATCAAATCGAACAATAATGCATTAATTAAATAAAAATTAGCATTATTCGAATTATTTGGGAAAACCCATTTCAAGACAAAATTTGATCAGTTTGAAATTGTGTAAATATATCTCAAGGAGAAGGCAGTTAGATACTGAATATTGCAGTTAATTTTTACAACACAGTAATAAATTGTCACAACATTTTTGATATTCAAAGGTTAAGTTACTCTTAATATAAGTTGGATATATATTTGTAGAGTTGACCGGGGTAAATGTGAATTGGGGCAATTGTGAACGGCACCTATAATTTCTAAAATAACATTTTGTTAAAAATCAAATCTTAGTTAAAAATCAAATCTTAGTATGTTTTTCTGTCCTTTCTTAATATGCTATTAAAATTACATAACAATTCTCCAAGTATTAGTATCTTTTTTTTTTTATTTTAAAAAAACCCTTGCAAAATTTTATGTATTTTACATCGACCAATCCTCAAAAAAAATTTTTTTTAAATACATTTTCTTTTTTTAAAAGGTAAAAAATGATTAAAAGTACTTCTAAAGAAGTGGTCTAAACCCTGAGGGGTTCCTCATTAACTGCTAAAGAAATTGGTCAATTTATTACCAATTCACAATTACCCCATGATTTTAAAATTGTGGGGTAATTGTGAACGTCATTCACGAATGCCCCCATTCGATCAAAAATTTCAGTAGTGTTCTTTTCAGAGTTGAAAATGTTGATGAAGATGCTGGTGACATTATTGTACAAGTTTCCGTTGCACAAACAATACAAAAAAAAAAAAAATTGTGTAAAGAGTGATGTTTTGTGTATCAATCTTCGAAATTATTTCTGTGCTCCCTTATCCAATAACAACTTACAAAAACAGAAAAATTACTTGTTTTCAATGTCTTTGTGAGTGTCCAAGGGCAATAGGATTAATACAAAACTATTTTTTTTTTTCATTTACAGTATTAGACCTAATAGATTGTTGTTTTTTATTCATGTTAACTAAATGTATCGCCTTGAAAAACTCTCATTTTCCTTGTTTTTGTGTGAAAATCTTGTAATTTTTTTATTTTTTATTTGATAAAATGACAAAATATCATTTTTAGTTTGTAATAAATTTGTTCCTTCAATTTTTGTTATTTTTATTGAACCTTGATTTTTGGTACAAATTTGAGGTATTGATAACTTGCATTAAACAAAGAGAAATTGTGACCGCTAATATGATGAAAAATTTGAAAGTGGGGTAAATGTGAAGAATTTAATTTGGGCTTTACTCTGATGTACCTCACTTCTCACGGCATTCACTTTTACCCCAAAATTCATAAGATTTGCAAAACCGCACCGGGGAAATGTGAATGCTTTATAAAATTTTTGTTTCTCATACGAACTTGCTCAAAATTTGTGTGGTGCATCCTGAATAATGTAGAATTTAAAAAAAATCAACCATAATGTGATATATAAAATAGAAAATACTTAAAACAATCTTTTATCTCAAATCATGAAAATCCATTCACAATTACCCCGGTCAACCCTATATAATATATCTATACATATACAGGATAAAAATAATTAAAAAAAATACAGAATTATAACGAATAGATAATTATATTTTGCTATTCAAAAAGCAACTCTAATGATGAATTATTAAAATGACTACACATAACCTTCAATGAAAATTTTATACAATTAAATGTAAATTATGTTGCGTTACAAATAAAGATTTATTTTGTGAATCACTGAAAATAATGTACATAATATTTATTTATTGCACGTGAAAACTACGCGAGAAAATTTTTACAAAAAACATTCTTAAATTTGTAAGAGGCAATTTAGTCATTAGACGATTACATAATATTATTAATACAACTCGAGAGATATTTTGAAATTCTGAGTGTTTCGCTCCGCCTCGCAAACGATTCCAAAGTAAAAACCTTTTGAATCATTTGCGATCCAGGACACTGGACGACAGTTCTAAACCTAACTTCATTTTTTTGGGATTTTTCAAGTCCATTTTGTTCGTTCGAAAGTTCATTTTTTCTTGGATTTCAATAGTATTTAATTGAAATTTGCTCGACGCAACGGTTTATTTTGGGTTCTCCTTGGACTTTCTTTTTGGAGCCAAGTTTGGCATATAAAATAGCTTATATTAGATGGGAATGGATGTTTCAATGAACCTATCCTTCAATGGAAGCATTTTTTAGAAGTTCTCGAGATTAAGCCAAACAAATAAATTAGCCAAGTCGCAAACTTTACGTTTTTAAAATGATTTGAATATTCTTTGGGTTTAATTCTAAAAAATTGAAAATCATTTAAAAAAAAAATGAACTACATAAATTAGTAGGTTACCTTCTCAACTTAAATGCTGATGAAACCGTAGCAGATTAATTCGTTTTTATGGTTTAACATTACTGAACAGAAAATTCAGAAATTTACGGTTTTCATTGACATTTTTACAATTATGTTTATCTAGTTTCTAGTCTCAAATTGAAAACAATTAGAATACATTCACCTCTGCAACTCCATCATTACTCATTCCATTCATTATTTTCTTGTAAACAAGCCGCCTTAATTAGATAAAAACACATCAAGGAGTCATAAATATCTTTCTAACATTGTACCTTTCACTATATTACTTCGTGTTACTTTACTATTAGCGCTATTTGGTTTAGTTTGTTTAGCTCGAATCAACTCGTTTCATAGAAATGCAGGCCAAGGTATTGGTAATATGAATTTTTCAAACTAAAGAAAAAAACTTATTTGTTATAGATATTTGTTAATTATTAATTTAAATTAACAATATTTTAATAATAGAAATATTTTTTTTGTGTGACTGCGGTTTTGCAACTGGGACAAATAGTTATAAGTACTTACATACACCAGTCATTATAAGTTATTTAAAAAAAAGAGTTGATTTTGATAATAGAGTTCAGAAATTTAAAGTATACCTACAGAATTTTCAATAGTAATAAGTCGTTCAGATTTTAAATCTATTTTCTCTATGGTTTTTTACAGACAAAATTAGGGAATTTTCCTTAATACAGGAAAACAATATATTTATTTTTATAAATTACAGAATTATGTTATTCACTATTCGGAACTGAATCAAATTAGTTAGATTTTGTTGATATAAAATTTTAAAAACACATTAGAAAGTCACAAAGTGTTACATAAAAAAATGGAATTAGTTCTTAAATCAATAGGTTGTACTAATTTCATTAATGTTTTATGGGAATTATTATATTGTTATCAAATATGACTGTATTTTTGCAATTATAAATACGTTATTAACTAAACCAAACAAACAAATGTTTCTTCCGGATTTTGATTATCTGATGGTTTACTTACTAAATATTATTGTAATTAATGGTACTAAAAACTAAGAACCGTGTTGACTTAGGTATAAAAAGAAAATTGAACAAAAACACACTTAATAGAAATATAATAATATTGCATCGGAACACCAAAGCCGAATACACAAATGCTACAACTTGACAAATAGAAAATTATTCTTAGCTCGAATTTTGAGATGCTCTCGCTAAATCTGCTATATTCGAAACTAATTCTATATGGAAAAGTTCTAAAAATATTCTAGCACTACTGTTCTTTTATTTTTGTTTAAATATTCAGTCATAATCAATTCAAAATTAAAAAGAAAAAGATTTGCAATTTAATATTAATTAATTTTTTTTTCATTCTTTATCATTTTAAAATCAACTAAAATAAATGAAATATGCAATTCTGGATTTTTCATTTGCTTTTCTTTATACTGTCATGAATATTTCTAATATATTTTTTCCTATCGCCGGCACATTTTCATATCTTGACAGTTAGTAATAAATATATAACCGTGATCAGTAATAATTTTAATTGTAAATTGATTTAAACAAATTATCAAATCGATACACGACTGAGCGCCGGCTTCTGAACAAAAAAAAAAGATTATTTGTTATAAACAATGTGAACAACAATCACCAGGTAGTTAATTAAATATTTAAATTATTCAATTGGTTGGAAGACGTGATTTTATGTGCAGCCATTAAAATAATTACATTAATTGTTCAGAAAGGAAGATACTATGTATATGTTTATTGTTTTGTAATAATGCAGTCATGTCAAAAAATGTGTGCTAAAACACTACGAGTTTAAAAAATTCGGTGAATGAATATTTTTAGATTTGAAAATTTATCTGAAAATGCAGAGTAGTCTAGAAATGACTTACGAGTCTATTTTAAGTCTGCCGAATGAATCTAATATGTGCAAAACTGTTTATTTCTGTTACAATAACGCCTAGAAATGGTTTCGAGTCGGTTTTTGATGTATATCTTTCGAGAGGGTATTATAACAAGTTTAAATTTTAGGTAATACAGCTGACTCTCGTTAATTCGAATCTCGAGGGACTCTTAAAATATTACGAATTATCGAGTGTTTGAAATGTCAAATGGTTCGATCATAACAAAAACAAAGGCTCGTGTACGATGATATGTACAAGTTTGAACTTGTCTCAAAATGTACTTACAATTTTTCTGTTTCTTTCTCTCTGCAACTTTGAATTGTCGAGTGTTTGACGCTGATGAGTTCGAGTTAAGCGCCGTTTTGTTGCGGAGCAATGATTTTGTCGTTCGAATTACCAAGTGCATAAAAATGTATTGATTTAGTTCGAAATATAAAGAGATTTTGTAGGGAACTCGTGATAACTTTGAATTATAGACAGGTTCGAATTATCGCAGGTTTGAAGTAACGAGAGTCGACTGTACCTTTAAGTTCTATTTACTTAGGGTTTACTAAAAATTTGTTTTCAAGGGGTGAGCTACGTTTTAATATTTAAAATAACTTTTCCCAAAGCTTTTTCTTAAAAAAAAAATACTTTTGATGTGTATTATCGAAGAAGTGGGCGTTTATTCTGCTTAGATGTTGTTTTATCCATATTTATATGGTTTTCGGCATAGGTTTATTAGGCAAATGCTACTTGATGTTAGATGTTCTATTGCCCCTAGAAGTATATTGCTTGATAATTCTAGTTTAGACTGTACAGAAGACCATTTTAAGTTGTACTTTCCATCAGTGTCAAAATAATTTTTTTATTACTCATGCGGGAAAAGTACTAACTTGGCGCACACATTTCTGTACGCAAAATAGCTGTTTACCCACTGTACTCTTCTCACATACTTTTTTGCGTGCGGGAAGTAAACTTTTCACGCGCAAATTAACAATACAACACGCAAAGCCGCCTCTTGATTTTTCATTTAATAAATATTTCATAATTATTTCTACAGAAACCACCAAAAAAGTAATTTAAACAATAATTAATTCAGAAAAAAAGACGAACACTTAAAAATATTATTTTAAAAAGTAATAAAAATGTCAAAAATAGTAATAATAATAGAAAAAAGTATGTCAAATTCGTAATAAAAAATAGTATGTGCAACTCGTGCGGGATTGTCGATTGCACAATATACTATTAACTAAAAACTCCAGGTAAAAATGCTTTTGACTTGTCAGTAAACATTGCTATGGGCCAATTATTCTTAGTTAAAAATATCTATTATTGACCATAGTCTCTAAAGTTAAAATTATTTTCAACTAACTTTGCTATTCGTAAGTAGTTTTTACTAGCTAAATATTATGAAAACCAGAACAAAATTACGGGAATTTGCTTTTAAATTCCACATTTTTTTTATCACCATATTATGCAGAAATGTGTAGGTAGGTTAGGCCTCTCCTACGAACGTTGCGCCCCCTCTAATATGATTGACGAAGTTTCATTTCGTGGTAAAAAGGGAAAAACCGATCCACCTGCACATAATAATCCGTATGAATTGATTAGCTTAAAACTACTTGATGACGAATTTCTTAAAATTAATACGTATTGAGTTTATATAATTGATTTCAATTGTTTTGCGCTTTATCATAAATCAATCACGTGATTCGAGATTTTGCTTAGCTGAATAAGAAAACCACATAATTTAGTTAAAAGCTCTTTAGAATATCCACTATTATTGTTAGAATAATAGATAATATGGTTTTAATACAGTATAACATGTATAAATTCTAAGAAATTTTTTTGATGATATAATTGTTAGACTGAAGGTGAAAGTACATGTGAATATACATTTATATTCAGTTTTAAGTATGTACAGCGTTTTTTGCTTTTCATTGAAATAATAGGTGTGTCCGATTTTCATATTAAATTAATGTTATTTTTCATAGACGTTAAGGTGGCTTAGTCGCTTTTTGTCGTGTAAGGCTGGTCGTTCATTGGTTGCGGACCTTTGTCGTTCGGTGGAAATGATATGTCTGCTGTCCGTCCACTAACCCAATATTCGTCAGTATTCTTCTTTTTATTTTTCTTTTCTCAAGCTATAGATGCTATAAAAATACGTAAAAAACAATTTATGGCACGTAATATGTAAAGATACATACTTATAATTGTAATTTAGCTTCAATTTCGTCTCAGTAGAAATAAAAATCTCATAAAATGGACTTCTTCGCGCGAAAAAATTCAAACAAAATTGGATTTGTTCGCACGCTGCAATTATACGCACGGAAACGCACGAACGAAACGCTTTCAATGGATGAGGATATATAGTTTCACAGCTGTTTGGATCGATCGTCTGTTTTCATGCGTATTCGTCCGAATTAAATTTCGCACGTCTCCGCATCCAGTGGACGGCCAGGCTAATGATTGCATGACTTTTTTTACAATAATATTAATACATACCATATCTTATATTAAAGCCAATAAGAAATATATTAATACTGTTAGTGTCTCTTAAAAAATTGGGTATTATATTAGAATTTGAAGCTGAAAATTGTATTATTGGTGGTAAAATATTACATGGGGTTTTTTCCACACTTAATTTTACTCCTTAATGGTAGGTTATCTTGCTTATGACTGTTTAAATTAGTTTTGATATATCACACACCTCGGCGATAGCACAGCCATACTCATAATTCCATAAGAGATGTGGCTGTGTTATCGCCGTGGTGCAATATGTATTGAGTTAGTCATTTCACGGCGCGTCCACCGTCATCAGTAGTTGTGTATATTTAGAAAACGAAAATGTTTTCTTGCAGGATCGGGTATTTTCATGTACTTATTAGTGTTGTTGAAAATGCTAATAAATTTCCCAAACGAAATTTGTCCATATATATATATATATATATATATACCGTTCGGGTCTCATTTTTGCAGCATTTTCTCTATCATTAAAGGCAACTTATCGAACTTATGTTGTAAAATACTGTACTAGACAAAAATACAAGATTAAACCTAAGTTCCCAAATAATTTGAATTCAAATTATTTGGGAACTTAGGTTTAAAATTGTTAAAATAATTACATATATCCCAAAAAACCATATTATACAAAAATACAAGAGTTACTAAGGTTCAAGGTAGAACCCGTAGTAATCTGTAGTAGTAAATTATTTCACAGCACTTTCATTGTTATTAAGTAGGAAGGCTCCGTAGACGGGATATAAAGAAAGAGGTTAAAAGTCTATATTTCAGCCTAAAACTTTTCCTAAAATAAAGGCAATTTTTTATTAAAAATTTTAATTTTTTTTTAATGTTATTGGAATAGACGCCCTTAATAATTAATTATAATTTATTATATTATCTACTGTTAATATATGTCAGACAGATTGTCATAATGTGATAAGGCTTTGATGGATAATAATATTAATAACACAGTAGACACGTATGTAGATCTGTCTGATAAATCATAAGATTTTAAAAAAAAATGTTTTTAGGGAGTATATTATTAAGTTGTGAATTCGGGTCAAAATTTGATCGTAACATTTAAATCGACAAAGTAATGGCATATTGTACATTTAATTAGATTTAATGAGGTGCTTATCAAAACTGAAAAGTCTGATTATGGGCTAGAGATCTTAGCAGTGTAATAATTGAGCTCTGTAAGTATCAAAGTTTGAATGTATTTTATAATCTACAAAACAATTATTTTTTCGGAAAAATGGGTATCATAAAACTTCATTATTTATTTTTATATAATCAATTACTGAAAATATTTCTAGAACGTATTTTCCAAAATATTCAATTCAAGGTATTTGTCCAAAGTCAACTCTTGATTGTCACTAAATTTTCTCATGAATGTTTGAGACTTCCAATATTTTCACCAAATATATATATATATATATATATATATATATATATATATATATATATATATATATATATATATATATATATATAATTTTTAGTGATTTAGTGAATGTTTCGGTTTTATTCAGTTAAACAAATGCCGAGTCAAAACAAACATTATACTACGCTATCTGATGTGTTGAGTCAGTGTCCATTTATAACACGGGTTTCTTTCTAATAATTCCGTACTGCGCAATATAAGGAAGTCCTACAGTAATCTTATTTTTATGAATTAAAATCCTTTTGATCGATTGAAAATTGGATTGCGGTGCAACAGGAAAAAATGGATTAAAAATGTTTAATGGTGCTTTTTATGTATTTACCTAAACAGATAAAAAAATAAATAAACAAAGGGATATATTAAATATTTATTTAATCTTTTTCATTGACGAAACGAAAATTGTGTAGTGTTTATTTACAATAAAAGAATTTTTTTAAATCAAAAATAATTTTTAATCATTTTCAAAAGGAATTAAAAATTGCAGTGGTAAAATCAAGGGGTCAAACTAGTATGTCTACCAAACTGCCCGCTGTAACCAGCGAGTGACGTAACACAGCACGAAAATTATCGATACCGAAAATAACGATATTTTCAAAATGAATGGAAACCTAATAAAAACCTTACTTACGATAGTCCAACTTCAGAACCACTTATTGTGACATTATTACCCACTGTCAATGTGTTAATATTAAAAATGAGTGTATGTTAACTAGTATGTAATTTAAGAGGGTGACTCACCACCTCTCCAATGTTGCTCAAACTGAATTTTGAAATCGAAAATTTTATTTCTACGATATTCCAAATGTCTTAAACTATTTTCCATCAAGAAGAATTTCTTGAACTACCCAAGTAGTAGGACTATTCGACACAGTCACCCCCTAGTTAACTACCACTAGACTTAATATTAGGACATTGAGCAAAAACAGGTCAATTAGATTTTCTGACGTAGATTTCAAATCTGTAAACAGAATTTTTATATTGTTTAATTTTCATCCCCTTTTTGCAAAATTAAACCTTAAATTTTAACCCCCAGCCACCCCTGTTGACACAATTTGAACGATAGATAGGTATGTCTTTAAAAAAGAGCAATACTGCCAATTTAAACTTTTGCTCTATCTCTTATCGTTTTCGAGATATTTAAAAAATTAAATTTTTACCCCAAATTTTGGAGGGCGATTTCACCCCTTCAAACCGTTTTTCCGCCGATAAAAAAAATACGTGTCGCTTATTTTTTAGTGTTCTACAATATATCTACGTTTCATCAAAATCGATAGGTCCGGCCTCGGGCCCTTTACTTGTGAGAAAAATGATGCGGACACCATGAGTCGTGAAATTTTACTTGGTTTAACATAAGATGTAATTTGGTAATGTTGTCTCTAGTAGGTACAGTTGCCTAATTTCCGGTACTACTTTTCAGTTTCAGCAAAATAAAACTTCAAATTAATTTCTGTCGTATAAAATATATATTCTTATAATCTGAATTTCAATGTCCTGACAGTCAAAATTAAGAAATTTTTAACTAGACTTTGATGTTTGGTGACAATTATAGTTTTTTTTTGTTTTGGCCCTGTTGAAAAAAAGGGCTTGGGCGTACCTACCTGTCAAATTTAACATTTTTATAATCATGACTAATAAACAAATCAAGAATGCAAATAGATAAAATTTAAAGATTACAATTTTAAAATCAACAATTATTAATATTATGGATTTCAATTGTCACGTGTTTAATTGCGACAAATTTATACATTACGTAAGTATTTGTTTTGTGTCTATATTGTCAAAACTACGCAAAATATTTTAAATATGCAATGACGAAATATTTGCAATTAGATAACTATGAACGTGTTTTGCCAGTTTTTCAAAATTTCCGAATTAGCAGTAAAAATGTCAATATATTTTGCTTTGTAATTGTCAAATGTGTATTTGTAAGCTACGGAGTCTTAAAGTTTTTGCAGCTGTGCTAAATAATTTTCAAAAGTACTTGACGCAAGATTTTTTAAAATTATTTATTTAATTATTTGCAAATTTTTTTTATCTTCATATATTGTTTTATATTATTGAATTCATTTTACTATTTTAAAGAGTGTTTATTTATTATTTATTAATATTTCTATATATATTAATCGGCTAATGAACTTTATGAATAATACAATTTTGTCTCTCAAAAATAATAATATCCTCTATTGAAAAAAGCGATTTATTATGGTACACCCTGTCTATACAAAAAAGAATGATAATGAGGTCAAATTCTTAATAAATGTTTTTATTGTTATTGACATCCAAAAATGTGTGGGTGTCCAAAATCTTCTCCACTGTTGATTGTGAAAATATTTGGCACAAGTGAATTCATCAGCCTACTTTTGGTAGCTAAAATTTCGTAACATTTTATTGTAAAAGTACACTGTGATTTTTTTTCAATTTGGGATTATGTAAAGTGTAAAAATCCTTGACCTTATCACACATATTGCCAACATTAACTTTTAGACAGTAACAAGAGGAAAAGAATGTTGCATAAGTTGGAATTAAAACAGAACCACAAACTTTTTTACATCGACATATAAAAAAGTTATATAATAATTGATAATGGTATTAAAAACGTAATTAGATATTATTACTTCAAGCTATTTGTCAGATGAGCAACAACTAAGGTCAGATTTTTTTTAAGGAAAAGATTTTCTTTAGATTAAAATGATGACATATGCAATTTTAAAAATAGCTAATATTATATAATACACTTTAAATATGTACTTTTCATTCGCGAGCCAAGGAAGTCACAATTAATATTACAGTGTATTTTTCAGATGTTTCTTATGTACTTAATTAAAGAAATGTTTGAGGATAGAAACATTTTTTCAGCACTCTTACCATAATATTCTCTAATACAAACAGTTAATACGTTACAATTCATCGTATTCTCAACCATACGCTAACTTAATTTGGTTAAATTTATAGTTAAGGGGGACCACTAGTGTGACCGCCTGAAAAAAGGTGGTTTTTGGGATTTTTTTAAAGAAAGCTACTGTATGGAATGTTTTAATATTTTAAGGATATATTCGTTGATATATAATAAATTCCTAATAAAAATTTTGGACCAAAAAATTGAAAATTCAGTGAGTTATTCGCGATCTCCCAAGGCTCCAAAAAAAAGTCCCTCCACTGCTGCAGTGATAGCGACCTTCAGAGTGCCTGAAATCAAAAAAAACCAAAACGTCTATTAAACTAGACTAGGTATTGCACGTACCATGAACCTCAAAACGAAAAAAAAAGTTGAAATTTAACAAAATGGCGGAGTTTTTAAAAAAAAGTTTCAAATTTTGCGCGAAAATTTGATGATTTTTGGCCTGCAAAAATTACATTTTTATTCGATCAAAAAACTGGAGGTTCATGGCACAAAGAAACATATATAAAAGAAGCTGCTATAAGAATCAAATCGATCGGATGATTTGTCTTCGAGTTATAACTGCAGCAAATTTGAAAAATGTAGTTTTTCTTTACCTTACTTTTTAGTTTTAATCACTGAGCATTTTTACTAAAATTACTTACGATGTACTCTCTATAACGGTCATAGTAAAACTAGATGGGTCGTTTAAATGTGCCAGGGTCTAGCTACTCCACAACAAGTGACTGGCAGCCACGTCCAGAAGCTCCCGAATTATCAACTTTCATACATTTCTCAGTACCTCAAAGTTAACAACGAAAATCAGAATCCTCTCTTCAGATGGCTGTAACTTAAAAACTATTTGAGATATGGACTTGAAATTTTAGTATGTTATTTTTACAGGCATAGACTATCGAAAAATGCAATTTTCCAATTTTTTTAAAATGTCACACTAGTGGTCCCCCTTAACTGTTTACAAATTATAATTAAGATTTATTCCAATTTTTTTTCACTTATTATTACACGAGAGGTTTGTATTTTTTCGAATAAATTTGGGTTTGTCTGACGAAAATTTGTTGCCTAGCAATTTAACGCGAAGAACTGTCAACTAACAAAAACGCGACAGCGAAACTGAAGCAAGAATTGTTTTCAGGCAAGAAATTTGAGTTGAAGAAAATTCAGATTTATTCAGTACAAAATATAAAACTTAAATGTAATACGGTAAGACAATTTAACGAATAAAATAAATTAGTATAATTCATATTATTATTTAATAAATTGTTGCTATGGTTCTGAAATCAGTTAAGTTTACCAATACGAATTTTTATTTCGTTTTTATCGTATTTACCTACAATTAAATGACCAACGAAATGTTTTGTACCATTTTTTTCGCTGTAAAAATCTTTTTTTCCATGGTAAAAATGAAAAAAACTACAATATTCTTATGGGACTGGATACACATTAGCTAAATTGTCTTTATAAAAAAAAAAAAACAACCTAATATTTTTGAAACGAACGAAAAGTTTTTTCCAAAAATTTTTATTGCCTTAGTAGTTAGACGATCAAAACAAAACTTATAATCGATACAGAAAAAATTATTTTCCATAATAAATATGTTAAATCAAGTTATCACTTTTTTGATTCAGAAGTAATTGTTTAATTAGGTATTATATAACCACCTATTTGATTGGTAGTTTTACAATTAAAAATCAAATTTATAATCGATATGGAAAATTATTTCTTACATTAAAAAAATAAAAATAAAAATAAATCAATATACACTTTTTTTTTAATTTGGGAATAATTGTTTAATTATTATTTATACAATCACATTCTTGATTAGTAATTAGGTATTTTGTGCCAGCAAGGTCATATATAGATAAATCTAGAATAATAGTAAATGAACAAAAATTATTTTTTATCAACTGTATCATCCTAAAATATTTAATCTATTACCGAGCCAAAGTTTCACTAGTAATTGAAGAGGTGGATTCCAAAAGGCGCTAAGTCACTTTTTGCAATTTTTCAGGAAATGTAAAAAATTATCTAGGTAGGCAAATGTAGTAATCTGTTTAAATTATTTTCAAGTTCGTAGGTAATAATTATTATTGATGTTATTTATTTGTTCTTATTTATACATATAATTTTCAATAGATTATATTGAAAAAAAAAACCTTTAAAAAGTTGGGTTGAGTTGGTTAAAATAAACCTAGTTTGTTTAAATACAGATATATTTTATTCAAGAAACATTTTAAACAGTGCATTATTAGCTATTTCATTTGTTTGACATAACAGAAAATCTGTCTACAAGCAAATTTGGAAAAAAATACCAGCTATTATTGAAAAAAAAATGCAATGGTTTACGAGTAAATTTGACTTAGAGCGTTTTGAAATAAAACTGTCACTGATTTAGCGCTTTTTTGGAAAACATTCCATTTTTCATCATTCATTTTACAGTAGACTAAGCTCATTTTGAAGGGTGGCACTACGAAAATCGTGTAGAGCTGGACTTGAACATTCTGTATCAACTAAAATCTCACATTAAACAAAAAATGACTTAGCGCCTTTTGGAATCCACCTCTTCAATTATAAACAACCACAAAATTTAAAAGTTTCCCTCATATTTGCCATGAAAACTCGAAATTGTGTCGAAATACTGTAAAAGTAGTCAACTTTGCCTATTGGAGACAACTTTTCCAAACCACACTTTGTGTTTAAAAAAAAAATAAAGTTTAATGCTTCAGAATGTTCGTAACATTTTTCAGTGAATATTTTTAACAAACTGTTGGTGTTATATTAATTTTCTTGGCATTAGCAGCCCTTATTTCTTCCGATCATTATCATCTTCATTCGGTTCAAATTTAAACCGAAAATGTAGATAATGTTGGTTGAGTTTATGGTACTCAACAATAAAATTCTAGAACAATCATATATTTATTTACACCCAGTTACCCGCATATAATTAGGTACTTATTAATAAAAAAAATTCTAAAAAACACTATCAATAAATCTTTTCATATCAAAGCACATACACATACACAACAAAGACACCTCTTTTATTAACATGACATGTTAATTATAAATTATTATATGCAAATGATTAAAGTTATTATTTAATATCATGTACCTAATTGAATAATCGATTGTTTTCAGTAAATTATATTTTAATTATTCATTCTGAAATAAAAAAAATGTACTAATCATGAATAATTGTATTAATTGTTGTTATGCATTAAGATTATTATATAAGCATTCGTTTATGGGCCAAATAAATAAATAATGCCGCTGCTACACGATGCTACGAACACCTTCCAACATTCGACGTTGGATGGTTCATAGCATCGTGTAGCCGTTGTTCGAACCTACGAGTGTCCAATGTCGAGCGTCAAACATTCGCATTTGGTCGTGTCCCGTTCGATGTCGGTATTCTTGCACCGAGTCAAAGGGATGCTTCGAACGTTTGAAGGTCAATGTTGGTTGTGTTCGTTGGTTGCGCACGACTCGTTCATGTGAAGAGAGACAACATCAGTGTATAACATTAGAGATAACATCAGACAGATAACATCTTCGTCACGTTTGTCCCAACACATTATACAAGAGAGACAACATCAGTGTATAACATTAGAGATAACATCAGACAGATAACAGCGTTGTCGACTGAGTACCAACACATAATCATTCGTATTGGATCAAACATTCGACTCACCGTGTAGCAGATACATTCGTCGCACCAACTATCGAACTTAATTGCCTCAAACGTTCGATCGAATGTTGGAAGGAACGTTCGTAGCATCGTGTAGAACCCGCTTAATCCGTATTTTCCTAATTTTTTTTTAAGAAAATTTCGAGAAAATTTTCTTTGATGTTAAACTGCTTACTGGATTTTACTTTTTAGTAGAAAGATGATCATTTCAAATTATGAGGACATTGAAGGACACTGATACTTCTCAAATTAGGCTTTATTAAAGTGATTTGAATAAATTGGTTGGTCGAATTAAGATAATTTGGGGCGAGGCATAACCTTTTTATTAGTATGACTGATTTGACAAAGATCAGTTTTCTTGTAGTCCCACGTATCCAATTTTGGTAAAAATGAAAATTTATCATTCGCTTCCAGCTTCATCATTCCACCATCTTAGTTACGGTTTTTAAGACACTGAAAACTTTTTTGGTAAGCCTGATGATATTATCAAATTTAAACGTATTCCATTCAGGAGAAGAGATCATAATTGAAGGGTACAGGGGAAAAACGAACAGAGTGACAAAAAGTAAATTTTTCACGGCAGCGTTTTTAAAGTTTGGATCATGTATTATAGGCGCATTTTTCAAGATAAAAATTTTTTGCCTGAAAACCACGCATAGGATCTGGTTCAAACTTTCGGTGGTTATTGCTAATATAGTAAGCTAGAAAACGCCATGCGAGCAGAAAATAGACGGCTAGCCGTTTTCACGAAATTTGACATCGAATTATTATATGCGCATTTTTCAGCAAAAAAATTTGGTTCTTCCCCTGCATATCACGGACTATGTTCGATTTTCATGTGTAATGTTATCACGTGGTCAATATTCTGCATACTGCCAACATATCTGCATGGATTTTGGCATTTTTTACTTTTTGCGACTGTTCGTTTTTCTCCTGTACCCTTCAATTCCCATGACCACCCCCGGTACCTACGCTGAAGGCACTGCATTTTTTTAGCGTAATTTAATAGACTATTAGTTTAGAGCTTAATTTGTTGGGTGCAACAACACCAGACGAAATGTGTTTTATAATTTAAGTAAATAGAAAATTTCATATAATTTGTTGTAATGTACATCTTATTTAAATAAGATTTAAATTAAATAGAGTAAAAAATGCATTGTACCAATCTTGTATAATTCTGTTTTTATTATAATTATAGATACGTTTATCAAAGTTGGTCCATTTTTGGTTTGCACTGAAGAGAATTGTATTTTGGCTAGTGTCCAGTTCAAACGGTAACAGTTAGATAAAAGAATTTAATAAGCATTTGTAAATTATTTTTCGTAATTTTCTTAAATGAAAATTTCTTTATTAAATTTCAAAATTCATTTTAATATTGAAGATGATTCATTGTATTGCAATCCTGTATTTTTGAAATATCTTTTTGAAGTCTCTTCATTTAACTTCTCTTCAGATTTTACTAAAGTTTATCTGTGAAATTTTTTTTTAAATTAAAATTAAAAAATTGTAATAGTGGTTGCACCTTTGAGGAAATTGCTGCTAGCCTGTGTTCTAGCTTTTGATTTTATTTTAGCTTTAATCTTTTATTTTTGATTTAAATAAGGAAACCATTTTTTCCCATCAATTGCTGTTTCATAAATGTTCGCATTTTTAAAATATCTGTTTCTTTTTTATCTTTTTCTAAGATGCGCGGACTGAAGAGATGGGCTAGTTACTGTTAAGGTAAAAGAGTAGATTTTCATTTATACAGAATTAACTGTTCTATGGTTCAATTTGTTTGAAAGACCAATTTTAAGTATTCAATCTATGATCGCAGATGATAAAGCAAATATGTATTTTTCCTCACACTTTCTGATAAATAAAACTATTTCAATATAAATACATCATCACATAATTCCCCTCTCTCTCTTTCACCGTCCCATTATTTGTCACATTGTTGTCATACAGGTAAATCAAATAAAGATAACACTTAATAATTAATTAAATTTTATTATATTTAATATCTATTGGTGTACATATTAATAAAAGGTATACATTAACATCAACATCAGTTAGTGATAAGAATAATTATAACAATTAATTGAAGTGTTTATTATATGTTTAAGTTATATGTTTAAGTTATATTTTTAGTCGTTCATTTCAATTTTTGAACAAATAAATTTATGCAAAATTAATATCTTATGATATTATCAAAAATAAAACCTATTTTTGAGTATGCTCGGAAGTAGCGATTCCTGCTTAAGTATTGGTAGTTTCGTTTATAATTTTGTATCCTAATTACATATCGGTAACAAAAATTGGAATTAAAAATCAGTTAATTTAGTCTCGAATATTAAGCACGATTATCTATCGGAATGGATTAATATTTGACGAGGGTCTGTGGTCTAATTAAGAAGGTGTTTAGCTGGTTTTCAAAAGTTCCTAAATTCGAATTCCAACAAATATTGATTCAAATATTCAAAATAGACAGTTTCATCGGACCCTTTAGGCCCGATCCATATTAACGCTCCGCTCTCAGTACGATATCGCTACGCTCCCGATTCGATAAAATATTCTTACAAAAGAAACAATGAGTATATTCACATCATCGCTTCGATATCAGTCGCGGTCCAGTCCCGCTCCAATACCAATACCACTCAGGTAATATTTTATCGGAGCGATATCAGACTTTGTATGACTTGTACCTATAATGTAAACACTTTTTTGATTCCACTCCACACCGCTTGCATTCAGTTGTTATAAAAAGATGTTTGTATCGAATTGCGAGCGTACCGTGAGCGGCGAATGGAGAACGAATAAGTACCAGCATGATATCAGCACTGTAATGTGAACACAACAAGATTATATCAGAGCGAGACCGAAGCGGGAGTGTACCGATATCGGCACTATAGTGTGAATCGGGTTTAAAAAAACCAGTCAAGAGCCATTTATTGCATTTGTCTATGCGATAATATCTGGCCCTGAGTATCGATATTTATCTGAACTATTGTACATTCTCAACTAAGTGGTCGGAAAACGACATTTCATATTACACGGACTAATATTATTTCAGATAATTGCCGAAATCATTTCGGGCTAGAAGAAATCTATTTCAAATTAAAGATTTACTTTTAAGTATTTCTCTAATGCTCACAAAAGTGACGCTGTTTATCTACATTACATGGGCGGCCAAGTGGTCGGTAAACGACATTTCATATTACATACACGCCCGAATGTTATCCAATTAATGGCGGAAATTGTTCCAGGCTACAAGAAATCAAGAAAATGTGTTTAAATCCAAGAATGAATTCATATTATTTTTACATGTTATAAAAATAATTTGTGAAGTTTATAATTTGGATTTTAGATGAAACTTTGAAACATCTTATATAGATTATTATCACTAATTATTTTTAATTATGTAGTAATAACCAATACATATAACAATTTACCTCTTCAAATCTAATCCTCAAGTAGTCGTTAAATAATTTAGCATTGTTTTCTAAATTAAGTCTATTAGCATTGATTTAAAAGCGTGATAATGATAAAATAATAGACTGAATTTTTTCTTTTAGAAACATTTTGTTAATAAAATTTGATAAAACTATTTACCTTTTGAAAAAAAAAATTTGTTAGACAGTGATAAAATGTTATAATTGGTGAAAAATCTACTTAACACATTATTTAAGTTTTGACCGGGGGCCATACATGGGTGAGAATTTTAACTTTTATCAAAATACGGGACATTTTTCAAAGTTCAGTGTTAATTTAAGTTAAAACAAAATCAGTCAAGTGTAAATCGTACAAATAGTATACCGTACAAGGATTTTGGTACTATTTGCACCTCATTCTTAACGTTTTTGAGTCCTTTTCAGTGTTATCTGAGTAATCATTTTGATAATAAGCGTGAAGAGCAGAATTTTGACATGTTTCTGTCGAAAAATGTTTCATAAAAAAAAAATACATTATATTGTACTTTTATTTTCTTTGACATCCTGTACGATTCCCTGAATATTTTCCCATTTTCGAATTTGCTTCCAAAAATTAACTCTCGGAAGCAAAATTCAACTCTTGATACTTCACTGAACCTATTTTTTTTAGTCTCTTCTGAAATATTTGCAAAAAAAACTTTTCTACAGTTACTTTCCAAATGTTTCAAGTGCTTCAAACATTAACGGTTTTTTAATGTTGCTTTTGATATATGTAATTTATTGGAATAAATTGCACCGTGACGTAATTTCGCTCGAATTCAATTTGCATCACTGGAAATAGTCGCAAATACAGTATACCTATAGCTAAATGAACAACAATTATTTATTAATTTGTCAACAAATTGTAATTGAATGTGGGCAGCGTGGACAATGTCACAATTTATTTTTCGTTTAAGACGTTTGATGCTCTCATAATGGTGTTTGCTGCTACATATTTGTCGGTTTATTATAAATATGTAGTGTTGTGTGATGGCGGTTTGTTTATCTTAAATAAGAAAATTTTATTATTTAATTTCTGATTGCATTGTTTCGATATCTAAATCTAACGTCGTTTGTGTCGCGTGAGATAAATAAGTAAACAAATAACTGATTTTATTTGTGTTGTGTGGAAAAAATGACTGATCGGCATTATTGACAAATATGCTTTATCATTTGTTGTTAAGTTTTATAAAATTTGTTAAGAAGAAACAAGTGCTGCGGTGTTGTATTTTTATGCGACATTATATATTTTTTTTATCTATTACTCTCCATCTTTGCACTAAATGTCCGAACCACACTAAATTTTCACTCAAGATCTCGAACTATTAAGGCATTACATCATTTTACTGGAATGCCAAAAAAGAAGGGTACATTCGAGAATTTTTTTCTTTGTAACAAACAATGCACTCAGTATAAAATATTTTGGAATGTATTATACATGATCTGGGGTACACAAAACAATTTTTTTCCCCAACTTACAAAACAAAATGGCGGCGTGGGGTCAGATCGAACACAGACGGTTTTTTTTTCGAAGAGATTCATGGTGGACAGCATAACAATTTTCAAACAGCAGTGGACACAAAATCTTTAGAAAATATTGATTTGTCGTTAAATGGCATCAGTTTAAAAAAAAAATTTGAAAGTTGTCGAGATATCAACCTTAATTTGCTTATAAAAAATATATTTGTTAACCAATTTCAAAAATCTTGTGTACTGCCCTAGATAATATATTTAAGAAGCTACAAGTAAGTGTTCAAGATACTTGGATGAAAACTGCTGATGTTATCTTACCCACCGTTTTAGAAAACGTAGTTTTGAGAAAAAACTATGTAAAGTTTTAAAACGTGTTGACTATTTTGTGTGTTTATACTTTTTTTTTTTTTTTTGAGTAACGCTTTTAAAAATTTTCAACCGCTTGAAATCGCTTTAGAAATCGAATTAAAAACGATGTTCTAATATTTTTGTAGTTATAATTTCTTTTGAGTATCATTCTATCGATGTTAATACATTATTTAAGCCAATAATAAAAGGAAAATTTTCTTTTTGAAAATGATGCCTGAACATTTAAACTAGTTTGAAAATGATTAATTCGCATTAAGCTAATAGTGCGCATGCTATGTTCCTCATTTTCTTATATTCAAATTCCAGCAACTTTGTGAAAGCCAAGTTAGTTTGTTGGTAGGTAACTGCTTAATATAATGTGCGCTGCAATGTACAGTGATTTAAGCCCTAAACGGCTAGTTATTTTATTTTCCCGAAATGTATCATTAAATTTTCGTCAGTCTAATAATGGTCTTTTTTATAGACGGGCATAGCTGTTATTATTGAATAATCAACAGACCAGTTTTAGCGAATTTCCAGAATGGAATTAAGCTATTTTGAGTTAAGTCTGTATACATATACACGTGCAATTTGTTTATTACAAGGAAAAAAATTGTCATTGAAATTTATCGAAGTGGTGTGATTAATGTAGGCTAAGCAATTAATCTATTATTAAACTTAATAATTTATTTACACTTAATCAATAAATTAATTAAAGAAAGGGATTAAGAGCACATTCTTAATTTATCCCTAATACGTTTTTAATCGACACCAATAAATGCAATAAAATTAACAAATTCTATAAAACTGTAATGTTTTAATACATGGTCGATTTTGTTTGGATTTTTGAATCGAAATTGGGACCAATTTTATAATTACCAATAATTAGTTATTTTCACTTTTTATCACTTCCGTTAATTGAAAAATTATCAGATTACCTTCAAAACCTTCTAGAAATATTTGATATTTACTTTTTTGTTAAAATAAGGAACATTCGGATTAAAAATTTAAAAAATTTAATATCTAGTAAATATGTATGTATATAAATAAGTATACGTAGTAGTACTGTTTTAGGCAAAATTTATTTTAATAGAAAGAGCGAGAGAATGTATTGTTGTTTTCGAGTGCCAAATTAACTACTGAAGTGGGAACAATTAAAAATTTGTTAGTGATTTAATGAAATTACAATTCAACTATGGAGTGTCCCAATTATTGGAGTCCCTATACCAAATACAGTCGGGACAAGACAGCCATTTTTCATCAAAAAAACATGAAAATTATTTATCACATGTTTAAGTAAAAATGTATGACTTTTATTTTAAAAAGTGGTTTAGTTAGTTTAAAATAAAAGTGGTATTTTTGCGAAGTAAAATATTTATTTATTTATTATTTACAAATATGGAATACCCATAAAGTAACGCTCAAATCTATTAATATTAAATATGTATGTTTAACTACATACTTTTTTTTAATATTTAATTTATTTCCAACTAGCTGTACCCACGACGCCATTCGCGTAACACATTGTTACAAACTTAATGAGAAGTATAGGTATAATTATACAGAAGTTGAAGAAAACAATAATTTTTGCGTAATGCATGCACATGCTCAAAATGGTTTTTCCCTGTGGGAATGGGGCATTTTCGCATCATAAAAAGTATCCTAAGTGCGGACGCAGATAATAGACTATCGCCACATCAAATTTCACCAAATTCCATTCAATAGTTTTTGCATAATGTGTGCACATGCTCAAAATAGTTTTTCTATTTTCCCGTGGGAATGAGACATTTTCCTGGAGTAAAGAGTATCTTGGATGTTGACCCAGGCAATAACTTATCACCATACCAAATTTCATTGAAATCCGTTCAATAGTTTTTGCGTAATGTGTGCACATGCTCAGAATGGTTTGTTCCATTTTCCCGGAATAAAAAGTATCCTAAATGTTGACCCAGGTAATAAGTTATCATCACACCAAATTTCATTAAAATCCGTGCAATAATTTTTGCGTGATGCGTGAACATACAGACAGACAGACAAAAATTTTAAATATCGCTGTTTTGATATCAATATCGATAACTATTTACAGTACTAGTACAATTTTCAAAAAATATTCCAGGTATAGAAACGGTCTCGTTACAGAACATACAGACAGACAGACAAAATTTTTAAAAATCGCTGTTTTGATATCTATATTGATAACTATTTACAGTACTAGTATAATTTTCAAAAAATATTCCATGTACAGAAACGGTCTCGTTAGTTTTATTATATGTATAGATTTACTTTAGGCGAACCTTTGATGAAAATTGGCGGATAAATAACGCACAAATCTTTTCAATTTATCAATTGACTGGACATTTGCTGCATGGTCACACATTCAGGACTAGACCCGGACGAATCATGTGATAATCGGATTATCCGGTCGAAAACCGAACGATTGGTACTCCTGGTCACAATTAGTCAGATTTCACTTGATGTCCAGAACCGTTAATGTGCTAATGTTTGAGTAAATAAGTTATAAATACTTTTAAATTTTTAATTTCCTATAAAATTATATAATCTTCATTTTTATTATGCAATGCAACATAATATTATGAATTGTAGAAAACCTTGACTTTTTATTGCGGAATTAATAAACAATAAAAATTTTTGTTTAATTGTAATCCCAATTAATATACAATTAAGGGGGACCACTAGTGTGACCGCCTGAAAAATAGGCGATTTTTGGGAATTTTTTTAAGGAAAACTATAGAATGTTTTAATATTTTAAGGATATATTCGTTGATATATATAGTAAATTCATGAAAAAATTTTTGCACCGAAAAATTGTAAATTCAGTGAGTTATTCGCGATCTCCCATGGTTCCAAAAAAAAAAGTTTCTCCACTGCTGCAGTGATAGCGACCTTCACAGTGGAACTTGTAGGAAACAGTCCTTTATTTTTATCACACCCAATAAAATTATTTTTCACAAAACAATAATCTTTTCACTAGCAATGAGATTGTTTGACTTATTATCATTTATCAGTGTATAAAGAATAGAATGTTATCAATGTCAAATGAAGACGTTTATTTATTTCAAGTATTTGAAATAAAATTAGTTACCACTTTCGTATACCAGTGATCACATGTCTGTACAATTAATTAAAATTACAGCAAACTTTACTTTTCAGTAACTTATTTTCGCGCTGTAAAATATTATTGTGAAGTTTTTATTTAGTTTCGTGACGAAAAGTGTGGTTTCTTTTTTGTTTGTCTTTACAATTATAAGTTAAGTTTTTTCTATAGTGATTTAAGGGATTTAAGTTTATTTTCGATTATATAACTTGGCCAAAAGGACAGTGTACTTTCAAGTGACCGTGTAATGTTTGCGAAAGTTAGACAACAGGAACAATTTGAATTTTTCATATTCAGTGACGAATTTCATACTTGGATTGGAAGTGAAAGACGTCGTGTTAAATACAAAAAAACTGATGATTATTCATTTGTAATTAAATGCAATTAAACTTCGACAAAAGGTTATCATCATTAATTGGCTTAAAAAATATAGTACAAACATATTTTTCTAGGAAAATTTTTTAAAATTTAATTACACATTTTTCGTTCAATTTTTGTTTACTATAAATATTGGTGTTGAAGTAGTACAAAGTTTAGCAAATAACTTTCTATGTTATCCAAAAAAATTATCTAGAAATGTTTTGGTTTAATAGATTTGGTGTGTAAGAAACGTATGATTACAAAATTTAGAATTGAATTTGTATTTTTGATCAGGAAAAACCGCTATTGATCGTATTGCAAAATCATGATATTGATTTTATTTAGGTATAGGGATGAGGTAGCCAGAAAGGGACACGTATTAAAGGGAACAAATCAAATTATGGGCCAGCTACAAATGCCGCCGAAATAAAACTGTTTTTATTGTGTGATTCAAGCTTCAACGTCGTTTCAAAGATGGCATTGTTGCTTTTTGTTTGTGCTCCCAAGTAAATTTTTCGTAACTTTTTTCAAACTATTAAACTGTTTGCCATTTTACATTATCAGGCATTCATTCAATTACAGGAAAATAGCTTTAGAGATTGGTTTTTTTTAAATTGTGTGTGATATTTGAGGGGCTCAGAATTATTGTGGTGTAAGTCAAAATATGTTGTTTTAAGTTTATTTAACGTTAAAGTATGAGTGAAGCATAGTAAGTATATGGAGCTAAAGTAAAATAGTGGTGTCTACCGGCTTTATTGTATAAGTAATGACTTTGTCGTTTTGGCACTGAATAAAGATCGGATTAAATAACAATAATTTCACAATATCTCCAATCCCAAAAAAATTGACTTACACCACTATAGTTCTGAGCCCCTCATTTATGAAAGGGACTACTTTTAAGTAGGTTTAATTTTTAAGTGCATTATCTTTAAGAAAAAAATGTGAAACTATTACAATTAGTTTTATTTGAATGTGCATTTGGAACTATTAAAACAAAAACAAAAATATCCCTTTCATTTCATTTCCCCTATGAGTTTTTACAATCATTTTCCCGTTAGCTACCCGTAGTTAAAAGATTAGTTTTTTTACACAATAGAAAGATAATTTTTATTTGTAATTTGTTCGTTGGAAATTAAGTCCTGTTTCCTTCACGTCTAATCTAAATTTGACGTCACATTCAAAGGTTATTTCACATCAATTTTTAAAAAAATTAATTTTTAACACAAACAAAAAAATTAAAATATATGTATTTATTACCTATTTAGTTATTGATTTTTTTTTGTAATTTTATTACGGAAAAATTTCTTATTTTTAGAAATAAAATATTTACATTTTAATAATACATGATACTCTAATTAGAAAATTAATATTGACTATAATTATCTACAAATCTACAACACAATAAAGAACGAAACTGGTTAGAAAATTATCGTGTATGATTTATGGAAATTTTTGAAATATAGTTATAACAATAATTGTATTTAAGTAATTTTTACGGACGTTTCTTTAATAATCGTAATTTGTAATTTTTACAATACCATAAAATTTTCTGATTTATTTAAATTTTATTTTTAAGGAGTTATATAGTGTGAAAAAATCGTGTACAAAATACACACGAAGAAAAATTAGAAATTTTCGTTTTGATTTAAGTAACTGATAAATGTTATTGAATTTTTTTTTTTTTATTGTTGTATTTTGTAAATTGAATTTTTTGTATCACTAATTCCTTCCGGTAAGTTTTGTTGATAAAAATTAATTTCAACGTATTCTTTCGATTTACATAAACAATTTCCTACAAGTTTAAATCAACATTTAAAATTAAAATGTTCTAATGTTTTGAATGTTTCATAAGGTTTGTTTCTGCAGTAAATTCAAATTTATACATTTATACTACAGTTCGAATTTTACTTTACGAACATCTTAGATTATTTAAGAATTATTTCGCGATATCATCTTTGCATTCATTGTCGTTTTCGAAAAATTTATTTGAAATGACCATTGCACAATAGTGCGCATGTGCGGATTTGAAATACTCGCTCTTTAGTTAGTATTTATAATTAATGTAGTTTTAGAATTAATTTAAATTAGTTCAGTTATTTCCAAGAATATTGAACTTATAACTAGCTTGTAGTTAGTGATGGGCAAATGCAAGACCAAGATCAAGACTTGGCAGTCTTGGTCTTGTTCTTGCATTAAGAATCTTGGTCTTGGTCTTGCTAGAACAGTTTGAGTTTTGGTCTTGGTCTTGGTCTTGCAAAATGCAGTCTTGGTCTTTGTCTTGGTCTTGGTATTGCTAAAAAATCTTGCACTTTCTTACATTTTTTTTATTAGCGAATTTGTTCCTTCTAAAATCAGAATTTTCTCTCTTTACGGTATTAATTATACTTTCAAATTATTTAAATATTTTAGCAAGAGTCTTGCTTTTGTCTTGGTCTTGCTCACTTGAGTTTTGGTATTGGTCTTGCAGGCATACTTATAGTCTTGGTCTTGGTCTTGTTCTTGGTATACATAGTCTTGGTCTTGATCTTGGTCTTACAAAAAAAATGCAAGACCAAGACAAGACTGCAAGACCAAGACTAATTTTCCTCATCACTACTTGTAATATTGAATTCGGCATTCTGTTTGGTAACTTTTTTAAACAATGTTGAGATGAAACTAGTAAAAATCTTTTATACTTTCTTGTAATTTTAAGAGTACACTTTCTTACATTTTTTTGTTAGCGAATTTGTTCCTTCTAAAATCAGAATTTTCTCTCTTTGCGGTATTAATTATACTTTCAAATTATTTAAATATTTTAGCAAGAGTCTTGCTTTTGCTTTGATCTTGCTCACTTGAGTTCTGGTCTTGGTCTTGTTCTTGGTATACATAGTCTTGGTCTTAGTGATGAGCAAAATTAATCTTGGTCTTGCAAAAAAAATGCAAGACCAAGATTAATTTTGCTCATCACTACTTGTAGTATTGAATTCGGCATTCTGTTTGGTAACTTTTTTAAACAATGTTGAGATGAAACTAGCAAAAATCTAGATACAAATTTTTCTCTAAATGTCGAATTTTGGACATTTTTTTTCCTTTCATTTTGGAAGAAAATTTCTGGAATTTTTTTAAAATTACGTAACTGCCATTGTATTGGATTACTTTTATCAAACCGGTTTTAAAAAACCATATTCTGTTTATAATTAAGATTTAATTTGTGGGTAAAGTTGAATTAAAACTTTTTTATCTTAATTACAGTCCCTGTCTTCTACTTCATTTTATCCGAATCTTTCTATCCAAATACCACTAAACCGCAAAGAGAAGTCAAAAATATTCCACTCTGTAATAATATTCATACCATTTACCACCTCAATAAATTATTTTATTCTAGTGTATCATCTAGATCCGATCCTGCTTATTAAGTTTACATTTCTTATAAATATTTATAAATTTGAACCGGCTTAAACTCCTATAAGATCAGTCTTTGCAATTTTTCGTTATATAACAGTCATGATATGTAATTCTATTTTTAGGTTTTATAATAATTGATCTCTTAACACTTTAGTGGTCGCTCACATAACATATGTAACGGCCGATATGTGTAATGCTATCGTGGACGGCAATTGGTCGGTAACACACTCTGATGTGATGATTTCTCTAAACGTTATAAACGGATAACATAATATATTATATAACATAATTTTTAACCCTTTGCACTCGATAGGCGCCGCCGCGGCGACACAATAAATACCCTTTACACTCGAAAGGCGCCTCTCAGGCGCCATCCTATTTTTTACTTCAAATATCACACTAAGGAAAATTATAAAATTTAATATTAAAATATAATTATGCAAATAAAAATAAAATATGTAAGTAAACTACTTTTGTTTAAACTACTTATCTTTGATGTATCACAATTTTTTATTAAGACTACTATCGAGTAGCTGAGTACCCAGACTAAAAAATGGTTCGAGTGCAAAGGGTTAATTGTTTGTGCTTTTTATATTTTATACTTTTTTATCACTTTATGTGTTAATAAAATTGTGGGTTTGTATTTTCCATACTTGAAAATTTTCCATTAGCATTTGTTGAAAGAAAATTATAGGATTTAACTTTTTTCATGAAGCTGGGGCTACTGAAACATTTTTTTGAGAAAATATAAACAGTATAAATTCATAATTAAGTCGTTTTACATGTGGAGTTTTACTTTTGTAATTCTTTGATTGGTTTTTAACAAAAGTTGAACGAAAAATCATAAAAATAGGAATTCCTTTAACATTTTTTTAATTTTTGATGATTTTTAGATTATTCTAATTCAAGTATACCTACAAAACTAATAAAGAATAGTATTAATGAAGATGACTAGTTTAAAAATTTTAAGAGTGAGCAAAGTTTAAAATTGAAGTATTTTGTTTATGAACTTCTTCGACTCATCCGACCGGTGCTGTGAATTTTTCATCGTGACAAATGTGTGGAAGTACGTTTTATTAGTATTTAATTTAGTTTCGTTCAGTGTGGTTATTAGTAATTGCTGCTTGAAGAAATTCGTACGAAAACGTAAATTATTGAGACTATTATATTCAGTTAACGCAATTTTGAATCATCAAAATGTTGGATAAACACACGTTAGAGATCAAACATCATGATCACCATAATCATCATCATGAAGTCTCAACAGGTAAATTGATTAGAGTTTAAGTTCGATTAAGTTTAATAAATTTGGATCTTATGTGTTGAAGTTCTTACAGTATATCAGTTGTTTTCTGATTTTTGAAAGGTTGTATCTCAGTGAAAAATGATCATATTATAATGGTGACTTTAAAAGATTAGGTACAGAATAATTGCTTGAATAAAAACTTTTAATTTTTATGGTTACAGTAAACTCACGGTTATCCGAGCCTCCAAATTATCCGAGGTGGTCCGTGTTTTTTGTTTTTATTGTTTTTTGTTTTTGTACAGTAACTTTGGTCCCAACAACCTTGGATAATTGGGAGTCTACTGTATAAGGGACGGAAAGATTTTTACACCCACCTCCTTTTTCAAAATGATTATTGTGCAATATTAAAAAAAAACTTTTCTTTTTGTTTTCTCAATTTTTTTTATTGTTTTTATTTTACAAAAAATATTTTTGAAATATAATTTAAAGCGTTCGGTTAATCACTGCTTTTTAATTAGTTAATTAATTACAATTAGTACACAAGTACTAATTTCCGCACTTGGTGTTATCAAACTTTACACAAATAACAAAAAAAAGTATAAATAAACTTTTTAAGGAGACAAATATTTTTGTTCAAGTCGAATAGTACAGTATTTCTCGAAAGTAATCAAACATATGTTTCAAGCAGATTGTCTTCTATGCAGTTATGTTATTATAAGATTTTCATTTTTTCTATTAAAGTGTTGAAATTTGGTTAAAAAGTTTACATTATCAATCAAAGCTTTATTTTAAGTAGATTTTATAATTTTAGTTTTACCAAAAATAAAAACAACAGTAGTGAAAATTTATAATTAGCCATAATATTCACTTCTCTATCCAAAGAAATTGGAAATTTTAACCAAAAAATGATTTTATAACGAAATAAAAATTTTCTAAATGAGCTTCTCTGGACTGGTTAAATTAATATAGAATTTTGCGGTAAAATTTTCATTTTCGCCATAATAATATCAAAATTTGAGTAGTAAAAGCGAATTTTTTGTTAGATCTTCACTTCCCGTAAATTTATAGTAAAAACCTACAAATAACAGTAAAAATTGAGCCTGGGTTAATTAAACCAGTATATTTAATATACTTAATGACGTCATAGGGATGGTATTTTTTCATTTTCTTTCGCGGTAAATTTTTCATTTTTACTATTTTTGGTCAGTAGTAGGTACAGCGTGAATTTTATAAAAAAATTTAAAGCGAGGCACCAAAACCGATAACCAAAAACAACGGTAAAGCTTCGGTGGGTTACATTTTGTGCCAATGTTTTGAATTTTTGTAAAAACTCTCTTGCGAATCTCATATCTCTCATATTTTTGTACACTGTTGTACGAAATGAAAGGTTCACCATTACTCATCAGTTCAACCGTCATGTTATGTACTTCATACATACAAATATTGCCAGGCCATGCCATTAACAGTGATAAAAATTTTTCCAATTGACCTTTTCATAAAATTATACAGCACAATTATTATATTATTGTAATAATTACTTGTACATAGCAATAAATAATTATTATCTTTTCGTTTGTACATGTCATCTTACTAACTGCCTATAAAATTATGTATAAAATATAATTTTATACGGTACACTTGAACCTCACTAATTGCTATAGCGACGTGGCGCCAACTTACCTTTATGAAGTAAGGCCAGGCACATAAAATTGATTGTTATCTCGACTAAATTGTTAAATGAAAATTGATAAGCCGATCGATGTAGTATTTTGATTTTTCTGTCGAGTCATTCGGGTGTCGATAGTATGTTTAAAAAGAAATTGTATATATGCGCCTAGTCTAAACTCTAAACACATAAATATAGATGTTGGCACTGCTTGTAAGAAACTTAACAATTGCAGTTTTTACCCGTGTTATAACAATTATCGAAGTATTACCGTAGGCATGTTTTTCAAAGTATCGTTTTTCATATTAATTACAAATTTATTGAAATACAATTATTTTTCTTAATACTTTATCGTTAGATGATCAGACAATTAAAATTATCATCAGTATGTTATGATAATTAACAAGTAATAAATATTATAAGAAGACAAACTAACTCTTAATTGCCAAGTAAGAATTATTATTACTTTTGAAGAATTTTTTTTTAATTTTTATGTAAATATAAGAAAAAACTAATCTTTGTTGTTACATAATTTATTTATAATCAAACTTCCTATAACGTAATAATAAAATGAGTAACATAATATTTTCAAAAAATTTTAGTTTTAATTTACGTAAAATAGATAAATTAACTATTTATATCTATTCTTTCTATGCGATGAATAGGAACCACATAAAAAATCGCACAAAAAAATAGTCAAAAACTTTAGCTCTAAAAAGTATAGTTTGTTACAGATTGTAAAAAAAATTCTTTTATGTGGTTCCGAACCACCCGTCGCTACTATAATAAGTCTTACATAACTAGAATAATATAACCCAGTCTTTAATTTTATTTATTTTATATAAAATAAAATACTTATTGATAAATCGTGTCCGTCCAATCACCTTGATTTTTTGAATTTGATACTTGAAACAATTCCTAATTGCTAGTGATTATGATTATTTTTATTTTTTTGAAGATCTCTTAAAAAATTGCGTTCTCTTAAAATAAACAAAGTTATTTTCAGTAAAGTAGAAGTTACCGACAGAGGCGTGGAGAAAAATGGCGAGCCCCGGAAATAAATTTCATTTTTAAAAATTTTTTGCCTGAAAAAATTTGTGATGAGTAAAAAAAAGCTCCTTCAGCTTCTTTCCGGGCCCCTTACCTACAGTTACGGGCCCCTTTTTAAGTTCGGGCTCCAAGGCTACAGCCCTGGCTACCCCACTCTCTCGTCGGGCCTGGTTACCGAAATTCTAATATCAGTAAAGTTTGCTTTATACCTGTCCAGAGATAAAAAATTTATTAAGCCGTTTTTGACTTGGCACGTCCGGTAAAGATATGATTAAAATAGAGAATAATATAAAAATATATTTTTCTTTTTCGTTTTGACCGCTACCCAAAGTGATGAGGATTACAGGATTTGTGTAAAAATTAAATTAAAATTTTCCAACAAATTCCATAAGAGAAATTTATTTTGTTGTTCAATATATTTCGGCACAGTTGGCGCCATTTTCAAGAACATACATCTACAATATAAAAATAACAACATTTTTTAACAATTTTAAAAGTAAGAAAAAATTTTAAAAAAGAATTATTTCTAGAAATAATTTACATAAATGTCAGCCTATATTAATTACAATTTTGTT
Source organism: Brachynemurus nebulosus (assembly GCA_035578155.1). Classification (NCBI taxonomy): domain Eukaryota; kingdom Metazoa; phylum Arthropoda; class Insecta; order Neuroptera; family Myrmeleontidae; genus Brachynemurus; species Brachynemurus nebulosus. The sequence goes on from JAPWDM010000003.1 coordinate 69,819,880, forward strand.
TGTTTTTTAGGAAAGGCTACCTTCCAGAATGGGTTTGATCTAAATAAGATACAATTTACAATCTAAATAAGATACAATTTACAGATCAAACCCATTCTGGAAGGTAACCTTTCCTAAGAAACAAACAAAATTGTAATTAATATAGGCTGACATTTATGTAAATTATTTCTAAAAATATTTCTTTTTTAAAATTTTTTCTTACTTTTAAAATTGTTAAAAAATGTTGTTATTGTTATGTTGTAGAATGTAGATGTATGTTCTTGAAAATGGCGCCAACTGTGCCGAAATATATTGAACAGCAAAATAAATTTCTCTTATGGAATTTGTTGGAAAATTTTAATTTAATTTTTACACAAATCCTGTAATCCTCATCACTTTGGGTAGCGGTCAAAACGAAAAAGAAAATTATTCTTCAACCCAAAAGAGAAAAATCATAAATATATATTTCAAAATAATTTTTATGTGAGTAATTTTATTTAAAATTGAAAACAAACAAAACCAGAATGGCTTATGAATGTTGTACGAATGTAATAATGGAACATTTCAATCAATCGTACATGAAATTACCCATTCACTTTTGCATTTTATTAACTTCCCATAGGAAGTTATTGTAATGTGTCCGATTTTACGAATCGCTAATTTTGACATATCTCCACGTTTCAAGGTCACTAGAATCCGAATCCATCGTTTTTAGCGTGATGTCTGTGTGTACGTTCGTTAGTTCGTTGGATCGTTCGTTCGTTCGTTTGTTCGTTCGTTCATGAATCTTTTTTGGTCTCTCATATTTCGAGAACAAATGATGATATCAACTCCGGACTAATTTCATTAGATGCGTAATCAAAAAAATGAAGACCGGATAAAGTTTTCAGCAAATTCGGATTAGCGGTTTTTTTGTGGTAAAAAAACGGAAGTAACTTCATTAAGATAATATAGATTATATGGATTTTTTACCATAACATTATTATATAATGGCCTAAGAACCTTTCTTGATGTTAAAAACGCCAGTATTTTATAACAAAATTTAAAAAAAAAATCGAAATAAGAAAAATTTGAAAAAATTAGTCTCTTGCCAAAATATATTTTGTCTCGCATATCTTGAGAACAAATGATGTTATCATTTGTTTGATAAGGGTAGAGCCCTCACCTTTAGGTACAGAAGGCAATGCCCCCGGTATGGTGCAAGAGGCAAAGCCTCTGTCGGGGGCCCGGGGGAGGAATCGCTTGAAATGAAAAAAGAATTATTTATGTACAGCAGTCTCTAGTCTTTAAGGACACCCAGTGGGAAGTTGACAGTGTGGGTAGACCTGTCCCCCAAATTTTTTTAAAATTCATCTCTGCAAATATGAAAATATTATGAATGAACGTCTAGACTTAATAAGTCGGTCACTGATTTTTATCATTGCCGCTGTGTTTCAATGCAAAATTTATAAAATATGAGTTTGTGTCTTAATATTAAATGATAAATTACGTCAGTTGATTCTGAATGAAAATATGATGAATGATGATACTGATCATCGCAATGTATTTTTATTTTTTTGATAACGTACTAAAATTGTATAAAAATATACAAAATTTTAAATTAACCACTTTTTGAACTTTGACCGCAATTCGATGCGCGGGATATTCAAGATCGAATCAAAAAATAAACTTATGCAGTTCAAGAAAAATAAATAGAGTTGCTTTACAATTTTAACACGTTCACTGACGTTCACGCAATGGGAGGGAGCATTATCCAGTATAATGACGTACATGTTATAGGTTCCTAAGTACATACCATGGACCGGTATCTATGTAACTTTTTTTCAAGTACATACTTTTAAAAGTTTAGGAATATTTTGTCAAAATTTAATTAGGTGTTACTCACTTTCAACTTTATCAACTTTTTCGAGGAATCTGTAGTTTAGACATTGGGTATAGAAGTGTGGTGGAAAAAAGGGTATACGCCTGAAATTACTGTTTTGAGAAACACATATTAGAAATTTTGGTTATATAACATGAAGGCAAAATTTAAAGTACCAATAATAAACTATATTATTGTATTAATGAGTTAAATACTGCTGCCACAACTTCTTGCAACATACCGAATTTTCCAGGACTAATCTACTTCCTGGAAAATCCTGGAAATGGCTGAACCAATTTTTATCAAATCTGGCTAAGAATCATCCCAAAATTACTAGTTAAAAGCTTTTATTTAACTTGCTATGTTAGTATGTTGGTTTAGATCAAATCTTGGAATCAAAATTTAGACAGGTTCTAATTGAGGTAGAGGTTTCAAATTTTGCATACGTTTCTAACCTTGATGACAATGCAATATTGTATAATTAGTTTTTCCCTAAATTGCCCCAAACCAAAATTGTTGATTTTTAATCCTATGCAACTTTTTGACATTTCGAATTGTCAAATATTGTCCATTGATTTTACATTGCAATTTTTTGTTTCCATAGTTATGTCTGATTAGGGTAAATTAACCGATTAAAATATACGTAGAAAAATTACTTCTTTATTGTTTTTTTTTTAAATTAATTGTAATCAGAAAGAGTAGAAAATAAAATAAAGTAAAAAAATAGAGAAAGTAAAAAAAGATAATGCCTCAAGCTTTTGTAAATTATGTTGCATATTGCTTCAAACTTCACTCAGTAGTTATTTCATTTTTTTAAGCCCATTTTTAAATAAAAGCTTTTCCTTAAAAAACATTTTTTTTACTTTATTTTTTTTTAAATTAAAAAAAAAAAAAAAAACTAAGTCCCTTTTTCAGACTTTTGTCTAATACAAACGCTATCCGCCAAATAATCATTTAAAACTTTTAAGATCTATTGTAGAATCTATATATAAAAAACCATTTGTCCCGAATCGATAACAAAAAATGTCATCGCCTTCAAAATTAATAGAACCGATCAAATATGGCCCGAGGAAACATTATGCCAGTATTTGGCAAAGTATATTATTGACGTATTTGTTATTGCAAACATTATTATTGTAAAGATGACCTAACATTCCCATATTCTAATTACCTAACACATGTACATAAGAAATACAGTTAGAATATTAATTAATTACTGAACCTCATCAATATATTACAGTGGTTTTCAGTTATAAATGACATTGGAGGAAATTCAAACCGAGACATTATAGAAATTCGTTATATCTGAAGTGGATATAAATGAAATCCAGTGTATGTATTAAATGAATTTGTACAAATGGCAAAGCAAATACAAAATATTTGAAAAAAAAAATGTTAAAATTTTTTTAAAATTATAAATTAAATATTTAATTAATATTAATTATTTGCAATATCATTGCTTTAGTGGTAAATCAATAGGAAACAATATAAAGTAAAATTATGTAATTGTGAGTATAAACTAAAATCAGTTTTCTATCAATTATAAAACTCACAAAGTTTTTGAAATCTGTATTTTTTTAAAAATATTTCTCTCTTTGATAATTTGTCTTCCAAATAAGACTAAAATAAAGAACAACAAACGTTTAAGATTTGAATGGCTTATTTTTTTCTAAATTCAAATCTTTTGCTATCGTCTATTTCATTTTGTACCTATATTAGGTATTTCAGCCCTGCTATTGATCAGGAAACGAAACGAGCCATATTTCCATATTTTGACATCAATAACAAAAGATTTGCCCCACCCTATAGTGTTTTATAATCTCTCGGGCTTTTTTTACGTAATAAACGACATTTTATCTGATAGAATGTATGAAGCCACAACATTTTCAAACGACAAATGAACTTGAAATTAGTTTAACAATTTACACCTAATTAAAAATTTAGTTATTTTTTTTATCAGACAATGTTTACTTTTTAAATTTCTATGTAATTATTAATTAAGATATTTACTTTTTTTAAAAAATATGATAATTCTATTTCCGTATATCCTAAATTTATAATTTATAAATAAAGTATTTCATATCAGAAAAAAATTTATTATACCTAGACCATAATGGCGGAAGTGTCCTCCAGCGACATTTATAAATTGAAAGGATTAAGAGAAAACAGTTTCATTTTGTTATTTTAATAATTTTTAAATTTTATTTATTTAGTGTTGAGTTACACCACTTTAAGAAATGTGCTTTTTTTTTTAAAAAATAATTAAGATTTAATTGTTATCTTATAATATTTAGTTAAATATTTAATTATAATTTACAGTTATAAATAAATTGACAAATACTATAATTAGATCAAAATGTCTATTGTATTTAAAATTTTTTTCCAAGGTACAATACATTTCCTTTTAATATTTGGATAGTTAATCTTTTTTTATAAAGTCCCTATAATAAATAGAGTAATGACATGTGTGCTGAACGCTGATTGGTTCCGGCATTTTCTGTCCGATGTTGGGTAAAAAAAATTGAAAATAAATTAAATATTTAACAAAATTCATTTAGTTTAACCTAGAAAGAATAATTAAATTAAATTTTTTTAATTGTTCATAAATTTATAACTTAAATGAACAATAATTATGTACTCAAAAATATTTACTCAAACATGTGATAATAATTAATTTTGAATCTTCCCGCTCTGTTTTGGACAAAAAATGGATGGCATGTCACGACTCTATTTATTATAGGGACTCTACATAATGTCAGAGTTCATATAATAAATAGAGTCATGACATGTCATCCATTTTCTGTCCAAAACAGAGCGGGAAGCTTCAAAATTAATTATTATCACATGTTTGAGTAAATATTTTTGAGTACATAATTATTGTTAATAAGTTATGAATTAATGAACGATTAAGAGGTTTTAATTTAAGAGGTTAAACTAAATGATTTTTGTTAACATTTAATTTATTTCCAATGTATTTTACGCAAATTTTGGACAGAAAATGCCGGAACCAATCAATGTTCAGCACACCTGTCACGACTCTATTTATTATGGGGACTCTACGTAATGTATATTTGTGATTACATCTGTTGATTATTGTTTGAAAAACAATGTATGGTTTGAATCTTAGAGTTTGTTTTTATATTTATTTTTTATTTGCGCTTACTATAAACAGTGAGCTGTTCATACTTAACAATACAAAAATTTTTATTTATCTTTAAAAAAGAAAACCTTGATTCAGTGATCTTTCCAACTGATTTATTGGTGTTAATCTTTTTCTCTTATTTAGTAAAACCTACTTTTCAAAAAAAAAAAAAGAAATATTTATTTGATTGGATTGAATCTGATTTTTTTTTGTAAACGACTGTTGATTTCGATAACTGTCACACTAATGATAATGTAGATGCAACAAAAAATCAAACACACGTATGTGGCAATTATCGAATTTTTATTGTAATTTTGTAGTAAACGTTGGACATGCATAAAAAAAAATACTAATTTCTTTTGTTTTTGTTGCAGCCATGTCAACAGAATCACAAGCAAATGACATCGAAGACACAATTCAAAATCTACTCAATACCACCGGTAAGTTATTCAAATATTCGTTTGGAATGTTGCTTTAAATCTTAGTTTTAATTGTTAGTTTAGCTTGGCACACGTATGAAAAACTTTCGAAAATTACCGTGTAAATAAACAATTGTGATTTACATTGGCACATGAAAGTGTTAACGACAAAATCATCAATCATTATCGAACAGTTTATTAAGAATTCATTGAAAAATCACTAATGACGGGAAAGTTTAATTTTATAAAATCATTGAAAATCTAATATAATAATTTTTTTTTCAATTAATAAATATTTTAAATATTGTTTAAACAAATGATTGAAACCGGTTTAAATGCTCCTATAAAATGGAGCTGTGACTAGATAATCAGAATAATTTTGCCCCTGAAGAAAATATCGTTCGGCAGTGACTGGCAGAATAATTTTTGATACGGTGACTACTCCAGTAGTTAATGTAAACTATTTATTGTGAAATGATGTTTTCATCAAAAATGAAATTCAAGAGTCAAATTAAATGGTTTAACTAGTTAAAAGACAACAAAATTTTAATATGTATAAGAATCAGTTTAGTTTTGTAAGCTAAAATGCACATTCAAAATTTCTTTTTCCTCAAATCAAGGCTCACGGGAATAATCTGAATTAGGGTGATTAGTTAAAGTATGGCAATCAGAACGACATAGGTCTAACATGATTGATTCGACAGGAGTGTTCTTTTTAATGGTCCTTCGAGCTTAATTTTGGTAAAAATAAAAACTACGAAAATGCAATACTCACGCACAGTTTTGTTATCCTATTATTTATTTACGGTTTTTAAGGTATTAAAGAATTTTAGTAACCTTAGTGACGTCATCAAATTAAAAATTTTTTTTCTTAAATCAAGTGTTGTGGAAGTGATTTGAATTAATGTTATTTGTTACACAGGATATGTAATTTGGTTGTAAACTTTTCATTTTTGGTATTAAAATAACGAAATTCCTTTTAAAAATATGACTCGTTTAAAAGAGATTATTTTCTAGTGATCTTACGAGCCTAATTTTGCTAAAAAAGAAAAGAGCAATTTTGAAAATCTAATAATTCGCTTCCATTTTCATTATTCTATCATACTATTTACTGCTATTTAAACTATGATAGAATTTCAATTTATTTTTTTCAATCATGAAATGAGTTTGCATCAAATATATACCTATGTCTTAATTGATAGATAAATACTAAGGCATGAGGATAAGAGTAAAATTAAATTTAGATAAGTGGGTGTTAGACACTCAATAAATCAGAACTTTATAGTTCAGTTGCTAGTTTTTGCAATGATTCGCAAATTTCATTAATATCTTTTAAAAAAACCCGCAAAGAAAATTTACTTTTAACGGCATTGTCACAAACTGTACGTCCAATACGACCTAGCCGTTTTGTGGTAAATGCATAAGGTCTACGAAGGTCAATGACCTTCGTAGTCCTAAAAACGACACTGTTTCTTAAATTGCGTAAGTTGCGACTATGACTATTAAGAAAACATCAGACCACCCAGTTCGGTGACAGAAAACACGAATTTATAAGGATTTCGTTGTAAAAACTACGAAATCTAAAAAATAGAATACAATTTTTGTGAAATCTATATTTTACAGACAATTTAGGGCTAGAATTATTCTTGTCAATTGTATTACATAAAATGATAGATTAGATTGACTGACTACTGACGCGCGATTGTAAAAGTCGATTATAATATTTATGCGATAATTAATAAAAGTATGTGGTCATGCATAATGTACTAAGTTAGTGCTAGTACTAGTAGGTATAGTTGATTTATGTAAATCATAATAATATAATTTGTATTGGTAGATTTAAATGTTGATATAGGTCAATAAATTTATATTAAATTATTACTATACTCTTTGATTTATTGTTACTCTCACCAGGTGGTTCAGTTATCTATTCAGCTGGTCTCAAGTTGACTAATGAATAATTTCATGTATCAATGTTTTTCTTAATTGATCACAAGGGCTCAACATGACAGATATTATTTCTCTTTTATAGATAGCAAAATTTAGGTCAGTTTGATTTTGTTGGATTTAGAATGATATATTAGGCAATTTGATTAGAGATAACGGCTGATTTGTAAGTGATAACTTAAAGAAATTGTTTTTGAAGGTTTAAAAATAATCAGAGTTGTGCCATGTGATGTAAAAAACCAGTATTTTACATTTTTATGTAAAAAATTGTAAAATACGTAAAAAACCGTAAAAAATTTTAGAAAATTGTAAAAAATGTAAAATACTTAAATCATTTGTCATTTGACTGACAAACAATTTATTTTGACGGTTATTGCTTGTTTATAAGTTCACATGAAAAAATATAAATCTTTTTAATACTGAATTCTTAAATGAACTATTCTATCAAAACTAAGCTTTCTTTTTCCTGTTTGTCCCCATTTATATTTTTAATTTTCAAATTATTTAATTATTAAGTTTTACTTTGCAAATATAACAAATACTTCAATTGCAAATATGGAATACCATCAGTAACGCTTACATATCTATTAAATTTAAAAAATATAGTTTTTACATTTTTTACAGTTTTTTTTTTTTTATCAAAACAAGAATGTGTAAATTACAAAGTTTTTTACATGTAAAAAACTGTGTAATTTACCCGAAGTAAATTACACGCATAACTCTGAAAATAATATTTTGCGGGTGTGAATTTTTATCATAAAACAAGAGGGTTTAGCTAAAAAATTTTATTAATTTCGGTAGTCATTTTGCAATTTTTTTATCGAATATACATATACTGTAGTGCTTAAGGACACAAAATATACAAAAGCATTCTCTATAACACTTACAACGTATTTTCGTAGTTTGTTTTTTCGCCTACTGTGCGCTTTCGGTGCATTGAATGTAATATCAATCCTAGATTCTCACCAGTTGTAACTTATCCACTAGCCCAAGAGTGCAGCACTATTCACGATACATGTGTATCATTTGGTTTGGAACTTGAGTAAACCGCTGTAACAGTTTATATGTCTACCGCTAGAGGACAGCAGATGTCATGGTTGTTGTATTACAACTTTTCATTCATAGAGTACACTAACAGCAACGTCATTTGCGATGCTTTGATCATCGCTTCATAGATGCCGGTAAACGCGATGATAATTTTTTTTGCAGAGTTTATATATAGTTTCATAGCACCGTAATAGATGGCAGTACATACATTAATACAATTTCAATTATGTGTACAGTTTACGTTAGCGAAATTTGAAACATTTCCTAAAATAATTATAATAATTTTTTTATCCAGCATTTTTGTAGATTATTTTTAATTATTTACTTTTATTCAAGTATATTTAGTAGTATCTTTTAGAATTTATTCAGTTTATTCTTAGTTTTGGTAATTCAAACACAAAGAGAGCATTAGACGTCTCTTTTCGTATCTATTGCAAATAGCTTAGAGTTTCGTGACTATCCCGTCATACTTTTTTGGGTCAGTAGTTTGATTTCGGGGACTCCTAGTATTCCAACATTTTTAAAATTGAATACTTCTTATTCGCTGAGCACTCTAATTAACTTTATATTAAAAACAATTCAGTTGAAATGTTGGGAAATCATCTAAAAATACTTTTTTGCATTGGATACTTAAACTTACTGGTGACGTAAATTAAGCATATCACATAAATGTCTTACAATTGCATAAATGCAACTTAATTCGTGTATGCACGTCAGAATACCTGATCAAAAATTATGATATCGAACGGTAAGTAACGTATTTTAAACATTTAAATATGTATATATATATTTACATAGTAACTGGTAACTAATTTATTAACGTTTGATAACCGGTTTACATATAAAGTCATGATAGGTACGTAGTCATTTGTAATTATTATGCATACCAATTTTTTTTTCAATTTATTTTTATACTACCTATTATTTTTAGAATGAAAATTAGTCACTTATGCAAATGATTTCGAATCAATTTGAGATGAATGAAATATTTTGATTTCAACTGCGAAATCATTGACGTCTTGATCGATCGATTAAATAATGCAAGACACACTGCTTTCAATTCTTTTTGGTTAGTCGTGAGTGAGTGAGGGGTAGTCGAACAGAAGGTAACATTTTCATCGTTGCTTTTTTTTCTGAAATCACTAAAATGTGATTAAAGAGTAAGCATTTATTCTTAAAAATATTCTGTTTATGTAGAAATGTACACTGAAAAAAGTTACCTTACGTCACTGTTTTGTCAATTATAAAAACTTTCATATTACAGGAAATATCTGAGTTTGATTTTTGAAAATATTACCTTTTGTCAGTAAAACTTGAAAATGTCACTTTTTGATAATCATTGAATGGAAATGTTACCGTTTTGTTACAGATAGTGGTAATGAATGATGATAAAACAGTCGTTCAAATAAACTTTGATAAACTTTTTCTAGTGTTTTCAGCTACTAAATCTAATAATCTAAATCTAAATCTAATATTACATAAGAAAATGTCACTTTTTGTTAGAACTAAAATAATACTTTTATAAAGAAATGGATATGTTACTTTTTGTTCGAAAACCGAGATTGGGACTCGTTTTTGGGGGAAAAATTATTGCTATTTAACACGTCAAATTCAACTAGGATGTGTAGTTTATAAATATAAGTACGATTCTGCAAAAAAAAGCAAAAAGCCAAAAAGTATAAATGTTACCTTCTGTTCGACTACTCCTCATCTATAAGAGAAAGGTTAAGTTAACTGTAGTACACCAGAAATTACAGCCCTAGATAATCTAAGAAGCTCTAGATAAAATTTTGGAGTTCATCGGGTCAAAATTGCTGGAGTTTCGAGAAAAACACGTATAAAGTTTTGAATACGTGTTTATCATTCTGTTTGTTTATATCTATCGTTAACTCCATCTGTGAATCATTGATGGAAATATTACTGATCTGTAATGAGAAAAATTATCGGCTAAGCTAATAGATTCCAAAATGGTTCATGCACCGGAGTGACGTTTCAGAAATGGGATTCAAAACTATTTTTAAAATATTTCCCGACGAGTCTTAATTCCTTTTGAATATCATTCTAGAGGTATCATTTAACCCAATAAAAAAAGGAAAAGTTTTTTTCCAGAATGATGTAACTCGTTAAGCTTTTTTAATTAGTGAAGTAATTTGACCTTTTATTTACTGCTAACACAGCATATTGAAATTTCCACTACAATACAGACTGTTAAAACGGTAAATAAAATTTTCCTACAACTCTACAACCATCCATCGATTGTCAGATTTTACCATCGTGATAACATGAAACCACGCTCTGCTACCATACATGTGCACCACAAAATAACATACATAAATCACAATTTATAGAAAAAGAAAAAAAAAATGTATGTACATGACCAATGCATGATTTACGTTCTTCACGTCCTTGACAGCTGATAACGTAACAAATGAATTTGACTGACAGACTGATTCGACGACGATTCGACGTCGATTGACAATCGGTAGCTATATTAAAAAAAAAAATGGTTCTAGATAAGTTCAAGGCGATTTAAATATGCGCTGGTGACATTTTTTTGAGTGAGTATTTTTTTTTTTTAAATTGGATTGATTGACGATGCATTCAATCACAATGATGAAATTAATTATTTAAATTTATTTCAGTTCTATTAAATATAAATATGTATAATATCAATCACTAGATTGAACTAGAAATTTCGAGAATGTGTGTGGCGGTTAATTAAAATGTTTCTTTGTTGGGCAAAAGAATGTTTGGCTTAATTATTTTATTTAATTAGTTTTATATTAATTATTCTTTTGTGTAATCGATTAATTGATTTAATTGGAGGATTTTATTATTATTACGCAATAAAATTCAGTCGTTTATCTTTGTGTACTCTCCATTATTTACTAGAATTATAGGTATGGAGAGAACTGACTGACCGACTAGGAAAAGATTTAGATTTATATGTTTTAATATATTTATATATTTTAACAAAAGTCAGAAATATTGATTGTCTCCAAACTTAGATTCTGATGAAAAATTCCATTTTCAAAGTTACGATAATCGACGCAGTATAAAAGCCCAAACGTACACTGTAAAAAGTATTTTATAAAAATGCGTAAAATTTTTTAAGTATAAAAATTTTACGCTGATAAAAGTGTATTTTTACACAACTGAATGACAAATACATAATAATTTCGAACTTTTTGCATTATGCGTTTCGAATTATGCATTTTGTAACCTATTTTTTTTTTTTTTACAGTGTATTGAGAAGCATTTTTATTTCTTTGCAAAAATATTTCTTTAGTACGTATTATTAACTAATTACAAACATTTTAATATTGTGAAGTAGACATTCATACCTAACTTATTGGTATTGGATTAAAACTAGGCCCTGTAAGCATTCAAAAAAGTGTATTTTGAAGGAAAATTGAAAAAACTATCAAAAACATCTGTCATCTTTTCTATTACCGTTTCATTTTAACTCGTTTGAAATTAGTTAAAATAAAACAATTATTTAATTGATTTACAACCAGTGTTCTCTAGTAATAAATCTATACATATAATAAAATTGTAACAAAACCATTTCTGTACATGGAATATTTTTAGAAAATTGTACTGGTACTGTAAATAGTTATCGATGTAGATACCAAAACAGCGATTTTTAGAATTTTTGTCTGTCTGTCTGTCTGTTCACGCATCACGCAAAAACTATTGGACGGATTTTAGCGAAATTTGGTGTGATGATAACTTATTACCTGGGCCAACATCTAAAATAATTTTTACTCCGGGAGAATTTCTCATTCCCACGGGAAAATGGAAAAACCATTTTGAGCATGTGCACACATTAGGCAAAAACTATTGGACGGTTTTTAATAAAATTTGGTGTGGTGATAACTTATTACCTAGGGCAACATTTAAGATACTCTCTACTCCGGGAAAATGCCTCATTCCCACGGGAAAACAGAAAAACCATTTTGTGCATGTGTACGTATTACGCAAAAACTATTGAACGGATTTTGATGAAATTTGGTGTGGTGATAACCTATTACTTGGCTCAACATTTAAGATACTTTTTACTCCGGGAAAATTCCTCATTCCCACGGGAAAATAGAAAAACCATTTTCAGCATATGCATGCATTACAACACAAAAATTATTATTCTTTGCAAGTTCTGTATAATTATTACACTTACATACTTCTCATCGAGTTTATAACAATGTTTTTCGCGAACGACGTCGCTGGTACGGCTAGTAGTGATAATAAAATAATAACAAAAACTCAGAAATAAACAAAGAATAAAAATTGAGTTGTAACAGAGTAATCAATAGAGATAACATAATTATAAAAATACAATTTAATTGGGCTAAATATGGTATTTCAATAAGTAAATTTACACTTCGTTGTCAAGAATAATTCTACATTAGAATTTATTGTTTATTTAAAAATGATTAAAGTCCCTATTTTAGGATTTTAGTAAGACTGTAAAAAATAACTTTTACCATAACATTAAAGTCTGATTTGATTTCTTTTATTAATTACTTCTAATAAAATTTTAATCATGGTAAAAGTGCCGGCAACATAATGGTGCTAGAGTAGTTGCAAAATTAATTGACTACTCCAATACGTTATAAATTCAAGTAAGTAATGGGGTTTGATAGGGCGATACCTTAATCCCGTCACTATTTTCACTATTAACCAATAGAAACTGTTAGCATAAACAATATTATGAGAGCTCAACCTCGCTTTTATTTGCCGATGATGCGGTGATATTGATTGAATTGGTTGTTAAAAAGAAAGCGTCTCATTTAACAAGATTAAAGTTATGATATTTAGAAGATCTGATCAAGTATCGGGTTATACAAAAACTCTGTATAATGATTACTTTTGTCAATTACTGTTGGTACTTGCAATATAAGTATTATTCGATCCAATATTTCATTTGTATGTTTCTATTCTTAGTTATTAATTTATTTAGGTTAACGACAATGTTACTATTTTTAATTCCCGCAATTAATTATAGTAGAAAATGTGTTATTTTGTTGTATTTATGTATTATTTGGTTTTGATAATAAGTACTCGTACACTCAGAGACGTAGTATTTATAATAAAATGTTTTATATCAGTTATAAATATCAAATTTGATCTATTTTTTAAATCAAATAAAACGATTTTTGTTTAAAATTTTTTTCGTTAAGGGGTTATACATATTATATCTTTATAAATTGTGATATTTTATAAATATGGCGTATAAAATTGTCTTTGTTAAAAAATAACTAACGTATTTGAGGGTTAATTTAAACAGTTAGGCTGCGGTTACATTGGATACGAATTCGTACAAAAGTTGATTCGTACGAGCTCGTACGAAATTTATTCGTACGACTGTGTGGTTACATTGGATATGGAATCATAATACGAGTTCGTATTTAAATTTAAATTGAAAACCGTTAGTACATATTGCATGATATCAAACAATGGATCCAGTTATCGAATCTTATTTATTAGAATCACCGTTTTCAAAATTTCTAATTATAGAAAACAAACAATTCTGGGTAAACGATTATTTATTATTTATGTAGAGCAAAAAAAGTTGAGTTCTGGAATTACTTTGAGGAAATTTTTCAAGACGAACAGAAATTTTTAGAACACTTGAACATGTCGCAAGTCACATTCAATTACATTTTAAAATTTACTGAATTTCAGCGTCAATATTTAGTTAATTAATTTTTTATTAAACATACTTAAAATGTTTTTGTTAGGTTAGGTTAGCTTTATTAAATTGTAATATATTTAATTAAAAAATTATCTAAACATTTCCTCTGCCACCTCATTCTACAATTTTTTATTTAATCTCTATTATGATAATATTAATGTTTTTAATCCCTCAAAGACCGCCTTTGTTCAACAAAAATAATTATTTTTTCTATATCCATTGCATTTTTTTTGTACGAATTCGCATCAAAAAACAAAATATTTTGGTCGTATCAAAAAGCCGTGCGAGCTCGTGCGAAAGAGTCGTAAGCAATGTAACCACGCATGTCTAAATGTATGCATTTGTTTAATTCGTATAAACTCGTACGAATTTTCGGATGAATTCGTATCCAGTGTAACCGCTACCTTAGAAAAATTGAAAATACAGGGCAATATTGTTACAAGAAATAAAATAAAAAATAGTTTAGCTTGTTCAAACGTTTATGATAACTAGTAATGTATGTCCTCTTCATACTATTACACCTCGGCAATAACAAGGCCACGTTGGCTGTTATTGCCGAGGTACGATAATGTAGATTAAGACTACATTTTTAATGGTTGGTATGTTGTTAAATGAAGAATCCCCCCGTACTTAAAATTGATATTTAAATAATTAATGACTCCCGTAATTATAAGTTTTTATTGTTTTCCGAAAGGGTGGTTTTTTCTTACGTCAAGGTTATATATTTTTATTTTTAACACGGCATATGTTTGTATTTCCTTTCTGTCTTCTTCCGTAATTTACCTTCACCTTTTACATGTTTTGAAAATCAAGGTAAAATCGATCGAAGTCAATTATATTTTATGTCAGTATGTAAATATTAAAAATATTTATTACTTTGCTGTTTGGTGACATAATTGTGGTTAATGGAATTACTGGACAATTAGTGATGCGTGTCTTTCAGTTGATTGGCAGTTCAGTTTTGTCTTGAGGAATGAAAATATAGTTCCAAATCTTTTTCATCCCACGGATAGCACTATGTTTCAAGCGCCAAAACTATTTTTCTCATTTTTTCTTGTTTTTAATCACGCCTGTTTGTCCTTTGTTGCTGCAAAATTTCAAAAACATTTCAACATTTAAGAATCTTAAGGAAAATAAGAATCTTTGAGAAAAAAACTGAAAAAGTTTAAAATTTTTTTGTCACGTAACTCTCACAATAACGTCGAAACTTTTGCACCACCTTCTGTCCTTCCATCCAAGTTTCATTAATTTTAAGAAACAAAATCTAAAGAAAAATGCATAAAAATAAAATGTTAAAAAATGACAATTACTTCGGATACATTCGAAACTAAATAGACTTATTTAAACTACGATTGGGAAAATTTACATCCGGGTTTTTGATCTGGGTTTTTAGCCGTTATGATTCTGTGAAAACCATATATGGCTAAATACTGATCTGATTACCATATTTTTCTTCCTTATAACTTCTATTTGCACCGGAAAGTAAAAGAGACCCAAATTAACTGATGCTATGTTGAGACTCTGAGATTGTTAAAATCATCAAATTTCCTGAAAATTAACCTTTGAAGGACATATATGTACTATAATCTAGGTGGGACTATACATATTTTGATGATTTTTCCTTGAAGCCTGAATAATTATTGTTAATAGTTTGTACTATATTTTGTTTTTTCTTGAATACAAAATTAGTTTTTCATTCATAATTATATCAATAAGGAAAATTAAAAATTTTCATTATTAAAAAAATCTTCGAATGTGAATCACAATTTCAAGGTAAATGAATTAATGATTTTGTAATCAAGATAAAAGTTTGAATGTAATTAAATGGTAGTAAAAAATAGTAATTCCTAGTATGAATAATTTGACTAAGACAAGCAGACAGATTATTTCAAGGTCAAAATAGTAATTTTTTACTATTTTAAATAAATTAGATATTTTATTTAATGATTTTTGATATTACATAACATTATCTTCAAAAGTACAGCTTTAACGATTTTTATCAAAGCTAGATTTTCTTAATTATACGTTTTTGTAACGTAACTTACTTTTTTTAATCAAAATTTACATCGCAATAAACAAAATTACAGTCAATTTTTTCTGTATAATAATTACGCCGGGAACGGTCAGGACTAAATAAATTCTTTTTCCAGAAAAATTGACGTAAAATACTACTATCAAACTTTTCCAAATAAAAATGTTTGTGGAATCAAAGATGGAAATTCACACGTCAAATATTCTATTTAGGTCCCAAAGACAGGTTATAACTAGTATAACATTTCTGGCGCCATTTTGCTAATGGATCAAAGTATAGACAAAAGACGTAAATATTTTTGATTCACAGTAATTTTTTCCGAAAAATTTCAAAACATGTTTTTCTGATTGGAAATGAATCATGTTAATATGCTTTTTAAACTAGTTTTTCTTTATAAACAAATAATTTTTTTCGTATCATAAACACGTTTTTATTGAAAATTTCTTGGAACATTGTTTAAATTGTGGTATATAGTCGTTGTTATATAAATATAAGAATATAAGTAGGTAATTAAAATATATTTAATAAAAAATAATTTGGATCGGTGATAATTTCTGAGAAAATTTGTGTTTGAAAACAAGACGTCACATGGGGTTTTTACAAAGGAAAGTGTAAATGAATTACAATCTACAAGTGACACAAATTTTAGTTAATTGAGGAAATATAAAATTTACCTTATTTTGTTACTACTAATCGAAATGTAATAATTGGGAAGGTTCATAAAACTTTTGTTTTTTCCTCAGGGCAATGAGCGGGCAATCAGTTACTTTATTTACAATTTACTGATTTTTAGAGTTCCGCACCTTAGAATGAAAAACAGAACTCGTATAAAATTACTCGTCTGTCCGTCTGTCTGTCTGTCATACAGGTTTTTCTGGTTTATGTAGGAATTTAATATTGGCCATTTTTTTGTTAGGACTTTCTACAATCAAACCCTGTACGTCATTATAGCAATACTTTCAAAACTGAAGTTATATGTGAAAATTCGTTATTATTTTTACGAAAATTACTTGCTATTAAGGAAAATGGGTAACCACAACAAGTAAAATATTACCCATTAGAGAATAATTTATTATATTGAATTACTGATAACAAAACTAGCAATTACAGTAACTAATATTTTATAAAATTAGTAAGATATAATTTTTTTCAGTGGACAGCTTTTGTAAGCTATTGTCAGAGTGATATTGTGTCGCTTGTGTAGTTCTTTTTTGGGATTTTGAACCAAATGGACATTGGAAATAGTTCTTTGGACACAGGTATTTGAAATTTCGACGGTGCCTCGTAACAAATGCACATTCTCAAAACGATTTCTTTGTTCAAAGTTTCGTTGAATCAAAGACTTTCTTTTGATTCAAAGAAAATAAAACCAAAGAAATTTTTATTCTTTGAACAAAAGAAACCGTTTTGGAAGTGCATATGTTGAATTTGATGCGTTTTACTATTTTGAAATTTCTAGTAATTTTTGTTGCTGATTGATAAAATAAACATTTAAGTAATATTTGATTAGTAGGTACGTATAGTGTTGAAGACTCGTGTAAATTGTATGCCGCAATTTCAATTTAATAAACTATCAAAGTAATTTAATATATTTTTCTTTCTATAATGTCTGTCAGTATCTATATGTATGTACAGTGTCCTTCATATAGTTCGCACCAAAGACGCTTTCTTATGACGAAATTAAATTTTTACATTGAAAGACCAGTATTTTGATGATAATTATGATTTAATGAATAAACAGGTTTCAAAGAATGGCACAATTCTTTGATTTTGCTAGAATTCATAAAATTATTTTGAATTTTGGGCCACATAAAGTCATATTTTGGAACAGAGTATTTCTTTTGGTATATTTTTGCAGATTATTGTATTTAGCGATTGGATTATGTTTACTAAGCCAAATTTTGATATGATATTAAAATTTTATGAGGAAGTAATAAACTATTAGCTATTACGATTTTTTATAATCTGCAAATTTAAAATTTCCCGTTTTCCCGCCAAATAGCAAGTGGGGGATAAGGTGTGTTTAGCTATTTTTTCATTTCAATAGTTACACTCACTAACTTGACTAAAATATTTAAAAAAATATCAATAGTAAAAAAGTTTCCTCTATATGGTGCCAATTGCCAACTTTATGAAAGACCCTGTATATTCGAAGTATTTCAATAGTTCAATATATACAACTACAATTGTACAATTAAAAATGTATTGGACTGAATGAGTGGTCGTATCGTGTATTGTTCACGCAAAAGTAACGTGATATGTAAATACTTTTTTTTTTTAAAATTAACGCTTTAAATACTCTTACAATAAATTAGGGGACCCTTTTTCTACATTTTCGAATTTTAAGGAATGTATAAGGTACGTAATTATGAAGGTATTAAATGTATGGTTCCAGTGTAATGATAAGAATTTATTTTGGTTTTGTATCTTAGGCCGCTATTTCACTGTCATAGATATATGTCAAAGTTTTATTTAATCAAAGAAATATTATAGTGTAATAAGTCAACTTTCATAATATAAATTTCTGTAACTATAGTTAAAGATACTTCTTAATATTTGATCATAGATTTGATCAAATATCTTCTATATATATCTATGACAATAATGTAATATCGGCCTTAACCAGTTCGGTTTTTGGTTTAATTGATTTAATATTTACACGGTCGGTTAAAAGATTTTTACAAACGACTTTGGTTTAATTTACATTTTATGTATGATTCTTCTAAACTGGATAAAATTTTTGTTCTAATATCATTTTGTTCTGAAAGATTTTTAAAACTTTGCCTTTGATACTTTTTTATACGGAATCAGTTACGTTAACAATAATTTTATCGATATAATGTTATGTTTTGTCTTGAATCAAGAAATACGATAATAAAACTAAATAAAAACAAAACATATAGTCTTTCTTATAACCATGATTGTAAGTTATGTTATATTTTTAGTAACACGAATCCCGTATAATTTTATAATTTATTTGCATATTAAAATTGTATGTATTTTAATAATATAATGTAGATACAATCTATTCGCTATTGTAATATTGTAATGTAAACTTATTTCATCGACTTACATATAAATATGGTAAACAATAACACAAAGCTCAATGGTGACTTTTTTGCAGTCATGCAACACAAATCGTGATAGAAAATAGACATTGTATATAAATTTAATATGAAAATGGATAATTGAAGCTGGACAAGATGGGACATACATATATAATATTTATTCATATTTGGAAAAAAGCTATCTAAAAATCTCAATAGATATAGGTTTGTGGTGACATTTAAAAGT
Organism: Brachynemurus nebulosus; assembly: GCA_035578155.1. NCBI lineage: Eukaryota > Metazoa > Arthropoda > Insecta > Neuroptera > Myrmeleontidae > Brachynemurus > Brachynemurus nebulosus. The sequence continues at coordinate 69,839,296 of JAPWDM010000003.1, forward strand.
TTTGGGACACTGGAGGTACGGGAGGTGCCCTCAGAGGTATATTTAGTATACGATTAATGGTCATGAAAAATAATGACGAAATAACCAACTGATACACTGTTTAGACAACTAATACACCAATTATCAAACAGCTGTAGCTTACTCTTTGTGTCAAGGTTCGACAGTGACCACAGGTTTGTTGCACAATACGTAATGTTTTATAAATAAAATCGGGACCACTATAGTGAGGGTGAACTATGTTTGTATACCTTATTGGTGTACATTTTATACGGAAATGTTGACGTGGTACAGCGTCGTATTGTAGTTAGGCTGTTTCAGATGACATCTTACAATGTCAATGCTCGTAAGCCAGTTAACTTAAATATTAGAATATTTTTATAAAAATAGGTTTCAAATAAAGATACGTCAATACGAATTATTAATTATTTGAAACCATAGTTGGAAGCCTGCCCTTTTTATGTACTTTGGTGTACAATGGTGGCAAGAATAAAATGAAACTTTATAAGTATTGGAAATAAATAAAAAACAAATCAAATTGGAAGAATTATAAATGTGGTTTTATTATTTTTACAGACTTACAACAGTAAGTGTACATATAAGTTTAGTAGCCTTACTATTTAAAAATAACCAACATGATAAGGGTTTTTATGGGGGTGGTTTCATAAGCAATTGCACATCTAACGTCAATTGCGTTGATAAAAATTTCAAAACCGTATTTACGCTGTGATCGTATAAAAAATTTGTAACAAACATACTTACATTTAAATTTTAATTTTTGACGTCAGTTGTTCATGTTAAGCCGGTTCTATACGATGCTACGAACGTTCCTTCCAACGTTCGATCGAACGTTTGAGGCAATTAAGTTCGATAGTTGGTGCGACGAATGTATCTGCTACACGGTGAATCGAATGTTTGATCCAATACGAATGATGATATGTTGGTACTCAGTGGACGAGGCTGTTATCTGTCTGATGTTATCTCTAATGTTATACACTGATGTTGTCTCTCTTCACATGAACGAGTCGTGCAGCTGCTGAGTCGAACCAACCAACGCAACCAACATTGACCTTCAAACGTTCGAAGCATCCCTTTGACTCGGTGCAAGAATACCGACATCGAGCGGGACATGGCCAAATGCGAATGTTTGACGCTCGACATTGGACACTCGTAGGTTCGAACAACGGCCACACGATGCGATGAACCATCGAACGTCCAATGTTGGAAGGTGTTCGTAACATCGTGTAGAACCCGCTTTAGAAATAGCCCTTACTGTGCCCACATTTTGTACACAAAACCTTTGAAAAAAAAAGTTTAGGTCGAATCTAATTTTTCGAATCAAAATTAGAATTTAGACTTTATCTTTGAATTTTTAAAAATGCTGTTTATCATATTATAGTTGTACTAAGAAGATCAGTTATATAGGTGCATACTTTCCAAAGTGCCAGTTTATCACGATTTTCTTTGTCCTCCATCAACATCATAAACATGTAATATGGGGGTAACCTCTACTGTAGACAAAAAAGAACGGGCATTAACTCTGCTATCTATAATAATCAGTTATTAAAAAAAAAGTAATACCATATAAAAATCAATAAAGAATTAATTTATGAAAACAATAAAATAAAAATTATTGTGAATGTTATTATTAAAATGCAAATATATACAGAAATACGTATGGTGTAATGCACTTTAATTAAAAATAAATTCATAAGTTTAAAGACCTTTCTGAGTCTTTTTAAATATTGATTCAATAATTTTATTCTAGACAATTTTAACTCATGTACAATGTATATTATTAGTCTTATAAAAATATTGTTATTTTTTCACTTTTGCTGCGAATAAAAAGTTTTAAGAGTTAGAGTGAAAAAAATGGTAGGAAACTGGATAAACTGGATAAAAATGAAACAAAAGCTTTTATTGGTAAGTTTAACTAATTTCAAATCCATAGTAACGAAATATTAAACTATAAATTATACTAACTTATTTTATTCGTTAAATTGTCTTATTGTATTACACTCGAATTATGTAGATATTTTTTCTGAATTTTGTGTTTTCTGTAACTCATATTTGTTGTCTCAAGATAATTTAACTCAGGGGTCGGCAACCTTCTTTGGATGACGGGCCATTTTTAAAAAAATTAATTTTTAGCGGGCCGCATAGTCAAATATTTTTCAATGTAGTATGTCGCTTAAGTAGTTTTTTTTAACAAATTTTTGAATCAAAAATTCAGCTATTAGAGTCACTGCTTTGATGTTACTTGAGCCCGGAACTATAGAAATAATTTATTTTGAAGTCTCTAGAAGCCAAAAATGACATTCACTAAAATTTATATAACGAAATTTGGTAAAAATATTGAAAGTCCAAAAAGTCAGACACGTCCGATGCCCGGATTGGATTTTTAAGCATTTTTGCCTAAAAAATTTTTGTGAAAAAAGTGAGTTTTTTGCCCAAATTTCCTCAAGTTTTTTCCATATTTTCTTACACCATTGGAAAGAGTAGAAAATAATCACATAAAAAAGATTTTTGAAAAATAATTCTATGTCAAGTAGTTTTTCGAGAAAAACTAATTTTTGTAAACGGGCATTCGCTATATTATGCAGGATACTGCGACAGGGGTATTTTCTTTCTTTTTTAACACAAATTAATATAAATATTATTAAAAATCAACATCAGAAAAAATTTTTTGGTAACAATTTTATTTACATGTTATAAAACATCGGAGAACAAAAAAAGTATTATATAAAGTATGCTCAACTCTGCATAAGCAGAGCAAATTGTTCGAAAAGTTGTATTGCTTGGCGGGCCGCATGAAAACTTCCAAGGGCCACAGGTTGCCAACCCATGATTTAACTCGAAGAACTGTTAACAAATGTATGCCATAAATTTTCGTTATAAAATTACCTAAAAACTGATTAATCATAATCTTTTTTTCAAATTACCACCGTTTTTATTAAAATTTATCAAGAATGTTTTTTACTTTCATTTCTCAATTTTGTAAATATTGAAATAATTTTAATTTTTGATGTAAAACAGAACTCAAATTTAAACTACATAGGTGGGTACTTGTTTATGTACATATGTAAAATAATTTCGTTTTAAAGTACTGGAAATATGGCCAATTGCCAATCAACCGGACCGACTTTAAAAAGAAAATTTGAAAATCAGCGACAGGCAGTCTGGTTAGTTGGAACTGACTTCGTTAATCGCAAAAGAAAATAAATTTATTGCATATAATTTTCGTGGAAGTTACACTGGTAATTTATTTATTTTATTTGATGTATAAGAAACATTGGCCGCTAGTTGGGCCAATCATGTTTTTCGAAAAGAAGGACGTGTTTTACGTCGCATGTTTAATAAATAACATGTTTATATCCGAAACGACAGATTCGAAGAATTTTTCAGATTTATCAAATCGCTCGTTCGTACATTTAATGAACTGGTGTGATTTTTTTTAAAAATAAAAATAAGAGTGACCGTGTGTACTGATATAATATTTATCATTTGTTTGGCACTTGATGAAAAATTCTAGAAGAAGAAAATTTTGGATAATGTATTTAAAAAAAAATTTGATTGCGTTAAATATTTTGTTTGTGTTTTAGATGTATTTAAGCCTTTTAAGGGAGGTTCGGGTTGCCATAAAGCAGTGTTTTTCAACCTTTTTCATGGCGCGACCCCCTACCCTCCGCTATTATTAACTTATTATTTATTTATTTATTTATTTTTTTTTTTTGTTATAAATATCGAATCCGTTTATCATTATTGATTATTTTCATAGTTAGGTATCAATTAAATACGTAATTAGGGACTTGAAAAAGGCATATTTTTGTATCGACATCGAAGTTGACGACTTATAGCAAGTACTGAACGCGCGCGTGACGTAAAAAGTGAAACGCGCACGCGTTACGTAAAAAGTGAAATGCGCACGCGTGACGGTCGTCGCCGTTTAACACTTCCGAGCGTAATCCATTTGAATTCTTTGAATTGTGAACTCGCGTTAGTGTTTAATTTTATTGAATTGCCTTGTTGTTTGTTTAGTAGTTGCTCACTGTCTTTTATTGTCTAATATTCAAAATTCGATACTCATTGTAATTATTGAAAAGAGATACGTTTCTGGAAACATATGCACAACCGTCAACTTCAAGTTCCAATGAGAGTAATAAAGCCAAATCAAAGAAAAAGTGTCTATATGACGACAATTATTTTTAAATTCGGATTTACTGTTTTTGAAAATAAACCGCAATTTTGAATCTTTATCACATTAGTGTAACCATTAATTAATCTTCTCTTTATTAAATATTATATATTGAACTAAAGGGGTTTCATTTTTATTAACTGCGACCCTCCAGGGGGTCGCGACCCACAGGTTGAAGAACACTGCCATAAAGAAAGAAAATCAGTTGAAACCAACAAAATTGGACAAATTTTAGAATACAAACAATTTCGTTCAAATTTCATGTTGATTAAAAGTCTATTAGTGAGAAAAATGAATTATAATGTATGATAAAATTATACATTCTCTTATGGAAATTACTAAAATTACCAAAATTTAGGAATAAATAAATTCTAGAAGTCTATTCGAAGCTTTTCTTCAAATAAATGCACCGTCCGTATATTTTCCAATCATAATTAAGATTTTGTTACCCACATCTGACAAAATTTTCTTCGTCAGGATTATTTCGTTTACCCTGTTTGACGATGACCCGTCCAATTCAAACCAAATTCATTTTTGAATATTCTCTCAATCCTTCCCAGGCGAAAATATTTTTTGCTGCAACACAAAACTAAATTTAAACATGACTGGAATAAGTGTTGCTTCTAAAGTGAACTATTTTCTCACTTTTTGATCATCGAGGCTGCAAATATATTTTCTATTTTAAAAACAGACCGTGTACATCACATTACTTCCAAGAACCGCCACTCGGTCTGATCAACTGAAAATTTTCTCCAATAAATAAATTTTCATGACACTTGAAGAACATTCTACTACCGAATTTATTACTCACCAAAAATATCTTTCAAATGATTTTATGAATCAAATTTTAAAAATAGGTGAAATTAAAATTTTAAAATATTTTATTTCGTATTTACAATTGAAATTGATTCAAAAATAACAATAATAATTATTGATTATTTCTAGAAAGTTCTATTTAAATATGTCGAATCTGTTTTGTTTTGATTTTTGATGCAGTTTGTTCCAATTTTTAGTTTTTTTTTTTTTTTTTTTTTTTTTGAAATACTTAAGGGATTTTAATTTATAATATGACCTAATCTAGTTACATACAAAATAATATGATTTTAATTTTTGTTAGTGTAACAATACAGATTTTAAATATGTATTTATCAATTAAATGTTTAAATATGTACATAGGGTAAAAGACCCCATTGTCGATCGGGGTTATAAGTCCGATCAGTTTTGACATTTATATTTTAATGAAGTTATTTCTGAAAGAAACCTTTGATAAAAAAAATTATTGTTAATACAATGATTATTTTTCAATTTAAATTCACATCACATTTAATGTCTCCTCACTTAATTTAAGAAATACATATATATATATAACAATTTTTGTTGAATTCATGAATTTTTAATATGGTGGATGATCATTTTTCAAAACACATGGGTTATAAATTGTAACATTTTTCACCGAATTTTTAAAGTTATTAGCATAATAAAAGTATACAAATAATTGTTATTAGTCCACTTAAGAGATTAGGATAGCTGAATTAAATTTTATATGTGTTAAATATTATTTGTATGACTGATTCTTGTTGGGATCCAAGTTTTCGAGTTGGGTATTTTGAGAATCACACAGATATTCCATATCTATTTTATAAACATTTTTGACGTCATCTATCGTCAATTTAACTGTTTAAAAATTCACAATGGCGTATAGGTAAGTTAGAATCATGTCACAATGTACACAATGTTTTTTAAAGCAAAATTATAGATGGCGAAAGAAAATACAGTATTTTAGTGGTTTATTTTATCGAATATTTAAACCCTTCTGTAATTGCTGCTATGTTTCACAAGGTGTCATTCTGTGATACTCTCTGACACAGACTGACCTCTTGTAGTGGATAGAGTGTCAAAGTGACTGAAAGAGAATGGTTCAAATATTCGATAGTATAAGATTTACTACTGTACTGATTTACTGATTCTTCATAGGGGCCAGTGTATTGATCTTTCAATGGAGGTTAATATTTTCTGTATGCTTTTTAATAGACGTCAACAAATTATAAAACAAAATCATTAATAAATCAAAATTTTTGGGTTATATTTTCTTAAAAACATATCTATTGGATTAAAAAAACTTGGTTTCATACTTATTAAGAAAAAAAAAATGGGTGTTTTGTTTATTTTTTAATTTTTTTAAGCTAATTTAATGATACAGCTAAAAATAGTGATCGGTCATCGGGTCTCTTACCCTATGTATTTTTTAATTGATAAAAATTTTGTTTTGAATCAGTTTGTATTTTACGTGAATGAATTAAAAGTTCCTTTCTAACGACATAGGATTAGACGAAGTGATTTAATATAAGTAGAAAGAAAACTAAGATGAATTAAAAACTTCAACAACTAATACAATTTCTGGAATACATTTGAGGATTTCTAGAGGTGTTCTGGGGAACACAGCACTATAAAAGTAGCAGGATTTTTTGATAAGTTGCAGATAATTTGACTTTTTTAAGAAAACAAATAGAGCTTTAGAAAAATTTTTGAATATTGGCATAACAAATGGTTAAGTGATTAAATAATTTTGATCTCTTTGAGTAAGCTCAACGAGAAAGTAAGTTTGATTTCAATTAAATATTCAATTAAAACCTTGTATTACATTTTCACTAGCCTTAATTAAGGTGTCTATAACGTTAGTTGTTACAAAACAGTTTTTCCTGCAGGCGAGTTAATATTGTTGGCAACATTTCTTATTTTGTTACATAACCAAGTAATTTACACAATTCTGTTGTCGATTATGCAAGTCCAGGTGACGTGGAAATAACAAAATTATTTATTTCAGGTTTAATTTTAAGTCTGTTGTACTTAGTCCAAAAAAATCCTCTGGAAATTTTCCCTTACGAAACCTGTAGAAATTTTTAATTTATTTTAGGTACCTTCCGAAAACTTTCCAAAAATGTTTAAAAGCAGTTGTTTAATTTTAAATAGAAAACTTTCAATCTGAAATCATTTCCGCAATTAGTTAGAATAACGTTAGGCCGTGTAATATGAAATGTCGCTTTCCGACCACTTGGCCTACCATGTAATTTAAATAAATATCCACACTTTCTTAAGCATTGTGGAAAAATTTAAAAACAGTTCTTTCATTTTAATTATAATTCTTTTATTCTGGAATCATTTCTGCCATTGGTTGGAATAACATTTGCTTATGTAATATGAAATGTCGTTCTCCGACCACTTGGTCTACAATGTAATTCGGATAAATATGGACAATTTTCTAAGCAGTAGAGAAATGTTTAAAAGCAGTTCTTTAAAATTAAATATAATTTTTACAACCTGGAATGCTTTCCATCGTTGGTTGAAATAACATTAGATCGTGTAATATGAAATGTCGTTTTCCGATCACTTGTACATAAAATTAGCTCCATTCTTTTTTTGTTTTTTCGAAACAAAAAAGGTTCTGCTATAAAGTGCTAGATGTGTGTTATTATGTGCTATAAATAAAAATACTAAATTTCATTTAAACATAGAAGCAAAAAGTAAAAAATAAAAATTATATTCATTTTTGTAATTCATTGCAGTTCACACGGTTTAGTATGGAGGAAATAATAAATTCCTAAAATTAGCTCATAGTTCAGCCCGTCGAAGTAGTATAATCCCTTAACGTATCAACCCAAAGACATTAAACACACACATATTACTCAGAGAGTACCGATAATTCTTCATACCCATTTTTCATTCTATTTAAATGAAAACGTTACATCAGACAATTTTAATTTCAAATCCGTTGACATATATTACTAAATTGTTCATTGCATTTATTAGATATGAAAATAGGGTATGAAAGAAACTGACATTTCGTTTATAGGTGGCATTGTGGAAAAAAATAGAAAAAGTATATTGAATTATTAATATACATTATTGCGCCTACTTTTAAACGTTTGCATCACGTGATCATTGTCTTTGTCCTTGATAGTGACCGATGAATTTTAAAATCGATTACGGGTTATATCAATCCGTAGTACATACATATGTAGTCTGTTGTGACGGCTGTGGCTGTGTGTGTGTGTGTGTGTGTGTGTGTGTGTGAATATGGTAAAGATTACACACACAGATAAGAAATTTGCTCGTATGTAGAAAATGATAAGAAATTGTAATAATGTAAATGCATATATTACACGATGTCATTAACTCTTTAGGTGTCTTTAGGTAATTTTTTTTGCTGCGAGTGAAAATTACAGTTGATATAGTTAAACTGTAGACCGTAATTACCTTAGTATTTTCACAAAAATAATGAGATGTTTGGAAAATACTTTTTTATTACTCATGCGGGAAAAGTACTAACTTGGCGCACACATTTCTGTACGCAAAATAGCTGTTTGCCCACTGTACTCTTCCCACATACTTTTTTGCGTGTGGAAAGTAACTTTCCACACGCAAATTGACAATAAAACACCCAAAATTTAATCAAAACACGCAAAGCCGCCTCTCGATTTTTCATTTAATAAACATTTCATAATTATTTCTATAGAAACCACCAACAAAGTAATTTAGACAATAATTAATTCAGAAAAAAAAGACGACCACTTAAAAATATTATTTTAAAAAGTAATAAAAATGTCAAAAATAGTAATAATATAGAAAAAAGTGTGTCAAATTCGTAATAAAAATTCGTGCGGGATTGTCGATTGCCCACCCAAGCGAATGAGCGCACTCACTACGTTCGTGCGCTCAGCTTCGCTTTCGTGGGCAATCGACAATTTCCCGCACTTATTGCACAATATACTATTACTGTCGCAGTAATTTTACCTAATATTTTACTTAAATTTTTAATAGTTATTATTTATTGGTAATCAGCGGAAAAAATCCAAATCGTAGGTTTGCATACTTTTCTGGCACGGATTTGTAAAATTATCCTGACAAGTGAATTTATAATCCAAAATTTGAAGCCATTAAAACGTCAACATTCATTGAATCATTGTCGTAATACGTTGTTACTGAAAAATTTGCAAGGACAATCACGATATAAAAATTATTAAAAAAAAAAATTATTTTTGAGCACTGAATAATTTTTTCACCTGAAATTTCCTTGAATTGTAAGAATATGTTACATGAATAAAAATTTTTCGAAAAAACCTAATTTAAATATTTCTTGGCACCATTATTCATTTTTGTTAAAATTTCGAAAATTTTTCCAAACTAAGTATTACAACTATATGAAAATGGAATTGACATTGAATTTTAAAATTGAACGTGTCACTTAATAGTAATAGTTTAAGGCCTTGAACTTCATTAATCAATACTGATTTTACTATTTAATAGGAATAAAATGACACTTAAATGTGTTCACATGCGTTTGTTCTGTTTCGTCATAACAAGTCGTTGCTAAGCGTTTTATTTTATTTTATTTTCTTGTTTTATTTCTTATTGATTAATTGATGACTTTTAAATATTAAATTTATTCGAAGGGTAACAATAATAAATCTATTATTTCCATGGCCAACTAAAATATAAAAATATTAATTCTTTTTAAAAAATAAAACAGTGGAGTAGTGATTTAGAGTCGCGATGCAGTTAGTCGATTAATCGACGAAAGTTGTTTTTTCGACAAAATTAGTCATTAGTCGAAAATATCGAGCATAGAATAGTCGATTAATCGACGAAATTTTTATTCGAATTCATAAATTGGGTAACCTATGTAACTCTTTCAAAAACAGTGTTTTGAATTTAATTATTGACTTTTATTTTTATTAAAAAAAATTACATATTACAATGTATTATTCACATAAAATTAAAAAATCATACAAACCGATAATTTTTAGTTTTAGCGAATTTCCAGAATGGAATTCAGTTATTACAGCCACTGCCCGACTTGAACCCGGGACTATGGCAGAAATTTGTTTTCAGGTCCCTAGAAACCGAACATAATATTCACTAAAATATATGTATATATGTGTCCGCACGATAACTCTCGAACGAAATGCCCTAACCTTACGAAATTTGGTGAAAATGTTGGAAGTTCCAAACCCTTGGATGAGTTCGTCAGCCAGACACGTCGGATGCCAGGAACATGGCTTTGTTCTTGTAAAAAATTAGATTTTTGCCAAAATTTCCATTTATTCAAAATTTTTTTTTTACGAAATTTTTTGACACCATTTAAAAGAGGAGAAAAAATTACATAAAAAAGGTCGTTAAACTATTATTCTATGTCAATTAGTTTCCGAGAAAAACTAATTTTTTAAACGGAAATTCGCTATGTTATGCAGGATGCTGCGATAGGAGTATTTATTTTTTCGACTCTTATAAATAATGCAAAAAAATTATTAAATTAGTCTTTTTTAGTCATTCAAAAAAAAATATTAGTCATTTTATTTATTTAGTTGACAGTAAAATAGTCGATTAAAAAGTGACTAAAAGTAAACAAAATTAGTCGACTAAATCGATTAACCATCCGACATCACTACAGTGGAGTCAGATTTTTAGTGTAATTCTTATATGGGTTCCATTTTGTCCTTCAAGGCACCCTAATTAACTTGATGACATCGTACCACGTATAACAAAATATTCAAATCATAAAAGATGTCATATTAATTTTAATGGTGGGAGCTCTGGGTAGTAAATACAACCCATACAACCTGATAAATGCAGATAAACATTCAAGATATACAATAGTACAAATATATACTAATACCCGTCACTTGAAAAATCAAACTCTGATTAATTTGAAAAATCCCCGATCCTGTAAGAACTTTAACCCTGACTTCATTATCGGTTAAAAATTTTAATTACACACAATATATTTGTGTATAATTATCCAGCCGTAGTCAATGTTTGCTATACTAAATATTTAAATAAATATTTATAATAAATATGTATAGCGATTATTAACTGACCGATTGGCTAAGCAGGCGGCTCCAATAATAATTAAAAATGTTTATCAGCTTATCAGCTATCAGTTAATTTAATTATGCTTTACAATAATTAACAATTACTCATTTCACTGCAGCATTACTTTTTTTAATCTAAATTTACTTTTAAAATTTCTATATTTTTATCATAAATGTTTATGGCATATTGGTAAAAAGTACATATATGTATAATTGCAGAATTATGTTTTTGCGAATTGTTTTGCAGTGAAATTTGTTTAAATTTTTAACAACAGTTGGTTTTTTGTAAGACAAAGCATTAATTTTGCAACCAAAATACAGACCTGATTTTTGTAGAATCAATAACTAGCCAACTAGATAAGAATTGTTATCGAAAAATACAAATAGGTAATATAGCTTTAAGGGAAGAAATACCTTTGGAATACTTCCAGATTCCAAAATATATATACGGTATAATATATATAGGTATATACGGTGAAATGGCATCTGTGGCTTATTCGTATGCCTGCCTCGTACAAAATCATCATTTTTACGTTATTTAAACTTCAAAAATATAGATCAATTTTTTTCTTGTTTTTTGCTTGTCCAGAGGAATTTCTCCCATTAAGCTTCCGTTCTTGAGTTTTGGAATAGAATTAGCAAGACACAGCCAGATGTAGGTTAATAGTCGCAATAATATGACCCCCTTTGTATGTATTCCCTCGTCTACTTTTTGTCTGTTTTTATGTAACTTTATACCCGATGAATTGTCAATCATGTGTAGACCATCGTAAAGGTTATTGGCCTCTTGGACACTGACTAAACCACTGACCAACCAAAGTATCCAAATTTTTGCACGTTAAACCCAACTATCAAATATCATTTACCAATATTCGCTTGACTTAATTTTGTTGGTAATAAGGTTTCGCTGTAATATAATGCCCGTAATTAACCTCTCCACATAAATGACATTTAAGAAGGTCAGTTATATTAGCACAATCACCAACCTTACTTTATAACTGTTGTCGTATATTGTGTACAACTGTACATAATATTAAATACGTACAAAAAAAAATGCTTCTTGATTTTGTTAGTGCATATCGCGCGTTCTCTGTCCCAACCTCGTATATCAAAAGCTATATGCTTTAGGACACACAAAAAACATTAAATACTGTATATATATATATATATATATATATATATATATATATATATATATATATATATATATATATATATATATATGCATATATATACATACCATGTGAGTTTTTTGAGAGTTGCCATTTCTATTACAACCAAATTTTTATGATAGAAATGGTACTGGAAAAGGGTCTTCTCTTGGATGTAATGGAAATGTAACCAAGAAAAACACTATCGGTTGAAGTCGCCTCAAATACATATGCATATTTTAACAACCTAACTGATAAATTAAAGAAAAATTTAAAAATTAAACTTGGGTAAAAAAAATTTTTTTGCTCATTAATGTTGTTGATTAATGCATTAGATCAGTTTTATCGAATAATTAATATATAGTCCCGTTTAAAAATCTATAAGTCTGTATCATAGCTCGAAAACCATAAGAGCTATGAAGCTCTTGACTATAGCAATCGGTTGTCCCCGTTGATATCTACAACTCTTATTTGAACAATTTTTCGATTAAATCAACGGTTTGGTTGTAATAAAAATGGCAACTTTCGAAAAAGTCACACAGTATATATATACAATATATATATATATATATATATATATATATATATATATATATATATATATATATATATATATATATATATATATATAGGTAGCCAACATCAAATGGTGTAATTAGCATAAATCTTAAGTTCATAGTGATGAAAACACTGATTTAAATTGTTTTATTTGTGTGCCCAAAAATTGGGATACTAGGTTGGGACAGAGAACGCGCGAAATGTATTCTGTCTGTTGAATTTGATATTAACATATACATGTAAGCACTCTTATATACATATATGAAAGAGCGAGGTTTAACAAGATGAAATAATAATAATAATATTAATAATAGTATTGCCAATAAAACGCAAATTTATTTAATAAAGGTCTCCTATTCATACCAATCTAATATATTTTTATTGGTCTTATTACTTTAAATATGCAAATAATGCTAAACAATTAACATCGTCGATTTATGTCTGTCTGTCTATTGAGTGAATCGTAAAGAACGGGTGCTTGGAATTCTTCAGACACACGCTAACTGCACTAATAAAGTTTTATAAACCCATGATAAAAAAGCCATAAAAAATCTTAAATAATAAAAATTCCTCGAATACCATATAACTAAATTTTATTACAGTTTGGAATAAGCTAATTATTTTCATCAGTGTCGTGTGGCATGTTTTGCCATACACGGAGGGAAAATTCATAGAAAAGTTACTGTGCTCAGCACTCCAATTGACGTGTAAAAGGCGAACATATTCAATTTTGTACGGTAAAAATATAAAAATTATAATTAATCGTAGAAAATTTAAAGGATAGAATGTTCTTTCCGTAATATTAGCTCCGTAAAATTTGTAAAACAGCACAGTAAAAAGTTTCATTCATGAACCATACGTGCAGGTCACATAGCCAGGCTGGTGTGACAAGTAACATAGCCAGGCTGGTCACTGCTGGTGTGTTGTCGTGTGCAAACAGTATTCATTAGAATGTCTTACAGGACGGTCACCGTTTAATTCATCATTTTGTTACTTCACTATATTCAGTATTAGAATATATTGTTGCCAATCATTTTATATGCATCATTTTATTTGATTCTTTATATGCATAAAGAATCAAAGGTCGGAAAAGATCGATTGTTCCTCAGTGCGTACAGCCCAAGCAACATAAGGTTGCGGGTCAGATGCGCAAATGAAAGAGTACGACAACAAGAATTAAACTATAACATATATGCATAAGAGTGTGATAGAAGTTGTGTTAGCACATTAAATTTTACCATTTTTATGAAGTATTACAACAATTTTTATGAAGCCATGACTAATACTTTTTACGTTTCAATTTAATATTTACATGATCGTAAAATATTTTTTACTTTGGTCGTCGATCGCGCACGCATTATAAGAGAGCATGGTAATTTTTCTGAAATTTTATCCACAAAAATTATATGATTTTTCTCTCCGTGTACTTATACATATTTTCTAGTCTTTAGGAATTAGTTTATTCTAAATTAAAGTGAAATCTGGAATATAGTATTCCAGGAATTTTTATTTAAAACTGTGGATTTTTAAAACATTTAATTTTATTTTGTATTCTGGAAATTCTGAAATTATAAACGGCTGAAGAACCGGTCAAGAGCAATTGTCGAATTACTAGCTTCTAAAGTGAATTTTAAAATTTTTATTATTCTATTATCCTGGAAATTCATTAAACCTCTGGCTAAAGACCATCCCAGAATTATCAGCTTTCAAATGAATTAAGAAACTGTATTAAGGCTGGTTAAGCTGGGTGCGAAATAGATGGTAACAGACACACAAAGACAGGTCTCTTACCCTAAAATCCAAATGCATATGCCTGCTCTTTTCCGTCGTGGGTAATAAAAGCAGTCACAGTAATGGGAAGGTATTCGCAGGCTCTGACGAGAGTTTGAAAACTGCAATCGAAAGTTATTTAAATTCTGTATCAGTTTGAACAAGCAGATACTATGAATGTTAACGGGTTTCCTATCTGGACAGTGTAGCTTTATAATACACATAAAAATGCTTGATCTGAAAGTGAATGCCATCTGCAAATCATAAAAGGTTTCATTTTGCACTTTCTATGAGATCCCTTACTAAAATCAATCAATAGAAAGCTCTGGTGGCGAGGCCCTCTTGCTTTTCTTTTAAAATATCAAAATATAGGTAATCGCTTAAAAAATTGTTCTACTTTTGTTGACCACCTAATATCTGTAACATTTTTTTATCAGTCAGAATAATGGCGTCTGTGTGACAAGTGATTTACAACTGTGTCGTAAAAAAAGCATTTTCAAAAAAAAATTGAAAACCTTCAGTCATCTTTTCTTTGACAAATGAATGTTAAATTTTAATTTGTCTACAATAATTTTATTGTAAAGAACATGAAATACCTACGAACAAATTCGAATATTATCGCATAATGTAATTTCGTCCTGGTAATTATTTGGTAAAGCAACAATGTTTAAATATTATTTAAAAATAAACAAAAATTTTTTTAGAACTAAATTGACTTCATATATAATAAAACTACCTTGAAAATCGATAAACTTTCAGACAGCTTGTCAGAATTGTGTTTTGAAAATTTGCTGGAGTATATTAAAAATCAGTTTTGGTATTGATGTCTAACACGAAGTAAATTAAATAATTAAGTAGATTTGATATTACGAATGATAAATTGGACACAGTCCAAGAACACGCTTTTATATTTGCCTAGTCTCGCAACGAAGCAAATCCGTCAATTTGAATGTTTCCTATAATTCAAATTAGAAAAAAAAAAATTAAATACATAATTAAACTGATGGCCATGGATTTTTATATTTGTACCATTATTAGATTGAGTTATCAAATTAAGGAATTTTATATTTTGAAAAATCCTTCCCAAAGGAGAAAGTTTTATGTTTGAAGTAATTTTTCTTTGAAATTCTTCTGTAAATATTTTTGTATCATGAAAAGATTATGAAATATTTAACCTTCACTTTCTTCAAATGATTTGAGAGAGTGTCTTTGTTTTTCCTTTCATATTTTTTATAAGATTTCCCGATTATGATATTCCAAAATTTTTCAAAATTTTTTTGATATGGATATCGAAAGGTATGAAGTTTCCAGTAATAACAAAGAGTTATAAGATTCGGTGTCTGCAGCAATTAAGTTTTTCCTTTTTAAGGTACAAGTATGGAATCTGGCCACATTAACTACCCTGTAGTAATTATACGACCATGCCCTAAAATCTTTCAGGGAGTTATTTACAGCAGCCTTTCTCAACCTTTTTCCAGTCACCGCCCCTGTAAAGTCTCGGATAATTTTGCACAGACCAGTCACACATAAGATCACATATGGCGAGTGTTAGTTTTCTAAATCACGTTAACTTGGTCTGCCATGTATTTCAGATAAATATCAACACTTTCTTAAGCATTAGGCAAATATTTAAAAGCAATTTTTTAATTTTAAAACGATTTTTTGTAGCCTGGAATCATTTCCGCCATTAATTGGAATAATATTTTCGAAAAGTCGTTTTCTGTTCACTATAGATCTACCATGAATTCAGAAAAATTTCGACACTTTCTTTACCATCAGAGAAATGTCTAAAAGCACTTCTTTTTTTAAATGGATTTCTTGTAGCCTGGACTTATTTCTGCCATTGACTGGAAGAAAATTATGTCGTGTAACATGAAATGTCCTTTTCCGACCATTTAATCTACCATGTAATTCAGAAAAATATCGACACATTCTTAAGCATTAGGGAAATGTTTAAAAGCAATTCTTTAATTTTAAATAGAATTCTTGAAGTTTGGTATAATTTCCGCCATTAACTGGAATAATATTAGATTGTTGTAATCATATGTCCCCATCAGCTTAATTCCACCATTTTCTTTTTTTTTTCAAACAAAGAAATTGTACCATATTGTGCTAAATATGTGCTATTATGTGCGATAAATAAAAAAGCTAAATTCCCAAACATCCCAGTTTTCATAAACAATAATAAAATGTTCTTAACCATTTTTGGTAAGAATATAAATTAGATACGTAAGAAACATTTAAAAAATTGCGTCAATTCCATAAATTAAAACCGAATAGCTAAAAGATAATT
Organism: Brachynemurus nebulosus; assembly: GCA_035578155.1. Classification (NCBI taxonomy): domain Eukaryota; kingdom Metazoa; phylum Arthropoda; class Insecta; order Neuroptera; family Myrmeleontidae; genus Brachynemurus; species Brachynemurus nebulosus. Next base: position 69,856,129 of record JAPWDM010000003.1, read on the forward strand.
CATAATAAAAATTTTTATTTTATTACACAAAAAAGTTTTATCATAAATTTAAAAAATTTTGGCTACCGTATTTTTGCACACATGTTTTTTGAATTAGATCTTTGATATAATAATCAAACTTCTTCATCGGCAACAAATATGGTCGAATCAAAATACAAATCAATTGCCAAAAATTATTCACATCTGACTATCTATTTAAAAGTATTTCATTGTCAAGGACCGCGTATGATTGAATTTTTTTTTTATAGTACATGTGCGATAATTAATCACAAGATCTAAATAAAATTGATTTGGAAATGCAGTTGTTGCAACGTCGCAGATTGCACCAGTTCATGCACAATGAGCATGTTACGTCATTCCTGACATTTAGACGTCATTTGTCATTAAAATAAAAAAAAATTTGGGCCAATCGATTACGAACTAGAGAAGTGATGTTATATAAAGTGTACATTTATTGTTAGACATTTGGCTGCATAAAAATATGTATTATTGAGCGATTTTGAGTAGGTATTTTATTAAGGCGTAATAAAAACTAAAGGTGAAATATCATCAAAAGTTTGAGAATGCCTTTCTTTTATTTTTACATGAATATCCAGATTTAGTGTAAGTTTATGGTGCACAGAAAACTAGAAGGGAATAAGTCAAAAAGAGTAATTTTGATTTAGTAAAAATTTTATTCTGAATACTTAATATTTTAGTTTTGAGTATCATAAAACGGTTTAAGAAAGTAGAAATAAAGTTGGGGCTGTAGCATTTCAATAGATATTTCTTTACCCTGGACCAAGATAGGAATATAATTTACATTTAAAATACTAATTTCTAATCTGAGGAGTAGACTTTAATGATGTGTTATTTTTGAATATTTAATACAAAAAGTACGAACATTTGAAGCAGTTCTGAGGCTAATAGAACTTCGCCAGATAAAAAATTTTAAAATTTACTTTCGCTAAGGCATAGTTATTGGGATTTTTCAACAAAACACACAGGAAATCCTCGCTTAATCGATTAGATAAATACATTCTGCTAAAGATTAAATGATAAAAAGCTTACTTTTAAAAAAATTCACATTTTATTTAATTATATTTCGATTTTTTGAAACTGTAAAATGGGTTTCTCCGATTTAATTTCAAATTAATACAGGTATTTGTATTTTTCCTGGTAGAAGATATAATCTGGTTAAAAAAAATTAGAAACCCACTCGAGAGTGATAATCGAATTATTTCTCTCAGATTTCATTAGTGTTTTAAGTTGCATAAATACTTTTTCCTTAAGCTTTTGATTTGTCCCCAATATCTTAAAAATTTTTACAAATAAATGAATGAAATCAATTTTCGATAGTTTTTTTGAACCCTTCAAAAATATCTCGTCACACCATTACTGCCTAAAAATATTTTTTTTTCGAAAAAAAAAAAAATATATATTGGCGAGCTATTAATAGAACGAAAAATGCTAAAAATAGCTGAATAAAATATAATCAGTTGTTGAAAAAAGATAAAAAAATCATAAGTAGTTTTATTCGGTTTTTATTACTTGTATATGTCGACTTAAAAGACTATATCGAAACATTTTCTTGGCTTGATTTTCAAAAACACATACATACGCCCCCCAATCACATGTGTAAGAGAAATTTTCACATATATTTGTGCCCTTGGATGAAATACAACAAGTATATGCACGTATAATAGAGATACATATGTTTAGAACTGTTTCTAAATTGTCCGCACTCTTTTTTTTTGAGAAGAATATTTTGGCAAACATTTATTTTACGATAAAATAAAATCTAATTCATACAATGTACTGGGTTATAATGATATAGATTTTTATTCCGAAACAGCTACATTTTTTGTTTACATTTAATGATTTTTAAAAATAAAATTAGTAGAATTATTATGGAGGATATACAAAGTTGCATAATTTTATGAAAATTTTGGTACTGACCGTGGAGTCTTCGTGGAGAGAATTTTTTTTAAAGAGAAATGGAAAGCTTTAATATTTTAAATATATATTCGTTGATATATAATAAATTCATGATAATTTTTTGGACCTAGAAATTGAAAATTCAGTAAGTTATTCGCGATCTCCGAAGGCTCCAAAAAAAAAGTTCCCCCACTCCTGCAGTGATAGCGACCTTCACAGTGCCTGAAATCAAAAAAACCAAAAAGCCTATTAAACTAGAAGGTATTGCTCGTGTCATGAACCTCAATCGAAAAAAAAAGTTGAAATTTAACAAAATGGCGGAGTTTTTAAAAAAGTTTCAAAATTTGCGCGAAGATTTGATGATTTTTGGCCTGCAAAAATTACATTTTTTATTCGATCGGAAAACTGGAGGTTCATGGCACGAAGAAACATAGGTACCTATATAAAAAAGCTGCAATAAGAATCAAATCGATCGGATAATTTATCTTCGGGTTATAACTGCAGCAAATTTGAAAATGTAGTTTTTCTTTACTTTACCTTTTAGTTTTAATCACTGATTGTGAGAATTTTTACTAAAATTATTTACGATAGAATTATTTACATAGTAAAACTAGATGAGCCGTTTAAATGTGTCAGGGTCTATATTCTCCACAACATGTGACTGAGCGCCACGTCCAGAAACTCCCGAACTATCAACCTTCATAACATTTCTATCAACTATCAACTAGGGATGTTATGGATATCCGTAACCGTAACCGAAACTACCGGATATCCGAAATAATTACATATCCGAAACCGTATCCGAAAATAAAAGTTTCGGATTTGTTTCAGATAATAACAAACAATTGTCGTTGGAAAATTGAGGTTAAATCAAAGTAAGTTTTTGCTCCATGTATTTCTCTAGATAGATTTTCATTGACTTCTGTTTGGCGTTCACTTTTTGGGGTAAAATTTTCCTCTTTCTTCTAAAAAAATTGCCATTGAAAACAATTATCCGTATCCGTAATCGTCTCCGAAACATTATCCGATATTATTACATATCGGTAACCGAAAAAAATGTTTTTTGAATATCCGTATCCGTATCCGTATCCGAAATTTCATATCCATAACATCCCTACTATCAACCTTCATAACATACCTCAAAGTTAACAATAAAAATCAGAATCCGCTCTTCGGATGGCTGTAACTCAAAAACTATTTGAGATATAAACTTGAAATTTTTGTATGTTATTTTTAAGGACATAGACTATTGAAATATGCAAAAAAAATTTACAATTTTTTCAAAATGTCACACTAGTGATCCCCCTTAATGTGAGTAATTATTTCTATATAGTGCATTTAGAAGAAAAAATCTCAGTCACCTCTATTTAGCTAAAACATTATATTAGCCAAAAAGGATAACTTGGTCTGATGCACTTTATTTTATTATAAAAATTTAAATTTAACAGTGGCCATTTCTAAAAATAGTTCATGTTCTAATTTATTGGATACTTTTATTTTATAAATATATAGGTACAATATTTTGGCAAATCACATCACACATCAAGGCAACCACACAATAAATTGTATGTCACCTGAAAATAAAATGACGACAAACCAAACAAAGTGGACGCGACAAAAACTCTCATGACAAAATAAATAACGTCGCAGTTTTCGTTACATATGTGACGATTTTTTCCGAACGAAAATATTTATTTTATTTGGAAAAACAGTGACGTGGCAAATTTCACTTCATTCTGTCCTTCACATGAAAACCTTTTTATTTTATTTTGATCTAAATATGTGTGTTCTAGAAAATTACTACATTTATTTTGATTGTTACGCATTTGGTGGTTTGTTGAACCAATATTTTTTTAAATTGCATCTTCAGTTGGCGAAAAATGTTGAGCGTTTATGTTATTATTTTTGTAATAATTCCAAAACAAATTTCTAGAATTTGACTGTAAGAATTTCTTGCAATAAGTGGGACATTTATGTAGAATACTTCCGAATTTTCTTTGGAAAGTGAAATATTTTCGTTTTCTTTCAATTTGTTAGATAGATACATGTGTCGGCGTTTGATCGTCGAATCAACCAGATCATGATGTGTCTTGCCAGACACTCTTCTTTACTAATGACAGCCAGACAGGGTCGTAACTATGTCTTCAGGGGCCCCGGAGCAGAAATTACATTAAGGAATTTCAATTACAAGAAATTACAAAATTTTTTTTGCTCGTCAGTCATTTGCCGCTTAAATTTTACAAAAATACCGCCCTTAAAATTACGCCCCACGGCAAAAAGAAAAGCGGAACATTTTTCTTTCTTTTTGTTTGCTCGTTTCCTACCCAAATTTTACAGAAATACCGCCCTTAAAATTTGCCAAGACATTTAGAAATTTGGAATTTCTTACCTTCTCTTGGGGGCATCCTTTGGCTGGGGGCCCCGGAGCAATGCCCCGGCTGCCCTAGCCTAGTTACGGCACTGCAGCCAGATCATTCTACTTCTATCGATAAAAATTGTCGGTTTTGACACATTTTCCGCTGTCTACATCAACTGAAATAATTTCGGTTGAAAAAATTGTTTAGATGAAATAATTATATTCCCTTCTCTTTCAATATACTAAATTACGACAGAAATTTAACTTTTATTTAACCTTAGCAATCTTTTTTGTAATAATTTGCATTTACGAAATTTTTTTAAACGATTTATCAATTATTGAAAAATACATTTAATTTTGATTTCATAAAATCACATATTAATTTCGTAGTTAAAATTATTAATGGCCGTCTTGTGACATATTGACAATGGTAATAAGAAAAATATGAAAATCAAAATCAACAACTGCAATGCATTATACCGAATGTCCCATTCGGATGTCTACATACGATTTACATGTTAATTGATAACATTGGATTCCCATAAGAAGAAAGTTATGTCACAAGAGTTCTTTGGATAAATATTTTTATATTTTTGGTAATTTTCTTTTATAATTTTTTTTCTAGCAATTTTTTCAACAGAATATTTTTTCGCTATTTTTGTTATTTTTATATTTATTTTCAAGAAAATAAGAAAATGCCTTTTGAATTTACAGAAAATGATAGAAATATTTATGTGAAAATGTGAATTGCTTGAAAATCTCGATAATTCATTTCTTTATTTTACTGCATTATTGTTGTTAAAGCGATAGTAACAGTAGTTATAATATTAAATTAGTATTATTAGTTTGTTCAAAGCACTCTTGTGACATAACTTTTTCCTTATGGGAATCCAATGTTATCAATTAACATGTAGACCATATGTATACATCCAAACGGGAAACCAGTATATGTTTACAATAACAAATTTTGAAATTTTGTTTACAAATTTTAAATGCAAACATTATGATGTACCTATTCAGAATATTTTTTTTTTAAATAAATTTAATTCCGTGGAAATATTTTGCTTTACTATTTTAATTTAATTTTTTTTTTTAATATAAACTAACCTATTTTTTCCTTTGGTTTGCAGGGTCTGAGTTATCTGGTCTATCTCATGTCGGTAAGTAAAAATTTAAAAATAATATTAAAATAACTACGTTTTGTTTAGTCACCATCTATTTCATTTAGGAAAATATTTTTTCATAACATAGGTTTTGACAGAAAACTTTCGTGTCTATTGTGTTAGAAAATAAGCTAGCCGTCTCAAAGTAAAGATTTAAAAAATCTTCAAAAACTACTAATAAAAAGTAAGTGTATTTTAGGTGTGCTTATAAAAAAATTAGATATTCTTACCGATTTCCAGAAAACCTGAAAAAAAGAGACGGCTACGTTTACCTAAACCTATCTGTCACATAGGTAAAAAGAAGTGGCTATAAAGTATTAGGTGTTCTTTAACCATGCTGACGAAAATCTTATAAAATGAAAATTTTAAGAAAATTCTCATAAAATATTTTAAATTATGGGAGCGCTGTGATTAACAATAAAGACGTTACACCCAGCGCTTCCACTGTTGGTTGGATTTTATACAGGTGTCCCAAAAGTCAACGATATCCCTTGGAAGGATCATAAACCAGCTCATCCTTGACGAGAATATCAAAATATCGTCTGTAAAATATCGTTGGTTTTCAAGATACTGATACTTTTATGGATTTCGGAAAAATCGACAATTTTGATCAGATTTTCGAGTACCACAGCTATAAGACTTGATTTTCTGAAATTCTAATTTTTATTACGCAACACTGAAGAGTCATTTTGTAGATCACAATCCAAAGTCAGTGTAATAGGCCTAATAATATCTTGGAAAAAATAAACCTTTCTTCCCGATAAAAATAAGTGCCAGTATCTTGAAATCCAACGATATTTTACCAGACGATATTTTGATATTCTGGTCAGGCATGAGCTGGTCTATCATCCTTCCAAGGGATATCGTTGTCTTTTAGGACACCTCTATATTTTATTATGTAAAATGTCGAACGTTTTTTAGGATTTTTCAAATTTTTATTTTGGGGACGGTTAGCTTTATGGAAGTCTAATATTTTAAGTATTCTCTACGTATTGTAAAAGTCGGGCGTTTTAATTGACCTTTGAAAAAATTCTGAAACTTTGCCTTCTTCTTGATTTATAAAGTCGGTTTCTTTACTAGGTTAAAAGTAAAATTATCTACTAAAAATTTCATTTTTTGAATTTTTCCATAAAAAAAATTTATGGAACCGTACTTTTGCATTTGATTCAAAACACTTTATTATTTAGTAAAAAAAAAAAACTTTGATATTCATATTTTGTATCTATTTTGCATTTGGATGATTTGTGATTATTTAGAATTTTAGAGGTGACCTCTAAAAAGCTCCATGGACCCATGGACCATTAATAACAAAATTGATAAATACGATTTCAATTTAAATTTTCTGTGTCACCAATAAATAATCATCATGTAATTCAGTTTTGTTTTTTATATTGAACATAAATTTATTCAAAATGTAAGTGAAGCAATTTATTATTTTGTGCCACGTCAATTATTTTAAGTATATCAATTTTTTTGTTCTTGAATTTTGTGTAAATTTGTGCTAGTTATAGAAATTTATTCAAAAAATTATTCTATTACGCAATAACAGACGTCGCTATCGTGTTTATTACATAATTTATAATTTTTTTCCACTGCAATAAGAATAGACTGGGGGTATGTCTCTATGTGATTTACATTTTAAGCGAATCAATCATAGTGACTGAGCTATTTATAATAAATTTTAATAATAGGGACTTCAATAAAAAATATTATGTAATATGAGTTATTGTTTACGAAAATGTCAAATTATTGTATTTATTTAAGTGAAATATTGTTGGTACTTAAGATGTCTGGCGAATAGTAAAAATTATTTTGAATAATTAGAGTGAATCTGGAGAAAATTTTTCACTTTTTATATAAAAATATAAAATTTTTGATCAGTTTGTGGTATGAATTATGGTACATGTCAAAATATGAAAGTGTTTTACTTGGAGATTGACTTTCGATATAGGCACTCCTTTCTTTTGTGAATATGACGTTTTAAAAATTAATAGATGAACGTAAACTATTCCTAGATTCCAAGTTTTTATCATTTAAGTTATAAATGGAAAATAACATGTTTGATAATGATCATATTGATCGAAACATATCATAAGAGTGTAAGTGGTAATAAAAGTCGTATTTTTGAAAAATAAAGTGTTTAAATTTTTTTTTTAAACTTTTTTAACAAACTTTTTTAAAATGTTTTTTTCTTTTTTAAATAAAACATTATGAAAACTTTATTTTCGATTAATCTTAAATATTATAAGGTAGTAGTAAAACAATAAGAGGCATTAAATATGAAGCCTTCTTCATATAAACTAGTAATAACCCTGTATAGCTTTAGAATACTCAAATACACGTGGTGACGTCATAAAGACAAATTTTAAGTTTTTTAAAATAAATCTATCTTAATGGGATATTATGAGTTTATCGGATCATAAAATTTCCAGCTCTTAAATTAGGAATTTTTCTAGCAAATATCATTTGTACTTATATTATTGATGACGTTATAAATATGAATTTTCATCAGATTTGTCACTGAATATGAAAAGCTGCCAAGGATAGTTTTATTTTGGTGCCACACAGATATGCATTTTATATCTACTCATCATATTGAAAACACATTAAATGCATATTACAACTAAACCTTTTTTTATACGGTGGATAGGAAGCTCATAAAAAAATTGCAAAAAAGAAATATATTCAAAAATATTATAAATAGCTATAAAAAGTTTAGTTCGATCCAGATTGTAAAAAAAAACTTTTTTTATGCGGTGGATCTGGACCGCATAAAAAAAAAGTTTCATCGAAGCTACTTTTCTAAACAAGATAAAGCATTAATTTACATGTAGGAACATTTTATTTCATTTTTATAATATTATGAAAATTTTTAAAAATACATCTGTAAAAAAATTAATTGATGCAATAACTTATGTTCTTATGCGATGTATTGATTAGATGCTTAAAAGCCGTCAAAAGTATTTTTATCAAAGAAAGTTATTATAGTAAATGTTTGTTTCTTACTCTCTCTTGATTTTGATTCACATTATACATTTTAATGGCCATTTTTTTTTTTAGAAAACTGTATAAAAAATCGCACAAAAAAAGACCTCATAAAAAAAGGTTTAGCTGTACTTACCTATAATGTTTATTATTAACACTGTCTGATACGGAAACAGTTATTTGTGAACGCATAAACAATTGTTTATCATTAACAATGTTTTGACATTAATAATATAAAAATCGAATATCAAGATGTCGGATAACTGACTGCAACATATGTTTTAAACATATGTTGGTTGATACGATATATAAAATATTGTTTCAGATTCACCTTGAATTTTAAATCATATGTAGATATTGGGCTTAAGAATAATAAAAACATTATTTATAATCGATTTAACATCATCTCAAGGTTTCAGTTGTGGACTATTTTTGGAATTATATTACTAGATGGTCTCTAATTTGTCTAAATATTGTGGGAAATCAAACTGCAATCATTCAAATAATTAATTCTGCATCGCAACAGTACAAAACTCAATCACAGGCGCAACTACAAATTTTACGCCCCGGAGCTATTTTGATTCAAGTGCTCCTCTCTGAAAAGTCTATTTTCCCCCAAAAAAGTAGACGAACAAGAAAACCAAAACCACCAGCTCCATTGTAGTTCCGCCTCTGTACCCAACTCAAAAACAAATTTTAATATTTGAAATTGTTCATTTACGTCAAATTACGTCAGCTGGAGAAAATGTTTTTCACAAAAACGTGGAAAATTTCACTTAGCAAATCAATTTTCATCTTACTATTAGATTTCAGTACTGCAGCACCAACTGAAAAATATTTGCTTAAAGAAAAAGATCGATTTATTATTCGTTAAAAAAAACTGAACGTATAAAAATAGAACTAATCAATTTAAAAATAAGAAACGTTAAAAGAAAACAATACCCCTGTCGCAGCATCCTGCATAACATAGCGAATTTCCATTTATAAAAATTCGTTTTTCCCGGAAACCAGTTTACATAGAATGATGGTTTAAAAACCTTTTTTATGTAATTTTTCTTCCTCTTTCTAATGGTGTAAAAAAATGGCGAAAAAACTTTTGAGTAAGTGGAAATTTTGGCAAAAAACTAATTTCTTTGGCGAACAAAAACCATCTTCCGAGCATCGGACGTGTCTGGCTAACGAACTTGTCCAACGGTTTGGGACTTCCAACATTTTCACCAAATTTCGTAAACCTAGGACATTTCGTTCGAGAGTTATCGTGCGGATATATATATATATATATATATATATATATATATATATATATATATATATATATATATATATATATGTATGTATAAATTTTAGTGAATATTATTTTCGGTCTCTAGGGACCTCAAAACAAATTTATGCCATAGTCCCGGGCTCAAGTCGCGTCATGACAGTGGCTGTAATAGCTGAATTCCATTCTGGAAATTCGCTAAAATAGAACTGTAAAAATTTAATATGAAATTCGAATTTAAATTTTTAAAATCAACATGTGTCCTAATTTTCGTTTATTATATTCATTTGATTCATACAGTTTAATTATTCAGCATAATTCAGTAAAAATTTTTATTTGTATTATAGTTACTGCCCAAAATATTATCGGCCAGTTTTGTCCAGACACATAAAATTGGTAACGACTTGCCTACTTTATGTGAATTTTTTTTTTATTTTTTGCAATCATTACATAATATAATGTAGAGTTGATTGGCCCAATTAACGTAATAGTATGTAATAACGTGTGTAATAAATTATAAGCAAAAATTTTATTGCGATTTTTGCAAATTCCTTGAATAATTGATTGATTTAAGTGTACTGAACTAAAAAATTATTTAAGAGTAATTTTTAAAGGGGATGTATTCTTTTAAATAAGATTGTAGAAAGTGTTAAAAAATATCTGAAAATTAAATTGTGTGTCAAAGAAAGACATTGGAAGTATTTCGTTTGAAAATAACAAAGCTTTAAAAAAAAATTAAGCTTTACTGCTTTATGAAAATCGAGTTGATAAAGTGCTAATTTTTAACTCTTCGCTGGAAAATTGTTCATTGAGAATACTCAATAGTGACTAATGGAGCTCATAGATTAGCTGGCCACCAAATTTGCACTTCCATTTGCAAAAATGTTCATCTGTATTATATCCGGAAAAAGATATTGTTTTTAGAAGTTTAGATATTGTTTGATAAGTAGAAGCTAGATTAACAATTATAGCTTCCTCTAGATCAGGCGTTCTCAAAGTTTGGCCAAATTGTAAATACCAAGATAGTTGACAAGCCCAAAAAAATGTTTTTTAGATTGCAAACCGAATTTTGGCCGATCTCTTATTCTAGTTTACAAATTGAGAATAGGGGTACCTATGCCTATGGTCTAACAGAAAAATCACATCCAGAAAATAAGTCATATTTTCTGAACGAACATGACTATTTTTGTGGGAAAAATGAATGTTGCGCACCACTCAGATTACCCAAAGTTTACCAACTTCGGACCTATTAATTGAAATTGGAAAAATATAACTTGATGACGTCATCACGTATACTTGACATTTTTAAAAGATTCAAAAAATCATAATTTTGATGTTAGAAACTTGAAATTTGAAACTGTTCATAAATTTTCGATACTGCTCTTTTCCATTTTTCACAAAATCGAAATTGTAAAACCAACAAAAAATTTACATAAATACGGAATTTAAATCATATTTCCTAAAGGAATTTGAGAAAAATATCTTGCATAGAAAAGTATTTAATTTAGGAATGTGAGATTGCATGCCATCTCTGGTATTGCGGGCCGCAGTTAGGGAACTCCTACTCTAAATATTACTTAGTGGCATCATTGAATTTGAACAGTTTGAATCATTTCGCGACTAATCAGGAAAATTAAGGTTATTACTTCTTTTATATTATGATGCGTACATTACCCCTAAGAGTGTAAAAAACTCGACAGAAACTTTATATTTAACACGTTTTATAAAAAAATATATTATGTGTCTTTTAAAAAATTTTGTAATTGTCGAAAATCCTAGAGATTAATAAACTCAAATTATTGTAAAACGCGTGCCACAGATCATATTTCAATATTGCTACAACTTAAAAAAAGACAGAACACGATCAGACGAAATTCGAATCCAATAGAAGTTCAAAAAATGAACTCGCTTGTATGGTATTAGTAATATTTAAAATGCACAATCAGAGAAATTTTATTCGATTCGGAAATTTGGCACGTGTGGCTACCAATATAAAATTTAATTTATCGTAGGATATTGCATTTTTTGCCGAGCATATTGAAAAAAAAAATTGAATCGTAATTTGGTCGGTAGACAACAGAAATTAAATTATTAAAACTGACACATCTGATTTCGTTCGTTGCACTATAGAAATATACATTGTCTGGTGTAAGGGGTTCAGAATCTAAATAATGGAAAAATGTAGATACAGTCTGTTTCCTAGAAATAAGAATATACTAATTTTAATATGGGGAAAAAATTATTGGGATCAGAGTGTGCTTATTTTTTGTTTTGTTTTTTAGTATGATCTTTGTAAGTATCTAAAATACATGATTTGGTCCCACGTAATTAGAGAATAAATTTTAGTTCCAAGATACTAGAAATACTTTTGCTTCCGCTTTTAAGCCAATCAACAAGCATAATTTACAGAGGGTCACCAATCAGCAAATGAAATTTAAGGTAGTAGTCTGGTAACTCGCGTTGTTTTCATGCCTATTTTAGGGGCATTTTTTTTTTTTGAGGCTCCAACTTCAAGTAATAATAATAATAATAAAACAAAATTTAATTTATTCAAAAAATTATTTTTTGTTACCTTAAGATGTAAATAAAAACATATTAAAAATTCAAAACTTTTCATTTGTTCATTCTCAAAAAAAAGCCCCTAAAAATAGGCATGAAAAACAGCGCGAGTTACTAGACCACTACCTTAATATGGGAAAAAAATTGTTGGGATCAGAGTGTGCTCACTTTTTTTTTTAAGTATGATCTTTATAAGTATCTAAAATACATGATTTAGTCCCACATAATAGGGAATAACTTTTAGTCTCAAGGTACTAAAAATACTTTTGCTTCCACTTTTAAGCCAATCCAGCATAACCAGCATAATTTACAGAGCATCACCATTCACCAAACGAAATTTAAGTCAAATTAAATACATAGTGCTATTATAAGTACTTTAAAACAGTAAATTTAAATTTGTAAATAAAGACAAACAGTTATATTGTATTGTCTAATTTGATTGATTTATCCAAAGTATACTTGATGTAATATTGTTTCATTCAATTTAAATGTTATTTAAATATTTTTTTATTTTTTTATTTTTCTAATTTTAAATTTGTTTTTTTGATCCCTTGTATGAGTGGTTGTCCTCAAACTTTTATAGGCCTTCGGCAACAAACTTTACACTAGAGATTAAAAGTCCAACTTTACTCCCTTGGTATATAATATACTATCTTTAAATAAATAAATAATAAATTTGAAAACAAAAGAAAAACTTTATAGGCTCAGTTAGTTTTAGATTCAATATTAGAGAGATTTACTTTATAAATTTACTCTTATTGACTTTTAATTACTTTTGAACGTTATTTTGACATGATATCATTTATGTTTTTGCGAAAAATTTCTAATAATAATAAAATAAAAACACTGCTTGATCGTAACAAATTTTCTCTGTGTTAAAATTTATATCTTGGTACACCCTGTATAAATATTTGCATTTGCATGATTTTATTAGAAATTAAAAAATCTTATAGACTCGTGCACAACACGAGAAGTTTTTTTTTTTGATTTTTCATTATTTTTTGAAAAAAATTTATAATTTTAATTTATTCCATGTGTGTCAGCATATTTTTTTGTTGTGAACTTCTTTATCCCTGTGAAACGATTTTAATAACGCACGTTAAGGTGCCAAAAAATTAATAAAAACAGAAATTAAAAACTATCGAAGCAAAAACCGGAATTCAGAATCACTTGATATTTACTTTTTCTCGCTAATTGTTTCTTGAATGATTAAGTATAGTATAAACAAACACTAATTGTTAATTTGAAATACTTTATAAAAAAAAAAACTTGTAAATATTCTACGCAATACTAATTTTATTTACATGTACCACTAACCTTGTTTTAGTTCTAATGGACACTATACTAATACATGTATACAAATTACAAATACAAATGTAAAAATGACCTTAAAAAACTTCAGAGAACAAAGAGTCACGTTGCGCCAGTCAAAAATTTTTTTACTTAATCGCGTAAAAATTGACTAAATTAACTTCAAAATCTTGAAGTCAGTGAAAATAAAAAAATCAATAAAGATAGGCGTTTAGATTTTAATTTATTTGTATTGGAATTTTTTTGCTGAATCAAGACATTTTTGCAAAACATGTGTATCCGCGTGTGGTGGAAGTACATATACATATGTATATCAATCGATTGTCTAAAAAATATTTTGAACATTTAATTGTTTTTGGAAAAGTATTGAACTTATTATATAGCTGTCGTCGGTAATATTATGGGGTTACTAGTGTCGTTGGCAATATTGAAATTTTTACATAGTTACCATTTGTCTAAATTAAGAGTGGAAATTAAAAGGGATGGTCAGCTTGGTTTCTCATTACTGAAAATCTCGGGTTTTCCCATTTTTTGCATGGGTGACCATGAACACTTGTACCTAAATTCTCCAAAAAAGTTTTGCTGAATACTCTACTCTTAGACAATCTGGACCTAATCAGATTTGGAGAGAATAATTTCTTTTCAAATTTTTGCTTTATTCACATTAAAAAAAGAAAAAAACTGTATCTCAGTTAGAAGTCGAATTGAAAAATTTTAACAATATAATTCTAAATTTCCGTTAAGGAGAGGGTAAGGTTAATTCGTACAAAAAATGGCATGTTTTTGTTATTTTTTTGTGACGACACAGTTAAAATCTCTTTATTAAAACCAGTGGTACATTAAAGTATAACATTCGAAGAATATTGTATAAAATTTTCACGAAGAAATATTAAAAAATGCAGTAATGGTAGCAATTATTCGAACGTGTCTCGGAAAAAAGTAGAATTGCGGTGCCCCTCATAACTTGGTGCTGGATCATCCGAAATAAATAAATTAAAGTTCATTCGTTAGATAATAATTTTCCTCAGGTAACGCTGGGAGGGTTTTTCGAATTTTCAATTTTTCACTTTTTTGGAACACTTAGAACGGAAAAACACGATTTTTGCGAAAAAAATTGGCTAATTTGTTATTGTAAAATAAAAATTATTAACAAATTTGAAAAAAACTCTCCAGCGTTACCTTGTAAATTATGGTAAATTATGTACAGAAATAGTGTTCAAAATTTCAAATGGATCGGTGCTGTAGTTTTGAAGTTATGAGGGGCACCGACTTTAAAAACGTGAGCTATGGGGAACCCGCTTTAAAGTTTTGAACACTTAACATTTTTTGTATAAAACTGATATAGAATACTTACTGCTAAACTAAATTCTGTACCCTACACTGACAAAATATACAGTACATCTATAAACACGTTAGTACTTCCATTGAAATTTCTATAATATAACTGAGAGAGAGAAATATATAGAGAGCGAAACATCTGCCAGGTAACAACAAAAATGCTTATAACTTCGTCAATTTTGGTCCAATCAACTTGAAATTTTGAGACAATATTCTTGATATATTATGCATTCAGTTAAAAAAATAAAAAAATGCAAGAAAAAGTTATTTTAATACTTTACCCTGCCCTTAAAAAGGGTAGTTATAATACCTATTTTATCTTGCTATCTTATTTTCAATTTCATACGAATAGAAATAATCAAAAGGAAACGACTTCCTGCAAAACAAATCAAAAGTGTAGATCGAAGAATAACAACAAGATCTACATGTCAAAAAATAAAAACAATCAAAAAATTCAAAAATATTTGTCAGTCTAACATGTTTCGACCATTAGGCCATCTTCAAGAGATTATGGCAAAATTATTATTTTATAAAACTAAAAAAAAGAATTAAAATAATTAAGATAATTAAAATTTATAATCTCTTGAAGATGGCCTAATAGCCGAAAGATGTTAGATTGACAAATATTTTTGAATTTTTTGATTGTTTTTTTTTGACATGTAGATCTTGTTGTTATTCTTCGATCTACTTTTTTTATTTGTTTTGCAGGAAGTCGTTTCCTTTTGAGTCTTTCTAAATATTTCCTGTAGTTGGAATAACCCCAAAGTTTATTTCATACGAATAATTATTAAGTTGGTCACTACGCATTTCCTTTGTAGAGGTACATTTATTCTTGGCAATCTAATATCTTCAAGCAGTAACTTCTGTTTGGTATTTTTATTATAACTTTTGTAATTAAGAACAATTTTTTTCTAATTAACATTGTATAGTAACAAATTGAAGATGATCATTTGGATTATTTTCAGGGAAACAGTAATGTTTGCAATGTTTTTAATTATTTTGTAATTAGATATTATCTAATGTTTATATATTATTATTATTAATTAAGTCCGCTAAGTTTTTATGACTTAAATGAATATCATTTTTTTCGCAGTCACATGTTGTAGTCATTGAATATATTAAATTAAATATTATTATTTTATAAAGCAGGTCATATGTCCAAAAACGTGAATTTTCTTTTTTGGTGGCTTCAATTATTTAATTAATAATAAATGAAAAACGCTAGGTCAGTTATGTAAATGTATTTTTGAAATGTTTTAATATTTTCTAAATCAATTGAAAGATCTTAATAAAAATGAAAGTGTTAAAATATGTTTATATCGCGTCAAAATCAATTGACAATATAATAAGTATGTAGTCTAGAAATAGCGAATTATATTTATTGCACGAATAATGCTTGATTGATGTGTGTGATCTTTATTAATTATAGTGTTAAGTAGCAATTTTATTGGAAGAAATGACAAATTAATTCACACTAATCGAGATCCTATGTACTTATAAATTTATTTTGTAATGTTTGACTTGAATTTTACGAGGGCATATTCAATGACTTTCAAACAATTATACAGTAAAAATTTCAATTACAGTGTCACTGATTACGTGCTTGTAGCGTACGTGTTTGAAGCGTACATAAATTTATGTGTATCGCGTGTTCCAAGCGTACATTTTCTAAATAAATGACGTCATTTCAGCTGGTGATATTTTATTAAATAACCAAACAATAGAAATATAAATATTTTATTTACATTTTATTATTATGTAATAGGATTAACAGTAATGCCTACTTGTTAATCAGGGGGACATAATATTTATTGAAAACAAACCGATGGCAGTTTTGAGTTTAGATGAAAAAACCCAAATCTTATGAAAACTGCAATTGATGATATTTTGCAAAAGATGGACAATACATCCCCAGGACGCTTCTTTACTGAAGTTAGTAAGCCGACAGTTAAAATGGGAAAAACCCATAATATTTTAATTGATAATATAAAGACTAGTTTTATTTTGATTTTAATTGATAACAGATAACCAATTACTGACACATATATGTATATAAAATTCCGTAAAAATAAATTTTTCAAGACAATGTAATAAACGGCCCCAAAAACAAAGAGTATACTTTATTTTGAAATATTTCATTAGTTTAATATTACACTTCCCCTCACTCTTTTATCACAGGCTTGGGACTGGGCAAAGTCATAAGGATTATATTAATAGATATTACATAATTAACTTATGACTTTGGCGGTTTAAAAGTAAAATCCAGCTGAAATGACGTCATTTATTTGGAAAGTGTACGCTTGGGACACGCGATATAAATTTATGTACACTTCAAGCACGAATTTTAGTTGTACGCTCCAAAGACGTACGCTACAAGCACGACACCGTGTCACTCGGCTTTAAAATTGTTTCCAAAGAATTGTGTCTCCTTTACGGTAAATTTTGGGTCATAAGCGTCCAATTTTGATTTACTTATTTACATAAAGTCAATGTAGGGTTAATTTATTTTGTTACTAATAATAAGGTCAGAATGATTTGAATCAGTTGTGACCAGAAATGGATTCAGAAGCAAATTTCTGAGCTCAAAAATTTAAACATATTTTGCAACAAAATAGATAAATTATTGATATTGAGTTTAATTAAACAGGTGTGAATGTAGCTTTGAGATAACTAGAATTGGGACTCAATTTTTAACAACTAAAATTTTTGAAATTAGGGCATACATTATGATACCAACTGGTAAATAGTAATTACTACTTATCACTTTAAAGCAATAGGTAATAATCAATCACTTCATACTTACTTACTATTTGTTACTTCGGTGTGAACACAGCATTAGATCACATTTTTTACATGTAATACATACATATGTTTATTGTTTTTTCTAATAATATTAATACCTACATAATTTAATTAATATAAACAAAAAGTATAACTGTAATTATTTTAAAATAATTAAATAAAAATTGTAATTTAATAATTCTAATTGCATTTAAACAATGAATGACAAAAACAAATCGAAAAAATATGTATGTAATTCATATGTTGCATGTTTCGCGATATCGTAATTACAATTTGACATGTTACAATACAAAATAATGAACATAAATAATTACTGCATTAATATTTTAGTCTTTAATCTTTTTGTTTTCTATTTTTAGTACCTATATTAATTAGCTAAGTACCTATATAAAAAATTGAAAATTTAAAAAAAAAATTTCAAAACAGGATGAAATGAAAAATTGTTGTTGAAAATAAGGACTGTTTTAACTGTTGGGAGTTCTAGTGATGAAATAAACTCCAATAGAAAGCTTGTAGCAATCGGCATTTTTAAATTGCATATGATAAAATCTGTGTCGTCCCAAATCTGCTAACCCAGTACGACCCACGGTATTACACATAATATCGTGGCAAGATCATATTTTTGTAAGTAGTGTATTATGGGCGCAACCTAAAAAGAACTTTTTTATCTACATCTGCATTTATCTTTGTCTATCATATCAATAAATAAAAGTTTACTCATTCACTCATATAAAAACACAACTACTTGGTTTGACCTCACGTCAGTTTCTGGAGGTCTTTTGAGCTTGCGCCTATAATACTTTTCTCATAATCTTTGCAAATCTAAAATAGCAACTGAATGATTTTCAAGATTATCTTTACTCATAAATACGTTAGATGGACTTCTACTGTTTTCTTTTAAAGTTTACATTAGAACCTTATCTGACACGTTGAAACAGACAGAAGCGGACTTTAATCGGTTAATATTTGGATTTATAGAAAGGTGGAATTTGTAACAACAACAGGATACTTTGGTTTTGACTAAGCCATCACTGAATTCCTTCAAACACGCGTAAGTCATGTATCTGTAATCAATATTTTAATCGCTTGTTTTGTAAAATATTACAAAATATTTTTTAATATTTAAATTCTTTATATCTTAATGAAATAATGATTCGTGATAAGGGGAAGAATATGTTAATCCTATAATTTAATCCATTGAACTATTATTAATTTTCTGACTGAAAGTTTAATCTGATACAGCACCTACTTATAAATATGTATTATTATAAAAGGTATCCTTTGTGTATATATTTAATACACATATGCAAAATCAATAATTTTTTTTATTAGTAAAAGATAATATTGGCGCGTGTAGCTATGATTCAGCATATAATGAAAAAAAAAATTACATATACTTTTGCATTGGTTTTTTTTTTTTTTTTTTTTTTTTGTAAAATTGCTTGTTATACATTTTTGCCATGTTATAATTAAAATAATTGCGTGCTAATTGATACAATTAGACAGAGGAATATAAACTAAAACATTTAAATTAAAGAAAAAATTTTTTTTCAAATTAAACATTGTAATCTTCCGAAATAATGTAGGTATGTTTCATCTGTACAGTGAGTAACAAGTCAGAATCTTGTCCAAAATGGGAAAAATTCATGGTCTTTGGGAAAGATTTAGGATTCAAACTCAGGAACTTCAAGATCAGAGACCAATAAACTAACTGCTAGATAGGGCTTCGGTATTTTTTCGGTATTGAATGAAAATGGTATAGAAAAAAAGAAAAATATTAAAAAACACACCTAATGAAAATCGTTTGGTATAAAGTAGGCAATATGTTTTACTGAAAATGATTGATAACAGTAATAATAACAAACTATATCATTTTTAGATTTTAAAAATCTAATTAAAACTAAATACAAAATATAAAATAGTAAAACAAAGTAAACGGAATTACAACAAAAAATAATAAAATATAAATTTTTTCGAATTTACTGCACATTTAATTTAAAGAGATACACATGAACTCCAAGGGCGAAAAATTACAGCTTAAATAGTCCAAAGACGGGGTGAAAATCCTAAAATAATTTTAAAAAAATACATGGACATCAATTTTTAAATTTCACCCTTTTATATACACAGAGCAAGGAATTTTTTAAATACTATTAGAATTAACAATAGTATTCAACAATAGTAAAATATTTTACTCAAACATAGGTAATTTTCTATTTTTTTCGACAGAAAAATAAATGTATGAATTCCAGAATTGTAAAAACTATGTATAAAAACATACGAATGGTAGGTATTTGGTCAACTGGACATCTGGAAAACATAACAAAATTGAAGATATTTTAATAATTTATGATCCATGTTTATACTGCCATATACAAAATACTCTATAACAATTCAATACCAGTAATAAATCTAACGTAAAAATTAAAATATGTAAATTATATAAAGTATCTGATTTTGTTAATATCGAAACCGAAATACCGGTATTTGAAATTTTGATACCGGTTTTAAAAAACGTATAAAAATGTCCGGTATTCCGGTTTTTCGGTAGTACCGAATACCGGTGTCCATGCTCTACTGCTAGATGATGTTTTAATTTCAGACTGAAATTTTAAAGTCAAAATATATAAAAATCAGTCTACTAATGAAAATTGAAATTCACATGTTACAATAAATTAAGTATACGTATTTCTGGTTTCCAAGATTTTTACTTAATTTCAATTTTTTTTTAAACGTGTATAAAATCCACGTTCCATTTTTGCACGTGTTATTAAAATAAAGATATCCAATTTCGTTCTGTCTCATCTGCTGTGTAATAAAACGTATTGGTAGACAAAACATAAATTATATTAAAGGTTGCTCGATTATATAACTGGTCAGCAATCTTATTAGACACTGTACCAAATGTAGGACCATACATAGGGTTGCCAACTTTTTTTGAGAAAAATAAAGTATCTAATCTTTTGAATAAGAAAAAATAAAGTATTTGTCAGAAAAAAAAGTACTTTCCAAATTTAAATTTTAATTGCCTTAAATATATTTTTTTTGTGTTTTTTTTGCTAACAATTTTTGTTATCTATATGAACGCTTCATAGCTAGTTTTACAATCTAAGTTTAGATTTAAATAAATAAATAATTCATTTTCTATTAAATCTATGAAGGATCTATTTCTCTATGCTCGCCACTTCACATTCATCTCCGAGAAAACTGTCTTAGTGAAAACTAAGGTTGCGGGAACAGAGAGCAAATAAGAAATAACATTTTTTTTTAATATTTGATAAATTATTAGGCGCATTTTTAAGTATACATTATCGTTTTCAACAATACATATTTTTCTTTGCAAATACTTAATTATTATTAGTAGATTTTTTCTGGATTTCTTTAAGTGTTATTAAGTAAATCATCCATCTTAATATTTGATAAATCGTTTGGGAATTACGTATCGGAAAGTATTCAAAATAAAGTATTTTAGCATACCTTATTTTTATGCAAAAGTATAAAGTATGTTTGTGAAAAATATGTATGGTTGGCAACCCTAATCATATGCAGATATGTTTTTTTTTCCAAAAATTTGCATGTATCTTAGACAATTTTAATTACAAACAAAATTTATTTTTCCAATTTCCATCTTCATTTTCATTTGTACAAATCAATATGACCTTATTAAGTAACACTGCAAAAAAATATTTATCTTATATTAAAAATATGTAAATTAAGATGTAAAATACAGGATTCACTTTTAATTAATTAATAAGGTCACTTTGGTAAAATGTTATTTGACCATTGCCAAACAAAAACAGAATCCTTTGTCTTTAATTTCTACGAAAATTCGTCGTATCAATGCAGTGTGGCGAATTAATTACTTACCGGCTGAGAAACAATCTGCTTTTGTTTGAACGGACCAGTAGCATTGCATAGTTCTAATAGTTTTGTCTATTCATAAATTTTTTTGTGCAATGTTAAACCTTGAAAATTTTATTGGTTGTCTGCGCAAGTTTTTATATAATTTTTTGGTTGATTTTACAGCTATGCAGATGAAATAATGTGCGGTAGATCAGTGTTTCTCAACTGTGTGTTAGGACAATGGTGAATGCAAAAAAAAAACACGATTGGGATAAATTCTGCCTAGCTATTCCTCTTAAACACAGAAGGCGTTATTTGGATAGAGTGTTTCTGAGTGGTTCCCTGCACCTGGATGTTATAAAATAGAGCTAAATAAAAGGAAATTATGGTAGATGACTTCGACAAGAAGTATGACCCAGAATTTTGTAAATCTCAAGCTTCCGGACGCCATTTAAGATTTAATCCATTTTTAGTGTTACGTATCAAAATTAACAAAATGGAATATTTTTTGAGTCACACAGGCGATTGTTTTTTTTCGAGACTGTTCAGAAGTGAATGCTAATTTTGGGGATTATGTAGGGTGTCAAAAAAGGCCTATTGATACACGAATTCAACAAATACAATATTTTTGTGGAAAAACGTTCAAAAATTGTTGTCCCCGGGGCCTGCTCCAGGAGGCGGCAAATTTTAAGGGCGCGATTTTTGAAAATTTTAGTAAAAAGAGTGTGGAATTTTATAAGTGATGGAGCAAAAAAAAGAGATTTCGCGCGTACTCTTTCTCAAGCTCGTATATCAAAAGCTGCATGTTTTAGGACAAACAAGAAAATTAAATTAATATATATAAATAATTTATATATATACTTATCTATATATATTTTATATATGTAGGCAGCCAATATCAAAGGGTGTAATTAGCATTAATCTTAAGTTCATAATGATTAAAACACAGATTTAAATACGTTTTTTTTGTGTCTCCAAAGATTTGCCCGGGGGGGGGCAATTTCGTAAAAAGAGGCGGCAAGAGCTGGCGAGCCAAAAAAAAAAGATCACCGATTTTGCACTGGGGCGGAATTATTTACTTTTGCCCGGGGTAAGCTAGAGCGGGCGCTGCTGTCTCCCACCCTTATTACCAATCGGATCGTTTAGAAAAATCTGAAAAAGGTCCAGGATTTAAAAATCGTCGTTTTATTTGAGTTGTGTAGCAATAATTATTGCTACATGTGATCAATCAATTCAACATTTACTTTGGAAATCGATAATAAAACTTTAATCTAATTAATAAATAATCGATTTGTAAAAATGTCAAAGATACTGACATCTAACATTTATATTTGAAATTAATATCAGTCCAATATGTCATCTCAAAGATTTCAAAAAAATCAATTATATATGTATATATATTAACGACATCTAGCGTTATAGTTTCAAATTGATATCTAGGGACAATGTAAAAAAAAACTAATTACACGTTTGCAGAAATCTGAAATTTAAATTTGTAACGGGTGCGTACATTATTTAATTAAACATTTATTTTTCAAAAAAAATATAATTAACAAAACAAATTACATAATTAAATAAATAACTTATACTAATTAAAAAAAAAGGACACGACAGTTAGTTAGAAAAAGAGTTAGGGAGAAGTTCTCTTCTCGTGTGGCCTTCGGGCCGCACACATCAAAATAAAAAAAAAATATGTATATTTTAAAATTAGTTTAAGTATCATTTATTTAAGTGTATTATTGAAAATTACAAATTCATCATTGTTAAGATAAGTATTATTTTACTGTAACATATTTGGAAATTTACTTAAACATAATCAAAAATAATTTATATTTAAATGGTTAGAAAATAATTAAACGTAGCATGTAGGATAATTTTTAAATTTTGAAAAATCGTATAATTAATTTAAAATAAATATATTATGGAAATTTATTTAAACTAAAATAAAAGATAATTTATATATATATATTAGATAGATAAAAGAAAAATAATTAAATGTAACATGTAAAAATAATTTACATTTAAATATTTAACGTCGTTTGTACTTTCGCATTCATCCAGATTTCTAAAAGATTTCCTGGGGATTTAGCAAAAAAAAGTCTACGACTAAAAATAGCTTATAGTTTATGAAAATTATAGTTTATTAAATTGATAAGTTTATAATTTAGTTTTTCCGACATGTAAGTCGATGCGGCGAACGTAAAGTTCAGCCAGTATAGTTTAAATTTAGTTTTCCGACATGTAAGTCGATGCGGCGAACGTAAAGTTCAGCCAGTATAGTTTAAAGTTAATCTAAGTTTAGTTTCCGACATGTAAGTCGATGCGGCGAACGTAAAGTTCAGCCAGTATAGTTTAAGGTTAATTTAAATTTAATTTTCCGACACGTACGTCGATGCGGCGAACATCAGTTCTGCCAGTATAGGTTAAGTTAATTTAAATTTGTTTAATTCATTATTAAGGAAGTTTTCAAATATTTAAACATCCTATTTATAATTCAATGGTCTTTCAATTACATAATCATTTCCGGTTTAAAAAATTGAAAAAGCACGTGTAACCTTTACTAATATTTCGATATCTGGTATAATCCTTTAAATCATATAATTTATTTACGAAATATAACTTATAAAGTAACTTTCGATATTATTTCAATTCAATTTAATAGTAATTTTGCAAAATAATATAGTTATCTGATATAATCCTTTAAATCGTATAATTTATTTGCGAAATAGAACTCGTAACGTAACTTTCTAAAACATTTTAATTTAAATCTAATTTTATTTTTGTCATATCGACTAATTTACAATTTCATAAAATTTGGTACTTATAAAATACTTATACAGGTTGTTCTAGTCATAAATTTTAAAAACACAATTATAAAATTTCAAATAGTGACGTCAATTTAATTTAATTAATAACATATCTTTAGAAATATATTTTATAGCAATATTTAAAATCGTTCCGTAAAATTCGAAACTTCAAATTTATATTTAAGTCAAAAGTGTATAAATTTACTAACTGATGTGGTGATGCTTTCTCATAGCCAGTACACACCATACACTTATATCGTGCGTCTCGGTTCGGAAAGTATGACCGCACCAAAGACTAAGATGCAAATTCTATTTTAAAATATATTATGTAAATTTATTTCAATCTTGTAATTATTTATTGTAAATTCAAAGATTCCAAATACTGTAATTCAAAAATTGTTTCTAGTCATCTTTTGTTGTAATAAAATTGTAATTTATGAATTCTCGTATTTCTAATTTAAAAACCACCCTTTTAGTAGGCGAAAGAAAATTTAGGTTATTTGGGGATCTCATGGTTTTGGGAAAACGATCTGCGACCATAATCTTCCACTGCCACTCACCCTTGTCTCCATAAGACCCGGAGAAATGCTCTGCTGATCGAAACCCCAATCAACCCGAAAAGTAGCACCCAAAATTTAACCCCTCAACCAATAAATAATTAATCAATAATCAATAAATATAATAATATATTTAAAATTTTTAATTTTTAATTTTTGCTACATTAATGGTAGCAGTTAAGAAAATTTCCCAAACTTGTTATTATTAATTTATAATTTGCATCTTGGTTTCCATCTTTAACATTTAACATATATTTTAAATATCAATCTATGTAACAGGAAATATATCAAGAAGAAGTTTAGTTTATATATACCTTATTGTTGGAAAAGTATCAAACCATTTGAGGCAATTTGACACAAGCGGCCAATACCAAAAAAGATTATATATGGAACTTTAAATATCATATTTGGGATTTCAATCAATTCAAGATACTCAAATCTACAGATAAACAAGATAAGTATATTCCTAAATCTATACACAAATTCCACATACATAAATCCTACAACCATCAGTAAACCAATCAAAATACATTCCCAAACGATTCTCAAAACCTTTGCCAAATTTCACATTCAAAAAAAAAAATAATAATTCTCTCATCAAATTTTTAGAATCAAATAACATACAGATATCGAAACTAATATAATTTAGAACAAATATAAATACCTTTGAATCAAATAACATACAGATATCGAAATTAATAAAACTTAGAGCAAATATAAATACTAAATATAAATACTAAATAATATCGAAAATAATTAACAAACAATACAAAAATTTAGAATCAAAAGATAATTAAATAAACTTACAAAAAATACTATACAAATGAAAATAATTTATACATAAATAATCAAAAATTAGATAATATCCAGAATTTAATAAATAACATAAATTTTCACCCAAATAATTATATGTCTACCGAGATCACTCGACAGAGCGACCCATTTACGAAAACCGAACTCCAGCGAATACGAGCTGGAAATGTCGTTAATAATTTTCGTATTCGGGAAGATTTGTTGATACATCTCTTGACAAACAAAAAAAAATAAATCGTTTTACCAAAATCAATCTTACAGTATGTATTAGATTATTTTCATACATCGATATTTTCTTCTTATATTGCAATTATTTGTACGTACCGTAAAATACTTAACAGATTTCATTATCCCAATTTATATAAAATTGTAAAAGAATATGTAAACAATTGTAATATTTATACAGAGTAAAATCTAGTAAACAAAATTGTAATATCGCTTTCCAAAGTTACCCCCCAAAAAATATTTCAAAAAATTTTCATCGATTTCGTACACTCAATTATAAGAACTCGTGGACCCCCAGAGGACAGGACTTCAAATATATCTTGTGATTGCAGATTACTTCAATGGTTGGATCATTGCTAAACCTACAAGGAAAACTTCATCAAAAGTCGTTATAAGTACACTAGATAATCGTTCACCACATTTGGGATACGGATCAACAATACCATCAAATTACCAATCAGTATTTCATAGTGAAAGATACAACAACTTCTGCTTCGAGAGAGCGATTCACCAAATTTACTCCGCTCCATATAATCCAAGGGCAAATGCACCAGAACGTACTATTAGAAATATAAAACTAAAATTAACCACAATGATTTACAATATTCAATCAATCACGCAAATTGGGATACCTTTCTAAAGTACGCAATCTTCACCATCGGCAATTCGTATAATTCGCTAATAAATGCATCTCCAGCACAAGTATTTTTTAAACCGCCAGATGCTAACTCCAATAAACGAAATACTGAATTATGATAAATCTTACAAGCTGATAAACCCAATCCACAAAAGGTTCAACAAGCAGTAACAAAAGCACATGAATGTATTAAAAATCTAACACCAAATCGTCCACCAACATCGAATTTCGCAGTTAATCAATGGGTCTACAAGAAAATTCTACAACATCTTCCACCGTCTACCGCCATTTTGCAAGATCCACATACTTCCGATCAGTATATGTCATATAAGGTATTTAGAACCAACATAAATTTACGTAGCGTTCCGCTTTTTGCAAACGGGGTGAAATGTAGCAATAATTATTGCTACATGTGATCAATCAATTCAACATTTACTTTGGAAATCGATAATAAAACTTTAATCTAATTAATAAATAATCGATTTGTAAAAATGTCAAAGATACTGACATCTAACATTTATATTTGAAATTAATATCAGTCCAATATGTCATCTCAAAGATTTCAAAAAAATCAATTATATATGTATATATATTAACGACATCTAGCGTTATAGTTTCAAATTGATATCTAGGGACAATGTAAAAAAAAACTAATTACACGTTTGCAGAAATCTGAAATTTAAATTTGTAACGGGTGCGTACATTATTTAATTAAACATTTATTTTTCAAAAAAAATATAATTAACAAAACAAATTACATAATTAAATAAATAACTTATACTAATTAAAAAAAAAGGACACGACAGTTAGTTAGAAAAAGAGTTAGGGAGAAGTTCTCTTCTCGTGTGGCCTTCGGGCCGCACACATCAAAATAAAAAAAAAATATGTATATTTTAAAATTAGTTTAAGTATCATTTATTTAAGTGTATTATTGAAAATTACAAATTCATCATTGTTAAGATAAGTATTATTTTACTGTAACATATTTGGAAATTTACTTAAACATAATCAAAAATAATTTATATTTAAATGGTTAGAAAATAATTAAACGTAGCATGTAGGATAATTTTTAAATTTTGAAAAATCGTATAATTAATTTAAAATAAATATATTATGGAAATTTATTTAAACTAAAATAAAAGATAATTTATATATATATATTAGATAGATAAAAGAAAAATAATTAAATGTAACATGTAAAAATAATTTACATTTAAATATTTAACGTCGTTTGTACTTTCGCATTCATCCAGATTTCTAAAAGATTTCCTGGGGATTTAGCAAAAAAAAGTCTACGACTAAAAATAGCTTATAGTTTATGAAAATTATAGTTTATTAAATTGATAAGTTTATAATTTAGTTTTTCCGACATGTAAGTCGATGCGGCGAACGTAAAGTTCAGCCAGTATAGTTTAAATTTAGTTTTCCGACATGTAAGTCGATGCGGCGAACGTAAAGTTCAGCCAGTATAGTTTAAAGTTAATCTAAGTTTAGTTTCCGACATGTAAGTCGATGCGGCGAACGTAAAGTTCAGCCAGTATAGTTTAAGGTTAATTTAAATTTAATTTTCCGACACGTACGTCGATGCGGCGAACATCAGTTCTGCCAGTATAGGTTAAGTTAATTTAAATTTGTTTAATTCATTATTAAGGAAGTTTTCAAATATTTAAACATCCTATTTATAATTCAATGGTCTTTCAATTACATAATCATTTCCGGTTTAAAAAATTGAAAAAGCACGTGTAACCTTTACTAATATTTCGATATCTGGTATAATCCTTTAAATCATATAATTTATTTACGAAATATAACTTATAAAGTAACTTTCGATATTATTTCAATTCAATTTAATAGTAATTTTGCAAAATAATATAGTTATCTGATATAATCCTTTAAATCGTATAATTTATTTGCGAAATAGAACTCGTAACGTAACTTTCTAAAACATTTTAATTTAAATCTAATTTTATTTTTGTCATATCGACTAATTTACAATTTCATAAAATTTGGTACTTATAAAATACTTATACAGGTTGTTCTAGTCATAAATTTTAAAAACACAATTATAAAATTTCAAATAGTGACGTCAATTTAATTTAATTAATAACATATCTTTAGAAATATATTTTATAGCAATATTTAAAATCGTTCCGTAAAATTCGAAACTTCAAATTTATATTTAAGTCAAAAGTGTATAAATTTACTAACTGATGTGGTGATGCTTTCTCATAGCCAGTACACACCATACACTTATATCGTGCGTCTCGGTTCGGAAAGTATGACCGCACCAAAGACTAAGATGCAAATTCTATTTTAAAATATATTATGTAAATTTATTTCAATCTTGTAATTATTTATTGTAAATTCAAAGATTCCAAATACTGTAATTCAAAAATTGTTTCTAGTCATCTTTTGTTGTAATAAAATTGTAATTTATGAATTCTCGTATTTCTAATTTAAAAACCACCCTTTTAGTAGGCGAAAGAAAATTTAGGTTATTTGGGGATCTCATGGTTTTGGGAAAACGATCTGCGACCATAATCTTCCACTGCCACTCACCCTTGTCTCCATAAGACCCGGAGAAATGCTCTGCTGATCGAAACCCCAATCAACCCGAAAAGTAGCACCCAAAATTTAACCCCTCAACCAATAAATAATTAATCAATAATCAATAAATATAATAATATATTTAAAATTTTTAATTTTTAATTTTTGCTACAGTTGTGAACCAAAAAACATTTAGGGCGCTTTTGCGACCGCATAGTTTGAGAAACACTGACCATCAGAAATTTATAAAAACTACAGTTAATGACATCATCTCAACGTCTTGTCGGCAAATAAAAATTTCTCAAACCACCTTTGTTTGTCATCAAATTTCATGCATGTAGGAAAAATTTCATCGTATTTTGTCTGCTGTTAAAACAATGAAGCGTGTGTTAGACTAGGTCAGCAGCTTGTATTATTTGTTGTCAAGTGCTGAATCGTAAATCGATTAGGTATATTTTTTTTTAGTATTTTAAACGATTGATTTTTTTAAAAATATTTTATTACCTAAAAATAATTAATAGTTTAATGCAAGAGCATTTCTGTTGAGGAAGTTTTCCCTCATTTTCATGAGGCGTTTCAGAATAATTGATAATGAATTTTTGGGAATGTTTTGATGACTCATCTCTGAATTTAATTTTAAAAATAATTTTTAGTTAAAATGAATACTTTTTTATTACTCATGCGGGAGAAGTACTAACTTGGCGCACACATTTCTGTACGCAAAATAGCTGTTTGCCCACGGTACTCTTCCCGCATACTTTTTTGCGTGTAGAAAGTAACTTTCCACACGCAAATTGACAATAAAACACGCAAAATTTAATCAAAACACGCAAAGCCCCCTCTTAATTTTTCATTTAATAAATATTTCATAATTATTTCTATAGAAACCACCAACAAATTGATTCAAACGATAATTAATTCAGAAGAAAAAGAGGAACACTTAATTATTTTAAAAAGTAATAAAAATGTCAAAAATAATGATAATAATAGAAAAAAAGTATGTGAAATTCGTAATAAAAAATAGTATGTGCAACTTGTGCGGAATTGTCGATTGCCCCACTCAAGCGAATGAGCGCACTCACTACGTTCGTGCGCTCAACTTCACTTTCGTGGGCAATCGGCAATTTCCCGCACTTATTGCACATTTTTTGCTGTTATTCAATTATTTAAAGCAAGAACAAATTTTTTTAAGTAAAATTTACCACCCAAGTTTTCAAAAAATTAATAAATCTAAAAGTAAATTAGTTCGTTGCAGTCACATGAACCGTTGATAAAAAATAATAGCCTCATAAAAGAAAATTGTATTTTATATACTTTACTGATAAAAGGAATATCATTGACGGGCTCACGTGTCTACAGAATTCGTTTACTACCTTCCATTTTGTTGTAGTAAACCTTGAACAGAAAAAAGTGTAATGGTTGAATCCATTATAATAAAAATAGGTAAGTTTTGATAATTAAATGAAATTTGACCCTAAAGCGTTTACAGTTCGAAGTAAAAGTTTTTAAAAACCGACTTCAAAATAATAAAACCACTGAAAAGTCAACTGATCTACATTGACTACATTGGTGCGAATCGAACGATTATTTCTTCCTATATTGATCTTTTTTGTTATGATTTAAAATGATTGGAATTTTTTTACCATTCAAACACTGGTATGTGTATAATTGGTGTTAAATTTTTGTATCAATATCACAGAGGCACATTTCTTTTGTATTTTAATTAAATAATATATTGTTTAAATATTAAACTTGTAACAGTTTTTTTCCTCATTTGTACTTTTTGCTCCTCTAATTTAGCCATAATTTAATTACATAAATTGTCAAGATATTAACAATTTTAACCTTCAATTTTTTTTTTATTAATTTATTGGAAAAATTTCAATATCACTTTTTGTTGTTTTAAATAATTATGAATATAAGTAATATAAGTCCCCGCCTACAAATTAATTAGATAAAAAAGTTTAAACATTTGTAGAATTCGATTTTTTTTCTTTTTGTTATCGAAAAATATTTCAGTAAAATTTCAAATTCCAATTCCTGTAACTCATGATTTTGAAAAAATATTTGCGTCATATAAACTGTAGATATTTAACTGTGTGTTTTTCAAAACTACATTTCCAAATGGATTGGTGTTTTAGAATTTGTATTTTTTGTTGGAAATAAAAAAATTTATTTTCAATATTATTAGTGCTTACTTATCAATAAACAGACAAAATTTTGAAAACTTTTGATAGAAAGATAAAAGTTTTGTTCAACTTTTCAAGCAAATGTTTCTATTTATTAGAGTTGTTTTAAATACTTCAAATATATAAGAAGTAAATTCCCGAATGGTATTAATAAAATAATTGATATCCGTATAAAATATGTTGGTGGGTATTAGGGGGTGTAGATATCCGTAACCGTAACCGAAACTACCGGATATCCGAAATAATTAATTATCCGTAACCGAAACCGTATCCGAAAATAAAAGTTTCGGATTTATTTCGGATAATTACAGACAACTGCCGTTGGAAAACTGAATTCAAATCGAAGAAAATTTTTGCGGCATGTATTTCTTTCGCTTTACTAAAAGCAGTTATCCGTAACCGTAACCGTATCCGAAACATTATCGGATATTATTATATTATATCCGTAGCCGAAACCGTATTCGAAAAAAATGTTTTTAAATATCCGTATCCGCGTATCTGAAATTTTATATCCATAACACGCCTATTGGAGATATCCATCTAATCTGGAATGACGTTACGAAAGAAATACATCATACAACATTAGAAAATTTCCAGCTATGTTAAATTTCCATTTTTCTTATTTTGTTTAAAAAACAAAGATTGGAGCCATATTGTTGTAAACAGTAAAAAATTTCGAAATGTACTTTTTCTATTTTTAATTCATTTTATTTATTTTTCTTTGCTTTTTGTCTGCGTATTCCATTCCATTATTGTTAAATTTGTTATTATGACTTATTCTTTACAAGTTGAAAGTATAATAATTGTTCTATTTTTACATTAAAAATATTACAATAGAGTATAGACGATTAGTTAAATAAACAAGAGTCAAGATGCGTCTAAATATAACCATTTATTTTATTGTTATGAATTATATTATTAAAAATAAAGGCGAAAACTTATCGCGTAATATATATTTGAGAGGATATTGTGTGCGTGTAGATATTTTTAGTTTGGTATTGTGATAAAAATAACACCTTGTGTCATGTAAATTTATTTAAGTCACAGATAAAGATTCAACCTATGATTTGAAGGATTTCCGTATATGAGATAGCATTTTTTTCAGTATTAACCCTTTTTTAATATAAAATTGAGTAGGGAACTAAAAAGAATTCTCACTTTTTGCACCTGAAAATTGCCCAAAAAAGTGGGAGAGCTGAAACACATATTTTATGCGGGCGTTATTGAATCGATTTGGTCTTAGAAAAGGGCATACGATGTGCACGGAGGCGGATTCAAAGCCCAGATTTTTTTAAATGGTTTCATATTGCCATGTCAATTTCAACAAAATCTTATCACTTAAATTTTTCATTTTTGCTATCAAAATCACGATGCCGCTTCACAAAAAAGACTAATTGTACACAGACCCGATTTTTTTAGTGATACTACATCCTTAATTTTGGTAAAAATGTAAAGAACGACTTCGAAAATCTATAATTTGCTTCCAGTTTTATCATTTTATCATTTTCCTTACGGTTTTTAAGGAATTTAAAATTTCTAATAGACTTGATGATATCATCAAAATCAATTTATTTTTAAAATCAATTGTTTTAAGAACAGTTTGAATTAGAGTGATTGATTAAATTAGTGTTTTTCCCAATTCTTCCCAAAAATATCTGTAGCTGCGCTATCCTAGATGTATTTAGTGCAAGAAATTGAGGATAGCATGAGAGGAAAGAACACATGGGGGTGTACGGACAACGGAATATGGACACTTGAGAAAGGACA
Source organism: Brachynemurus nebulosus (assembly GCA_035578155.1). Classification (NCBI taxonomy): domain Eukaryota; kingdom Metazoa; phylum Arthropoda; class Insecta; order Neuroptera; family Myrmeleontidae; genus Brachynemurus; species Brachynemurus nebulosus. Next base: position 69,889,206 of record JAPWDM010000003.1, read on the forward strand.
GTTCGGGACAGAGAGTCGAGAGAGATCAGTCAAAGTGGATAGATTGGATATTTTTTATTTGTTTTTGGAGAAAATGAATTTATTAAGACTACGAGTATTTAATTCCCTTAACATTAAATAAACAAAAATTCATTAAATAGACCGAAAATTTGAACTAAACTGTACAACAAATTATTTTATTTCAATGGCCATGAAAATTTTCATAAACCAAACAAAAGGTATTATAGTACATTAATTCTACGCATAATTTATTTAAAATTTATTTCTGTTTAAAAAAAAAAAGTTGATCATTCTCAAGGAGATTCGTCTCAAAATAATTATAATCATTATAAATGGTTTTTCAATGTGCGTATTTCTATAAGTAAGTAATTCTGCTTATTATATTATATAAATCTAAATTAATCACTATTATAGTCTGAATTATTATTTACTAACGTCCTATACGTATTACATGTTTTTGTTTGTGACATTTTCAGAGTAATTCAGAGTCATGAAACAAAATTGATTACGGCTGGTATTAACTGACCTAGTAAAACGTTAAACTTCTTATACATAGCTTGATTATTACATTTATGAAGCCGTAATTGGTCAAACTGTTTTGATTATGTCCAATTTAGGGGTGGAAGGGTGATGAGGGTTAAATTGATGAATATAATGAAATGATTGATGTACATAATATCATAAACAACAGGACGCTATATTTGTTATTTACTATTTAGAACCGTACGTCATTCTAGCAAAGTTGTTTAGAAGAATTTTAATGGTGCAAATAGTTCGTGATCTACTTACTGACTCTTTTGTCTTCGAAACCCAAATTTGGCTTTAGGGAGAGGGTAAGGTTAATTCGTACAAAAAAGGCATGTTTTTGTTATTTTTTGTGACGACACAGTTAAAATCTCTTTATTAAAACCAGTGGTACATTAAATTATAACATTCGAAGAATATTGTATAAAATTTTCACGAGGAAATATTAAAACATACAGTAATGGCAGCAATTATTCGAAAAAAGTAGAATTGCGGTGCCCCTCATAACTTAGTACTGGATCATCCGAAATAAAAAAATTAGAGTTCATTCGTTAGACAATAGTTTTCCTCAAGTAACGCTGGGAGGGTTTTTCGAAATTTCAATTTTTACTTTTTTCGAACACTTAGAACGGAAAAACACGATTTTTGCGAAAAAAAATTGGCTAATTTGTTATGGTAAAATAAAAATTATTAACAAATTTGAAAAAAAACTCTCCAGTGTTACCTCGTAAATTATGTACAGAAATAATGTTCAAAATTTCAAATGGATCGCTGCTGTAATTTTGAAGTTATGAGGGGCACCGACTTTGAAAACGTGAGCTGTGGGGAAAACGCTTTAAAGTTTTGAACACTTAAAAATTCGTGTAGAAAACTGATATAGAATACTTACAGCTAATACCTTACCCTGCCTTTAAAGGTTAAAGCTAAGTTTGCTTGTTTATTCTTTGTTCACACCTCAATAGTTTAATCAGTCATCTTGAAACTTTTGACAGAGATAGCTTGGGATATTGGCTACTTTTTACCTCAGAAAAATATTATTATTCCTGTGACAATTTAACTCATGTGTATTAAATTAAGTCTCATAAGAATATTGTAGTTTTTTCATCTTTAACTATACCATGGAAAAAAAGTTAGGATTTTTTTCTGAATAAATTTGTTCTTTCTACAACTCAGATTTCTTGCCTAACAGCAAGTTAACGCGAAGAACTGTTAACCCAAAAACGCTTCAGCTACGCTGTCGCGTTTTTGTTAGTTGACAGTTCTTCTCCTTAAATTGCTATGCAACAAATTTTCGTTAGACAAATCCAAATTTATTCGAAAAAATACAGACCTCTCGTGTAATAAATAATAAGTGAAAAAATTCGTAAGAAAAAAATGACAATTGATACGATGCTAAATTTCGACAAGTACTCTACACGTATTTGACTTGATGTGATGAATTCAAATATCGCATGGATGAAGCCGCGGGAAAATGTTAGTTAATTGATAATTAATGTTCTAAACCAGGTGTCATGATTACAAAAAAGTCTGAATATCCAGAATCGATTATATTATGTGTATTATTTATATTATGCTGACGTAAATTTATTTTTCTCTTCTGTTAAGAATACAAAAGGATAAATTTAGTGTCGTTGGTAACTGAATATCTTTTTAATATCACCAGCTCTTATGAGCCGTGAATTACTTGTACCTTCAATCTGTATCCTTGATGCTTGTTTATCTTTTTCGATTCGAGTAAACAAATCAGAGCAACAACATATTTAGAGCAATTACTTTTATACCGTCAAAACACCTAACTTTAGCTATTGAACGCAATTTTATCACACTACATTTTGTGTTATAAAATATTCAAGTTTTTTGGTTTATAATATCTGTTTTATTATAATTTTATTTCATTAAAACAGTTAATTATAACTAAATTAATTTTGTACCTATTTAATTCATTCAGATTTGAATGGAAAATCACTGTAAAGTTAGGTGTTTCCACGGTACCTCAATATATGAAAATTGTTCTGGATAATCCACAAATTCAAATAAAATTAGTTTTAATAAATAATTATCACTTGGAATTCAGAAATTCCTAGAAGTCATTAGTGTTAATATTTTTTTTTAATCTTTCACCATATAGAATTCACCACTTCCTGTTAGTTACCATTCAGTTGGTGTCATCAAATTTAATCTAGAAAGATATTCTGCGTTCAGATAAATATTTTATCACAAAAAACCGACATCACCAAATAATCTACAATAAATATTGTTATAATTCACCTATTAGTGTAATAATTTTTAATAAAAACAAGATGTAAAACGAAATTTTTTAAATCCTGTTCAAAGAAAAATTATTTTATTAAAAAAATAATTTTTAATATTTTTATAAAGTATTTGCATTTCCGGTTAGAAACGTACAATCTAATGTTTAATTCAAAAAGAGAATTTTTGTATGTATACAGTATGCAAATATGTAGTAACGTCTCTTGTGAAACGAGCTATTGTACATTTTGAAAAGTATTCGAGTATGTACTTTCAATGCTTATGGTGAATGATGAATGCATTGAAGCACTAGGTAAAGATTAAAAAATTATTTTTGAGTATATTAATTTTTTTTGTTTATAATACACAAAAAGTTAAAATTTGAACCAATTATGATGTATAGTTTATATAAGATACAAATTTTATTAAATTATTTGTACTTTTTCAACGCGCAGCTAATGCGGTCATCCTCGAAATACACCAAAAAGCAACACTTAATCGAATAAGTATTTCAAAAAATTTTAACTAATTAGAAATATTTTTTGTCCCTATTCACATTTCTGTTCCGATTCAGTTGGCTTTCTCAATGTAATTTCAAATTTAAAATAAATAAACTAACCAATTAAAGTATAATATTAATTTGCAATATAAAATAAATAGACTTTTTTGGAATTTAGTAATACTTGCTCTAAGCTCCTAGTGCATTAACTAACATTAAATTCAATAACTACCCCTGTCGCAGCATTCTGCATAACATAGCGAATTTCCGTTTAAAAAAATTAGTTTTTCTCGGAAACTAGTTAACATAGAACAATAGTTTAAAGACCTTTTTGTGTGATTTTTTTCTTCTCGTTTCAATGGTGTAAAAAAATGTCGCAAAAATTTTTGAATAAAGGGAAATTTTGGCAAAAAACTATTTTTTTTCACGAAAATTGCCAAAAAAAACCATGTTTTGGGCGTCGGACGTGCCTGGTTAACGAACTCGTCCGACCGTTTGGGACTTCCAATATTTTCACCAAATTTCGTAAAAATAGGACGTTTCGTTCGAGAGTTCAAATATTATTTTCGGTTTCTAGGAACCTTAAAACAAATTTCTGCTATAGTCCCGGGCTCAGGTCGCGTTCTGACCGTGGCTGTAATAGCTGAATTCCATTCTGGAAATACATTGGATTTAAAACGACTGCTATAAAGCAGTAAAAATGGTGGAAGTGTCGTGAAGAATCAGTTTTTTAGGTACACTCTAATTTGATTTCGTTTTAAATGCAATGTATTATCGAATAGTTTCCAGTTTTCCAGTACTTTTATCATTGTTGTTATAGATAATTTTTTTAAATTATATATACATAGGTATTTTATACTCATATTTGTATGGGATTATGAAATTTTAAACTATTCAAGTATCATTTTGAAATTATCTTATATATATATATATATATATATATATATATATATATATATATATATATATATATATATATATATATATATATATATATATATATCCATACATTATGTTTTATGTAGGTATTATTTATTCAGTCAACTGAGTAACCATGAGTTAATGAACATGAATTAATTATGACGTTATCAGTAGGTACTTTACCTACGTTAAAAAATATAATTATGACGCTATCACTGATATTATAAGGACATTAAATTATCTATCTCACGAAAGGTTTTTTTTAGTTAATGCGTTTTTAATTATTTTTGTCACTAAAAATAGAATTGGTAACAAAATGTTTTGTAATTTTTTTTTTCGAACAACTCGTCTTAATGTCAACCAAATTCGATAATCAATCGAAATTACGCTAGTGAATTTAGTTAGAATCTTCAGTATTTTTATTATAAATGTATACTATATTTCTTGGTTCAGTAGAATCAGTTTACTGACGTCATAAAGTAGACTTCGATAACGAAGTATATATTTGTCACGGTAGTTATACCCGGCAGAAAATGAACTGAGAGATGCGCAGAAACGCATTTTAAAATGGATCAGTCTAAGTCATTTTGAAGGTAAGGTCAATATCTGTCAAATACATATGTCTTATGAGCCATAGGCCAGTGAGTTGAATTATTTTACCCACTCCACCTGCGCAAACGAAGATAGGTCTCTTACTTCAAAATCTTTTGGCTATACAATAATTTAAGAATAGATTTTCGATTTATTTAATTAAAATAACAGAATTCACCTTAAAAATCTAAGTGATTTTAAAAACATAACAAAAAAAATGAAAAATCTTATAGTTGACATAATTCTGGTGTTTGTGTTTTCATCTGATACGAAAAAATATTTTTACTATCAAACGGCTGTCAAAGTTTTTTTTCTATTTCTCAAAAACAGTAAAAATTAAAATTCCACAATATTTGTAGTTTCTACCATTACTTATAACTAGTCCTAATTTTTATTTCTAAAATACAACTCGATGACGCCACAACGTTAATTTTGATTTTTCTCAATTCGTTATTAGTTAAAAAATTTCCGTATTAGTGCAGCTTCAATAACTTTAAGTCAATTTTTCGATTTTTACTATCAAAATCGACCGATGCATTTTCAAAATATGGCCTGGTGCTTTTAGTTTCCTCAAGAATACAAAAAGAAAACGCTAAAATTTTGAATATTTATATGCAATCTAGAACGCTTTTAACTTTCCAACAGTAAATTCTAGAAAATAGTTTTTTTTTTTATAAAATTTTATCAGCATTTTGATAACTAATTGATGCTTTTTGAAAAAGAAAAAAAATGATAAAAAAAATTATCAATAAAAAAGACAATAATTGTCAAACATGAAAACGTTATTAAAAATTAAATTAACAATTACGTATTGGTACGTAACAAAATTTGTAAATTCGCGTGAATGAGTGAATTAAAACATACAATAGCGACCGAACTGTCCAGATGGTCAACCATACACCGCAAACGGGTTGGATTGAGAGTGGTAAGTACATGGTTTAAAAATAATTATTAAAGTGCATGATAAAAAATAATTTTTAATTAAAGTATTATCATTAAATATGCAATGGATAATACGAGTAACAGTAGGCATATATGAAAGGATGTTTATTTTAGTCTTAATGGATTACTAAATATAGCGCACCACCTTTGTGTAAAGGGTACCACACATTGTGGTTACAAATTTTAATTCATTATAATGTTGTTGGAACATATAATACATTGGACGGAATTGGGGTGGAAACATCTGATAACTAATATTATTAAACGAATGGACGTGAATACATATTGGGATTATTTCTAATTTGGAATAAATATCTAATAGCTAGAGGTGGGCTTAATAGTGATTTTAGTAAGCAGCAATCACCGACAGCAGTTCGTAAAAGCAGTGATCATACCTAATAATAATATAATCACAGTTTTGTTTTTCTTTGTCTTACAAAATCTTTTTTATTTTTGTACAATTGCTTTCGCTTATCAGCTTTTAACACATAATTTGCGGTATTAAATAATTGAGAGTGGAAAAACTAAACTCGAAGGAACATTTTTTCAAATGAAAATCCTAAAATCTTGAGTATTAGAAAATAAAAAATAAAAACATAACTTAAAAGCCCCTATACCGGAACACTATTTTTAGGTGTGTAATTAAACTGGCTTATAAAAATTAACAAATAAATTAAACACCCATTTTTTTTTCTTAATAAGCATGAAAGAAAGTTTTTTTTTAATCCAATGAATATGTTTTTAAAAAAATACAACCCAAAAATTTTTATTTATTAATGTTTTCCTTTTACAAAATGTCGACCTCTATATCCAAACAAAGAAATATTAATGACACTAGAAGTTGGAAATCGATATACAAACAGACGTGTAATATGAGTAATAGAGTGACATCTAGACGTCAAACTAGGAAACAGAATGGTTTAAGTATCAGACGTAAATAAAGGATCAAAATACTCTATTCAACCAAAAATTGTTTAATACATATGTATTTCTTTAATTAAGGAAGGGAACATTAAATGCGAGGTGAATTTGTATTGAAAAATAATCATTCTATTAATAATAATTTTTGTTATCAGAAGTTTCTTTCAGAAATAACTTCATTAATATATAAATGTCAAGACTGTTCGGACATATGATCGCGTTCCGGTATAGGGGCTTTTACGTTATCTAGAAAATTAGGTATCTATTAACAATTATTACAACTACTATCAAGATAATAGTTTAACAAATTAACAAATTAAAAAAAAAGTACAAAAGTACAAAATAAAAAAGTGCTTCTGAACAATTTTATAAAAGAGCATGTATCAATATTATGGTTCATTTCACTTAAATTTAACCATGCTTCGTCACTTTGAATTTAAATAATTTCCGTTTTCTTGGCTTTATCTCTTTCAATATTGCATTTACGTAAATTTTAAATTTGCAGTTTGTTTTTAGAAAAGAATAGAAGATTGATTTGTTTCGAATACAAGAATTATTTAATTTTTTAACGAAAACTCATGATCAATTGTATCTGAAATGAGGTATATATTTACTGCTATGATAATACATAGTAACTTCTAAAAATTTATCTAATACCTATAGTACTTACATACTTATCACAGTGAAAAATTTTTAAGAATAAAATATATTTGAAAAAAAAAAAGTCTAAAAGAGCAGGCAAGAGAATAGTTAAATAGTAGAAGAGTACATTTTCTGCTCACAATCAGTGCAAATAAGAGTGCTTTCAGTAGCAACGATCACAAGAACAGTCCCACCACTAATAATAGCAATCGCCAAATAATTTATCAATGACTTCATTTTGTTATGGTGTCCTGAATGAAATGTTCAGTCAATGGTGTCGGGCCATTTTTCGATTCCTTTCATCCAGACCATTAACTTAACGATTAGTGTTGTAACGAATATTTGTTTCTGCTTCCAATTAGATGTTTAGTGTAACCGAAGAAGCGCGAAAGAACGACTACGAAACTAAACAATGACTTAAAATTTAAACACATTTGAAAAAATTATAAAGAAAAGAACATTGAGAAAAGATATTTGGCTGTCAAAATTGTGGTCTCGTTTTCTGTTATAACATTTACATTATATCTGTAAATTAGGCTGCGGTTACATTGGATACGAATTCGTACGAAAATTGATTCGTACGAGCTCGTACGAAATTCATTCGTACGACTGTGTGGTTACATTGGATACGGAATCATAATACGAATTCGTATTTAAATTTAAATTGAAAACCGTTAGTACATATTGCATGATATCAAACAATGGATCCAGTTACCGAATTATTAGAATCACCGTTTTCAAAATTTCTAATTTTACTGAATTTCAGCTTCAATATTTAGTTAATTACTTTTTTATTACACATACTTAAAATGTTCTTGTTAGCTTAGGTTAGCTTTATTATATTGTAATATATTTAATTAAAAAATTATCTAAATAACATATTTCCTCTGCCACCTCATTCAACAATTTTTTATTTAACTTTCTATTATGATAATATTTATGTTTTTGATCCCTTAAAGACCGCCTTTGTTCAACAAAAATAATTATTTTTTCTATATCCATTGCATTTTTTTCGTACGAATTCGCATCAAAAAACAAAATATTTTGGTCGTCTAAAAACCAAGCATGTCTAAATGTATGCATTTGTTTAATTCGTATACTCGTACGAATTCGTACGAATCAATTTTTGGATGAATTCGTACCCGGTGTAACCGCTACCTTAGATATTCTATTTATGTGGTATTATCAGTCATTCAACTCGCATTCCCCTGCGTATAAAAACTAATTTTCACAAATGGATTCCCTTTGGTAATATTTTTAAAGATGTCTCACAATAATTTACTGTATCAACTGTCACAATCAGGTATGCTTTATACATATGTATATTCAGCTACATCTGCAGTTACATGTTATAAAACGATGAACATTTATATTATTATACTTCTTTTATTAATAGCCTCAGACATCTGTTGAGTGTGTTGAAAAATATTACTAAAAATAAAAATGGTCATTACATAAAAAATGGAATTGTAGAAATAATTCTAATTGATAAAATAACGAAAAACAACTTCAGTATTAAAAATATTTTTCTAAATATAACTTCACTTGTTATATAAATAGATGTACCTATAGGGGTGGGAGTGTTCCGGAAGTAAACACAATATCCTGATCGTCGAAGGATATTAAACAGATAAATACACAATGATCACGTGTTTTAAAGAGTGCTTATAAATACGCCATTGGTAAGATTGTACGATGGAATTTGTTTTGCAGAAAATATCAGTGAAACATCTTAATAAATATACTCCTAAATTTTCAGAACGATATTCGAAGTGTTTGGTATGTTTTAGTCTCTGAACGTAAAATACGCTCGAAAGCGTGACATAGCATCCGTTTTTCTCTTCCGTTTTTCTCTAAACGACATTTCTAAAATTGAGTGCCGTTCTCAGTCAAAAACGAGTCGACTGTCTTCTTTGAAATTTATGTGACCTAAGCTTATATGTCGATACCCCTAGAAAAATATTTTTATTCAGCAAAAACAGACGAAAATTTCATGAATATTTAATTTTTTTTTTTAAAAAACTAAAATTTTGATTTTTTTGATATTGTATTGGTTTACCGACATTCTACATATGGACATGGAAAAATTTATTAATATTTTGAGATGATAACTATGGCTGCTAGTGGGCCAACCATTTGGGAACTTGACACGCGCCAGTGAAAAGCTTCTGCAGCTGTATGTGTTTATAGTAAATAAAATACCAGACGTCAAAAAAGTAGATTAGTTTTCTCCTACTTAAAAAACTTTTCGAAATTGTCCGCCTTTTTGTTTGTCTAATGGTATTTCTCTCCTTAAAGCTGACTAAATTTGAATCATATGTTGTCCCAAAATTTTGTTGTTATTTCCTTAAAAATATTTAAAAGATGATTACGATTCTTTACTGATCCCAATTTATAAAAGATATTAAAGACACCTCTAAAATTTATAAAAATATAAAAATGTAATTTATGAAATGTAATGAGTTAAAAGATTAGCAAACTGTAGGAAATACGCAGTCTCACCTACGAAGTAAATAGAAGCAATACTTTTTAAAAAATAAAAATAAATTTTCTTCTAAATTTATAAGTAGGTCACACCGTCTTCGAGTACTACACAGAAGTGAATAACCTAAACATGAATTATTTTTGGAACCTCTATTTTCCATAATTATCATTTAAAACATACGATTGAGACACAAAATTCAATTGAAATAAGGAAACTATAAATTATGTTGATAAAATAATATGTAGTTTATTCCCTCTTCAGATTCGGGTTATTTGCAGTGAGGAAATATTTACAAATTTAAAATAGTAAAGAAAAATTGAAAATCATGTCAAAAATGTAGGTCCTTGTAAACGATTTATTAGATAAATATTTAATTAATAATAAAATGGTCTAAAAATAAATAAAATTAATTAATTAGACGAATACTGTATATACAAATTTCTTTGTTTAATAACAAAACAAAGTTTTTATTGATTTATAATTTTATTATCTTTGATGAAAATAGGTTATTAATATCGTACATACTATGTATTCTGATTTGACTTAATGATACGTTTCGATAAAATATAAAATTTTAATTGAATCCTTGAAGTTATTAATCGTAATAATTTAAATCGTATTAAAATACCAAGTTGTGCGTTTTTCAGTTTTTTGTTAAAAAAATTGTTTTTATTTTTAGTATGAAAAAATATTGACCAAAAGATTTAATTTTATTTTTAAGAGTCATTAAAAAATTTTATCTAGAAAATAAATTTATTTTATTCGTAATTTTATTTCATAAATAAATAAAACCAAATGACATCAGCGTTAAATTTAAAACACCGGTGGAAAATGTGAGGAAAATTCTTATGAAAAATATCGTTGGGTACACATAGTGTTTCAATTTACATAGTGAGTTTGCTGTAAAAAAATAAATTAGCAAAAATAGATCATATTTTATGCAAGTAATGTGCTTATTTAAGTTGTAAATTTTCGGTATTCTTTCCACTTTCAATATTTATAATTCGAACCCTAATGGAACACAGACGTGTTTAATTTTCATCAAAATTTCATTGCAAACGCGTGTGTTAAACCGTGTCGAAAATAAAATTAATATAAATTGAATTTGAATATATTGTTAATACATTTTATAGTTAAACATTAATTTTTGTATATATTCACTTTAATGGCCCAAATTTGATGAGTTTAGATTACAATTTGAACTGATAATAGCTTTTAGTGAAAATAAATTTCGAGCAACCACGCCTTTCCGCGCGGAAAAAATGAATTAAGATGTTTGGCTCGTTAAAGATTACGAAACTATTCAATTCTGAATAAAACTACCAACTATTGTCACAAATTAAAGTTGATTAACTGTTAAAGTTACTATTGGAATGCCATTTTTTTTTGAAATTAGATCAGTACAAAATTTATAATGAACAATGTATGTTGTAGCGCCGCATGAGACAGGTGCTGGGTAAAATCAAATAGTTTCCATTTGAAGTTTTCCAAAAAATGAAAATCTTTGTAATTAAACTAAGAAAATTAACAAGTATCAGTTTTAAAAGAGATTAGATAAAAGTTAGAACATTCATGTTATGTCAGTTGCATAGAAATTGCAGTAATGCAAATTATAATATCATGTATTAGTGAGAGTGAGAAGAAAGATAGTGTGACAAAGATGCTTCAATAACAGATCTGGTTGGTCAAGACCACACAAGGGGTAGTTCTGAGAATTAATATTATATACTTAAGTGATTTATGTATCTCACTCTTTCATATGATGAAAAATATGTTTATCTCAAATAGAAGCTCATGGAATGTTCTATAGAAAAAATAATAAGAAATTTTATAACGAACTTGGAAAAAGTTGATTCATTCTAATTTTATCTTTACTTGTAACAATAACTAAATTAGTTTTGGGTCCCCTTTCCCTCAAAAACGGTCTAAACTGATACTTATATTATTTTGATATTGTTACAAATTCAATTTATGATATTGTTATTAATTTTATTAATTGATTAAATATTTTAATAAATAATTATATTCGTATAACTAAAAATACGCGAGTGTTTTATTTATTGAATTCACCAATACGAGCAATCATGCGTTGTGGGCGTCGAAACCAAAGAACCCATAGTGACTTACAGAGACAAAACCGAAAGGCGAACATCGCGTGGGCGTAGAGAACCCACAACGTGTACGAATCTAGTTCATCTAGATTTCCCGAACCAAGGGCGGTCTTTCAATGTTCAGCTAATATTCACTACGGCTGACATAAATTCTCACACTTTTCTCACAGTTTCTAAAAGTTAATTACTAAAAAAGATCAGAATCTGTTGATTTTATTCTTTAAATATTCCACAAATAATTCAAGTTTTTTGAAATAATTTTTTTTATTCGATTAAATGTTTGTTGGTTTTCTCTCTGTGTAATACGCCGAATAGCATTAGTATTCCCGACCAATTTATTCGGATCGTTCGGGTCGTTTACTCACATTAACTATATAAAATACTACGTAGAATATAATGATCAGTATCACTGACCTTACAAAGAAAAATTTATTTTTATTTTTAATTTTCCATTTATCTATTTAGAGATTATGTTTCTATGTATTTTTTGATTATTTTTTTTACGAGTTATTATGTTTGAATGAAAAATGGAAAAATACATATGGCGACGATCAACTGAATGATGAAAATTGTCAACAATTTATTTTCCTATATTTTTGTATTTAATTGATTATTAGTAACTTTCTTGTTTCATTTAATTTGATTCAGTTCAAATGTATACAATCATGTGAATGAACTTATTTGATTCCTATGAAACAGTGGCGGTCAATAATGAAGTCAGACTAGATTAACAAGAAACCTTATCCAATTCTATCATTCAAAAACCGTTGAGATTTTCAAACTTTGAGATTCAAATATTCGAGATAGACAGTTCGGCCGGACCCTACAAAAAAGCCGAGCCCTAGCCATTTGTCTCATTTTTATCTACGCGATGATCCGATCCTGAGTGTCGATATTTATCTAAATTAATTACATTCTCGGCCAAGTGGTCGGAACACGACATTTCATATTGCACGACTTAATATTATTCCAGGTAATGGCGAAAATGATTCCTGGCTACAAAAAATCTATTCAGAGTTAAAGAATTGCTTTTAAACATTTCCCTGATGCATAAAAAAGTGTCGATATTTATCTGAATTACATGACCCAAGTGGTCGGAATACATTTCATTTTAGGCTGGTCGTCCTTTGGATGCGGAAATGTGCGATATTTGATTCGGACGAATACGCATGAAAACGGACGAACGATCCAAACAGCTGTGAAGCTATACATCCTCGTCCATTGAATGCGTCTCGTTCGTCCGTTTCCGTGCGTATAATTGCGACGTGCGAATAGATCCAATTTTGTTTGGATTTTTTCGCGCGAAGACGTCCGTTTCGTGGTAAATTCCAATTACAATTGTGTATCTTTACATATTATGTACCATAAATTGTTTTTTACGTATTTTTATAGCTTTTATAGCTTGAGAAAAAAAATTAAAAAGACTGAAGAATATTGGACTAGTGGACGAACAGCAGACATATCATTTCGCACGAAAGACAAACGTGCGTAATCGTCCGAATTAAATTTGGCACGTTTCTGCAACCAATGGACGAGCAGCCTTACACGACCTAATGTTATTTCCATTAATAGCGGAAATGATTTGTGGCTACAAAAAATCTATTTATAGTTATAGAAGTGCTTTTAAACATCTCTTGGACGCTTAAAAAAGTGTCGACAGCGCGGATTAAGCCACTTTAGTGCCCGGGATATTTTCTTGCTACCAATAAACAATAATTAAAACAAAATTAAATAATATGAAAAACTAAAACAAATCTTAAAAAATGATTCAAATATTCAAAATAGACAGTTAGACCGCACGCTTAAAAAAATGTCTACTAGAAACTAAAACTAATGTAACGCTACTATCATAAGTTAAATGAATTCAGTAGTATAAGTGTCTTAGAATGATTCATCGGATTTTAATATTTTTCCCATAATATGATAATTATTTCGTTGAGAAAAGAATGAAAAGCATCTAATTTTATATTTTTCAATATTAAATTTAATCAGTTATATAACTGTTTGAAGAGAAAAAAAGTTCATTGCTTCAGAATAATTTTTTTATTATAATCAATGAAATTTTCATTAGGTTTTTATTTAAATTAGAAATGAAAATGACTTTATGTGAAGAAGACTAATCAGTGGATGGAGTCAGTGATTTAATTAAATTATTATCATATTTAAAAATAAATTCTTGAATTAATTCTAATTTTATTCGCAATTATACTTTTGCGTATTGGACTTTTATGTGCACTTTTTATTATCATAAAATATTGCGACATTAAAAAAAAGAGGGAAAAACTGAATTTCACTATTAGTTTATAACTGTACAAAACTCTTCCTTCTTTTCTGAGAAAGATCATTATTATAAGATTGCAATAATGAATGACTTATATGAATATACCTAAATATTTTGTGTATTTTTTCCTTCATCATCCCTATAGTTGAGAAACATTGTATATTGCTAATAAAATTTTGCAGAAAGAGCTTGGAGAACGAGGAAGGACATAGGCTACTTTTTCTCCTGGAAAGGCATCTGACTTCCATATTAAGAAAATGTACCTACGTAGAAAGTTTTGTCTTGCCTTTAGAACTCAACCGCTTAACCATTCGACTTTGCATAGTGATAGTCCCTCAGAAAAATATAAACTACTAGAATAACAAACGACTGGCGGCTTTGGACGCTGCATGTTGTTAATATAGAGGACAGGAAATGATTTAGGCCACTTTTACCTATAGAAAAAAATGAAAAAATCTGATTCCCGCGGGAAAATTAATTTTAAATTTAAATTTACGTCTTAATTCCACATGTATGCGTACAAAGCAGTTGGTAAAAGTTAGTATTTTATGATTGTCAGTTTAAGTATAGTTGGTCAGTGCCCATCATATATTTTTTGGGACAGAATTATTCTTATCAATTTTTTTCTTTTAATTACTGTGTGTAGGTATATTATTATTGTCATTGAAATATAAATATACATATTGTCAATTAATTTACAAATATATATTTTTATTTAATTTTTTTTAATAATAATAAATAATACCTTGATGAAAGTTGCAATACAATACATATTTACCGCGTCAACAAAAAAAGCCATTTCTTTCAAACACAAACAATAAACCAAATAACCTTGTTAACTGTAGCTGTATTTATTTCCCTATTGTCTGCGAATATCGTGTGACACCTTCAGTTATGTAACCGCAGAATCAATAAAATTGAAATAACGTACAAGGGCATCGAAAAAAAAAAACAGCAAGTAGTCATCTTGGCCGAGACTAATCAATTAATGTAAGTTTCACTACTGAAAGGGTATGTATTTTATCTTACTATTAAACTGATTTTTATGTTAAAGTAACTCTGACCTTACTATTATCTTATTTTGTTGTCTTTTAACTTGTTATTAAACATAAAATTTAAGAAAGGAGGAAAATAAGTGAAAATCACTCGGGCCCTTCGAAAATAGTTAAGATTCAAATATTTTTTTATACATTTAGAGTAAAAAATCTAATGACATAAAAAATATGATTTTTGATCCTATCTTTTAGAAAGTATAAAAACAGTACATACATGAAATAGTCTATAATATTCTATCCAATTACAACATTTCTTACATCATTCAAAAGGTTAAATGGTCGTCAACAGAAGTGGAAAAAAGTCTTGAAATAAATGAACCATTCATCCAGATCAATTGAATCCAAATAATTCTTTGCGGCAAATTATCCTTTATTGTAGTATTTATTTCCCAATGTCAATATAACCTTATTGCATTTAAATATATCAATGCTCAATTGTTTAATAGAAATTATATACAAATTGATTGGCGACACTTTATAAGCCTTAGCCGAAAGTGAAGTGCATTACAATATGAAATTATGTAAATCATTAATATTATAAATAATAAGACCATTGTAACTGATCAAACCTAATGCCGATTATGCTGAAGTATCAATATTCAGTTTGCGAGTAATCTACTCTTAATTTTCGATTAATTATACGGTTTAAATTTTATCAAAAATGAAGAGACCGTTTACGAAAACGTGTCAGATTCTGTGATAGCATATAACTAGAAAAGATTTTTCAGAATTCAAAATAATCCTTAGTCCATTAAAGCAGGGCCGCGCCAAGGGACATTCGCGCTGGGGTGCAAGGCAAAAATTGCCGCCCCTAAAACGCCAAACTTATTTGTAATACATTTTTGATAATAAAATATATGCCTCCCGGCTACCAGTTTACTTACTATATATACTTACTTTAATGAAATGCATGAAATATTATAAAATATTTAGGATTATAAATGGAATAAAACACTTAAACTTTTTTTAACAATTTAGTTCGCATAAATTTCAAGAACAAGTAAATAAAAATAAATAATTTTACACAAAACAAAAACGAATAGTAACAATTTTAAAATTTTATATAAAATTCACTTTCCTTGCCTTTTTTATTAAAAATTCATTTATTAAATCTGACATGTCCATATCTGCAGCAATTTTGTTTTCTATGCTAATTAAACTTAAATACGATATTCTTTCCTGTGACATAGGTACTAGATCTTAAATAATTTTTTATTAACTTAAGTTTCGAAAAACGTCTCTCACCAGATGCCACTGTCACGGGTATTGTCAAAAATATTCTTAATGCAATTGTCATATTCGGAAACATTGTAGTAAGATCATTAGAAAATATATAATCTAAAACTGTTAATGCATTCATGTCGGGATTAATATATGTTAAAAGAGTTTCTATTTCATCACATAAATCTAACGCATTTATATCAGATTCGTTCCGCAAAGCCCAAAAGGGGATGTTTTTTACTTAAATTTCTGAGAAACGAAATAATGTAACTTTTCCAAGAGAAGAGTATGGAGTGCTCCAATTTAAAGAACATCCATAAATCTTATCCTAAGTGGAATAAGCAATATCGAAAGAACATGTATATTTTAAACTAAATTGCTTGCAGATGTGGATAAGCAAATATTGAAAACAAAATTTATAATAACAAAAAACAGAAATAATAAATTAGGTTTTTAGATATCAACCAAATAGGAAAAAGAAGATAAAATAAAAATGTTGGTTTTAAAACCAAACAATTGAAATCTTAAACTCTTTTATTATATTATTTCGACTGTTCAATACAGTGTTTACTAAGTCTTATTTAAAAGAATAATATTTTACTAAGAGATCCTCAGTCATCAATTTTTAGTTTGTTTTGTTTACTAATCGTCACGTACTATATACAATGTAACGCAACGAAAACTAAACAATTTTAAAGATTGATAAATGTTTTATGTGTAGAATTTAACGACGGTTTTTATAAAATTAAAGCGTGCAAGAACATTTTCGATCCCGATCCCGTTTGATCTCGCCGATTACCGCACAAATGATTGTTGTCGCTGGTCGACAATCGGAATAATCGGATTACCGACGGGTCACAACAATCATAATAGACAAGTATTTAAGCAAAATGCGGGTAACATTTAGTGTCATTAAAATTACCACATAAAAATAGTAATAATTTTATATTTTATTTGCCGCCCCCAAAGCCTGCCGCCGGGGTACTAGGCACCCCTAACACCCCCGCTTGGCGCGGCCCTGCATTAAAGATGAAGAGGAAAGAGAAAATACCCTATATTACAAATACATTTAGAACTTGGTGTAAAAAAAAAAATGACTGATGGGCTGAGTTTAATGGCGGCCAGGCAGAGTCAGAAGCATTACAATTGACAATTTATATTTTGTTTATTTTTTCTAATTACTTTTGCAATTTTTCACAGTATGTACAGCTAATCTTATTTCATAACAAAGTACTGTGAAATAATGTTTTCGTTTGATTATTTAAAGTTTCTTTGCGAATTTAATTTACAAAAACAGAAAATAAAATGCTCTTACGCGTAATAAAGCTGATGTTTTTCAAATACATCCCAATGGTTACACCCGTGGTTTAGTAAAATGGAATGGTAGCCTCATATTTTAAGGTCTATACTCTCTTTCGGGAACATAATAATATGTTAAGTAAATTCTATTCAGTTCTCAATGCCTTAATCCGTACCTGCATTATTCTAAAACTGTTGCTATAAATAAAATCTGTTGCTGTTTGCAAGTACAAAGAATAATAAACATGTTATCTGTAAAACAAATTGTTCTTACAACGCACTTTTTTGCACATTAAAAATAAAATCCACATACATAAACAATAATTAAAATTATATTTATATGCATCTGTTGAAAAAGGATCATATTCGTCTGGACCCGATGGACTGCGGGATCAGACAGACACGGACGTGACGTTTTTGCAACAAGGAACTTTATTGTTTTTTGCGATTAAGGCGTAATATAATATTTCATGAAACTAAAGCAAAAATTAAGTTTGTCGCAATATCATATGTTTGATTCATATAATATGCATTTGCACATAATTATATGCTGCATACGTAATAATGCATGTTCTTTTATGTTAAAGTAATAAATTATTACATAATTTGAAATACAAGGTTAAATTGTGTTCAGATGACTTTTGAGATTTTTATATATTTTTGCGAAAAATATTTTCTTGCTAATGTTTAATTTATTGATTTACCTTTAAAATTATTTTTATCAGACAAATTTTCTTTAAAAACTAGGTGGTGAAGTTAGTTAAGGTTAGGTTAGTTTAGTTAGTTTTAACAATATACTTCGACTTTGATATAAAAACTAGGTGGTGAAGACAGTTAAGGTTAGGTTAGTTTAGTTAGTTTTGACAATATACATACTATAATGTATCATATCTAAATTAAATTATTATTAATTGTTGTGACGTTCATGGATTTTTGTAGTGTATATTAGGGATGTTATGGATATCCGTAACCGTAACCGAAACTGCCGGATATCCGAAATAATTACATATCCGAAACCGAAACCGTATCCGAAAATAAAAGTTTCGGATTTGTTTCGGATAATAACAGACAACTGCCATTAGAAAACTGAGGTTAAATCGAAGCAAATTTTTGCTACATATATTTCCCTTGATAGATTTCCGTTGATTTATGTTTGGCGTTCACTTTTTGGGGTAAAATTCTCCCCTTTTTTCTAAAAAAAAAAATGTTCACTGAAAGCGTTACATATAATTTGCGCAATTACTATCCGAAACATTATCCGATATTATTACATATCCGTAACCGAAACCAAAACCGAAAAAAATGTTTTTAAATATCCATATCCGTATCCGTATCCGAAATTTCATATCCGTAACATCCCTAGTGTATATATACCAATATAATTCTCTGTTTTTAACTGCTTCAATAGAAAAAATACCCCTTTCACCGCAAAGTAATGCGGAATTGTCATTAGCAGGATTGTTCGTGAAGTGCAAATTGGTCATACATTAGAACGTGTAAAATGCTACGACATAAGGATTTCGTAGATAGTTTTTCTACGAAATCCTAAAAACATATGTTAACCCCCTGCAGAGGAGGGAACGAGTTTACATAGATCATTAAGAGAGCCGGGAGCGAGATTACACCGTAAAAATGGTCAAGGGAGCGAGATTACCTTCGTCCTTCATACTAGTGATGTCCTTGCAAAACCTATTGCAAACTTAGAGTTGATTGTCGTTGAGGTAACGCTGTATGAGTGTCCTCATCTCAGGAACCGGAAGAACACTTTTCCAAAAGTGAATGACTCCACTGTGAATCGACCAATTTATAGAAAGTGAAAATTGATATATGTATTTCCTCAACATTTTATCACATATGTATCTTTTTTTCGCCCACCGTTTATGAAAATTATTATAAATGTCATACAGTTATTGGCGTCGACCACAATCTTAATGTAGTATGACGTCAATATGTCTGTCTTCTAACTGTTTCCGTGCTAAATTATTACATATGTACCTTCATACAATATAAAATGGCTCGCATCTACTTGCACCATAAGTTTTTGTTATCTAATTCGTTGGCAAATAAATCTATTAAGTTTAAATTAAAAACAGTTATAAACAATTTAATAATTACTCTCATTTGTTTTAATTGTACATCAATAGATGTCATGTGTATCGCAACATGCATGTGGAGATGACCCAGCAAAAGCACAAAAGGTTGCTAAGCATATATGTACTTATTTAAAATGTGCCTTTACAATAATTAAGAAATTAGCATAGAACAGGCTACTATCAGAATTTATTTCAGCATAGTAATTGCGTAAATTATATGTAAAGCGCAATATAAGATTATTTCGCAGTTTTCATCTTAATAATAAAAAATTAAATTCGCAAAAGTAAGTTGTCACACAACAAAGAAAGAATAGGCTTAAGAAAACATGTTGATTGGCATAGTGCCAGGAAATTTTAGATCTAATTTTGATATAAATATAATTTATTATTTATTTTATTATGTGTCTAACCGAGATTTTATTTTCTAAATTAAAAGTATATTATATGATATTATATTAATTTAAGCTATCTTCTTTATTAAAATAAAATTTTACGACGAAATGTTAGAAAGTAGAATAGGCCCCGATCCACACTAGTGTCGATGTCGGTACGCTCCCGCTCCGGTCTCGCTCCGATATAATCTTGTTGTGTTCACATTACAATGCTGATACCATACTGGTACCTATTCGTTCTCTATTTACATCATGATGCCGCTCTCAGTACACTTACAGTTCGGTACAAACATTTTTTCATAACAACTGAATGCAAGCAGAGCGGAGCGGAATCAAAAAAGTGTTTTCACTATAGGTACAAGTCATTACAAGTCTGATATCGGTCTGATAAAATATTACCTGAGTGCTATTGGTACTGGAGCGGTACTCGGGCGGGACTGGACTGCGACTGATATCGGAACGGTATCGAAGCGATGAGGTGAATACACTCATTGTTTCTTGTGTAAGAATATTTTAAAGAGCGGAGCGTTAATGTGGATTGGGCCTAAGCAGCCCCTTGCCGATATAGATGATTCTTACCACGATACAAGTGAATTAAATTAAATACGTTTCACCTACTTTGGAACCCACTCTTCGAGCCTTGAAGAAAGTAGTTGATTTTAAAAAGAAAATCGTTAAGGTCAAATGTTATATAAATATTTTACAAGTCGACCCTGCTCAAGCTGTAGATGTAAATCAAAATTTCGTCTATGTTGACAAATTGACGCCGCGTGCCTGAGAAAATCATTGTATTCTTATTTGTAAACATCGGTACAAAACACGTCTTTATAATTTCTCCGATGCGTATTTGATATCCACACGTCGATTGTAACTTTGTCATCAAAAAAAAAATTTCCGTATAAATCAAAGTTTTTCAAAATCTGCATACAATATATTTAATATGACATATTCATATCATAACCTTGCCATTTAAAAATAACATAAATATCACATACTATTTTAATCTAACGTCTTTTGCACTCTTTCTAAAAAAAAAAAAATTGTTGGTTTATTTGCTAAAATTATGAAATGTATGATTAACTGCATTAAAAAATTGATTTTTTTCGCCAATTTTTTTTTCTGATCGTAGGAGTTTAATAACATTTGATACCACCCACAAATTTTTTATTTTAAATCTAATTTTAGCAATCAGAATAATTAGCGGAAAAAGTGTGCAGAGACAAATTTTTTTTTATTTTTGAAAATTTTTTAAACGCATATTTATTTATTACTTAATGTTTAATGAACCGTGTATTTTGAAAATGTTTAAAATTGCAATGTTTGGGAGGACACGTTTCAAAATTAGTTCCACCGTGAACACGTTTGTTTATATTTTGAAAATTTTCGTTAATTAATTGGAAATTTGGAAGGTCGTACTTACCGTAATGTAAATACTGGCAGTAAATGAATCATGAGTTGTGTTTTTGCATTTGCGTGTGACATAATTTTCTATTTTTAATTGACGGTTTTTGGATGAACGCAATTTGAAAAAGATAGGATCAATCAATTTGTGAAGGGTTGTAGAAGATTTTCTAATAGCGTCCTTCAAAATTTTTTGGATTAGCTCAGTTCATCATCTAGTGGTTAAACTGGGCCAGAAAAGTGAGTAAACAACAAAGATGATACCACAAAGCCTCGTGAAAAATGAAAAATCTTTCTGTTTTGGAGTAACTGAAGGCTGCTTTTTCACCAGCTCCAGTATAAAGAAACAAGAATTAAGGTACGACTGGAACCACGTAGCAGCTCACGTGGTTGTTGACCCCAGTTCTGTAGGAATATTCCGTTAAAAAAACTCCAAAAAAACATAGCTTATTCTTTGCAAATTTTCACATGTTAAGGGAAGAGTTCAAATAAAAAAACAACTTTTTTATTTATGATTATTTTGCTTGTTGAAATTTTTTTTTTCAAATTAGGGAGGGTTTCAATTAGAAAATTTTGTTTTTGAAACATTCATTACTCTTCCCTGTGGGGGCAGGGGCCCTTTTTCACAAGCTTTTAAGCCTTTACAAGGAACGTCATATCTCAAAAAGTAATGAATATTTTTTAAATATTTTTTCATTATTTTATTCCTAAAAAACCTGTCCATAAAGCTGAGTATGGGTTTCAGGTAATTTTAAAAATTAACTATAAAATTTTAATCACAAACTTCTAAAAATTATAAACCCAATTTTTTATTTTAAAAAAATTTTTAAAAATAGTCACAATTGTTCAAATGGAAAAAGCATACTCCACTTTATGCGCAGTATGTTTATGAACAAAATTTTTAAAAAATTAAGTCTCTATCTTTTCTAGAACTTGAGATATGATTTTCCTTGTCGGGAAAAACAACTATCAGGAAACGGTAAAAAACAAAAATAATAACAAACGTCTACAAAGGGGTACAAATAAAAGAACATTATCTCAGTGAATACTATAACTCATGTACACACCAAAACTAAATATTTCTGATCTATTCGCGAGGGGGTGCGAGTGTTGTCTGCAAAGGAGCAGCAACTTGGCTGTGCAGTGGCTCGCAAATAAATATTTTTCTACTTGAAAAAAAATTTTTTTGACCGTGTTTTATATACCGCCGTGTTTGTAAAGAACCACAGAACAAAGTAAAAACAAAAAACGGGATTCGAAAAAAATTAGTTTATTAGCCGTTTCTGGCGTGAACTCCCCCCTTAAATTCTTCTATTACTCGACGAGTAAATATATTATTTTGCTTATTTTGTATTTTAAAATTGAGTTTAATGAAATGTAATCGGCGGTCTGTCTCATTAAGTTTACTATATAATTAGCGTATGTGGATATAAAGTAGACTTAAAGCCGTTTAAGTGGATTTTTTGTTCTTTTTCAATACGTATAAAGAACGTTGTTATTCCACAAAGGTCATTGAATTCTTCGCAGTTACTTACTTACTGCGGTTATTTTGATACATGTATGGTGTATATGTATACAAGCCAAATACATGTTATATTAGAAACATAAATAAATACATACAATTAAGTTTGTATACTTGTGCGTATTATTTTTACTATTTTCCAATGTTTGTATTCAAAACAGTGTACAATTTACTAGTGTACTACGGTGAGATATAATTGTACAGACTGTATGGAGTTCAAAATGCATATTTTAGTCGTGAATTTACTTTTTTTGTTTGCTCAAAGCCAAAAACGTAGAAACATATTTTCAAATGTTTTCATTCATTGTCAAAGTTAATGTTTTGTTTGGTCATGTAATAACTCAAGGAGAATTTATTAGATATAAAAAATGCGACAAAACGTTTTAAAAATGTAATGTAAATTAAATGATGCAGAAGTACTCTTTGACAACGGAGTTCTTGAACATTTGGTAGGTAATGAAATGAGATTAGAAATTATTGTTAAAGAATTCTAAAGAGAAAATTCCAAAAGACTGTCTAGCACAGTGATTCTTAGCCAGGGCCGCCAGGGGACTGAGAAAAATTTTTTAATGAAAACTGTCACCTCACCGCCTATTTTTTTCAGCGATTATTACTACTGACTATCTATTAATCCTATCAAAATCTAAAGCTTAGCTTTAGAAATCTACGATATGAGGAAGGAACAATTATTTCTAGCAAATTTGGAGCTACATATATCATTTAGCGACTGGACTAAAAATTATTAAAATAAGATTTTTAGAATTCGTAAAGATATCTCTTTCACATATTATACTTCATACATACGTTTCAAAAGAAAAACTTATATTCAGATTCAGTGGGGGGGGGGGGGGGACTGATCATCAAAGAATTTACGAATTACTAACAGACGATATAGAAGCATTTTCTGTTTTAATTTGGGTAATAACCATGTTTTTATTGCTATAATATTGCAACAGAAAATGTTAACTATGGTAATCTTAAATTAATTCTAGGATATTACCTACGTACCGGGAAAGTCAAAAGATCTTCCTTGCCAACCTAAAATGTCATTAATTAAATTTTACTGGATAACAAACTGGCGAAGCTTTGCAAAAGGTCAAATTTGTAATTAATTCTTTTGGTCTGCAAAATATTGGGTTTTCTAAACTATTCCAGTTGTCATTAAGGTACGCATGGGTAAAAACTATGTCTGTTGAGTGTTTTCTACATTAGTTTCATTTAAAATTAGCAGCAAAAATAAAAATATGGTAAGGAAGTACTATAATTCCTAATAAAATGTTAGAAACACACAGTATTTTATATTTCGCACTGCGATACACGTATTTTGAGTTCATTGTATTTTTTATGTAGCATAGAATTTTATAATATTATGTTTCTGCAAAAAAATCAACATAACTTGTTTTCCATTCGCATTTCTATGTTCAATGTCCCGATTATTATTACGATTATAATACGCCGTTTTCGCTGTTGACTGATCATTGACTTCAAAAACCATCCACAGCCAGGAATCCAGTACAGAACGGCAAAACGATCAATGGCGTGCGTGGTTAAGTCAATTGGTGTATATAAACATACACTGTTCTCCAAAAAGTAATCATCAATCTATTTCAGTTGATTAAATGTAAAAATCACTGAAAGTAGAAATGTGAAATTCCGTTTTAAAACGTCAGTAAACGTTCTTTTGTTTATATATGTTGTTATATTCACACGATAACTCTCGAACGAAATATCTTATGTTTACCAAATTTGGTGAAAAGGTTGGAAATCCCAAACCCTTCGATGAGTTCTTCAACTTGACACGTCTGATGTTCGGAATCTTTTTTTGTATAAAAATGTTACACAGGATGCTACGATAGGGGTATTTTGTCTTTTTAAACTTAAGTGTCCGCTAATTTTTAACAGGGCAGTGTACCTGTACTCTATGTATGTATACGTTATATTTGAGTTGATCATCCGCTTCCATGGTCATTTTACCAATGTTATGACCGACCGTTGGAGGATGGTTAATTGTCTTGCTCTTCGGATACATCATCAATGGTATGCATAAGGTTGAGTATTGTGAGACTCTGCTCAAGTGAATATGAATATGTTGTCAGATACACACACTCGGATACACACAGATGTGTATATGACACTACAATTGATCCTTTTTTTGTGCGGTGGAGGGGACCGCATTTTGTGCAGTTCGATACAGATTGTACAAAAAACTTTTTTTTTGCGGTTGGTCAGGACCGCATAAAAAAAGTTTCATCGAAAAAACATCACTCAAAACGCTCAAAACTTAGAAATTTCCTTAGAAGTTGCTTCTATAAACAAGATAAAACATTAATTTACACGTAGAAACATTTTATTTCAATTTTATAATATTATGAAAATTTTGAAAAATACATCTGTAACGAAATTAAATGATGCAATAACTTATGTTCTTATGCAATCTACTAATTAAATGCTTAACAACCGTTAAAAAGTATTTTTATCAAAGAAAGTTTTTATAGTAATTGTTTAAATTTCTTACTGTCTTGTGATTTTGATTCACATTATGCATTTTAATGACCATTTTTTACAAACCGCATAAAAAGAATCGCATAAAAAAAATCGCACAAAAAAAAACCGCTCAAAAAAGACCGCATAAAAAAGAGTTCAGCTGTATATTCATATTCACTTGAGCAAAGTCTCACAATACTCAACCTTATGCATACCATTGAATGTTTAAGGTGAACGACAGCACACAATTACCCACAATTTTTTTTTTCGAACAGTATGTAATGTTATTGAGAAGAGTTATTTTTACAAAAAAGTGGTTATTTTTAACTGAAAAATTTAAAAAAACACCACAAGCGATATAATTAGACAAGGTAATTTATTTATAAGATTAAAATTGTAGTAAGTGTTTTGAGGTAAACTCGTATGTTCTCTAGGTCCCTCGCTTCCGGGCGGGTGTAGTTCAACGATCTTTTGAAGACCACCTTCCTGGTTACCTAATACGTTGGACACTTACATTTAAATTTGCTTACCTCTTGGAAACAGATGGCAGAAAAGGTTAAAAAGTTATAAGTCGCTGGTCTTTTGACCTTGTAGAATTTTTTTAATGAAATAACACAAGTTGTTGCTATCTTATCGTCCCAGTTTAATTTTGCTTACTTCTCGACCAAAAATAGAACCATTAGTTATATTTTTAAAACATTTCAACAACCGATTTAAATTTCCAGTTTTGCACTGATGAAATTTTTATCATGTTTTGCTCAAAATCCAAGAACAAAACAAGTTAATCGGAGCTTTGATAACCTCTGTGAAGACCCCCCGTGAGAGATATATCACATGTTTCGAAAAAACTATCAAACTTGTATTAGAATTAACACTCGTGCGTTAGTGATAAGACACAACTCATTGATAAATACGTTTTATCCAAACGCGCGAAAATTTCCATTTATTTTGCAAAAGGTTATCAAAAATATAAAAAGAAAAAATCGAAGTTCAAATAATAGTTTTAAAAGAGGTACTATTTCCAGTTGTAATATTGCACAATTTACTTTTTTATTTCGCAAAAATGTTACAATTTCAAAAATTATATTCATCTTCATGACTTTACAATATTTGAAAAATATTTTCATGTTTTCTTGACGTTAAGTCTGTTACCAAGAATTTCATTAACGTAAAGCACCTGATTTTTGCAAAATTTTCTGAAAGTTGTTTATCAATATTATTTATTATTACTGAAGTCATGAGAAAAATGGTTGTGTTTACGTAATTTTTCATGAAAGTCTGGTTCAAACAGGTTTATTGAACGACATTTTCGATGTCGTTAACACAACACCTTTAGTGCATACACACAACAAGTAATAATTTTGGTGCCAAATTCTATTTTTTTTGAAATCTTTTAAAATAAAATCAATTACTATGTAGATAAATAGTAAGTATTTTTCTTTAAATTTTAGCAAAGCAAAGTGTAAAAATCCATTGGGCCTTAAAGATTTTAATGGTTCAATTTCCTTACAGCATTTTATTGACTCACACATACTTAAAAAGGAAAGCGCGATTTTAACTTAACGTCGGCGTCGCCTCTCAAGAAAATTTAAAATAAAACAAAGCAATACATAGATAATTGTTTTAGAATCCATTTGCAAATTTACAACTGTCTGACACAAGTGCAAAGTACAAATTTTATGCACAGTACTTTAGTCCAAAATTATATTTGGGTGACCTGTGTGTCAAAATTTTATTTGAACAATTCTCATTGTTTTTATTTTTTCTTTTCTGACGAGACTATTTTTAGCGAGGATGAATTTGAATGAACTAAGACAATATGTTTTATGTTAATAAAATTAATTCTCTGAAAAAAGGAGTAAAATGTGTGGTTTCTTTTTAGTCTTTTTAGGATACTTTTATTTGATCGCCAAAATGACTTTATTACAAACGTATTATAAATTTTAAACTTTTAGATATGTACGATTTGAAATCATAAAGTTAACTGGTGAAATATTTTTGAAATCTTAGGTCTCGGTAACAAAATATTATATTTGTTATTTTCATACTTTAATTTTTAAGAAAAAAAAAAATCTTGTTTGTTTCAATTGAATCACGTTATCAAAATCTATGAAATATTGAATAATATTTTTATATAATTTTATTATTTAGTATTTCGGTCAAAAGCAGACAAACAAGAGGTCACACCAAAAGTTATTTTTAAGTGAAATAGTATTTTCTGATGAAAATTTGCATCTTTTGATCAATAGAATTTTTTCCCTTGTTCATCGTACGAGTATTATGCAATCATTGTGATAATTTACTTAAGAATTGAAATGATTTATTGTTTTTGATTCGAATAAAAATTAATTCGAACAAAGACGTTCGAATTCTTAAATATTTGTATTTTTGTTAGTAAGTTTCAAACTATGGATTTGAAATATTCACACACCCTCTTTAGTGTGAAGTAAGTACCTACAGCTAAACCTTTTTTTATGCGGCCCTTTTTTATGCGATTTTTTTATGGTATTTAAAAAATAATAGTAATTAAAATGCATAATTCGAATCAAAATCAAGAGAAAGTAAGAAACTTAAACGTTAACTATAATAACATTCTTTGATAAAAATATTTTTTAATGGTTTTTAAGGCATTTAATCAGTACATTGCACAATATGAATATAAGTTATTGCATCAATTAATTTTTTTTAGAGATGTATTTTTCACAATTTTCATAATATTATAAAAATGAAATAAGATGTTTCCGCTTGTAAATTAATGCATTATCTTGCCTAGAAAAGCAATTTCGAAGGAAATCGTGAGAAATAATGCATCATAATTTAAATTTTTAAATATTTTCTAGGTT
Organism: Brachynemurus nebulosus; assembly: GCA_035578155.1. Lineage (NCBI taxonomy): Eukaryota > Metazoa > Arthropoda > Insecta > Neuroptera > Myrmeleontidae > Brachynemurus > Brachynemurus nebulosus. The sequence continues at coordinate 69,917,684 of JAPWDM010000003.1, forward strand.
TGATAAATAATTATAAAAATATTATTAAATGCATACATATGTATGTAAGTAATAACGTATGTTTTTAAAATTTGTTCTTAATTTTATGATTTATAAAGGTATGCAAGGTACTTAATTTTGACTTGGATGAATTAATACTGACAACAATACTTTTGACGTCAGACTTACAAAAATAATATATTTTATCGCCTATCAATTTTCTATAAAATCTATTAATAGAATTTTAGCATCATATGTGCTATTTATAATTGAGAAATATTTTTTAATATATTTCATTCACTTACAATTTAGTAGAAATTAGTAGAAATTATTTCGGATTTTATGGGTGAAAATGTAACTGCGAAACAAATCGAAAAATCTGTCCATCAGTGTAAATGTTCTCCTAAAATATTGTCTGACAATTTTCTATACTCATAATTTTCTAGGAAACGGTCATCGAGATAAAATATAATAATAACCAGACACTTATATTGTAAGTTTTTCCAACAAATTGTCGTGTCGAGATTTCTTAGAAGATATTACTGAAGTTACATATATTTAAGGTCAACATTCTTTCAATAATACTGTAAGTCACTGGTTCATACCAGTCCAATCCCTTCTGTTGTACTGTACAAATTATTAAAAGGACAAAAAAATGACATTCAATTGCCTTGTAGGACAATGTCTTGCACGATAATTAGTGTAAGCGAACTTGCAAGGACTCAGTCAAACATAAAATAATTCACCTTGACAAATAAACAAAAAAAAAGTATCAAAGTTTTTTGTACCATGTCCACATAAAATTTTAATTTCAATAAGCGGATAACTATAAAAGTACAAGTTAGTAGGCAATTTTCACGAAAAATATTTTCAAAAAAATTTTCTTTTCTTATTATTTAATTTTTTATAATATCTGTAAATCAAAAATATGGTTATATTTTGTTATTTCTATATTTCAAAAAGGCTTAGACAAAACATTGAAATACTTTTCAGGCATAATTTCTGTAAATGAAGTTGTGTTGAACTTGAGTGATTTTGTACATGTAAACTTGGCGGACAACGAACAAAAGGATGAAATACAGTAAATTCACGAAAATTCGGACAACTCAAAACTAAATTCGTATTCGGATCTATTTCAGAGATTCAAAGAGACAGTTTCGAGTTGTGAAGTGTTCAGTACCCTTGCAAGAGTTTCAGTACTCTAGCACAGGGGGTCGGCAACCTTTATCGGATGGCGGGTCATTTTAAAAAAAAAAAAAATAATTTTTAGCGGGCCGCACAGTCAGATATTTTGCAACGTAGTATGTAGCTTAAATAGTTTTTTTTTTTTTACGAATTTTCGAATCGAAAATTCAACTAGCGATGAGCAAATGCACGACCAAGACCAAGACTGCCAAGTCTTGGTCTTGGTCTTGTTCTTGCATTAAGAATCTTGGTCTTGTTCTTGCATTAAGAATCTTGGTCTTGGTCTTGCTAGAGTAGTTTAAGTCTTGGTCTTGGTCTTGCAAAATGCAGTCTTGGTCTTGGTATTGCTAAAAAATCTTGCACTTTCTTGCATCTTTTTATTTCCGAATTTTCTCCTTCTAAAATCAGAATTTTCTCTCTTTACGGTATTAATTATACTTTCAAACTATTTAAATAGTTTAGCAAGAGTCTTGCTTTTTTCCTGCTATTGTCTTGGTCTTGCTCACTTGAGTCTTGGTATTGATTTTGCAGCCATACTTATAGTCTTGGTCTTGGTCTTGCTCTTGGTATACATAGTCTTGATCTTGGTCTTGGCAAGACCAAGACTAATTTTGCTCATCACTAAATTCAACTATTAGAGCTACTGTCTTGACGCGACTTGAGTCCAGAACTATGATAGAAATAATTTGTTTTAAAGTCTCTAGAAGCCGAAAATGACATTTACTAAAATTTATATCCGCGCGATAAATCTCGAACGAAACATCTTGTTTTTACAAAATTTGTTGAAAATGTTGGAAGTCCAAAAAGTCAGACGCGTCCGATGCTCAAAACGGTTTTCTAGGCATTTTGGCCTAAAAAAATTTTTGTGGAAAAAATAAGTTTTTTACCAAAATTTCCTCAAATTTATGCCATATTATCTAACACCGTTGGAAAGGAGTAAAAAATTGACATAAAAAAGATTTTTGAACAATAATTCTATGTCAAGTAGTTCTCCAGAAAAGTAATTTTTGTAAACAGAAATTTGCTATATTATGCAGGATGTTGCGACAGGGATATTTTCTTTTTTTTCTTGCATATAATTAAAATTAAGGAAAATTCCGACGAACATAACATCGGAGAATCAAAAAAATACAGAGTGTGCTCAACTCTGCATAAGCAGAGCAAATTGTTTGAAAAATTATATTCGTCGATGGGCTGCATAAAAACTTGCAACGGGCCACATGCGACGTGCGGGCCGCTGGTTGCCGACCTCTGCTCTAGCAAGACACGTAAAACTTGTCTCTACAAATGAAATAGATATCCGAATTTTCAAACTTCACCTGTACACTATTAAAACATACAATCTGGCGACCAGTGGTTATTGTACTCTGTCTTGCTCATTTTTTTTTTTTTACTTCACTCGCGTTCTAAGAATTAAGGTGGAACATTCGCTTCATTTGCTTAATGTGGGCAATCCACTCATTAAGTATATACCTACCTGGTTGAACCCTAGTGTTTTTATATATGTAGCTGTGGTTAGTGACTTAAACGTACCGAAATTAAAATTTGCATCAGATATTATCAACGACGATGGCAAAAAAATAATAAATAATTTATTTTTTATGAAAATTTATGGTAGGAAATGTATAATAAATATTTTAATTTGTTATATAATTGTTTGGTAAAAATGGTAATTTTTCATAATTTAAAATTTTTATAAAACGTTTTTAAAATTAAAAGTTGTTTATGAGTTCAGTTATAATGTGCGGTCAATGAATTTGATAAATATTAACAGGGCTTTAGTATGCTAACAAAATTCTTTTAGGGGTTACTCGGGGTTAAAAGTTAACAAAAAGAAAATTTTACATATTATCAGATATTGCTTTTAATTATTAAGAAAAATTTTATGCCCATTGACGATACATTTTCTATGTAGGATTAAAATCGACGCTTAAAAAAGCATCTTTTACGGCACACAGCACACAGCTTCAACGGGTGATCAGAAATTAAAAAATCAAATGGAGTTTTTAAGGTAACAAACTAAGTCTAACTTTTTTGCTTTTTTGGGCTGTAAAAAGGGATTGAAGTTTAAAGTGGGTCAATTCTATTAGGTCTAGTGATCCTGAAACATTGTAACGGTTCCAGCGTACCCTCATACGTTATAATAGACAAAAGGCTGCGAATTACAGCCTTCGCGCCGTTTTTGAAAACGTAGTTTTGAGTAAAACATGCTTAAAATTTTGTATCCTATACAATTCAATAACTGCTCAATATTTTGTTCCCAAATTTTAACTGATGATTCTTGGAACATAAAAAAACAAAAATACTAGGAAAAAATTACTGTTTATTTTCTGCAATCCTGAATAACCCCTTAATCGGAGGACTTTACGGATATTTCCAGTTAGAATTATGTAAGGAATACAATGCAAAATCTTATTTCTGGATTTAGAAATTTTAATCCGACAACTAGGTAATTAGAATAGTTCTGCTTTAATTCAATTCAAATAAAACATGTGGGATCAACAGCCATAAAAGAATTAATAAAATAAAACAAACTTCAAAAGAGATGAAATTTCTTTATTTCATGTGAGGTCATTGATGTCCGCCCGTCCGTTTCGTCGGAATTTACCTTAATTTAAATTATATGCAACAAATGTAGGTATGTACATATAAGTATGTATAATTTTCGGTGCATCGACTCTCATGTTTTCGGCCGGTCATTAGCATCGTTAAAATAGAAATTACTATGTACACATGTCCCTACCTATATAGTAATCGGCCGTGGCTAAAACTGTTTTTTAACAGTAAAGCGATATATTTTATAGTAGATGAGTACATTGCACTGTTCAAGGACGGCTATAGTACAATTTCTAGAATTCTCTATTTGGACGCAGTGGTTCTCAAATGGTAGTGTGCGAAATACTGATTATCCCTATCCAAGTGGTAATCCATTAAATCTATGGTTTTGTAAATTTCAAAAAAAAGTAACTATTTTATTTTTTCGGTTCTAAAAATTCTGAATTGCTACGGAGGATACACTGAAGAATTCCAAGTTAATATTCTGCATTACATTTATGAAGACTATGCAACAATCGATTTCGATCCTGCAAACCATTTTACGCTTCCTTGTAGATCTCTTCCTGCGTTGCTAACCATGAAAAAGAAACAAATGGGCGGCTTTGACGAAAAGTATTCGGCTTAAGAACCTTGCAGCTGATCAAGAAAACACGCGTTAGTTAGTCCACTGTATTGAGACCACTTGGAATGTATTACCTATTTCGTAAGACTTGTTTTCTGTCTTTTTTTGTTTTAGATGATACTGCATAGATATATCGGATGTCAAGAGCCTCAAAGTTATTAACCTCACATTTTATTTTCAATTTGTTTATTCTATAACTAATTTTATTAAAATTCCAGTTAGACTTCAAAATATTTGCCACTAATATTCTGGTCGACTGTAAACGAGTAGGTATCGGACGACTCCAAGTCGGATCGGACATCTATTATACGACCTACAAATTTGAAGAAGTTTAAAATTTCTTTTTGGGAAAGGATCAACTTCGCATTCCTGAGGGAATCCACTCAGTAAATAGAACTTTTGATCTGTTGAGTCTCAATTAAATTGAACGCATTTCTGATCAACTCGGAAATTTAATATAAAAAAAGACCTTTAAATAAAATTGTTTCAGACATATTTCCAAAATTTGATTCAATATGGATAGCCAACCAGGATATAACATTGACTCACCTTACTATTTTGAATACAATGAATGAGCCCCCATCAGCGTCCTTTTTTCAATGTTACCCGTGGGCAGGCATTTTTAATTTAAAATTAAAAAATCTGACGCTGTTTCAGTCAAGTTCAATCTGGTTAATATATCATTTTACGTGAATGCTAATTAAAATTTTTATGTTATTGGAATAAAGGCATGTCTTGCCTATCTATACTGTAATTAATTAAAATATTTTAACGGGATTTTACCGTGCAAAAGACTTCAACATGCTTTTGTTGGAGCTGAGAAAAAAATTTGTTGATAACTGGACTGGCGCCGTAGAAAGTTGAATGTATAATTTAATATTTAACTCGCTTACATAGTTTTTGCTGTTAAATAATACAAAGCTATATACAGGGTGATCAGTGATGACTTTAAGAAACCAATATTTCTCCACCAAGATTGAGACAGTGCTTCACATGATCATAAAACATATTCTCTACCTTTAATATAACAGGGGTGTAATAAATATGTTTCTAAAACCATTTATTAGCGCTCCCACCGTGACATCTTTTTCGTATAAAAGTTTATTCATAATGAAAGGAAATTTGGGATGTTGCTTATACATTTCTTTCAATGTTGGCCTACAGAACGTTTTTTAGAAGTTTTTAATCGATAAAGCGAAACTAAAATCACGCATGCAAGGGTTGAAATATCGATCTTTTCAGATTGTTTGCAGCTAATTATAAGTTTAAAATTTATTACGTCCGAACAGGACTCAAGAAACAAAACACAAATAGTTGTTAGAGCTATAGCCGAGTTTTGAGCAGAAATGAAAAAGTCACGCCCTGATTCGAATCATTTTCCATAAAGTTTGATTTAATAAATAATGCATTTTCTAATGTGATGACGTCACCAAGTTAAATAAAAGTTTTCAAGGCCTTAAAACTTGTAAATAAAATGATAGAATGATTAAATTGGAAGCCAATTATAAGGTTTTCAAAGTCCCTCTTTTCATTTTTACCAGAATTTTTGTAGCAGTTACAATTTTTTTTTTTTTTTTTTACCCCAAAACTACATTTCTATAATTTTAAAACTATAATTCTATTTTTTTCAACATTTAAAAATCTCATCTTATCTCCGTTTTTAGAATTCCGTAGCTCTAATAACGAAATCCTTATGAATTTGTGATTTCTGTCATCGCAGAGATCGTTTACCCGCACTTAACTACTTTGCATTTGAACATCGGGACAGTACAGTATTGAGAAATTTTTTAAACTTATATAGAGACTAAAAGGTTTAGATAATCATATTATTAACCCTAGAACGACAAGGCTCAAATTTAGCAAGTGAGTGTCATCCACGACACCTATTTCTTTTTCTATTTTTTAGATTAATTACAAGTCAAATCGATATTTAATTGATCTCAGTGTCAACGTCTATCTATCCAGATGGTTTTCAAATTTTTACCAAAAAAGAAATTTATTACATTATTGTCAACTTCTACATTATCAAAAGTTACAGCGCTGAAACAAAAAACGTAGGTGTCATTTATGACACCGACTTGTCGTTCTAGGGTTAACAAATTAAAGGCTAATTTTAATATTAAATTTTTTTCCGAGAATTGTGCACAACTTTATTGTTACTGGACTGCGAAATGCTGACTTAATGCGTGTCTAAAACATATTTGCCGAATTTTTTTCATATTTATTTTTGAGTCTACTTTCAAATTTTTAATATCCAATGAATTTTTTTTGTAAGATCATTTTTTAGTAATCACCGGGTATAAATTTTAATATTTCCGTTTACATAAGTAATATTTTAACATTTTACTAACAAGTAGTTGTCTGCAATACTTCTGTAATATGATTTACTAAAAATCTGGGCTCAAACAGGCTACGATTTTCATCTGTATACTACAAAAACTGCATGCCATATATATTCACGCCATATTTTACTACATATACGGTAAAAATTCAGTTGCCAACTGTTATGTTGCTTGACTTTATACATACACCGATTGCACTTATCAAACAATGATAATACCATTTGATATATTATCAGTGCGATAGTGATAGCGATAAAACAAAGCCGATCTACTATTATAAATACTTAATTGTACTGTGACTTAAGTAAGCGGCCTTGAACTTGTACAGTGACCTCGTGAGTAAGTACAAACAAACACTGGCCAAGGAGATAATGACACAGTTCAATGTTTTGTTTGTATATGCGAGGCGGACGGTGAGGTGTTACTGTACTGCTACATACAATACACTATACAGTAAAAATTTAAAATTATCGAGTAAATGAAAACCGGTGTTAAAGTATATTATTTACTTGATTTCTTGTTTTTGTTTATTGTTTTTGTTTTGCAGAAAAAATTATTTGTTGTTTTGTTGTTGTCTTTTTCTACGTGTGTTTCAATTTTCGTTCGAAAATGAATATAGCAATACTAGCAAGGTCATTGTTGCAAAAGAATATGTTTATATTGGTTTTTTGTTTGAGTTTTTACTTGGAAATGAAAACGTATTTTTTTATTTTCGATGAATTTCACAGAAATAGACTGAGAAGAAAACAAAGCTTTTTTGGTTAGATTTTTGTAAAATTAAAAATGCGGTTTCAAAGCGCAAATATTTTTTGATTATATGTATTTTCAAAACGAGGCTCGTTCCACACTATAGGGCCCCTCTCGGCCATTATCGGTTCATTTTCGGTTCGATAAAATATTCTTACACTTGCTACAACTTGTACGCAGTTGTGTGAATCCGTTACCACTCAGTTATACAAACAATGTCGGTATTAAAAGCATATCGGAATCGACACAATAGTATAAATAGAAGATACTAATAGTATGCACGGTAATGTAAACACAAGATTTTACTGAAGCGAGACTGAATCGAGAGGAGATCGAGAGCGACATTATAATGTGGAAGGGTCCTAAATAAAATAATAAGTGTAACTGTGATTCTCTTTGTTTTGAGCAGGATGTCCACTCTCCATAAGTTCCAGTTTTCTTGAATTTGAGCCAATTTTAACACTCTTGTTCCACTGTCCCAACAGATTGTTTCAGGATAGTTATGTATCTCGGTTTTTTAGGGGGGCGACTAGTGTGACATTTAGAAAAAAATAGAAAAATTTTTTTTGCATGCTTCGATAGTCTATACTCCATAGTCTATACTTTTAAAAATAACATACTAAAATTTCAAGTACATATCTCAATTAGTTTTTGAGTTACAGGCATCTAAAGAGCGGATTCTGATTTTCATTGTTAACTTTGAGGTATTGAGAAATGTATGAAGGTTGATAGTTCAGGAGTTTCTGGACGTGGCTGTCAGTCACATGTTGTGGAAAAGCTAGACCCTGGCACATTTAAACGACTCATCTAGTTTTACTATGACCGTTATAGTGAGTACATCGCAAATAATTTTATAGTAAAAATTCTCATTGATTAAAACTAAAAGGTAAGGTAAAGAAAAACTACATTTTTCAAATTTGCTGCAGTTATAACTCAAAGACAAATCTTCCGATCGAATTTATTCTTATTTCATCTTCTTTTATATATGTTTCTTCGTGCCATGAACCTCCAGTTTTCCGATCGAATAAAAAATATAATTTTTGCAGGCCAAAAATCATCAAATTTTCGCGCAAAATTTGAAATTTTTTTAAAAAGTCCGCCATTTAGTAAAATTTCAACTTTTTTTTTGATTTAGGTTTACGGGCAATACCTTCTAGTTTGTTAGGCTTTTTGGTTTTTTTGATTTCAGGTTTTTCTATTTATCGCGAGATCGCGGATAACTCACTGAATTTTCAATTTTTTAGTCCAAAAATTTTATCATGAATTTGTTATACTTATATCAACGAATATATCCTTAAAATATTGAAACATTCCATACAGTAGTTTTCTTTAAAAAAGTTCCCAAAAATCACCTTCTTTTCAGGCGGTCACACTAGTGGTCCCCCTTAAATTACACATACAATATTAATGGTAATTTTGGGTGGGTAGCTAATTTTTCCTGGGGCTCGTAAGAGGTTACGAGTATAAAATTGTGTTTTCGAGACTATTGGTGTTATAAAGGTGGTAATTTGATTTATCCTTGATGGTGGATAAGTCCTTTATTTTTCTTACAGTCGCACAGGAAGATAGTTTCTGGATTTTTTACCAAAATTTAGGTCACATGTGACCATAGAAGAAACAAAAAAACTACGTCAAATTTAAAAATAACTAGAAAAAATTCTAAATTACAACATATAGTTTTAATCCTTTTATAAAATTTTGGAATTCATACAAAAAGTACCTACTAACACCACTAATAACACCACGTCATACGCAAATTTTTACATAAAAAATTACATATTCAACAACAATTTGTATATTTGCAATTATTTGTGTCACAAATTTTTAAAAATATCTCAACCAAAATTAACATACTAATAACAGGTGTATTAAAAAATATTGTTTATAAACCGACAACGCCATATTTATATACTTACAATGATGGGAAGAGTATCATATTTATCTAACTGTTTTATATGGACCGTTAGTGTCACACGTGGCCATACACGTGAATTTTTTCGTTTCACCTGACAGGCGGCGTGGCGGGGCGACGGCTGGCAATGGTACTTACATCAGTTGTGAAACAAGAAATAACGGAAATTAGCAAACAAAACTAGTAATAATGCCGCTTCAATCTGATCTTACTCGTTTATGTGGACACAGATTATACACATGGTACCTATATCTTCAATTCAAAATATAAATTTTAAAACCCACAATTTATTTATGTTCAAAAATTGACCTTCCGCTACCTAAATTAAAGCTGTTAGAAGCGCTGGGAGTAATAATAACAGATATGGGATAAAAACATACTTTTTAGCAATCAAAAAAAAAAAAAAAAATAGAATTGGACAATCGGAAGTTACATAAGTTATCTCAACTTGAAATCATTTCTCAAAAATTTCAGTTGACAATCCAATATATTTTCAAGATATGATGCAAATTGTAAACAATATCTATCAAAATTTTGGTGAAATTATATTACGAAATATTTTGTCGCAGTTTACACTAGAAAAAATATTTTTATATTTATATTTTTTTTATACGTACATATAGGTATAGCAAAGATAAAGTACAAAAGTTTCTAAAAGACATAGAACAAGCTTGCAACTTAACATAGTTTCAAATCATTTTGGAACTTAAATTTCGAGTATTTCGACTTGTCTTTGCCGAAAGCGGTTTTAAATGTTTTAATCTCGTCTCTAGCATTTTTATATCCTACGTAACATAGCGAATTTCCGGTTACAAAACTTCCTTTTTCTCGAAAACGCGTCTACACAACAGATAATGGTTGATAATTTTTTCCCCTCTTTGTAATGGTGTAAAAAAAAATTTCGAAAATCTTTTCAGTTTTCAACGCTTTCACTAAATTTTGTAAAAATAGGATAGGACAAATTTCTATCATACTTAGTCTCGGGCTCAAGTTTTACTGTGATAGTAGCAGTAATAACTGAATTTTTCGTTTGGAAATTCGCTAAAATTCGTCTTCTTTTAATTTGAGTGGTTGTTTTCACTTTTAAATTGGTTTATAAATAGTACATTAACTCCAAATATAGCTAATAGCAGAGGTCTTTTACCTTTGACTGTAATTAAAAATTTGAATAATAATTTATTCTAATCGTTGGACGACTAGTACATATTTTTTTTTTCTTTTTTGTATTTTAGTATTTGTGTATGTCTAAACTATTTTATTTATTGGATAATTTTAACATCAGCCCACAAATTTTGAGTCTGTGTTTTGTTCATTATTTTCCTTCGGTGTCTTATAACTTATTAAATATAGGATCTTCCCTTGAAAATTTTGGTTTCGTAGTTTTTAAAAACATAATTTTCAAAAAAAATTCTTCTCAGTTTGAAAGTATGTCTTCATTGTATGACTGCAAATAAAAATGCAGATAGAAAAGTACGTATTTTAAAAATAAGTTACAGCATGACTTCTTTTTGTGTGGTCATTTTTGTACGATATCTTTTTATACAATTTTTTGGTGCCTTTTTCACATTATGTACTAAAATTTGTACTAAAATTTGTTTTTCACATTATGTACACATTATGTATTAAAAATTGTGAAAAAAATCGTAGATACATAAAGATACATATACAAAAAAGTAACCGCATAAAAAGAGGTAATACAATACTCAGACGTTTTACTCAAACTTTAAGGGAGTGGTAATTTTTCATTGTTTTTTTTTTTTTTTTTTTTTTTTTTTTTTTACATGAAAAACCAAAAAAAAAGTGGATGAGAGCACAAACTCAGAAACCTTTTTCGTCCATTTTGAATTCTTGTAAATTTTTTTCAAGGGATAAGTGTGATTTAAAAAATCTTTAAAATCTTTGAAACATGTTCCAATTTTACCTACCGCATCCTTGATAGTGTGCCTATGTGAAGTTCGCAAAATTTTCAACACAAAAAAAAACTATTTATATAATAAAATTAAATAATTTATATTAGGCGCCCAGAAATCTATTTATATAAAATAAAATATTTTAAAATATTTTTTAAAACTGGAATTAACAAAACAGAATTTTCTCTATCATTCATTCATTCCCTTTTAATTGAAAAATAATTTTAATAAATATTAGCAAAAAAATTAAAAAATTTAAATTATTTAATACTTTAAAAACTGACCAAAATTGTCCAATTTTCATGATTTTCCAGAAAATAAAAAAAATATAAAAAATTTAATTAAATTATTTTTGTTATTTTTTTGTTGCTAGGGCGTTTCAGACTATTTTAACTATTTTATAAACAATTTGTATTAGGCGAACAGAATTCTATTTAGTTTATATAAATTTTATGCACATATGTATGTGTGTGTAAATTATATAGCATACAAAGCCTGACGGAGCGTAAAGTCACAACTAGTGTAAATGCGTGTCCGTCTGTCCATATTACCACCATAGCCGAGAGAGGTATCTAGTTTGGGAGCTAACTAACTGGTTAACTACAAAAATAATTCTATAGCTATCGAATACACACCGCAATGTGATAGTCGCGTGTGATAGCTATGGATGATAATAGTTTGTTTGAATAGATGCACATAAGTGCAACAAACACTGCAGTCGACAGCGGAGCCATTATTGCAACAGTGCAATTACAATGCAACTAAGTGCATACAGCGGTTATTATGCTAGCATAACCTGCATTGGTTGGACATGGCTTTTATTTAACCCAAGTTGCTTCATATTGAAAATAAGGCTATTTTTGATTAGGGTATCAGAAAAAATAGCTCCAACATATTCAAAATGGTTAAACATCTTCTCACAGTTGACCTTTTACATAATTTAACTCTTTCAGTAGAACAGATCATATTATCTAAATGTATACAGAAAGGTTAAGTTGTTACAAAATTCAATACAAATTAGTGTAAATTGTAAAACACAAAACACTAATATACTTAATAAATTCAACAAATAGTTATTCATTTTGGAATCAAGTAATTTTTTACCCGTTGGCTCAGATTCAAAAATAATTTTTTGAAATGAATAAATCATTATGTTTACTTGACAATCGTTGACAAGAAATTCGTTTTAAATTAATACAGCTTCGGCTGCATGGAAAAATGATTCTTTTCTCAACAATATTCGCTGATATTGAAAATTGGAGAATGGCTCTGAACGGATTATCCTTGAAATGTGAAGTCAAGTGTAATGTTAAAATAATAATGTTAATCACACGTCTTCAAAAATTATAGAAAATTTATTTTTCTTATTTATAATTTCACATAAATAACGTATATGTGAAAATGTCTGTCATTAGGAAAATTGCATAAGATTTGTATGTTTGTTTTCATTAATTTGAAAAGGAAATGACTATATTCCTATGTTTACAATGTCTTTATTTTAAATGTAATTATTATCATTTTAGTATTTTGATGAAACATAATTTTCAAGCTCAGACATTTGGCATCAGTTGTTCTTCAGTGTATTTTACTGCGCTACCACCATAATAATATCTTGCCGAACTTAGGTATAATAATTTATTAAAGGCAATGCTAACTTCCAATATCCGGAAATGCATGCAATTAAAGGATTTCTTGAAAAATATATACCTAATATAAAAGCTTTTTTAAGAAACCGATTTCAAGAAGTAAAAAATAATTAACTGCATGAATTTTGAAGTCAGGCGAGGTGTCGTATAAGAAATTGCGATCGGATGTTCTTGTAAAATTCATGAATTCTTCAAGATCTACATTTTTTTTTACTACACATCCCACCTGACTTCAAAATTCGTGCTGTTAATTATTTTTTGCTTTTTGAAGTCGGTTTTTTAAAAGCGCTTTTATTTCATACCTTTTAGTGACAATGCTTATGAGTTCATCCGATTACAATTTTTAATTGGGTGTTTTAATTTTTTTTTTATGTATTTCCAAATTTCATACGTTTAGGTGGAATAGTTTTCAAAATACCAGCGTCCAAAAATCATAATTTTGGGCACTCACTGACCTTGCTTTGAAATTTGGAACATTAGTAATGTTTAAAGTAATAATTACTAGGAAAATAAAAAATCAATGAAAATCCATCAATTTTTCAAGTCATCAAAGAATTTTTTAAACTAGGTACTGACAGAAAATTATTTTTAGGATAACTGGATCAACATAAATTAAAAAAAATTTAAAAATTATAAATTTCCCATAATTATTCATATTGTTCATATTATTGAAGATGGTTAAAAAATTACTCAACCAATATCAACAAAATTTTTATGAAACCACCTGGAAAACTTTATTTGCTAACTAAAAAAAGAATGGCGCAAATTGGGCCAGAAATGTGGGAGAAATCGGTGTACATACACAAAAAAATAACATATGGGTTGAATTGAGAACCTCCTCGTTTTTGAAGTCGGTTAACTAGTCTTAATGATAAAATAGGATATTTTGAATGTATGTATATACTATTTGCAAGTAGTAAAATAAAAAAATATTTGTTTTGCCAAATAAAATTATGGTGCATGAAAATTGAAACAAAATACATATTATATCTTATCGTATTTTTCATAAGTCAATTGCCAAAATTATAAATTACATAAGTAAAAAAAGAAAGAGTGAGTAAACGAGAGAGAAAACATCAAAACATACTTCCAAATAATATTTGGCAAATCTTCGCCGTTCACAAAATTATTATTATAAGTGTTAGTAATTGTTTTAAAAATGCTCGACTTATATAAGTTAATAATTTCATTACAGAACCTCTTGTTAAAATACTCGAAATTTTTAGAAGGATTATACTGATGAACGGTAAACTTGAATTTTTTACCTTGACAGAAATCGAAAAATAAATTTCGTTGACGCCATCAAAGATTGAAATGGCGCCAAAACACCACTAAGTTTCGTTTATTTCAAACACCGTAAAGGATAAAGAATACTTAGGCGTAAATTAATGTCTAAATACTTTCGTTAGATAGAGATGTTCTTTGAAGATAATTGATATGTACTCATTTTAAATAACAGTAAGAAGTATTAACGTTAAGGTGTCTTTCAAGCATATTGAATTTCCAACATTCTCAGTTTTCAAAACAAAAAACAGTTGTAGGCTTTTGTTTAAAATTTTCAGTTGTACTCGGTACGGTGCTGTGTCTAGACACGTATCATATTTCTAAATTTTAATACCATTTTACTACAACATTGCTTCCTGGTTCCGATCCGTTGAATTTGTTATGGACAATAATTAGAATATCACCGTTCTCTTTGTAAGATTCGTACAAAGGAATGATATTATTTTGCAAGGTTATTTACAAGAAATATATATTTTAAGTTTATTGTCACAAAGAAGTCTTCTAGATGATCTCTAATTTAATTTTTAAGCATTATCGTCTCTGTAAGAGTTAAAGTGTTCCGGTGTTATACGGTCTAAGGACGAACTTGCTTTAGTTAGACGAAAAATTGCGAAGGATGTCCATAATGCATTTGGAACTGCGTAAAGTAATCACGTGCGAAACAAATTCTTAACGAGAGAACATTCTAGGGTGCTAGGATTCTAATTCTTGTTTGATATACTTTAAAAAAAGTGAATTTTGACATCAAATTTTCATTTTATAGCAACAAAAGCAATATTGAGCAAAATCAAACTTGCTCTTTTAAGCAACACCAACACCAAGTTTAAGATCAATATCGAACTTTACAATATTAAAATTCACTAACGGTTGAGAATTCGAGGTTCGAGTTTTCGAAATTTCTCCATAATTAGTGATGAGCAAAATTGGTCTTGGTCTTGCATTTTTTGCAAGATCAAGACGAAGACCAAGACTATGTATACCAAGAGCAATATCAAGACCAAGACTATAAGTATGGCTGCAAGACCCATAGAACAAATAGAACGAATACAACTATCTCTTTTCTGCAATCACTTATGGGCATTTATGTGCATCTTAGGCTGCTTAGTAGTCACTTGCTCAGTACCCGTCGCTGAGTGTAGGTCAGTCAAACAACAATGGATTTGATTGTTGTTA
This sequence comes from Brachynemurus nebulosus, assembly GCA_035578155.1. Classification (NCBI taxonomy): domain Eukaryota; kingdom Metazoa; phylum Arthropoda; class Insecta; order Neuroptera; family Myrmeleontidae; genus Brachynemurus; species Brachynemurus nebulosus. Next base: position 69,933,040 of record JAPWDM010000003.1, read on the forward strand.
GCATTGTAGAACCCGCACAAGTAGCGTTATGGTGTCACACATATGTATGCGAACCAGGGTCACGTGACGGCTATCACCACCTCCGATCACTCACACTAACAGAGTTTACCGCACAAATACAAAGTAAACACCGTGCACGTATACAACATATTTTCTATCTCCGCTGGTCACACTGGTTCCAGTAGTATAGAGATAGGTATTTTATCTCTAGTGCTCTATGGCAAGACCAATACCAAGACTCAAGTGAGCAAGACCAAGACAAAAGCAAGACTCTTTCAAAACTACTTAAATAGATTGAATTTATAATTAATACTGTAAACAGAAAAAATTCGCTAATAAAAAAATGCCAGAAAGTACAAGATTTTTTAGCAATACCAAGATCAAGACTGCATTTTGCAAGACCAAGACCCAGACCAAGATCAAGACTCAAACTGCTCTAGCAAGACCAAGACCAAGATTCTTAATGCAAGAACAAGACCAAGACTACCAAGTCTTGGTTTTGGTCTTGGTCTTGCATTTGCTTATATTATTATTTTCGATTACCCATAATATTATTTTCGATTAAATAGCCCGAACTCAGTGAGCTCTCGATTCTTAACAAATCCTATTATTATCAATTCAACTGGAACAAAATTGCAGTAACAATAAATTTTTTCTCCCTGAAGTTGCTGACATTCACTCCTTTTCTGCATTTCCATACAAATACATACATGCAAAAATACGTCTTCATATTATGCACATCATGGAACTGTATCATATGCATATATACGTGTTGTATAATTACGGCGCGTGTACGGCCTTGTATTTAAAAAAAAAAGTCATTATTCTAATCAACATACACTTCTAATGTGACATAGTCGTAACGGAAAAATAAAGTATACGTTATAACTTTTTTTTTATTTTATTAATACTACAGCATATCTTTTTTTTATGCGGTGGATAGGAACCGCATAAAAAAAAATAGCTATAAAAGTATAGTTCGCTTAAAATTACAAAAAAAAAAAAAAAAAAAAAATTTTATGCGGTGGATTGAGACCGCAAACCTCACGATTTCTGTAGAAGTTGCTTTTCTAAACAAGATAAAGCATTAATTTTTATTGAATCTCAATCAATAACTCATATTCTTATGCAATGTAAAAACAATCAACAAGTAATTATATCGCAAATTAAGATTTAAATTTCTTACTTCCTCTTGCTTTTAGCGAACTTTCTAATAAAAAATTCAGGCCACTGTGGTGATGCGGCTTGAGCCCGTGACTATGATAGACATATTTTATTTGAGGTCCCTAGAAGTCGAAAATGGCATTCACAAAATATATATGTATACGTACTTATATATGTATGTCTATATGTATTTATGTATCAGCACGATATCTTTCGAGCGAAACATTCTATTTTTATGAAATTTGGTGGAAACTTTAGAAGCCCAAAAATCTTGGATAAGTTCTTCAGCCAGACATACGTCCAACTCCTGGAACATGTTTCTTTGGGCATTTTCCGTGAAATCAATTAGTTTTTTGCGAAAATTTTTCGAAATTCGAAAGCTTTTGCGACATTTTTTCACACCATTGAAAAGAAGAGAAAAAAATACCTAAAAAAAAGGTTTTTGTGCCATTATTTTAAGTAAACTCATTTCCGAAAACAACAAACTTGAGTATTCACACTTGAATAGGCATTCCTTTAAAAATGGCATCGCATAAAAAGAGGTTATACTGTACTTGTATGCATTATGTAGCTATATGCTGGTTGCATTATTCTATTTTATGTTCTATCGAACGATGATGATAATGTTATCATCATAATTACATAATAAAATTATGTAATGAGTTTAATTAATGAGGTCTTCAAGTATATGAGATCCAGATGGATCATGTACGAAGTTCATGATTTCAAACGCACACCAATCAATAATATTGATTTCAATTGAATGTTATAGAATGATTGATTTTAATCTAGAAATTGTATTGTAAAAATATAATTGTTTTAACCTCTTTATATTATAGTGATATTTGTGCAAACAATAGTCTTGCAGATATATTGGGTGTACAAGGGCATTATTTGGTGCCATCTTGGTAATTAACGTACAAGATAAAGAGAGAATATATGTTCAAAGTGGTTTGAAGAGAATTGGCGCAGTACAAGGGCGAAAGACGCAACATATTTGTCTGCAGAGTCAATTTACTACATACCCATTTGACCACCAAATTTTGTATTCCTGAGTTTTCTATTTGAAGTAATTAAAAAGTGAAAGTGTGCACCTTGTTGAATTTTGAATACCTAGAATACCTTCTTTTATATTCAAAGCTTATTTTCGGTTACTGGTTAACGGTTTCCCGTCACGTGATATCAACGTCAAAATTTCGTATCAAATACCGTTTTTTCTTTCACTGAATATCGATTTAATATTTTATTTTAGTTGGCACAGAATATTCCATACCCAAATTTAGAGAAATTTTAGTCCAGATTCAATGTATAATCAATATTCCTTCATCACTTCATTCAAAGTTTTTTAAAATTGGTATCACTGACGAGAATCCGTTAGTCAGAAATAAAACCTGAGTATTTACAATAAAATAGGTATCACATTGGAAATCGTAAGAATGGAGTAAGCTTTAAGTTAATCCCCTAAAACCTTTTTTCAAGACATTACCTCATCAAAACCAAATGAGAAATCGAGATATGCCCCGTGTAGATTAGTCCTGGTCTTGCAGTCTTGTCTTGGTCTTGCATTTTTTGCAAGACCAAGTTCAAGACCAAGACTATGTATACCAAGAGCAAGACCAAGACCAAGACTATAGGTATGGCTGCAAGACCAATACCAAGACTCAAGTGAGCACGACCAAGACAATAGCAAGAAAAAAGCAAGACTCTTGCTAAATTATTTAAATAGTTTAAAAGTATAATTAATACCGTAAAGAGAGAAAACTCTGATTTTAGAAGGGAAAAATTCGCTAATAAAAAAATGCAAGAAAGTGCAAGATTCTTTAGCAATACCAAGACCAAGACCAATACCAAGACTGCATTTTGCAAGACCAAGACCAAGACTCAAACTGCTCTAGCAAGACCAAGACCAAAATTCTTAATGCAAGAACAAGACCAAGACCAAGACTGCCAAGTCTTGGTCTTGGTCTTGCATTTGCTCATCACTAGCCCCGTGTACAAAATAAAGGAAAAAATAATTTGAATGCCACTTTCGACTTCTAAGCACCTCAAAACAATTTCTATCGTAATTTCGGGCTCAAGTCGCGTGATGGCTGTAATAGCTGAATTTTCGATTTGAAAATTCGCTAAAAGCAAAATGGCAATCATTTTAAAATAGAACAAACAATAAAAAATACTATTATTTTTATTTTACTATTGTGTTCATTAATCATAAAACTGATAAAAGTATATTGTTTTTACACTTTTTTTTTTTGTTTGCTATGGCTTGGTGACGGGGGCACAGTGGCAAGTACAAGGCTGTTACTAAGTAAATGCATTCGCAATACAAACGCAAATTTTGAAATGTGCAATTAAAACTAAATATAACGAACGTTCGCAGATATTTATCGCTTTTAAAAAATTGCATACTTATCATGCGTGACGTAATAGGTTACCGAGAGTATCAGAGAGCTTTAAAAATTCATTAGACGTAGATGGAATAGGATGAAAAGTTTTTGAACATTTTGTACATAGGTACTAACTAAAAAATTGCATAATATAATTTATCTAAGTTTTTATTTGTACCTACGGAATAAATGGCGTATTGTTCTAATATCTACTGATTAGAGAATTAAATTACAATTTAGTTGCGTCATATTGATCTCAATTACTTACAAATTGCAAAATGTAGTATTTTCTCCAGTTTAAAAAATAAAAATTAAATAATGTGGCTATAACATAATTGGGCAAAATTGGCTATACACGTGCCAAAAATAAAAACTAATTCAGGTTTTTGATAAAAGAAAAAAAAATTAGAAAAAACTTAGTTTTTCTTATTTGTACTTAATATGTATGTTTGCTGAATTTGAAATTCAGACTACAGTTATTTATTTGATTCCGTCTGATGTTTATTTGGCCAATCTTAAGATTACTCGATTAATTGGTTTAATCGATTAACTTCATTTTTTACATATAGTCGATTGACTGACTAGTGGCTACTTGCCTCAATACCTATCATTATCACTTTACTACATTATACGAGGTGTGTTCAAAAAGTAAGGTGACTTTTCAAATTTCTCGGGCTACGTACATTCATTTTTCGATTTTTTTATTTTGTTGCGTTAGTACACTTGTCCCGAACATATGTTCACAATTTCAGCTATATAGCATTCTTTGTTCATTTGTGAGAGGCATAAAGGTTAGAAGTGTTTGGTGTGCTCGGCGATTTTCTGCTGTCGAAAAAAATGGATCCAAGAATTTTGCATCAAATTTTGTGTGAAAAATGGAATTAAGTGCTCCAAAATACTCGGAATGTTAACAGTGGTATACGGTGAGTCTACTCTAAGTAAAAAAAAAATGTTTATAAGTATTACAAGCTCTTCCAAGAAGGCCGAGAAAATGTCAATGACGAACGTCGCTTTGGACGCCCCAGCACGTCAAGAACTGATGAAAACGTTGAAAAAGTGAAGAAAATGGTATTGTGAAATCGTCGAATCACCATTAGAGAAGCTGCTGAGTATTAACTTGAAGTCATACACAGTTTGCGAGAAGCAATACGAAAAAAAAACGTCCGGAATTGTGGGAATCAATTCATGACCTTTTCATCACGATAAGTACTTGCTCACTTATCGTTGCTTGTGCGTGATTTTTTGCCCAAAAAGAACACCATAATCATGCCTCAGCTACCATATTCACCGAATTTAGCCCCCTGCGACTTTTTTCTGTTCCCAAAATTGAAGAAACCCATGAAAGGATGGAGATTTGCAACGATTAAGGAGATAAAAACTGCGTCGCCGGAAGAGCTCAAGGCTATACCAAAAAGTGCATATCAGAAGTGCTTCGAGGATTAGAAAATGCGTTGGCACAAATGTATTGTATCTTAGGGGGATTACTTTACAACATGAATATTGATGAATAAATAAAAGCTCTTTGATAAAAACATAAAGTCACCTTACTTTTTGAACACACCTCGTATACCACTGACCCTTTACAAAACAAACTTGTCTTTTGAATTCAGTCAGTATTCGATCAATGACGTGTTTCTGACACAAATTATTCTACAGTTTCTTTCTACTTATTTAGCAAATGCTTTGTCATCTTTAATAAAATTGCTACCACCATTTCAACTACATATATTTAGGTTAAAAAATATTAATTTTGCTTTGTTTTGTTTCAGGTAAGTGTTCATTATACCAAAGATATCCTGTTATTTTGTAAGTACCTATACTTGACTAACAAAAACTAATACCTGCACAATACAAGTAATAACTTAACTAGTTTAATATTAATAATTGAATGGATAAATGTACGTATGTATGAATTATGTAATTGGAAGTGTGTAATTGATTGAGCCACTCACACTCTTATACATATTTAAGTGTTAATTATTGTGATTTAATTTAACCTTGTTTTGTTTTGCGAGGTGTATGAATGGCGGTACTTATTGTGTAGGATTATTACTTTTGCATGATTCATTTCAATCGGTATGCCTGGCTAATGACTACCCATTTAAAAAGCGATTTTTTTTTTGTAGATTAATGATAAATTATTTCCAAAAAGAAAAAAAGAAAAATTATTATTACTATAAGAAAAAAATTTACAGTATTGTTTAGAAAAATTAATTTAGAAGCAGTATGAACACAAATTTACGGTCATCCGGTACTGAAATTTTATGATAATACTCCTTAAAGTAGTCGAATCGTCGAGAACTAAATTTTTTGTTTGATTATTTGACTGCAGTTACGGTAAATTGCCGATTATTCACTATTCGAATTTTTTTCGTCTTTTCCTGTTTTATACACGGCAATGTTTTATCGGATTTTAAACATTTTGTTAAAATTCTGTTATCCACAGAAGCCGTATTGATTGTAATTGCGAGTATATAAACGAGAATTTATTGTATTCACAAATCAGTTTTCTGTCACTGAAAAGCCAGAATTGAAAACATTTTGTAGGTAAAAAAATGTTTGATATACTATTAAGAACTTAAGAAGTCAAGCATATCACTAACGAAAATAAGTACCTCATGTTACATTTCGTTGAACAGTTATCAATGTTGGTTTTTTTGGTGACTTTAAAGATTCGTACTATGTTAAATTTAATTCTAGAACAAGAAGTTATTTAGAAAAGCACTTGAGTATACCTTATTAAGGATCTATAATTATGCCACAACTTCTGCGCCTACACCTTTTTTAAGCAAACTTACGAAAAATTACAAAAATTAAATTTTTCCCAAAGTATATACCCAACCTAATCTTGGAACACTTTCTTCAACGCGAAAGTGGTAGAATTCTAAGTCTTGTAGATCAGTCTAGCAGCGTTACCAGAGTGATCGACGTTTAATTATTGCGTTTTTCAAGACCTAGTGTATAATTTTAATGGCTTAAAAACAAATTTGTTATACACCAATACCTCGCTTTGCGTCGTTTCGGTTTGCGTTTTTTCGAAGTTGCGTCGCTGTTGAATTAGTACTAATTTTCACTGTGCGTCGATAGATTTTCGAAGTTGTATTGAAATTTTTTGCAATTTTCTTTTTTTTTCTAAAAGATGGCACGACTTTGTTGTAATATGGTGGATATGTATCTATTGATGTTGTAATAAAGATTGATAATAGATGGCAACTACTTTGAACATGGAAATGTTAAATTAAGTTAAATAGACGAAATCCATACTGCCGAATTATATGGTGGTTATCACATGCTAAATGTATTGTATGTAGTTTTAAATTTTGAAACAAACTGATATACAAATATGGAACGTATTACGCGTGTGATGTATGTTGAATCAGTTTCTGTATCGCGTGTACGACGTGCATTGAAATTTTTTGAATTTGTTTTTTTTTTTTTTAATATTATTTTTGCTTTTTAAATGTTTACTTTGTTCAATTTTCTTTTTAAAAAGTAGTATTTTCGTAACCCTGAAACCTATCTTCGATCTTTACATGGTTTGCTGTAGAAAATCATAATTCACTTTGTGTCGTTTCAATTTGCGTCGTGTTTTTTTGGAACGTAACCACGACGCAAATTGAGGTATTGGTGTACATATTTACAATATTATTAGTAATTAATGACAAAACAAGGTAAGTATTTTAGAAAAAAAATTAACCGATTAGTTAATGATATTTTGTTAATCTTTCCGCTCTAATTAGAATTTAAATTGTTGATTAATAAGCCGTTGTGTATACCAATCAGAATCTATTTATGCAACAGTTAATGTAAACAATTATTTTTGATAATATATTTATAACATGTGGATATAGGTGCGTATTTGTAAGATAAAAATTAGAAGGTGTAGGTAAAAATCAATTACCACCTTTTTACGTTTTGTGTTACTTACGATTTACGATAATATGTGTGGTCCTTGAAAGCGAACACCAATTTTTCATTGAATTTATATAGATAAGTATCGCCATAAAGTCAATGTATCCCAAAAAATTTTTATCTACGGAGGCAACAGTTTTTGCAAAAATTAACACAGGTACAACCTTACACGTAGGTAAACAAGTTATAAATTTACTCTAAAGGTCATTCGCGAATTTTAATCATCAGTCGAGGTTAATACAGGGTTCAGTGTACTATTTTGATATTGTGATTAGAATGTTCGTGAAATTTAAAATCCCTGTCGTGAGTCATTTTTTACAAAATTTGTTTGCTTTTGTAATTATAATGAGGAAATAAAATATTGTTAATTAATTAAAAAAATTATTTTTAGAAATGCTATAGACCGCTGTAGACATGAAAATAAAGTTATAAATGATTGAATCTTTGAAGGTTTCCTGTAGAAAGAAAAAGCCACATCTTTATGGATCGGTTTACACACGACACGCAAACGTACGCTAACAAGCAGACTGGAAAATATAGACTGTTACAAATGTCTTACAGGATGTTTCAAAGGTTTCCGTACTAAAAATCATAATTTGCTCAAGCGGTGTGGAAACAACAGACTTACAGTCTGTCACACAAGAGCGTGAATGCTCAGAAATGAATAAATCGATCTAAAGTACACTAAAAGCACTATTACGCATTTACTTAGTAAGTTGTCCAGACTTCATTATTGTCTAGAATTTGTGGGCACCGTTTTGTGGGCATACTTTTTATAAGATTTTTCGTATTTGTTGCGGTAACGACCGCCAGCGAGCTCGGATGTGGCGGTACACCTGTTTTAATAAAAGTCCAAGTATATATGGCAGAAATCCATGTGTAAAAACACGCTTGGTCAGTAACAATTACATTAATCCAATCAGGATTCAAATTTTACATAGCCCACAAGCGTCACTTTTTAACATGCTCCGATTTGAGGAAATATTTCAGCATAGTATTACGCCAAGAAATATTTGCTTCGTTTAATCGCGAATTCAGAGTCATTATACTAATATTAGCTTCCTTTTTAGCCAATAACTTTTGTCAATGTCGCAGTGTCAAAAAAGACTTCGTTGAAATAATATGAAAATGGTTTTATCTTCTTTTTCAGAAGGCCCTCGTGTTTTTTCTTTCTCGGCAAAACCGTTGACGTTTTTCTGACCATTATATCGCAACACCCGCATCCATACAGAGTCTTCTGACTTGTGCATATATTTCAACAGCTTTATAAGTCACTTTAAGTCTTTTACTGTGAATACACAAAAACATTTTGCATATGACGCACTCATTTTGGAAATGTTGTGTTTTTATGGCAATACAAAGTAATACTGGCATCTCAAGCACAAAGCGTAGTAGTCGATCCTACCCTTCAACGAATACTACAGTAGTGGAGTTTCCTAATAGTTTTCTCTTGAAACAGTCTACCGGACGCTTTTTTGTGACAGATCCCGCTGGTAACCACTGCTCTAGAACGTCATTGCAAAAAATTGATGTAAAATTTTCTGTATCTCATATTTTAACCTTCTATTTTTAAATAATAAATTTTACTGCTGATCTAAGATGACTCAATAATTCCATTTTCCTTATCAGCATCAGTTGGTTGCTTGTTGATGACAAAAGTAAAATTTAATATTTTCCACAGCTGTTATCGCAATTCCAAAGTAAATAAGTATATAGTCTTCTAGAAAAATGAAATTGCAATCTGTGTATTGCAAATGCGGAAGTATGGAATCATATTATCTATTTATTATGTAACTTAAAATTTATCTGTATACAGGATGAGCTTTTGAGATTTGCCAATTTTATTACGGCTAAACTGTTAACATTGTCAAAAATTGTTCAGATAAGACTTGTATAGCTACCGTTAAAGACAATAGATTTCTATAGTTTGAATCTTCATAGCTCCTTTAATTTTCGAAACTGTGATGCAAACTTATATCTTATAATTTCAATGCTAATCTTTTAAATTACTTAATTTGTTACAAAAAAAGATTGTATTATAGCTCGAAAATTTACGAAGCTGTAAAGTTTCTGGTTGCTAATATTATTAATTTTTAGTTTTCGAAGCTATGATGCAAACTTAGGTATATCCTATAATTACAATGCTAATCTTTTAAATTTACTTATTTTGTTACAAAAAATATTAAAGCTCCTGATCACAGTGCAACTATTATCTGAACAATTTTTCGATTAAATCAACCATAATTAAAATTACAGTTCACATAGTGTTTGAAAAGTTATCAAATTTGATCGGCTGGGACTCGAACACGGATCTCTTGGTTGCTATAGCCAATCGTCTTACCAATTAGACCACTGAACACTTACTTGTTCGAGTGCCATTCCAATCTGATAATCAATCAAACACAGTCTCTCTTTTAATGCGAGACGCAGTTATATTTTTAATTTCAAATGTTCGAGTGCCTGTGAAACATTATTAATGTATGGCGGACTTTTGTTCGTATTTATACATACTCCAATATTTACATGTTCACTTAATGTCCAGCGTATAACTGCGTCTCGCATTAAAATAGAGGATATGTTTGATTGACTGATCCAGCCGATCGAGTTGATAATTTTTCAAACACTATGTGAATTTAAATTAATATAATGAATTGGTCATACATACATGCCAAAATAAATCGAGTGTTCAAGTATCAGCTAAAGCTGGACATTAGGTGAACATATAAATATTGGTGTATGTATATAAATACGAACAAAAGTCCGCCATACATTAATAATGTTTCACAGGCACTCGATAACATTTGAAATTAAAAACATAATAAAAATGGCAACTTTCAAAAAATTCAGCCTGTATATTTTTATTGTTTATAATATTACATCTGACATCTAATTGTTATATGCAAATATTAATTTAATTCGTTATCTAATTTAAATTTAATAATAATGGTTATAAAACTATACTAACAGATATGTGTATCGTTTGGGTTGAATTACACAATTAATATCATATAGTTACTGCATATTTGTATAAGTAATGATCATAATGAAAGATCTATGTAAAATGATATTAAGGCTACGTACGTTACATGAGCAATATTTTTTGTAAAGACTTCTTTATCTAATCATAATAGTGGAATTACAGTTTGGAGTACAGTTACAGGAAGCTTTAACTTTTCTGGCTATTAATTTACCCATCAAAAATCATGATGGGCAGGGCCGGACCTAGAGTTATAAGGAGGGGGGGGCAAAATTTCCTGTTGGCGCCCCTCGCAGCAAAAAAATTTTTACCTGGATGATGACAAAAAAAGTCACCTGGACCCTACCATAAATCGGCACCATTGGCCTTTTTTTTTCTTTTGGTCATCACTTACAAATTCACATTAACCCTATCATAAATTGTTACTATTCACGTTTTTTTTTTTTTTTTGCTCATCACTTGCTCCAGGACTATTGACCCTATCATAAATTATGACTGTCGACCTTTTTTGCTCCTCACTTCAAAAATTTTTTAAATGTCGCCCAAAAAAAATGTCGCCATTTTCGCGCCCCTCGAATTACGTTTTTGGCGCCCCTAAAATCATTCAGAGGGGGCACGTGCCCCCGCTGTCCCCCCCCTAGATCCGGCCCTGATGATGGGTTTCAATCTAAAAGTAGGTGATTGACATAATTACCAAGAAAATGAACCAGAATGATTAGTTTCGTCATCATTATTACGAGAAATAACTTTTTCCAACCACAGAAGTCATCTTTTGGTTAGGCTGTTAGTTTTTTGCGAACACTTATACAAAAGCGGCCAATATCCAATTGTTTTCTTTTAATTTCTTTCTAAAAAAATATTTGATGTTATTGAAATAAAAAATTCTTTATTCCAGTTCCTCCTGTCCGTCAGATGCTGATGTGTACGTAATTGTTAACATGGATTTTTTTTATTAAATAAAAATTTTCCACTTTAAAAACTACTTACTTTAACTTTTTCTGTAATTTTCTAAATATTCCAACCAAAACTTTTTGACGAAATTCCTTTTGGAAATACGACAAATTTGATGAAAGTCTTTTTCGAGTGGTCCTTCATGTCTAATTTTGATAAAAATGAAAATAACGACTTCAAAAACCTATTATTCGGTTCCAGTTTTATTGTTTTTTCATTTTATTTACGACTTTTAGGGTACTGTAAAATTTTTTAAACCTAATAACGTCATCAGAATTAAAATAATTTCTTTTTTCTCAAATCAGGCTTTTTGAAAGTGATTTGATTTAGGGTAATCGATTGAGTTTAGGTAATTTGGGTGTGAATTTTTCATTTTTGCTCTCAAACTGAAAATTTTTCTCTTTGAAATATAGTACGTCTAGTCCTCCTCCCCTCTGTAAAATAACCCAGTACTCTCCACCGTATCACAACTTTTTTTTCCATGAAAACTTCACGTATTCAAATAGTGAATTGAAAATTTTCAAGGTTGGGCTCGAATAAGAAATATTAAGAATTTTTTTTCAAATTCATCTCACGAGTTTACGTCAGTACATATTATTCGTGCACCATAGTACGCCTCGTGTAAATAATTCAAATATTTATTTATTTATTAAAATTTTTGAAAATATACGTTTACTTAACGGCAATATTTATACTGAATTTATTACCACTTAATACTCGACCAGTTGAAATATTTACAGTCATACACATAAATATTAAAACATTTAGAAAATATTTCCGAAATTCTATATAATCCATTTGTAATTTATCGATAGGTATACTCCAGAATACATACAATAGTTATTTGTGTATTAAGAGCGCAAAATGGTATATTGCCGTTCGATTGAAAATGTTGACGCGAGGCGGAGCGCGTTAATTTCATGAGAGCGGCAATATCATTTTGTGCTCGAATTACACACGAAATTTTTTTTACAATCTTATAAAATGTATTTTTTATTTAAAAGATACTTAAAAAAATAATAATGGACGTTAATATTTACTTTAATGTTTTGCAGCTTCAGAAATATTTGGAGGTGTACTTGAGAAATCACTGTCACAATTATATATTTCCATCATATATGTATAGATATCTTAAAATTTTTTATTCTTATTTTTTATTAATTATAGTTATTTTTTATTTTTAATTAATATTTTCTAGTTACTTTGAAATTTAATAAAATTAATATTTCACTTGATTACCATAAAACTAATGATTTTAGAATCTGTTTATTTGTTACCATAGAAAATATAAACAACGCCTACCCGATTTGTAATTAAATATACGTTGAGCGAGCGACAAAGTATTACTTTACGCTTTAAAGCGCAAAATAGTACTTCATTGCTCGGCAACGACAGTCTTCGGCAAATAGCCATTTTGCGCCGTCTTCACAGAGCGCAAAAGCCTTCTTTCCACTAAGATTGTAGAAAAATATTTATGGCGTCCTTTGTACTTTTTTGTTGTAAATACAATTTAATATATAAATCCAATATGTTAACAACTATATTATTATAAAACAATTGAATTGTTATTTTCAATTTTGTCGGAAATGCGTCAAAGAAAATTTTATATTTTTATTAAAAAAAATGTTTTATTTTACATTTCACTCAAAATAAATATACAATTCAAAAATATTTAAACAAAAAATTAATTTTTTGAGATGAAAAATAGGAAAAAAAACTTCTTTCTAAACGATTTCAATTAATTTTTCAGGTGTTACTTGGTCGCAAACCGTTGATCAAGGTATGATATAAAATCAGTTACGTTAACGACTTTACTGCTCTATTTATCAACGAGAATAATTTTTCTAGGTTTTACCTCGGAACCGGTTCACCATTTAGGTGAGAATTTCAGATATTTTTATCGCTTGATTTTATGTTTCAGATTGCCTTTGTTATGTCGTCAATTTGTTGTGTCTGTTTTGTGGCGTAAGACTGTAAGCAAAAATATTTTATGTTTTTCGCTTTTGAATAAGTTTGCTTAGATATTAATCAATAGTTTGAGCAAAATATTTATAACAAACCAAAGCTGCAAATATTTTAATTGCAGTTGTATTTGAAATAATGATTTTTTAATTATACAAATAAAAAATATAAACATTTCTTGGGTTGTGACGTAATAAGCCATTTTTAAAAATTACTCGTTTTAATTGATTTGACATTCAAAATAATTTTGAAGTTAATTATTTTTTAAATTGAATAGTTTTATTCTATACTTAATTTATGGAATAAGACCAATACGCAAAAAGATTAAAATAATGAATTTCAAAAAGTGCTATAAAAATTATAACTGTATTTTTACATAAGTCAAAAAATTTGAATATAAAAAGGGTAATTCGTATCTTTTACAAAAAAAAGTCTTGTCTTCCAAAAATTTGGCTACGTTTAGTTTAAACATTCTTTTTTGTAAAAGTATTTTAATGTAAATCAAACAAAAAATATTCCTAGACTTTTCAAACAAAAAATATTCCTAGACTTCCGTTTTCAAGAAAAAATTCTTGAAATTCAAGAAAAAAAAATGAAACGTGAAATTTTCGAATTTTATTGCTTGAAAACGATTGATTTTACAGAAAGATGTCTAGCATTTTTTGTTAATTTTACATTAAAGTTTACGAATAATTTTTTTGCACAAAAAGAAACTTACGTTTTCTTATACCTAATTTACAAGAATTAAAAATCGCAAATTTCGGGCATTTTTAAATTTCAAGAATTTTTTCCTCGAAAACCATTTCCATATTTTTTTTTTATATTAAAGTATACGAGCAAACTTTTCTCCGGAGAAATTTGTTTAATTTTAGCAATTTGTCAAAAAACTTTGCCTAAATATTTTTTTCCAGTTCACTATGAATTCTGTCACGAATTTTGGTGCTTAGCAAACTAAAAGAAATAATAAATAAATAATTCACTGTTGAGAGATTTACTTTGTGAAACTCCATTTTAAATATTGAAAAATATTTAAAGTTCGGTTACTTTGTCTATTTCACGAATTATAGAAATTGGACTTTGTAAGACGGAAGTTTCGAAATTATTCATGAAGATTTCAGCTAAGAGTGGGCTTAGGGGGGAATAATGATTTTTTAATTATACCTAATTCGTGAAATAGACAAAGTAATCGAACTTTAAATATTTTTCAATATTTTAAATAATAAATAGTATAGTGAACTTTTTCTACTATTCAGTATAATTATTAATGTTGAAATAATTGCCGCATGCAACTAAAACTAAAATATTAGCCGAACATTATCAAAATTATACCATATTTAAAACAATAGAAATTGTGTAAGGCCATTATACCTCATACATATGACTGACTCTATATGTGGCAATAACCATTGTGTTCATCTCAACCATAATTTACATTTGTACAATTGCACGTGACAAACAAACTTGTGGCTGATTAAGAAGAGAAAAAATAAACGAAAAGAATCAATTTTAAATTCAATTGTGTATTTGAATTACAGTGGCACATCGTAGACTCTTACATAGGTCGCATTGCTCCTTATTATTATTTATTAAAACTGTTGTTTCAAGTGGCGCAGATAAATAGCTATCATATAGCTACATCAGTAAACACAATAGTAAACAAATTATTATTATTATTTAATACAAAATATTATCACTAATAAAATTTAATCAACTTATTATATAGGATAATGTTTATAATGTGTTTATTTAGTAATGTCGAGGTTCGCAGGCTCGACGTTGTAGCCCTGCGGTCCAGAGTTGAAGAGGGGACCAGTAATTGTGGGCCCGGGAGCGTTAGGTAGCGGTTACACTGGATACGAATTCATCCGAAAATTCATTCGTACGAATTCGTACGAGTTTATCCGAGTTAATACGAATTAAACAAATGCATACATTTAGACTTGCGTGGTTACACTGCTTACGACTCTTTCGTACGAGTTCGTACGACTTTTTGATACGACCAAAATATTTTCTTTTTTGATGCGAATTCGTACAAAAAAATGATGGATTTAGATAAAATAATTATTTTTGTTGAACAAAGGCGGTCTTTAAGGGATTAAAAACCTAAATATTATCATAATAGACAGTTAAATAAAAAATTGTGAATGAGGTGGCAGAGGAAATGTTTAGATAATTTTTTAATTAAATATATTACGATATAATAAAACTAACCTAACCTAACAAAAACATTTTAAGTATGTGTAATGAAAAATTAATTAACTAAATATTGAAGCTAAAATTCAGTAGAGTTTAAAATATAACTGAATTTGACTTGTTCAAATACTCTAAAAATTTCTGTTCGTCTTGAAAAATTTCTTCAAAGCTGTTCCAGAACTCAGCTTTTTTGCTCTACATGAATAATAAATAATCGTTTACCCAGAATTGTTTGTTTTCTATAATTAGAAATTTTGAAAACGATGTTTCTAATAAATAAGATTCGGTAGCTGAATCCATTGTTTGATATCATGCAATATGTATTAACGGTTTTCAGTTTAAATTTAAATACGAATTCGTATTACGATTCCGTATCCAATGTAACCACACAGTCGTACGAATGAATTTCGTACAAGCTCGCACGAATCATTTTTCGTACGAATTCGTATCCAATGTAACCGTAGCCTTATTGTCTCGTCACTTATGTTTTTGGGGAGAAATTAAAAATTTTTTTTTTAAAATGTTATGTATTTTCGGGACCCGCTATTTTTCTGCACAGCCCTATTGAGGTTCCGAAGTATTTAAATAAAAGGTTTGTCCTGATTTATAACAATCAGGGCGCCACATTAGATTGTGACTTTCTTCTATTTCTGTAGCGATGATTTCCAAACTACTGAATCTTGACCACCTATGACTAATTGTGAAAACGATTTAACTCCTCTCATAGTAAAGAATTAAAAAGACTTTAATTAGCAAAAGCTGTATTTACTGATTTTAACAACAAAATTGAAGGATTTTCTTTAAATTCTCTTAAAATGCTTTAAAATTTTCCATTTTATCAAAATTTTTAGATAGACCCAAGTCTGTCGGCTAAAAAACATCCCTGTCCGGCACTTTTTCACCTGGCCGGCGATGTTATAAATTATTAACAAAAATCCATTATCAAAAGATCACATTGTAATCTTTGAAAACATTGGTAACCTAATTTAAATGCGTGAACTACTAAAAAAATGAATTATTCAAAGAACAGTCATATTAACAATATAATTTGTATACAGTTATACACATAATTATAACCACGATTCTAGAAGAAATATACTGTTTTTGAAATTGAATCGACCTTAAATTCAAATGAATATAATAGATGACTTTGTCTCATGTGTAAATCTAATCAATAAGGTTGCGAAAATAAGTATGGGGTCTATACAGCTGTTTTCACACGTGCAACAATTTACCGTAAAAAAAATATTTTGCAACTTATATGTTTGAAATGTGCTAAATATATAAAACAACCATAAAGTTAATTATCAAAATTTTGAAATTTTAGTGAATATTCTTAATATAGGTAGCAATGATTTTTTTCGTTAAAGAAACCAGATAACTTTGTGAATCGATTTGTTCTGATCAATATTAAACATACTCAATTTTATAATTGTATGACGTCAATGTACACAGTTATTTATAAAAATTAATATTTAAAAAAAATATAAAATTAATTAAATTTGTATAAACAGTGGAAAACTGGCGAAATGTTTATACATAATAAAAATTTCTTTGTGGCCATACTAAATTTGGAAATTTTTATATTTGAGTACAAAAAATAGATATACAGTTCCTATAGAAAGGAAGGTCCTCTTGTGTATCCGTGATTCGGATTTAAGAGATATTCGCTGGTATTTTATAGGTAAATATAATTATGTATTAGTTATCTGTGACAATATCTTTATAAACCCAAACCAAATATTGGAGCAGATATTAGAGGAAATTTCCATAGGTACTTGTATCTACTTACCAACCATCGTTTTGGTCACATGATTCTCATCATATTTGAGTAATATTAAAGAGTATTTCGTTCACGTGAAGTATTATCTATGTTTGTTCGATACACTACGATTTAAAATTTGTAGTGAGCTACGACAGACACTATTTGGAATAACCAATACTGAACCAATCGAGAAATGACAAAATTGGTTTATTTAAACTTTTTGAATCCTAAATTGGCGCTCACATTATGGACATGTAAGTAACAGAGATGCTTATGAATCCTCAGATTCTCAAACTATAACGACTACGGTTCTTGCTAAGTAATGTACTATTTCCTTAAAAGGTTTGTTTTAAAATCTTCTGTTTTAAGTAAAAATTTAATTGAACTGGGAATTGTACTTCAGTCAAATTTTTTTATATTAGCTTGGAGAACTATGGACTAGTGATGAACAAAATTAGTCTTGGTCTTGCAGTCTTGTCTTGGTCTTGCATTTTTTGCAAGACCAAGACCAAGACTATGCATACCAAGAGCAAGACCAAGACCAAGGCTATAGGTATGGCTGCAAGACCAATACCAAGACTCAAGTGAGTAAGACCAAGACAAAAGCAAGGAAAAAGCAAGATTCGTGCTAAACTATTTAAATAGTTTGAAAGTATAATTAATACCGTAAAGAGAGAAAATTCTGAGTTTAGAAGGAAAAGATTCGCTAATAAAAAAATGCACGAAATTGCAAGATTTTTAGCAATACCAAGACCAAGACCAATACCAAGACTGCATTTTGTAAGACCAGGACCAAGTCCGAGATTCAAACTGCTCTAGCAAGACCAAGACCAAGATTCTTAACGCAAGAACAAGACCAAGACTGCCAAGTCTTGGTCTTGGTCTTGCATTAGCTCATCACTACTATGGACAGGGTATATTAGTTTTTGTTTTGTATGTCTATATAGCAGCGGTTCCCAAAGTACAGTTCGTGGACCAAATGTGACCCGCGAACTCCAAATATGCGACTCGCGCGACCGAATCATTTGCAATTTGGTCGGGAAATGTGATTTCATTTCCGCCGGTGACGTTTCGGTTATCTTTGCAATTCTGGTTTTGCCAAAAATGAAAGAAGTATCGAAAACCTATGAGCAGTTTCAAATTTCGCGTTTCTGTTATCAAAACTATGGTTTTTTGGAGGTTTTGAAGAATTTTATATTCATGGTGACGTCACCAAGTTCAATTTTTTCTTTTTTCAATTAATAGCTACAAAAGTGATATGAATCACATTTATTAGTGAAATTTAGGTAATGAGTAATTTTCATTTTTCTTTACAAAAATGGCCAAGTCCATTCAGAAAATGTGACTTATTTTCCCGATGAGATTTTTTGGTTAAGTTCTATCCCTGTTTTCGAGACTGACCAAAATTCGCTTTTCAGTAGACGGGTTGAACATCACCCATTGAAACAACAAAGCTTATCTAAGTAAACAAATTAATTTTTCTTTGTGTCCTTCCTAATTTTAAAATTTTTTCTTGGCAGCCGACACAAAGCTTTGGTCTATGATAATAATTTGAACGTTTCAGTACCCGCAAACTGAATGAATATAGTGTGTGTGTTTACACTTCAAGTAATACAGGTATACTTTACGAGAATTGAGAGAGACTTTATTGTCTCGCTAATACATAACCCATCATTAAACAAAAAATTATGAATTATGACACTTATCCTACGAGTATTAAATTATTAAAATTGTTATTATTATCAAATAAATATTTATTACTCTTTTGTGTTGTGTTTACAAACAAAATATTTGTAAACATTATCCCTGGCCGTACTCAGGTGTCTGGTGTTGTTGTTATCAATCACTAAAATGAATGGTCGTCATCTGATTAACAGTGCACTGGCTCTAGTTCAGTTTAATTAATCATTATTTTAATACCAATTTAAATATGTATTTAATAAACCGAGAAAAAGAGAAAAAAATTAAAGCGTGACAGATGTAAATTTTCCAACAAACCGTCGCATCGTGTAACAGATGGCACATGATTTTTCAAGTACCTACGTGCGTTTATATGAATTCATTTGTTTGAATAATTACACTGGAGGTATGTTAAGGGGGTTCGCCTCTAATACTATTGTTTGCACATGTTTTTTTTAAAACCAATTTTTTGATGTAAAAAACTGTAATTCATTTGAAAGTTACTCTAGATGTTTATTTAGTTAAGTTCGTTGCGTTCATCAGTAATTAATTTGTAAAGTTCACTGTTTTCTGTTACAATAAAATGGTTGCGAATGGAACTGATACTAGTAGCGTTGTTGTTACTTTTAATATTAATAGGGGAATCTCCTTAAGTACATAAGCATACGTGTTAAATAAATGCAAATATGTACATAAGAATTTCTTATTGTTATTGTGTGGTTTTTCGAACTAAGTACGTCAAAAGTAAATGCAAAAAAATAGTCTTATTTGGGTAACGAAAGTTTCACGACACATTTTAGGGCTTCATTGACTTATAGCAGGAGTTCCCAAAGTTCCCAAATATATTTAGCTGACCAAAAAAGAAGGAAAAGGAACTGAAACTAATTATAAGTCTATTCGTTTGCGTACAGTATTATTTCTAGTTTTGTAATATTTCTGTAATATACAAAAGCACAGTTAATAATATTGCTCAATACTACAATCTAGTCCGCAAATATGCAATTTAGTATTAATAATATTTTAATTGTTGTCAATAATATGGTATGTAAACTTTTCCTACAATTCAGTCAGTTTCAAACTTCCAACTGGTATATTATCTTCGGAAACACTTTGTGGGAAAAAAACCCTTTCATTATTTCCAAAATTGTGAATCGCATTTTAAAGATTGGCGACTTGCACTTTGGTTGGAACTTCCGATTTATTCCTCTAGGTGAAGGACTGGACACTATGAAAAACAGAAAATTCATCGGCACCCATTAAATCCTTACTTAGTTTTCAGTATTTTGAGAAAAGTTTATTCTTTGGACTTGATGGCGTCATCGAGTATATTTTTTTTAATATTCCGTACAAACAATACACTTTTGTTACTTACTGCTAATTACTTAATCATTTGAACAAGGACGTACATATATTTGTTAAGAATGCATGTCTACTTGAAACACTTGTCAAACTCTCAAGATTAACTTAAACTTTTCAAAAGATTCATTGATTAAATACTCTCTAAATTAGTCTCGACAAAATGTTCTCAAAAACTTTTCAAAAATTGATATTTCAAAATTTTTTATTTAAATTGATAAGATCGAAAAATAAAAATTTGAACCTTGTCCGTTGAGCTGTTGAATATTGCAAACTGACCACAAATCCAAACTGGTTAAACAGTATTGGTTTTGATAATACATAAATGAATATATTTTGAAAAAATTATGTCCGTCATTAAATAATGAATTTTATTTCTTTTTTGGAAGACCTACTTTCTTTTACAAAACATAAAAAATATACTTAAGTGTTAAATAGTAATTCTATCCAATACTTTCTATCACAACTAACTTAATTAATGATAGTAAAATTTGGTGTTATCTTGTCCGTGTACACTAAAAGAACAATTTGATTGTTACAATGACTGATTGCGTTTTTATTTCATAACTGAATGTATCATATTACTTTTTATACAAGGTGGTACAAATTTATTATCAGAAAGAATGAACCAACTATATATTTGAATAGTCGAAACTGGCTCGAATTGTTTTGAGACATTTTGTACACCAACAGAAAATAAAACACATAAAAAACAGTGTAGAAAGTATTTTTTGAAAACACATCAAGATATTTTCATGTCTAAATATGATTTTATTATCGCAAAGTAATAAATTAATTATTATTTGAAACACTTTCTGTATTCAGTGTAATGTTTACACTATAAAATTTTTTAGGTTATCGTAACGTGATGAGTTTGAAAAAAAAAGTAAGTATTTGGAAGGAAATCAGTGAAATTTAATTTAATTTTGAATTGTTTTAGTCTAAAAATAAATATGTACAATATGTTCGTTTCCTAATACTGGTATGAGAAAGAAACAAATATACATTTCTTGGTCTTTTTAAAAAAGAAAGATATATATGCTTTACTCTTTTCAAGTTGTGTTGTAAACTTACTAGTTAGTATATCCAGTGTAATTATTAAACCTAATCGTTCAATTCGTAAGTAAAAGTTATCACCTGTATATCGATAATTTTCAGTGAAAAAGAAAGGAATATAGTTTTGTTTCTATCTATTCAAAATGCATTAGCAAACGCTATAATAATAATTTTGATAAAAATATAAAAATATTAAATTACGCTTTAATTTTATAATATCGATACTATTGTAAATGATAAGATATTAGAATGAGTACCTGTGTATAAAGACGGTATTAGACACTAAACATTTGTTACACTGAGAAGACGTCTTGTATTTTCTTGGCAACATTTGATTGCAATGAGAAGTGAATAGATCTAAACAGTTTAAACAGATATATGTCGATTTTTGGGCGCATATTTTACCCAGTTACCAAAGTTCCTATTAACTAAAAGTATTCTTAAGTGTTATGTAAACGTGTTTTATATTCTTTTGTTTTTTAAAGGATTGCTACTAACCTAAAACAAAAGAGAGTACTACATTTCATTCGAAATGGTGTCCTTCAATATATATATAAATCTTAAAACTATATAATTTTCACATGGTGCTTCTTTTAATGAATAAATTTCATAATGTGATCTCGACTTTAGATGATATTGATCCCATTAAATATGTATTTATATATAAACTAGCCAATTTTATTCTATCGTAAAATTTATAATTAGCTCAAAAAAAGCCTTTGTTTTGATTTGATACAATGCATCTGTTTTTGTTTGTATATAATCTTTTGTTTATAAATGAATTAATTTTGATAATTACTCAATAAATTGAAATGGAAATAGACATTGATCGTGACCCCCTTCTACTGAAAAAAAATCATTTAAGCACTATATATTTCATAATACAAAATTTATTTAAGTGAAATTGATAATTTGAATGATTTATTGAAGAATTTTCTAGACAGATGAAAGTAAAATCATTTGAATGATTCAACAACGTTATTAGGTTTTTATAATTTCCAAGTTTTTGAGATTTATACACTTTCAACACGATTTCGGTGTTCAAAGATTAAAAATTTCTTTCTCTGGGATGTATCGATATATGCGGATTACGAAATTTGTGAATTTAAACTCTACTTTTTGCCTACTTTAGATTTCAGTAATGTACAAAAATTGCAGTACCTAATGCTTTAAAAAAATACAACTATATTTTTATAATTTTGAAAAATTTTGTCTTATATTAGCGAAAATGAATTAAGGTGAGTGGGACAAAATATATACAGCGTGAATTTTTTGAGAGTTGCCATTTTGATTGCAACTAAACTATTGATTAAAGTGTAAATGTATCTATTGATGTACACGGAGAAAAAAAATATCGAATATTTAGTGTGTAACAAATTAAAGTGATCACAGACAAAATATTCGAAAATTATTTTTGACTTGCACAGTAAAGATTAGAGTGCTAGTACTAAAAAAAGAATAATATATTTAATTATTAGGCCCGATTTACATTAACGCTCTGCTCTCACTCCGATATCACTCCGCTCCAGTTTCGGTAAAATATTCTTATAGAATAAACAATGAGTGTATTCACATCATCTGATATCGGTTCGATATCAGTCACGGTTGGCTCTCGCTCCAATGTCACTCCAATATCAATACCACTCAGGTAATATTTTATCGGAGCGATATCAGACTTGTTATGGCTTGTACCTATAGTGTAAACACTTTTTTTGATTCCACTCCACTCCGCTTGCATTCAGTTGTTATGAAAAGATGTTTGTATCGAACTGAGACAGAACTGGGAGCGTAACCAGAGTGGCATTATAATATGAATAGAGAACGAATAGGTACCAGCATGATATCAGCACTGTAATGTGAACACAACAAGATTGCTTATATCGAATCGGGAGCGTAGTGATATTTTTTCTCTCCATGTACTTGGATCAATTTTATTAACAAATTTATATGTAGTTCCAATTTAAAGAAATATAAGTTTGCATCGTAGCTCGAAAATTAAAGGAGCTATGAAGCTTCTGGTTACAGGGATTGATTGGCCACAACGGTATCTACAACCGTTGTCTGAACCATTTTTTTGATTAAGCCAAGAATTTAGCTGTATTAAAAATGGCAACTCTCAACACCTGTATAAAAATTGTGTCCAAGTGCATAACGTAATTTCAAAGGTATATTTATCCATGTTGAAGTTTAATTTTGCAAATCACTCACTCATTATCTTGTCTTTGTAAATTTGAATTCTACCACACACAAAAGATGTGAACTTCTAGAAACGAATGATTACTTTCACTACATTGTGGGTGATACTGTCTTATTCTTTGTAACTGCTTTCATTATTCGCTAATTAGTGCACTTACATATATGTATATACACTTTTATTTTCACTTTTATAACACCTTGTTGTCATTCAATGTTCTATTTGAAAATAATGATTTTTTTTTTTAGTGAAATCCACCAAATACTTTCTTAGTTATCTGGAGTTATATTTACTTAAAATGTGAAAATCTAGTTAATAAGCGCAAACTTCAATATTGAAAGAAAGACAATTTACCTTGTCGGGAAGTCTTGTTAATAAAAAAAAAATTACGTATGAGAAAGGTAGTATGAAATTGAATCGGTACTGTTTTGTCAGTGAAAGTAACGTTTCAACTTGAAAAAAGAAGAAATTAAAGTATTTGCTTTTTACAAATATTATATAAATTGTTTTGTATTATATAAAGATTAGTGTATTCGGTTGAAAATTAATGTTAAATACGTAACAATATGTCTGACGGAACATATTAATTTTAAGTAAGCTTTCAAACGGGATTATACATTGCACTATAGGCTATAGAAGTTTCTAGAATAGAATCTGGTAGGTATGTGTTTTCACCTTGTCCATATTAAGTGATATATTATTCAAAATAACTAGTTAAGAAGACTGGTACGACATGAATTAAAAGAAAATTCTATATTATTCTCTACATTGGTACGCAATTAACTTTAATTAGAACATAAATATTCATACTTATTGTTACCAGTGAATAAAAATTGCTAATTTTTTTTATATAAATTCTTTATATTAACAAATTAATTGTAATTACTTAATTTTAATAAAAAATTATTTTTGTTTAAATGATACTCGAAAATATTAGCACATTTGATATTCTATAGAAAATTAGAATTTCTTTAGAGGGACAGTAATTTTCTCAAGATTAAATACGTAACTTTTGTCGGCGATTGTATCTCTAACTCTATCCAATCTCTATCCAATTTTAATCGTAGACCAATGAACACTATTATAAATTAAAGTAATTAAGCGCGGGGCGTAAAGCCAGTTTATTGGCAACTTCATTGCAACCACTAGCGGGTGTGATATAGGGAACATAATGTACTGTCTATTATTCAGTTAACGGCAAGATAAATTTTTTTTTGAAAATCTTGCAATTTTTTCTCGAAAAAAAGTTAAATTTGGCTATAAATATTCTATTTTGACAATAATTATTTGAAAATTAACTAAAAGTTGTTACTAAAGATATTATAAAGTAGCATTTGGATTATTTTGAGCCGTAATTTATGGCTTCATTTATTCATTGATACATTCAGTCTATATACTATATAGTATATGGTAACACATTCTTTGGTCTGTGATTTTAACTAAAATTATTGCAGTCGGTAAATTAGAATATATAAGAAGTATGTTTTGAAACTTTCAAATTTCGTCAAATTCGATTCAGTAATTTTTGTGTGAAGTTCAAACAAATAGACAGACAGACAAAAATTCTAAAAATAAGTTGATTTTTCTTCAGAGATTTCTAAATGGAGAATTTGACTAATTTTGGGAAAGTATTTTAAACTACGCGTATTTATGTATTCTGCATGTATGTAATTTTAACTTTTAAAAATAATGCGGAAAATCGATAGAAACAATTAATTTAATATTTGTTCTCAAAATTTGCGCTAAAACGTTTATTAGCTCCAATTAGGTCACATTCTCTAGATAGCAACAGGTGTCATGTAACTAAGAAAAAAAACCGTTTATTTTTCTTATAACTAGGGAAGAAAGTTGCTGATTTTAAAAGAAATTAATTAAATTTAAATTAATTTCCATAGTTATGTTTGCTAACCGGAATTTACGTAGCGATCCTAGTGGCGACAGTGTTGAAATATAAGAGAAAGCAACGTCACAGCCCATTCCTGCTGACGTAATTTATAGCTGAAAAATATTAATTTTTTTTAAAATTAAATAATGATAATTAGGATGAATTAACATAATAAATTGCTGTATTTTATTATGAATTTTCATTAAAATTTGTTTTTATTGTTTTTCTTTGATACTGTCAAATACCCCATTAACAACCAATCTCAAGAATTTGAAAAATGTATTTACTGAGGCTAATCATAATATACTTTTTAAACCATTTGAATTGTAAGTTCACCTTTCAACTGTCTGCAGGGCTACAAAATAGTACTTATGGGCATCGGTACATATAATTGCAGTATAATTAGTAAAGTACATTAGCAATAAATATGTATTTAAAAAGTAAATAAATAATTCTTTGTTTCTGTGAATTGATAATAATTTGCGGAACTTTGATAATTTTAAATAAATGGAAAAACCGAATATACATTATAAAATAATTAAAATTATATATTTGCACACTTATTGGCATATTGTTATCCTACAAACACCGATATGAATTATAAGAAAAAATCTTGATTAAACTTTTCAACGGAAACCACTATTTGAAATTTTTATTAACCGCTATGTAAAGAAATGTTTAAAATAAGTAGAAAAATTTAACGGTAAAATCATTACAAAATGAGAAAAAAACCCAGTGATTTCCATTAAAATACACTTTGGTTTTTGTCTTCGAAAAAGTTATCCCAGAAAGTGTAAATTAATATATCTAGGTATGCTTGTGTCATTTGTGGTGATGTATTTGCTATTCAAACATCCCTTTTCACGACTGTGATTACGTAATAAAAAAAAAATGATGAAAAACGTAATCCAATGACGTCTGACATAAACTACAATACAAATCACTGTTCAATACATATTTCTTTCTCTAACAGCTCATGTAATATTTGATTCAACAATGTGATTTTTTTGAAGGTTTTAGCACATTAGTTGACGCTTAAATAATTTTATCTGAAAGCGAATTACATACGTATCAAACATATGGTAATTTATTATTAATTTTTTTTTTCATTACTAAATACACTCAGTGATCAAAAATTACCAATTAGAGAATTGGTCCCATTCGACGCATAATATTATATTATGAACATCTGATTAGATTTTCATGAAATTTGGGGGATTAGCTTTTTGTTTACAACAAAATAATTTAAAATTTTTTTTAATTGATGGATGGTAGTCTATTTTAACGATATTATATAACTATATTTCTACTGGGAAGTTGGTAGTGTGGACCTCCCAAGGTCGCATCTATACCACACTACTTTTTTACATTATTTTAAAGTTCATTATGCTTGTAAAACTATAATAAAAAAGATATTTATAACAAAATCAAACAATTTTGATGCATTTCGCAGATTCGATTTAGACATCAGTTGATAGTTGCAAGGAATTGACAACATGCAACAATGTGCGCACACAAGCGAATATTACCTATTTTCTTTTCTATTCAACTTTTTAATATTTAGGATAAACGATTCACAACTTTTATTAAGTTACTGTACTGATTACGTACAGTCAGTCAGGCCGACCTCATTTCTATAATATTATATGTAATAATTTGCATTTAATCATTTTTTCCTACTATTTTCCCCATATAATTGGCCGACAAACCATGCAGCGGCTTCTATTGTATTGCATTCACTGATGTTATTTCGTCATACTGTGACGTCACTGTATAAATTTTATATCAGTTATAGTTGCATTAAATATACATAGGTAGATCTTGTGATATTTTTATAAAAATTGACTTAAGACAACATCTTTACCAGAACTATCGGTATTTTTACTTTAAAACAGTATATTTGATCATAAGAAAATTAGCAAATATTAGGACCATATTTAATTTAGAGCTAACAATATTCTTTATTGCATTATTATATCGGATTTTGTGTAACAAATTCGCGATTCGTGACACAGATATAACTATTATAAAAAAAAATTTTCAGTACCGATATTAAAATTACATTTTTGTGCCAATTTTTTTTGTATTTACAATAATTATGATAAAATGTACACTTGCTTAAATAAGAAATGGAACACATATTTTTAAAATTTTGTATTATTTGTTCATTTCAATAACTTCTTCGTAATGTTAACTTTATTTTGTACAGATATTTCATTTCCAGTTAGATTTCAAACAGTAAGCCAATTTTTAAACTAGCTGCTAATTGTTTAAAATGTTTCAAGTACAATTTGAATTTTAGTTGTTCACACTGTATTAAAAGTTTCACTTTTTGTGATACGAAACTAATCGAAATTTACATTATTCATTGTTATCTGTTGTAGCATATTAACAAAATATGTAAAATTTTATCATATTTTCGAATACATTAAAATATGATTCATAGTACACATAAACTGCATTAGATCTATTATAATTACTACTAATGGAATTATTTATGTATCTTGCAATAAAATATCATTCAGTGATAAATTGTAGAATTATTAATGTTATTAATAAATTTATTTCCCGACATTCTTTGCAATAAAAGGTGTAACAAAAAAAGGACAAAAACATGAATAAAATGCGTAAGTAATTATGTAATATTTGTCTATATTGAGTCACGATATATATGCCTTAAAAATATAAAATATTTTATTGTCAATAAAATATTTATTAATTGAATTAAATTTGTAGTTAATTGATAATTTATTAGACATGTAATTGATTAACTACAAAGTAGAATATAGTGATGAACTTTGTAAATATAACTATTAGAATAAAATTATTTCTAGCAAAAACTAGTCATTCATCTGTGGTAAGTGACTCTCTCAGCTATGCATTTACTTCGCGGTGGTAGAAAGTTAAGTTAGTAGTCATATGGTATTTGATTTCTTTTGGACACTACTGTTTTACTGTAACAAACAACTGCAACCAACAGTTACAGTAATGAGAATAATTAAACAGTTTCTTCTATGAGTCTAGCGCCTTCAACAAATTTGTAAATATTAATATGACAAATAAGTGAGTGTCAGTTTGTTTGGACCAAATTATTGGACCGATTTTGAAAATTCTTTCACGGTCGGAAAATTAAATTATTTTGTATGGACATAGGCTGTGCTGAATCTCAAAAATGTTAACAGCTACTTCTAGAGTTGATATGATATAGATAAAATTTAATTGAACGCTTCTAAATAATTTATATGAGAAGCTATTTATTCGTTGAAATTTTAAACACTATAAATTCCTGCCTGGTAAAATGTTTTTATATAAAATATTATTGCAAAAAAAATTATTAGCACGCAACCGATCAAATAATGAGGTTATGAAAACACTGAAAGAAAATATTATATGGGATAAAAGAATGCAATTACTCTATATCTATTAGTTTTATAATAATTTTATATTAATTTATGTATCATTAATAAAAAAAAAATAATAAAACTTTTTTTTCATTTCAAAATAATATCAGAAGTTGTTGAACAGGATTATGATATTAATTTATTCCAATTAAATATGTTCCTGAGTACATAAATAAAAAAAAGTGTTTTGCTGACGTAATAATCAAATTAAAGAGTTCCTAATGAATATTATAATTTAATTTACTCAATATTCCTTTCAGCCATGTGTCTACTAACACTTTACAAAATTTTTATAATGGTTAACCAACATTCTATGTTTAGTTGCCAATAAACATTAAAATTTAATACTCTGTAGTGAGTTACTTCATCGAACTAACTACTTGTATCTAACTCATTGTGTAATATTACCACATATACGTAATTACTCTAAAAAACACCATATGTCCCCCATATATTTAATGTCTAAATATTACTTTTTTCAAAAAAAAAAAATCAATAATGTAGGTACAGCCGACTCTCGTTAATTCCAAACTCGAGGGACTCTTAAAATATTACGAATTATCGCGAGTGTTTTAAATATCAAACGGTTCGACAATAACAAAAACATAGACTTGTGTACGATAATATGTACAAGTTTGAATTTATCTCAAAATGTACTTACAGTCTTTCTGTCCCTTTCTCTCTGCAACTTTGAATTGTCGAGTGTTTGACGCCGATGAGTTCGAATTAACGCGTCGTTTTGTTACGTAGCAATGATTTTTTCGTTCGAATTACCAAGTGCATAAAAATCTATTGATTTAGTTCGAAATATAAAGAGATTTTGTAGGGAACTCATGGTAACTTTGAATTATAGAGAGGTTCGAATTATCGCAGGTTTGAATTAACGAGAGTCGACTGTAACATGTATGATATACTGTCTGACTAGAAACATTGCTCAATAGATCTCTCTCCATTACTGTCTTGTATTAGTTTAGAACCGCTCCAGTTACCTAGTGATGTTTACCAAGGCCATCTACCGTTGGACTACTAACACACCTACTTAACTAGACAAAGAAATTTTAAATATATTTTTCTATTCATAAAAAAGTGATATGTTTAAATAATAATATTAAAATAAATGTCAATTTATCGGTTCCTAACTTGAGGCGGCGAAATACATTAAGTTTTCCCGATTAATTACAGTGCAACTAAACGAACATGACATGTGATTACATAATTTATTCATTTGTGGAACACCTCGTAGTAGTATGAATAATTTTATTTATTTTTACTGGGTCAGTGTAATTTTTATTTTTTTGTTTTTAGTTCATCTTTCTACCGCCTTGACACAATGGCCAATGAAGTTCACACGAGTATGCTAGTGTGTGATGTAGATGGCGGGAGAGCGGTGTGCTAGCTAGCGAATGGCCCTGTTTTTTTTTTTTTTTTTTTGTTGCGATAATCTGAATATAATTGCACTTATGAAATTTTGTATAATATATTCTAATTGGTCCGACATTTGCATTGTCAATTAAATAATTGTTTGCAATTTTTTTTTTTAAATATATAGTGAAAAGCACATTGTGTGTATTTTATGATAAAGTTACGTAATTATACTGATTGACATTCAAATTAGTAAAATATAAATGATAAAATAATTTGCGTAATTTTTGCGGTTTTTGCGTAATTTTTTTTTTGTGATTACGTAATGACCTAGTTAACGGAACGCTCTGTATTTGACATTTTTACATTAAAATGTAATTAGAACTTTTCGTAATCAGTTAATTAAATAAAAATGTCGAAGATACTGAAAGTTGCAAATATCAGATTGGAATTTTTTTAATTTTCAGTGTTCCGTATCAAAATGAAATTATTTTTAAAACTATTTGACGTAAAACCTTAACTTTTAGTATACCGAGATAGAGTGTGGTGATACAATTATAGGCATCAAGTTGAATTTTGATTCTATGGATTAATTTCAAAGGATAACTTGGAAAGTGGAGAATATATTTTTCTAGGGGAATCGTTTTGGCGATAGGTTGGGTCACAGTACATACAATGTGCTTTTTATTAATATTTTGAAAATTGTATTAACATTTTCTAGTATTAATTTGGAAAAAGTTTTGAATTTTTGTAAATTTTGGCAAAAAAGTTGATGAAAGGTGCTGATAATTACTTTATTTGATTTTTTCCGCTCTTTAGATCATTGTGAAAAAAAAAAATTGAAAAACCTTTGAATTTTAGCAAAAAGACGCATTTATCGAACAAAAAATGCTCAAAATATCCAGCTTTTAGAATCGCATATCTCTATTTGAAAAACGCATTCAATAGTTTGGAACTTGCAACGTTTTCATCAAATTTCGTAAAAATAGATTGTTTCGTTCGAAAGTTACCGTGCCAACACCCACAAATATACATAAATTATAAAATATATAAATTTTAGTAAATGTCATTTCCATTTTCGGGTTCTCGGGATTTCAAAACAAAGTACAATGGGCAAAATTGCCCCCCAAACGCCTACTGGTGAGATATGTATTTTCTGAAAGCCCCTTCCTAGTAGGGTCACAAATATACCCATCTTAGGTATGGAGAACCTGGCCTTCAAAAGTTCTGACGTGCAGTAGGTTTTGGATACTCCACGTGGCCATTTCTTAAGGCAACGATGTGTGTTGACCTGCAGCGGGCACTGGAGTCCCCTTCGGGAGGGTGCACTTCGGACTACTTTATTTCGGCAATTTACCAGCGGGTCTGCCAGAAATCGCCACCGATAGGACTCTCAAACTTTTCTTCGGATACTCCCAAAGTACAAATATGAAGGCGCTCGATACGTCTTCTACCATAGGCCACGTGAAAAAACGAGGTCACGTCACTTGCCAGGAAAGTGGTTTTACACAGTAATAGGCCGGCCCACGGCATGTCTCATAACCGATTTGTACCTATATACAGAATATCCCGTTTGGCTATGGCCTTGTGCAGACTTTTTGTACATTTGACGCCCTATAACTTTTGATGGCCAGGTTCTCCATGAACGTGCCCATTGACAAAGTTGAACTACTTGACCAGGGCTATCGTTCGGCACCGGTCTCAACCTTGGGCGCTAGGGGGCAGCTCCCCATATAGTTTTACCCATTGTCCTTTCTATCACAGTTCCGGGCTCATGTCTCATAGTAACATCTTTGAAAATTCACTAATAATAATAAAGATCAAATTATTGATCTTAATCCATAGGTGAATCTGAATCATAGTCAATGCACAATACTTTCCATTTAACATTTGTACAGAAAATAATATAATGCATACAGTACATGCAGATACATTTCTCGTTATGTAACCACAATATTAATTATACATATACGTTTTATAAAAATAACCTTAACATAAAACCTAAATAAAAATGAAATTTGACCCAATTTCAAAAAAAAAAAAAAAAGAGAAAGAAACTAGTAATAAATAAATGTTGATTATAAACTCTATATACTATTGCTGAAAAGTAAACATTGTTTTATTACACATGTTGTAAATGAAGTCTTTGATTTTAATTGTTTCAACAGCCATATACTTATTTTGAGTACAACGGTTGTAATATGTATTTTTTAATGGTTACTACACGGAAGTTAATCAATAAGTGTTAAGCATCGCCGCTGTGCGACAATGTTATGATGTGTTAAATTTAGAGATACAATAGCCTTGAATTATTCTGAATGCTAGTTGTATTTTATGTAATCAGATGTTGTTTTTTAATTGATATTTGTGTATTTAAAATAAGTAATTTACAATCATTAAGAAAATTATTTATATTGATCGATAAATTTGGAAAAAAAAAATTACAAAGTATGGGGTGATTACAACTGATTATAGGTAACGTAAAAGCCCCTATACCGGAACGCGATCATATGTCCGAACAGTTTTGACATTTATATATTAATGAAGTTATTTCTGAAAGAAACCTCTGATAACAAAACTTATTATTTACGTCTGATGCTCTTAAACCATTCTATGTTTCCTACTTTGATGCCTAGATGTCTGGTAGTGGCCAATGTGTGGTAGTACTCATATTACACGTCTGTTTGTACATCGATTCCCAACCGCTAGTGTCGTTAATATTTCTCTGTTTGGATATAGATGTCGATATTTTGTAAAAGAAAAATGTGAATAAATAAAAATTTTTGGGTTATACTTTTTTATAAACATATTCATTGGATTAAAAAAACTTTCTTTCATGCTTATGAAGAGAAAACAATGGGTATTTAATTTATTTGTCAATTTTTATAAGCCAGTTTAATTACACACCTAAAAATAGTGTTTCGGTATAGGGATTTTTACGTTATATTAAAAATTGGTATAAAGATGATCGATGGAATGACCTATGAAAATACAGACAAGTAACCTTTAAAAACTTTTTTTTAAGATCTGACTCACGTGATTTTAACTTCAGTGTTAAAAATGTAATCCATACATTAAATTTTAACTAGAAAACTCTTGTGCAAAAATTTACCGTTGTTCCACATCTGGACCAGTACTCCCTAACTAGTTTTGCAGGTTCCTTTCCTTTATTTAAGCGAGGACCTAAACAATTCTTAAAGTTCCTGGTATTAGGTATACATTCCGTAATGGGGCAGTTCCCGAAAATGCAGTTGCTGTGTCGGAAAGGGTGTAATGCGCCCGAAAATTCCCCCATTTTTTTGTTCGCCAGTTGTACTTCTAAAAAGAAATTTAAACAAACGAATAAAAAGGATCGTTATATTGTTCCGCACTGGCCGGTTAAAAGTTGGCCGCCTTCGGTACGCAAACTTTTGTTATCCGTCTAATTCGATTGACCGTCATAGTCTTGATGCCGATAATGATGGTTAATTGAATTTCTACCGTACTATCTAAAATCTATAACCTCTATTATAGTTACGAATGCCAAGATACAATATAAAGTAATTTTAGATCTCCTCTGTACTTTTTCTAATTATTACTTATACCAATTACTGCAAAGGTATAATTGTTAATTTTAATTTTGTTATATTAATGTATTAACTCTTACTTTTATATATTACACGGCTATAAATAATTAAAATTAAACGGCGACAATTACCTAACACGATTTCAGTACGACATAAATTAATATTAGGTTTGTTCCTAATATCTAATATATTTTTGATTAGTTTGTGTACTAGTTCATGAACACTAAGATGCGCATGTCTCATTTCCGGATTAGTAGTATATAAATATTTTTTTATTACTCATGCGGGAGAAGTACTAACTTAGCGCAAACATTTCTGTACGCAAAATAGCTGTTTGCCCACTGTACTCTTCCCGTATAATTTTTTGCGTTGGAAAGTAACTTTCCACACGCAAAGTGACAATAAAACACGCAAAGCCGCCTCTTAATTTTTCATTTAATAAATATTTAATAATTATTTTTATAGAAACCACCAACAAAGTAATTTAAACGATAATTAATTCAGAAAAAGGAGACGAACACTTAAAAATATTATTTTAAAAAGTAATAAAAATGTCAAAAATAGTGATAATAATAGAAAAAGTATGTGAAATGCGTAATAAAAAGTAGTATGTGCAACTCGTGCGGGATTGTCGATTGCCCCACTCAAGCGAATGAGCGCGCGAACGTAGTGAGTGCAACTTCGCTTTCGTGGGTAATCGACAATTTCCCGCACTCATTGCATAATATACTATAATATTAAAAACATTTTAATAAAGAGATACCAGCTTATTTACTACTTAGCCCTCAAGAACAGCAATGAATTATGGTGAATTACAAAATAAATGCAAAAACTAAACAAATTTTGATATAAATTCGCACTGCGCAATTTTCTATTAACCTGTTTGTTGTACTAATCAAGAGACGATTCTGATAGTTCGCTTATAAGTACTCGACCGTGACTGGCTGGAACAATTTTGTGATAATCAGATTGATGACAAAATATCTGGTTGGAATGCTATAACGGTAATACGCAGGCGTCTAATGTCCATTAAACAGTCACAGTGGTCGGTTGGAACAAACCTTATACTTACTAAATATAGTTTATGTCCATAATGTGTTTTATTTATGAAGGTTTGTGAAGGTGTCATACAAACATGACGTTCAATTAAGATAATCAGTACAGCATACCCACCACCTCGTACTTAATAAGAAACTTGTATTGTCGCGAGTTGTCTGCGACAAATAAAGTAAGGAAATAATTATTATGAAATAAATAAAACGAATCAGTTGAGGAAATCAATGTATGCCATCACAAAAATAGAACACAAGTGGGATTCCCTTATTCTGTGTTAAATAATTATTTTTTTGTTTTCTTTCTATATTTATGAGTGCACGGCCCACGCAAATTTTGTTATTTCATTCATACTGTTAGACTTATTTGTCGGTTATGTTTTAAAAATTTATGAACCGTTTTGATACCTAAATAAATTTGGTAATGACCTTATAGGGAAGTGTAAAAAGAATTGGAATATCTGTATTAAAAAAATGCTTTTTCTTCAGTATCCCCCCCCTAGAAAACACCCCTCTCCTAATTTATAAGAGCCGAATTCACCCCTAATAATTTTTAGGTTTAGACCACAAAGTTTTTGTAAGAATAAAGTTAAAATTATTGGCAAGAGACAGCGTCGAGCAAAATTCAAATTTTTAAACCAAAACGATGCAAAGTATTTGAGAAAGCGATGCAAAGTATTTTTTCGAAAGCAGTTTGGTATGCTTTTTAATATTCGAAAACTCAGAAAAATGATTATCAATTTTTACACAAGATAGAAATTAAGCATCTAATATAGGCTTCCTTCTTCCCGAAACGTGACAAATGTGTTCCTTTGATTAACTTTGTTAAGCTATAAGATATCCTCACTTTCTCTACAATATGAATTCAAATCCTTCCATCAGATTTTTTTTACCAGTTGAAATTAATATTTCAGGAATTGATTTTAAAAAAAATAGATTTAGAACCTCGCTAAAACGGAAATCGGCAATAAT
Organism: Brachynemurus nebulosus; assembly: GCA_035578155.1. NCBI lineage: Eukaryota > Metazoa > Arthropoda > Insecta > Neuroptera > Myrmeleontidae > Brachynemurus > Brachynemurus nebulosus. The sequence goes on from JAPWDM010000003.1 coordinate 69,968,872, forward strand.
CAATAATTATCTAAACAATAATAAGGAACAAATAACCATAATTAATTACTAGCAATTTAAAACATGTCGGAAAGCTATCAATTAACTATTCAAGACAATATAATATTAGGTATTGTATAAACTATAAATAAATATAAATTATAAACAAGGTTTATCATAAAACTTCTGGAACCATCTACATACCTCTTAGCACCTCTCTATGCTTAGGAGTTTTTATAGGAAGAATTATTACTTTATTAGTTATTTAAATACGGAAATGAGCAAGGATATACAAGAAATATGTATAACAAATTAATCATATGTGTACTTACTTAAGTAGTTAGGCGGTTTCAGAAACATGTGTCGTATAATTTTATATAGTGATCTATTAAATTAATTATCAGCGTATAGATTAATGTAAGAAATAATTTATGGTACAGGTACATCAAACGGGACGTTGTAATTGAGGACAAACTTTGATTAATTTATAAATTTTACCATATTTACATTTTACAAAGAAAATTAATGGAATTAGAACATTTTTTTTTTGTAAAGAAGGAACGATTATTGATTTTTATTCGGTGTTATGTCGTACAAAGACTTTTTTTGATGCTGTGTCAATAGGTTTCATAATTTGCGAATGAAACAACTTAAGACTTAATCCTTTCCCGTCCAATATTATTTAGACGATAGCTACTTGACGGTGCTTTTTAGTACCACATATTCAACTAATTCAACAACGACGTATTAAGACGTATTGGAAAATCCCTGAAATTTAAATGTTGGAATTTAATGGAATGAACTATTAACCCAAAATCTGACAACATCTGACAATGTCACCTAAAGTCAGGCATGGCAGGAGATTTACATAATCGCAGTCCATCACCAGGGGCGATTTTAGGATTTGTATTTTAGGTAGGCGCGAATTTTTTTGTATTGGAAACATATATCTTATATGTATCATTTTTCTTAAAACTCTACATATGTATCATCTTATACTCATCTTATATGTATCATTTTTATTGTATAATGATTGTAAATTTGTACCCCCCCCCCCTCCGCCCCTAAAAGATAGAGAGCACTTAAAAAATATAAAACAATAAATAGAACATAAACTAAATAATGTGAAAAACTAAAACCAATCTCAAATTGTGATTCAAGTATTGAGAATAAATAATTTGACCAGACCCTTCAAAAAATCGGTTCCTAGCTATTTGTCTCATTTGTCTATGATACGATCCAGTCCTGAGTGTCAATTTATATGGATTACATTCCCGATTAAGTGGTCGGGAAACGACATTTCATATTACAAGACCATAATTAAAAATTAATGGCGAAAGCAATTCTAGGCTAAAATAATTATATTTCAAATTGAAGAATTGCTTTTAGACATTTCTCTAATGCTTAAAAAGGTTGTCGATACCTATTTGTCTAAATTACATTACCGGTCGAGTGGTCGGAAAACGACACTTCATTTTCCATTGGACAGCATGCAAAGTTTCAAAGTTCAAAAAAAAAATGTCATTTATTAATGTTCTTGCTTTTTCTTCATTTTTCAAAATTTTTGGGGAGGCCCAGGCTTACTCGGCCTACTCACCAAGATCGCTACTGTCCATCGCAAAAAAATTTCCAAAAAATTACAGATTCTTTACCGACCGTACACAAAAGTTAGACTGTACGGCTCGACGCCGTTAAAATTTTAATATTGTAATAATTTATTAATTATCGATTCACTTCCCAGCACTGCCACCATAGCTACAAAAGGTTAAGAGACTTCTCACTTTTATGGCTTTATAATATTATTTCATTTCATAATATTTTTACGTTCAAATTTGAACAACCTACGTCATAATGATACGTATTTAGGACGAAGGATACATGTTCAATTTTATTCAAATCTTGTTGATTGATACTTACTTTCCGCTTTGCCATAATTTATTCATAGATCATTAATAATTAATCGGTTTTGGAAAAAAAAATTACCGTTAGAAAATTACAATATAACATACATATAGTAACATAAACAACTAAATACATACATACACTTACTTGTTGATTTCATTAGTATTGTATCTCAATGAATTAACTTGTTCCTAATATTAAAATTCATAAATCAACAAGTCAGTTAACATTTTTTTTTTCATTTCATTGTATCCATTGATCAAACAAAGCCTTGTATAAGTAATAATGTAAAACAAAATTTTGCTAAGATTTTGCCGTGAATGTGTGCGTATTAAATACCTACACTGTTAAAAAAATATGTATTATTACAATAAAAAATATGGTAATTTTTTACGATATGTGTCTTGAAAATTACAATGTGTTAGTAAATTTAAATAATTTAGTTGTAAAATATGAAATTTTGTGTAAAAATAAATATTCACTGTAATTTTAAATACATTGATACTATTAAGTTACATATCAAAGTGGTATTTGACATGCTAACGTAGTAAAATTACATTTCGAAACGAACGTTTATTGTATTTTTATGTAAATTAATGATCTTTTGGATGTAAATTACCGGTACCGTCAGTTGAGTTAACCGTGTAATTTTGCATGTCGTACGTAATTAATTTACATTGAGTGGAGTAAAATTACATCCGAAATGTAAGATAAAACATTCTATGTACAATGTAATTTTACATAGAAAAATGTTCTAAATATTTCGAAATGTAATTTTACAATATGTAATGTTGGCAATTAAATGCCAACATTAAATGTTGTAAAATTTTTTAACAGTGTACTTATGTCACGGATCCAGGGCCGGACCTACAGTAATTACGAGGGGGCGGAGCAAACTTTGTTGTTGGCACCTTATCCAAGAGAAACGCCAAATTAAACATTTTAGCGCGCCGATATTCTTCCTCTGCAAAAGTGACGAGCAAAAAAAAAAAACTGCGTCAAATTCGTTTGTGGCGCTCCTAACACTGCAAAAAGTAGGTGTGGAGCAAAAAAAAACGTCAAATTTACCATTTTGGCGCCCCTAAACTTGCGTTTTTGGTGCCCCTAAAAAATTGCAAGGGGACACGTGCCCCCACTGCTCCCTGCTAGATCAGGCCCTGCACGCATGTAGGTTTGTTCATAGTCATAATATATTGATCAGTTAGTTTTAACGTGTTTTAAATTGATATCGACAACTTTATTAATTTTAGTTGACTGTTATGTACAATGATATATGTGATTTTTTTGTGTTAATTATTATCTTTATATGTCTAAATTAGTAATTATAACTGTTAATTTTCTTTATATTCTCAGGTGTATTGATATGTATAACGTGGTTCGGAACGGCTTTTAGGTAAAACATTGTATGTGCACTCTGTTAGTTAAATAGGTAGATGAGTAATGCAACAGCTATTACATGTGAATAGAATACTATACTTTTTTTACAGCTTCTCATTAAAAAAAATAAAAGTTTGTGGTAAAACTTATTGTTGTTTATGATAGAATCAAAGTGGCTTACCCTTTTCGCGCGTGAAAATAATAGATAAACAATATTCGTTTAATAATAATTTTTTTAATATCTGTCTTTTAGTAGTTGCTTAAATTTTCATTTAAGCGCAGCCTCGATTAGGGGCCCGGAGAATGTGAGACGACGTTTTTTCTTCTGCTCGTCAATTGTATTTTTGGGGGAAAATGTTTGAAAGTTCTACCCGGGGGCCCGTCATTTCTCTTGCTGGCCCTGACAACTGTACACTGAGAGAAAAATGGCAACTTAAAATTAAATACGATCATTATTGTTTCAATAATGCACAACTTAAAAAAAATTGTATTGAAATAATAGGGAACTTTTGTTTTAATCAATATTATTCAACTTTAAAATAAAGTTGTTCTACATTGAAACAATAAATTTCAACGTTACTAGACTTTCGTTAATGTTTTTCATTGAATCAAAGTTGTTTTTTCTCTGAGTGTACGACTCGTGAAAAAAACCACTTTCACTTTGTAACTTAGAATTGGGAAGCGAAGCCCCAAAAAACCTTCACAGCTATTGTTGCTGCGGGATTCGAGTCTTCGGCCTACCTTGGTCCCGGTTTCGGTGCTTTAACATGCTTGACCACTTCATTACGCCTTTTTTTTATATAATTGTGTAAATATTTTTTTTTTTATTTTCAGTACCTATTAGTTAGAGGTAAAATTATTCTGATCTTAGTACCTATTTGTAAGAATTGTTTAAAGAAAGTTCTCAAGTGATATCGGGTTTAATAAGCGTTGGCGGACAGCTTCTCACTCTTCAAAAAACAAGAATTGTTGTAAATTTTGACTTGCAATTCTATTTTTGAATATAATACATATGTAATAATAATATTAAACTACACATCTTATAAAAAAAAAACTAATCGAATTAAGACCGTTAATGACCCAGATTTTTATAAAATGAGAAAGAAAGATAGAAAAGTTTTTATCATTCTGTGTACCTCTACATCAAACATGATATAGAAAAAACACAAATACTGATAGTACATAAAATATCTTGACACGATGTCAGTATTTGTCTTTATCTAGTAATATCCGGTGTGGTTTTCTTTTCTACAATACGCGCGGTTATGTCTAGATAATTTATTAATTTATTATCAAAACGCAGAAGGAAGTCTCAAGTATACATATGTCACTTGTAACTTGTCTGAAACATGACGTTCCGTTTCTTACTAAATCTAAATATGTATAGCTTGCCGTTTGAAATCGATTAAGTTAAGATGTCGAAATTTGAAATTAAGGCGCGTTATATCACTCTGAAATATCAGAGAAGGTTTTATCAGAGAACGAATAATTTACTCCAAATAAATTTTGTTCTGGCGGTGCAGCTCTTTTTGTGGCTATTTCCTGCTCCTAGCGTTCCCCATGAGTTACTGACAGTGTTTTATTTCTTTCAAAAACCTGTCTTGATACGAGTATCCCACCGAGATTGATTTTGTGACAACGTCCTTCTAGTTTTTGTGTAAACAATCGATAATTAAGACGTCAATCAATTCGAAGAAAATTCATTTATTATACTTAAAATTAAAAAAAATGTAATTATAAAAAGAGACACAAAACCTTGACTTACATTTTACAAAACCAGAGTAAAAAGTATTATAGAAAGTGATTCTGGCGCCATTTATGTAAAAGTATTACGTAATTGTATTTACCCGTAACTATAAGAAATAGATAATAAATTTTTTTATCTATAATTGTATATCAATTTTCCTCAAACACACTTTACCTAATTGTTAAAAAAATAGATACATTTTATCCGGGTCAAGAAGCATCTATTGCGCAGTGTTTGCACTTTGAATTAAGGTAGTGTTTGCACATTAAACCAACTTAAGTTAATAAATTATTTTCAGATATATATTTACTATTTTCTACACAAAATTCAAAAATTTAAACCAATTCTAACGAATAGGTTGTGTCAGTTTTTAAAGATTAATTGTCTAACGCACAGCTAATGCGATGATGCCCTAAAATAGGTACACCAGATACGAACGCTTAAGGGGAGCAAACCTGTCTATCATCCACTTATGTACCTTTTTCTTAAAAACCATTAGAGATGGAGATGTGAAAGTTTTCCCACTATTTCCTACATCCTTTTTCAACATTTTCTCTAAATAATTTTTGTTTAGCCCAATTTATTTGTTCGGTAAAAATTTTTTATGAGCACAGATTTTTTAAATGTACCTAAAAATACTCATAAAATATTTTTTAACTTTTGTGTTTTTAAATATTTTAAAAACCAATTGGAGGGATATGTGATTGTAAAGTTTCTATGTTCTAGTTTTAACGGTTATTGAGAAAAAGGTACATTTATTAAAAAAAATCACTGTTTTCGGAGAAATGGATTTATTTGCAAAATAGTTTATAATCTTACCTTTAGTATTTTTCTCTTATCTAATACAAATGAAATATGTCTTGTTATATATCAATTTAAAGAGCAGAAAATAAGCTACAATAATCAATCAAAATAAAAAAAAGTAAATTAAAAATAATCTGAGGTCTGCTCCCCTTAATCGAATAAGTAAATATCGTGTGCTCAAGACTAAATAATAAAAACTTTTTTCAAAAAATTTAATTCCTAAAAAAAATTTTAAAACAAAATCAAGAAATTTCGTTTTGAGTAAATGAATTCTTATAGATAGTAGGTATTTTAGTAATTTTTTTTAATATTTTAATTTTAAAATGAGCTTTCTAGATGTAATTTTAAATTTAAAAAAAGTCCCGTTAGTAGTACTTAAGCGCTTATGTGCTAACCACCTTAATAGCGATCAAAAACGTAAATTTTGGCTCAAGATTTGCACAAACACATGCAAAAAAGGTGTTGAAATGTTGTCCAAGTTAATTTAATAAATTAATATTTAGTCGTACAATTCAGTTAGTAAGAAAAAGAAAAAAACCGTTACATATTAAAAACAGTACATTATAAATAGATGTAAGTATTATAATGCTGTAATATTCCATCTAATGTTATTAAAAGTTAAGAAAAAAAAAATTGAGACAGAATTGAATTTTTTTAACAAAGTCAGTTTTTTTCCCCCAATATTTTTTTATTATTATTTATTATTATAAAATTTGTTATTACTAACCCAAATTTTAAAATTAAAAATATTTTTATGAATGAATTTTTATACTACGCCACACCGTGGTCAAATTGTAGCATGATTAAATAAATAAGGAAATATGTAGTTGTGGAATTTGTATATTTAAATTATTTTAAGACAATATTTTTCAATTAGCTACATTTTTGACATTTTTGTGTCACATTCTTTTTACCACCGCTTCAAATAGGAAACGATAGATCATTTTTAATAAAAGTGAAAAAACATCGAGGTCCCGCATAGTAAAATTTTTGGTTATTAAATTTATGCGGTGGGTGAATAATTTAACACCTTCAGTGTTAATTATTGAAACAAAATAGGACGTCAGTGACACATTTTAAGTGCTATTGTAGCATTAATAACCGTAAAAGTTTGATCCGACATTATAACTACCTACCTAAGAAGTAAAGGTTCCGAGACTGGGCCTCTCGATTTTGATGAAATTTGAATATATTGTAGAACACTAAAAATAAGCGACATAAATGTTTTTTTGTTTACGGAAAAATGGTTTGAAGAGCTGAAATCACCCAAATACGGTACCTGACTGTATTTAAAATTTGTGTCAAATATAAAATAATTCTGTGCATTATCATTACATATGTCCAATTTTAATGATTAAACATAAAAAAAAAATTGATAACTATTTAGAAATTTTATTTTGAAAATCGTCATTTTTCAACAAATATTCAAATTAGTGAAAACGCGCCATTTCTTGAATATGACGTAACATTTTGTAGCTAGATATGTCGATTTTAATAATTTTCATCGGTGGGGTGAAATTGTGTTTTCTTTTAAATATTTCTATTAGCTTATATATATAGTAATAATAATCGGCCAGAATTCTAATAAATACTTGTTTTTACATTGACATTTTATGAATATAATCAAAGTTGTGAGGTTATAAATATTGACATTGACGTTTAGTTGCTTCAGACTGTGACGTCACTATAGTGAGATGTTTTCCCCGCCTTTTTCTCATTTAAAATTGTAGGGTTATTATTATTATTTTTTTTTTTTTTTGATGATTTTTTACAGAATCTGTCGAAAATAAAAAAATTTCTTAGCTGATATAGGAAAACAATGCTTTTAGAATATTTTTGTAACTTCAGTAAAGTACCCTATTTAATTGGTAAGAGGTAGAGTAAAAGTTTAAATTGGCGGTATTACTTTTTTTAAAGTGGTTGGAGATTAATTTTGTGAAAAGAGTTGCTAATAACCAAGAATAAGGTGTTTACGATCTGTTTTCGATCGAAGGATTTTGATAACGAATAGTATGATTTAGCGTGTGCGATATTTTTGGAATGGTCCTTCCTTTCCTCATATATATCATCCATTTTGGAATTATCATTATTTTCGTTATTAATAAACGAAATAATGTTTAAATACAGTTTTAATTCAACTGAAAGTCCTACTTCATCTTAAAATATGTAATGTAATCGAGACAGACCGGATTATTATTGCTTTCTCAACTTTTTATTATTTCTTGATAGAATCTAAGCGGTAGAATTTATGGAAAATAAAGTTCGTGAAAATACCTATAGGTCGTTTAATAGAATTTCGGTGGTTTAATAGAAAAAGTTTTATACTGAAGTAATTAAAGTACTGAGGAAATGGTTAAAATTTAATTATAAAATTTTTCAAAAACGACCCTTTTCTTTTCATATTTACAGAGGAAGCCGCTAGTGAAATCTGACTTTTTATATTTTACCTTAAACAAGATTACTATAATCACTACCTACAACTACCATAATATGCTTTTCCACCCATTATTCATTTTTTTTTTTAATTTTCTTTAAACGAAATTACTGTTATTAACATCAGAACACTTTTACGCTAACTTTTCTTTTGTCCTTTGCTTCTTATTGATGTGAATCACGTTATGCAGTCATTTTGATCCATGTGATCATGTTACATAATTAGTATATGGATACATGATTTATATGATTTGGCGCTGTTCAATAATTTTAATTTACCACGTGATGACCACACGTGATGTATTCTAGCAAAAATTTACATATCAATATTTAAATAAATTTATTTGATTGTAAAAATTCAATTAAGTATGTACTTGTAAATTAAAAAAAAATTATTAATTATTTAATTGTTCTATATAACTGTTATTACTATCGTCTTTTTATTGATATTGATGTGACTCAGATTATGTATCGACTTATTAATTTGACTTTATTTAAATCAATTGAGACGCCCAACTTGCAATATAGATATAATAGTATCTATATTCAAGTTTAAGATGCATTCATATTCACACTGAAAACAAAATGTTTATAGTTATCACAATATTTGTTTTAATATATATGTCTTCTAAACACTTATTCAATGTTTCCTTATATACAATTCGAACCAGCGATATCTGTGATTGTTTTCATCAAATATACAGCACTTCTACCGGCAGCACCATGGGACCATCAATACTGTCTATTCTTATTTATTAAATGTAATAAATATATACTATAATTACTTGTGTTATGAACTATTCAAGTTTCTATTTTCTTCAAAAATGGGCGAATAATTACTTGTGGATTTTCTCGCGAAAATGGTAAAAAACTTGGTCTACGATCATTACCTTTTAAAAATCTACATCAGTGGATATTGTTCTTAAAAGCACATACATACTAATTAGAATTCATTATAGAATATTTTTTAAAAAACTATGAGCAACTAGTATCTATTTGCATAGTAAAGCACACTCACTTAGGACTATAAAATGAAACAAAAATTATCAAAAAAACGGCCGGGGAAATTGGGGACCTTTTCTTGTCAGCTGATATAATACCCGAAAACTAAAATAAACAACCAATTCAACATATTCGTGAAAATTTGTCTGAGATCCAAGTCGAGTAATCGGACATGTTATTGGTGATATCTCCAAAAAAAACTGAAATCTTGGAAATATGATCACCTTCCTAGCATGAAAAAAAAATAGTAATTTTGGCCTGGTGAAAAAATTATATTGTTTCAACTTAAAAATTACTCTTCTGGGCTTCCTCCAAATTTTCAGCAATTAAACAATAATTATTTATGTAAAGATCATCTTAAAATAAATATTAAAATATTATTTTTGAACAATATATTTTCGTTCAGTCTTATTATAATAAAACATTCTTAATAATATTATCTAAACGCACATTACTGGTGCGCTGGATGTATCCAACTTTTTGTGTCTACGTAACAGAACAGACTACAAATATATTTTGTTCCTGACAACAGTTAAGTAAAGTTGTGCTAAATTTAACGTCCTGCATATATTTAGAACAACGTCCAAGAATAAATTTTACCGTTGAAAATGTTTTATGTCTGGCAGGCTTAACAGAATACCATTACAAAATTTTTAAATAAATATTTTTGTTTTATTATTTTACCGTTTATAAGAGTGTATAATGTACACCTTTCCGGGCACTGTCCCATATTTTAATCGACACTAATAGTGATTTTGATCAATTAAAAATTAACGAGAAAGACGTAAGCTATTTTGAACAAAAGACAGTGTTGTAGAGTCCAGTGAACTCTGGCTGGTTGACTGGATGTTAATCATTAAATTTGTTATGATTTTGTTGTATGACTTAATTGAAATGTGACGCATTTCGTTTGAGGATTGGTACAGTATCTGTAATAATCGTGGAATCGTTCGGCATTACATAAGTTTTCTACATCCTTCCCCAATTTTATCGGTTTCTAGTGACAACGAAAGCATAACCCTGGTACTTTTGGTCTTAATTTGACTTTTGCACCAAGAATTTCAGTCTCGCTGGTAGAGATGATCGATATATCGATAACTGTTATTTTATAACTAGTATAGAAAGATAACAGTTATCCTCAATAACTGGAATACCCAGTAACTGGTTACTTAAATAACTCCTTTGGAAATATCGATAATATAGGTCAATATTAATATATTCGAAAGCAAGGATCACAGTAATTTATTTTAACCACCTACGGAGAATTTCAAAATAATAACGCCCCAGGCAAGTTACACATTTTCTATTGTAGCACATTTAAAAAACCCTTAAAAATGAACTATTGTCTAGTGTAGAGTCATCTATTTGTATTTGTAATTTTGTATCCATAAAATTGTTAATATTGTGTATATAAAGCCTAAATCCTTGTATAGACAAGTATTTGAACAGATATTGCAGATTATTTTGTATCCGTCAGTATTATAGATCTGTGCATATTTCACTAATAGAACCGTTTATACGCATATCGAATATCTTACAATATGTTAAAATATCCAAATACTATACCAGTTATTATAATAACTGTTATAAATAACAGTTATTTTTCAGTAACTGTTATTGCAATAACAGTTATTAGAAAATAACCGTTTAGCTCATCTCTACTCGCTGGCACATGCATAATTTCGATTATGGGTAGATTTATCAGCGATTTTTAATGCGCAACGATTACAGAAAGAAATTAAATCCAAAGAGCAGTTTGTAATAGCAATGACATAATCACAATTTGTTTTTTGTTTTGTCCAGTATTTACTTTTTTTCGATTATTGTACATTTACTTTGATTAATCAGCTTTTAAAACTTAATATTTTAGTAGTAAATTACAATAAAATACCCGTGTCGGAACATTCTACGTAACATTGCTAATTTCCGTTTATAAACAGAAAATTTTCCCGGTCATATTCCCGGACCCAGGTCGCGTCATAAGAGTAGCTGTAATAGCTCAATTTCCAACTTGGAAATTCACTAAAACCCAAGCAGCAGGAACATTTTTACATCTAATATAAATCTTAAAAAATAAAAAATAAAAAATATAAAATGTCTGAAACGGTTTCGCTCTTGCCTTTCTAGCAAGACCGAAGCAATAAAACCAACATCAAAATTTTCTTAGTGGTAATTAACCGCTAGTGCCCTCATTTTTGAACGGTATAATAGACCATTTTCTATTTTAACGCATCTTTGAAAAGAATAATAGTTTTGTTTTACAAGAAAAAAAGTATGCAGTTAAGTGAAATCTTCGACAGTAAAGTTTATTTTAAAACATCTATTTCTGTATACATTTGTATGATAATATGGTTTGAAAATAAACCACAAATGTTAATTTTAGAATTATAATATAATATGTAAATGTTTTTTCTTTCTTTCTGTGCTTGCCGGATGCGTATGCGTACATAACGCTTATATTTTCTCATCTTTCTAAGTGTTCTAAAATATTCGAATTGTAATTTATTGGTTTAGTGCCCCCAAAACAACATCAAGCTAAAAATAACATTATATGTGGATATGAAATATTATATGGGGGGCTTACACTACTTGACATTCCAGGGCTTGAGGAATCCCGAAAAAAAGTCCGAATAGATATGTTCCGATCCATTATGTGGATATGACTTTTTATCTGTACATTTTAATACATTTTGGATCGTAATTCTGCGATTACCACCATTTGTAACTTTTTGGAAAAATCGAAAAATTTGGTTTCTTTCGATTTTTTCGGGATTTTATTTAGTAAAATCGATAAAACTTTTTTGAGAAGTATGACAAAAGATATCATGTCTCATAGGAGAATTATGTCTTTTGTGTTTTTCTTTAAAGACTTCCTGCAGCAAAGTAAGGATAACAAGAAACTTTTTCTCAAAAATGAAAATTTTAAAAGTTAGTGGAGGTTCCCGTTTAATATTTTTCCATAAAATAGATTTTGTACTTTTATCAATTTATTAAATACATGATTTAATTCTAAAATAATTAAATAACAAAGCAAATAACACAAGAAATGAAATTTTTATAAATAACTCATTTTAAAAATAGCACTATAAGCATGTTTTCCTACCTTAAAATCATTTAAAAATACTAAAAACTATAGTAAACGGCTTATGCAATGCATTTGCTACGTATTTATGTAGAAAACTATAATTTTTGTTTAGGTATATGACGTTTTATTTGTAAATAAATATTAATTTTCTATTGTTTACCAAAAAAAATATTGTTGTTGAAACATTAAACGTTCCTTTTTTTAAAATTCAAATTATTAAAAAAATTGAATAACACAACGTTCTTTGTGATTGTTATATACATATATTATTCTGATTAGTGATTACTTTGATTACATCATGAGGACTACTGTAAATTTAATATTTTTATGAAATTCATATTTTGAGTGATTCATATTCTGAATATAAAGTGAGAATTAATCATGGGAAAAGAGTCCATATAGAGCACGCAGCCGATGAGTAAGATTTTTTTTACAAAAAAAAATCAAAATTCAGACACGTATTTTTATGTGTGAAAAATAAAATCAGCATTTTTCGAAAAGTATTGAATCACACGTCTGCGTAAATGTTAATGTCCGTAAATTTTGTATAATGTCACATAATAAAATAATGATATGTTTTTTTAGTGAGAACGTGTACAATTTCTAATAAAAGTATCAGGAATGGAGTCATGTATGTTCTATTTAACTGTGGATGAGACTCCTCTGAGTAGTGCCATTAGACTACAGTACAATCTTCTTCCGCCAAACTTTATCTACGAGTAAAATTAAAGAAAAATATATTAAAGTCTGAAATTAAAGACCTCCATATTTCTGATAGACGCAACCAGTTTTAAAAGTTTCTCTTCGATTGGCACACTTAATTAATTATTCAAACTGGAATTTTTTCATTATTCGTATCGAAATTTTGCAAAAATATGGAAACTTTCGAGTTCTCTTTCATCATCAGGAACAATTCAGTTGAACATTTTAAAGCAGGTTCAGGTTGAATCTGAGTGGTCACATTTATTCGTTCGGAATTTTTTTTACATAAGTGGAAGCTGGGCCTGAATCGGCACAAGCCGAACCCCACTTACGTAAACAATATTTGAAGGTACAGGCGTAACTACAATGGAACAGATGGAGCAGCCGCCCCAAGGCACAACAGTCTGGGCGCAAGAAGGGAAATTGGGAAAGCTGGGAAGTTTTTTTTGCTTGTTACTCACATTTTTGGAGCAAAAATGGATTTTTTGGAGGGGGACGCTTGCGAATCAAAATTGCTTCAGGGCGTAAAATTTGTAGTTACGTCCCTGTTTGAAGAATATAGAAGAAACCGCTTAAAATTCTGTCTTTAACGACACTAAATGTTCAAGATCAACCAATAATTTCGATAATTTTGTCGTCATTTTTGTGTCAATTATGGCCCATTATTATCATAATTACCATCTTTAATTACTTTAATTTATCATGGTATACGTGATAATCGACAAATACAAACTTCTATTGACCCCTTTGTTTTATTAAAATATTTTTTTCAGAAAAAAATAATATCCCAATGAAAGAAAAAAAAAAAAAACATTGCGTTTAATACGCGAAACATGATTGCGAAAATTTTTTGTTCAACTCTAACAAAAATAACAAGTGAACAATGTTATAAAACAAAAACCTACTACAAAACAAAACGCAAAATTTTCATAATATTTTTATTAAAAATATTTATAATTTTACAATATTTAATTTTTTGTCGTATATTATATGCAGTTTATAGTATTTTACGATAGCAATGACAGTACAATGCAAAAACTGTTTTATACAAAATAAGTTTTTTGAATCAGTGCATTACTGTACCGTACATGCTCTATTATAATCAAAAAGTTGTGCAAAAATTTCATTATTATGTTTTACTGTTATTGTGGATTAAACAGAGTGGAAAAAGCATTCTATTTCGTCTTTTTATGTTTCGTTCTAACCACTCTTTTGATTGGAAACTGTAAGTAGTTTTTAATTAAGTTTGTTTACATTTATTTTTTCACCTGGTAAAATTCCTCGCTTGTAAATGAACGCATTCACGAGGAAAGTATTTAAAGAATGCTATTATTATTAATAATAATAATGGAATTCCGTAATTTTTATTGTATTGTAAAGTTAATTAGGTATTGGTCGATATTTTTGCATGGTTTAAAATCTAATCATTCAAATTAATCATTTAGAAAGTTGGCACAAAATTGTGGTGCATGCAAAAAAAAAGTAAATTTTTGCATCAAATTAGTGAAACACTACAAAACCTTGAAATTTTTAACAATTAATGTTTAATTTGAAATTAAAAATTGGTTGATGGTTTCGCTACAATTTTAATTGTGGGGATCAAATTATTGTAGGGACAGGTCCGAAATAAAGTAGCCCGTAGACTTTTCTTGGTACCTTGACCTTGAGATAAAAGTTAATATTCTTTTCCCTTAGGGTATCGCTGAGGACCAATTTAATTAACAAATTTGCTGAGACATTTACGATATATTTTTGCGGTTGAAATCAATCCCGTATACCTTTTCCATGTTGCAAAGACATGTGAATTTTACATAATAATTTTTTTTGCCTATCTTTATTGTAATATAATATATTACATTAATTTTCAAACGCGCAGCTTTAGCGTATACTTACTAAACGCCTAACTGATACACTGTTTGGATAACTAATACACCAATAAACAAACGTCTCTCTCGCTGTCTGTTTAGGCACAATAGACATGTAGAGCGTAATGTATGTAGACCACATTGCATCATTGCGATACCTATGATTCCTAAACAGAGAGCGAACTACGTTTGTTTATTGATGTTTTTGTAACTTATTAATGTACACTTTGTTGACGTGGTACAACGCTGTGTCACTGTTAGGCAAGTTTCGTTTGACTTGACTTGAGAAATTTGGGTATACAGTGTAAACTCTATATAACGAACTTCTGTTTAACGAAAAACTCCTTAAAACGTAGAAATTACAAAGGTTCGTTTGGTTTACATTATCATTCGTATATTGAAACACTCTTTATAACGTAATAGCCACTCTCAATAGCGAAAAATACGTCATTTTTTAAGCCAAAAAAATTTTATTTCACTGACTTTCAAACAAAATAGTGATACAGAGTCGTAAATATTTCGTAGGCACAAAGGGATTCTTAGAAATCCGTTTATTTGTTTGTTGTAATTGCCTAGCACATGTTTTTGCCTACTGTACTTCCGTACTACTGTCTTATTGCTGTCTTTACGTTATCATAATATTCTTAGTTGCTTTCAAACTTTTTAACTGTAAACATGGCGAGTAAAAGAAAGAGTTTGTGTATTGACGAAAAAGTGTCATTTAATTCAGTCAAAATTAAAAGCACTTACTAAATTCGTAAAATTATATTGTTTTCTTTTACTCTCCATATAACGAAAACTCTTTATAACGTAATAAAAAACCCGGTCCCTTCAATTTCGTTATATGGAGTTTCCACTGTATATACGGCTTTAGAATTGCTTCATCTTGTACGGTTTTGCGATTATATTACATCACCAGGTGAATTTTCTTCACAAATGTGACTGAAAATACTATTCTCTGAAAATCGAATTGCTGGTACCTGTCAAAATCCGGTACCACTCTTTTTCCTCTCTGAGAAATTTTTAGTTTCCACTGAAATAAATTTTATGAGTGTGGAAATTTATTGAGTTAATTTTTCGAAAAAGTGAGTTTTTTCAAAAATCTGATGCGATGCACGGATTCTAAGGTTGAATTCGGAATTTACGTATTACGAACTTTTGAAACTAAAAAGAATTTTGGCCCTTTTACCAAGATAACTCTTGATGTGGCCTATTTCCGGTTTGATACGCAACATAAAACTTCTCTTACATTCCACTTGCCTCGATAATTTATATATTATTATGATGGTATTATTAAGTTTCAAAAACTGAAAAAAGAAAAAAGAAAACAAGACGGAAGGAAGGTTATTGAGTTATTTGATAAGTAAATGAGTTGTATGAAGCATAGCATGCGTACTTGTTTTGCGATATATAGTAATACTAATCATTCGTCTACCCAATGATACAAATTACTAGTACAGTAAACAACAAAATATTGTTTAATTGATCGATTTGAAGAAATATAAGAAAATTTAGTTGGATTTCCAAAGTTTTGCGTTAGCACGACAAATTGTAAAAAGTGTGAAATATTTGTGGCTCGAAGAAAAAATTTTAAAATAAGGCAAATACGTTCCTTTACTTAAATTTCGTTATTTTGGCGAATAAACTATACGTAACCCGTCGTTTCCGAACAATCGGTCTATTGCAGAGCAAATTTTGGTCGACCTCTTATATCACAGTTTAACATAAAAATCACTTCCGGAAAATAACTCACATTTTCATCCTCAAATTACCTAAATTTCATCAACAGATCTCATTGATCTCATTTTTGTAACTATTCATTTAAAAAATTGACCTTAATAACATCATCACGTATACCGAAATTTCTTAAAAGCTCAAAAAATCGTAATTTTGATGCTAAAGACATGCAATTTGAAGTGGCTTATAGATTTTCGATATTGCTATTCTTATTTTTTTTTCAGATTTATTGGCTTTTTTTGAAAAAGATGTAAATTACTTTTTATGCGTTCAGACATCACGGGCGGCATTTGGCCCGCGGGCCACACTTGCACTACACTTACAAAAAGGCGTAATTTCAAATATTCTGATTGGTATTGCCATATATGTATGGCTAACTTCAAAAATGCATCACTGCTTGCATGAAGCAGAGTCAAAAGTGCAAAAATGCATCAGACGCATCACAACGAAAAATCAAAAGTTCATTTTTGCATTTGATGCGTCAAAACAATGCATCAAGAAATTTGGTGATGCGTGTCCAAGATGTTGTAACGTGTATAATGTAGAATTATAACTACTTGCCATATTATGTAGGTATTAACACCAACAGGAATAATTCCGAAAAACTAATTGTTGAAAAAGATGAATGTATTTACCTTTTATTAAAATTGTTTAAACTATTTGAATACATTTTGCACTCAAAATATGTAATATTTTTTATTCAAAGAATTTGAATATTTTCAATTTCAAGTAAGTTCAAGTTGAAATTCAAAGATAATATACCTATACAAGGAGTGTATTGCTATTTTATCTATAGTCTATCATGCTACATTATCTGTCTTATCTATAGCCAAATCAGAGGCTAAATGATGCCAATATCCCGTTCAAAAACATCTAATGTGCATCAGATTTCAAGAGAGCATCAGCAGCGCATCATGTAGTATTAGACGCATCAGTAAAGTCATGATGCTGCATCGATGCGGTAAAGTTTACATTTTTGAAGTTACCCTATATGACCTACAATCCGCCTTCATAGAGTAAATGCTAATATATTTTTGTGATTCAGTGTGAATTACGTAGATCACAATTATTATCTAACCATATTAATGTGTTAAATGTACAATACAATCATTTTATTATGTACATAATATATCAAAGTAGGCCTTAATTTTTTTACACAAATATTACATATACACAAAATGAATTACCACACAAAATATGCACAAAATAAAACATATGTTGCTCATCAAATGTGTGTAATTCTGTTGTCTTCAGTGTTTTGGATGACGTATGTACGTTTATCAAAAATTTCATTGTGGTGGAATTGATGATTCATACCATCAAAACATTGCGTCGTGAATATCCGACAAATTCACGAGAAATTACAGAAAGAAAGAGATAAAAAAACACAATTAAATATTCAAATTATGTAATAAAATATGAATATTTATGTTTTGATTGGAATTTTTCTATACAAACGCAAATGACTAGATTACAATTGTTTTTGATTCAGTAGGAAAATCAAAAAAATTTGTATGTGGTCAATATAAATACTCTTTAATTAAATCCATAAAAACGTTTGATTGTTGACAAAAAGTAATAAAACTATTCTGAGGTGAGGAAAATAAAATTCCGTATAAATTGTTTTTCCTTAAAAAAAAGACATTGAAGCTGCATCCGCGTATCGACTGGTACGAATTCGCAAGGATTTTCGGGCAAATTTGTGCCTTTCTGTTTTGGGGAAAACACAGGCCGCACACATAAATTTCAACTCTACACTTTTCCCTTCTAAAAATTAAAAATTCATTTTGTTAGATTCTCAAAATAAGTTGTGAATTTATTGTCGTTAATGACATTCAGATGGTCCGTGCCTGACACTACTTTTAAAAAAAAAATTGCAAAATTTTTAAGAAGAAAGAAATTCCCAATCACATATGTAATACATGAGTCAACCAATTCTATTATGAAACTACATACAAAAAACATGTTAATTATTTGAATATACAGTCGGCACTATGAAAGTGTTACAGCACGGGACTAAAATAACAGTTTCATGGTGAGATAAAAAAAAAATATGTAGACGCTATGCACCTGTACTACGACAATAAGACCCGATTTACATTAACGCTCTGCTCTCACTCCAATATCACTACGCTCCCGATTCGATATAATCTTGTTGTGTTCACATTACAGTGCTGATATCATTCTGGTACCTATTCGTTCTCTATTGACATTATAATGCTGCTCTGGGTACACTCCCAGTTCGGTCTCAGTTCGATACAAATATCTTTTCATAACAACTCAATACAAGCAGAGTGGAGCGGAATCAAAAAAGTGTTTACACTAT
Source organism: Brachynemurus nebulosus (assembly GCA_035578155.1). Lineage (NCBI taxonomy): Eukaryota > Metazoa > Arthropoda > Insecta > Neuroptera > Myrmeleontidae > Brachynemurus > Brachynemurus nebulosus. Next base: position 69,987,831 of record JAPWDM010000003.1, read on the forward strand.
AGGTACAAGCCATAACAAGTCTGATATCGCTTCAATAAAATATTACCTGAGTGGTATTGATATTGGAGTGACATTGGAGAGAGAGCCAATCGTGACTGATATCGGACCCATATCGGAGCGATGATGTGAATATACTCATTGTTTATTGTGTAAGAATATTTTATCGAATCTGGAGCGGAGGGATATCGAAGTGAGAGCAGAGCGTTAATGTAAATCGGGCCTAACAAAACATTCTGCGTGTACCTACATGTAGCGTTTGATTGTGTTTGTCACACCAGAGTGGCGAAAGTAATATTGTTGTAACACTTTGGTAGTGCACAGTTTCATAGTGGCTACTGTAATTACGTATGAATGAAATCTATTAAATCCGTACCACTTGCATATGATTTGCGATTTAACTAAAAGAAAAATAATTACGAAATAAATACACCCACAATCAGTAGAAAATATATGTATAATTGTTTGTATTTATCATTGTATAACAGTAGGAGCCATGACACCAATTTATACATCATTAATCTATGATACTGGAAAATTCGTGATAAAAATTACACGTGGTAAAATTTTTATTGGGGGAAAATTTTCATTTCTCGGAAAATACTTTTTTGATGGTGTCATCTCGTGTTAGGCGCCATTTTTGTTATTTAAGATCGAGACGAAAAAAAAATTTTAAAAAAATTTTTTTTTTTTTTTGTCATTGCTGGGCTTGCAATGAATCTTCGGCAAATGTTCGGGATGTTCGATAGTCATCAAGTATCATGTGCATACTGCTACATAGTCACGATATGCGTACTTTTTAGAATACGTATTGAAAAAACTTGAAATAATTTTTAAAAAAACCATTAACCCATGCAATTATTATATAGGTATATTTGTGCGGTATTTTACTTGTCCATGGTTTTGTACCAAAAAAAAAAGAAGTTGGTACTTCACTTATAGTGTGTTGGCTAAATATTGGGTATTCGGCCTACGACCGAATACGGTATTCATTGCACGCCTAATTATTACACATAGATGTTCAGATGTTTAAACGTTTAGTAATATTAGATAATTAGATATTACTGGAATATAATACATAAGTACGAGTATATAGTAAATAGGTATGACTCATTATATTTGCAAATATCAATGACAAATTTCTGAATAAATATCTGCATAAAATTGCTAATTAGTATTAAAAATGGAAAAAATTAGCACAAAAATGAAGTGTTGTTATTGAGTTTTTCAATGAGTTTTCTTTTTCATTTATTGTTTTCAGTATCAGCTCCCTATTATATAAAAGCGACTACATAACCACCTAAAATTAGGAGTGTTAGAAAATTTTAACTATACGGTTCCAAAGAGTCCGCACTTCCGGGTCCAATTTCGCCTTTGACTCTGATTTCGATTCCCTCAAAGTAAAGGCTCATAGTGTCATTCCCAAAAAATTACAAAAACTCACAGAAATAACTAAAGTAAAAATTTTTTTTTCTTTTTAATCACTAGCGTTATTTAGAAATGAAACCGTAAACGAAATGATAGAAGCCGTTCTCTTAATTCGAGTTTAGATAAATTTTTTTAAAATTTGCAATATTCAGAAAGTACTATGAAGTCTTTAAAAAACTATAACCTCTTCCTAATTTGACAGCTGGATTCGCCCATGCACTGCGTGTCAAAATTTTACGTAAATATTGGATACTTTATCACACAAATGATTCACTATCATCAACCAATTCATCCGTACTGATGATTTCATCATCACTTGCAAAGATAATACTTTTTGATTTAACAGTCAAGTACTTTACTGTATTTAGTAATTGAACAATTGTAAACAGTTTAAGTGTATACAAAAACAATTACTTTTGCTGTACCTACATACAGCTGAATTACTCATAAGCAATTAAACCGTTCATAATTAAAATACTGCCTATCTATACATCATTCACTCATTGAATGATTTCAACGAAATTTATTTGAAATCATCACCATCATAGTATAAAATTAAACGACAAAAAAGCAGTTTTTTTTTCTTAAAAAGTAATAATATAATGTTTCTAATTACAAAATCATAAAAATTTTCAGAGAATTAACCACACTTATTTAGCATTGATTCAAGATTCACGTGTTGATGATTTTTTAAACAAAGTAAATTTTAGATATTTCAAAAATTAAAAATTTGAAGAGACAGGTCTACTCACATTGTTAACTTACCATTGGGTGCCATTAAAGGCTAGAGACTAGGCCTATACACCCTGAACAAAAAAATTCAAAACGAAAAATATCGCACAAAAATTTCGTGTTTTTATTTATTTATTTATTTATTTATTTATTTATTTATTTATTTATTTATTTATTTATTTTTTGGCCTAAGAATCAAAAGTAACATTCATTAAAATTTACACCGAGTGTCTCATTCGGATGTATACATACAATTTACACGTTAATTGATAACATTGGATTTCCATAAGGAAAAAGTTATGTCACAAGAGTGCTTTGGATAAACATTTTTATATTATTGGTAATTTTCTTTTATAAAATAATTTTTCCACCAAATTATCTACACTACTTTTTAAACAGAGTATTTTTTCGGTATTTTTATTATTTTAATATTTATTTTCAAGAAAATAAAAAAAGCTGTCTTTTGAATTTACAAAAAATGACACAAATGTTTATTATGTGAAAATGTGAATTTCTTGAAAATTGCGACATTCATTTCTTTATTTTACTGCATTATTGTTGTTGAAGCGATAGTAACAGTAGTTATAATATTAAATTAGTATTATTAGTTTGTTCAAAGCACTCTTGTGACATAACTTTTTCCTTATGGGAATCTAGTGTTATCAATTAACATGTAAACCGTATGTATACATCCAAACGGGATACCGGGTATACTCTTGAACGTTATATTCAATTTTAAGAAAATTTGGTGAAAACTATTTTTCATTTTTAAGCTCCGTTTGCGAAATATTGAATTGTAAACGGAACAATAATCGGAAATTCACTGTATTTTGCAGGATGCTGTGATAAAGGCTACACAGGTCCACAAGAATTGGCGACTAGTACGTGTACCTATAGCCATGTAAAAATTATATAGAAAAAAATCTGATCTTGATACAAAGGTTAATTTTTTTTTTAAATTGTTGCACATACCATAACACTGTGATGCTAATTGATCTAAAATATTCGATGCGTGAAGTCCAATGTAGATTCATGGTTAATTCCAAACCGGGGAACTCTTGAACTAAATTAACAATAACAATTTTAATGGTAAAATTATCGATAATTTTTACATAACACTTACATAGGTACAACAAATGACCTTGGTCATTGTATACAAACGTTTATTATATAATTAAATAAATACATGTGTATACGCAAAGTAAATAGTAATAATTTTTAAAAATATTTATAAAATTTCATAGAATTTCTATTCAACAAGGACATTTGGTAGGCGATGATAATATTATCTAGTGACCTTGATCATTTCGTACAAATGGTAAGTATAGTTAATTATGGTACGTGGATTAATAATTAAAAATGTGAGGTTATGTATTGATCAATTTGTATTGTGTACTTATGTGGAAGATGTATGTAATTATTTTTGTTAAAAGGGCACCTATACTCATTTCTTTCCGCACAGTGAAAAAAAATCAAGAAATCAATAGGTAATGCTATTTTTAGCAGGAAAATAAATGTTAACTTACTTGTAAATTATCAATAAATAATAATTCTTTCAATTTTTTGTTTGATCGTGACAAGGTTTCTTCTGTTTCAAGTTTCAAGATTGGTTGTAATTAATTTATAAGGTGACACATGTATAACCATGCACCTCCGTCTATGTCTGAATGGTTTTCATCCGCAATTTTAAATGATAAGTCTGATAAGGGCGGTTTTTGTATTTTGGCTTTGTCATGATGGCTAATTTAATTTTTGTAGTATTCTCCTCGAAAGATCCAACCAATGTGTCGGTTTCGGTTATTCCCGACCAAAATTTTGACTGAAATCTTGCTCGTGTTCTCAGCAAAAAAGCGCCAAGATTATTGACCAAAATGGCTGACACTTCAAATTATACAGAAATTAGTGGACTTTACCGAGTTTTGATTTTTCGTGAAATTTTTTTCGATCTCGGTCTCGGTTTTATTTTAGTTGTACTTAGCTTCCACCTTTTTAAGAACTTTTTACCTTGATTCTGTAATGCCGTTGGGGAAAATTTTGGGGAAAACACTGTTTACTATTCACAATAAGTGGACAATTAAAATTCAATTGTGCCATTAAAAAATGACTTCCACAAAAATTAAAAATAAAAAAATCCAAATTGTGGTGGTCTTTGTTTAATGGTATGACGTGTCTACACTCTAAAAATACCACTAATTGTCTTAAAGTAATTAAATATGCAAAGAATGGTTCTTCCTATGAATTTTTTTTAATGTTATTTATATTCGAACATATTTTGAATATTAATAACTTGAAAAAGTGATAAATTTGCTTGATACCAAGCACAATGAAAAATACCCCTGTCGCAGCATCCTGCATAACGTAGCGACTTTCCGTTTATAAAAGTTAGTTTTTCTCGGAAACTAGTTGCCCGAGAATAATAGCTTAAAGCCCTTTTTTGTGTGACATTTTCTCCTCGTTTCAATGGTGTAAAAAAATGTCGTAAAAATTTTTGAATAAAGCGAAATTTTGGCAAAAAACTAATTTTTTTCACGAAAATTGCCAAAAAAGTCATGTTCCGTGCCCCGGACGTGTCTGGTTAACGAACTTATCCAACGGTTTGGGACTTCCAATATTTTCACCAAATTTCGTAAAAGTAAGACATTGCGTTCGAGAGTTATCGCGCGGACACACACACACACACACACACATATATATATACATATATATATATATATATATATATATATATATATATATATATATATATATATATATATATAAATTTTAGTGAATATTATTTTCGGTTGCTAGGGACCTCAAAACAAATTTCTGCCGTAGTCCCAGCATCAAGTCGCGTCATGACAGTGGCTGTAATAGCTGAATTCCATTCTGGAAATTCGCTAAAACCTTGCAAAAATTTTTACACATACAAAAGGTCAACACTGTGTAACAACAATACAATGGGATCCGTTACATTAATAACATAACCAACAGTAAAAGAATAAACTATAGTAGAAGTTCAAAATTTGCACATATAGTTTTCGGATTATACATTATTTATTTTTATAATTTAAATTGCTATAAATACGTATCCGCTCCACCGTAGCCTAAATACCGATGGGACAATCACTTGAAAAATTTGAATGCAGGCTACAATTTTCAACAGATCACAAAATGGCGACACTTTTAGAACACAAAACATATGTTCATATGTAAATTCAAAGGAAAAATGTTATAAATTATTTTAAAATTGGGTTACGACATAGCGCCAATGACAAGAATATTAAATAATCTCCTCCAAATTTTTGAATGTTCTCTAGAAATTTCGTTCTAATGTTTAACGCCGAATCAACCAAAATAAATTATGGTGTCATTCTTTTTTTTTTGCTGAGAGTAATTCATAAATTAATTGTTACATATAAGTATTAATTGTTTCAATTGCTTTGTTTTTTCAAGTTGAATTAAATAATTAACTCTAATTGCAATTAATACTTCAATTTTTTTCGCACATTATACGAAATATTCCCAATGTTTAAGTAAGATGTAATTGTTCTGACATATTAAGAAAATTATTGCTTGTAATGATGTCTTAATTATTATTTATTTTATAAGTTACTAAACAACAAATTTAAAAAAAAAATATTCGTGCCATATGAAAGTGTTTCAAAAATAATTTTACTGTTCTTCAAAATTACTAATGCAGCCAACAAAACAAAAACAAAAGCGAGTCGCTACGACATCCATTAGTTATATATCGTTATAGTGTTGTGTTGGTACACCTGCAAAATTTAGCATACATTAACAAATATAAATAAATAAATGAGAAACCGTTAGCATACGAGTGTTTTTTTAGCACAAAATAAAAGTAGATGTGTTTTGACAAGAATAATATTGCCTCTAAATACAGTCTGTAATAAAATTAAAATGTTTATTTCACAGAGATAAAACAAAAATTGAGATTGAATCAAAATTTTGATAATTGTGTACGCAGTGCACAAGGAGCGACTGATAAAAATAATGTTTTTGATCAGGAAAATTCTTAAATTTTACTTTGAAACTATTAAATTTAAAAAAAATAGAATTTTATATTTTATAACAATTACGACTACAAAAACTACTAACTTAGGCCGGGCGCACATTGAGACGCAGTTAACGCAGGCAGGGCAGCGCAGTTTCTGTGGCTTGTTATAGAACGGGACAGCGCGAATTGGAACGCAGAGCAGAGCAAAGCTTTACAGGAACTGCGCGATGCTGCGCGACATCGCAACACGTTTTCCAGTTTTAGTTGGTTTTATTTCGCCGAAATGCAAAGAATTGGAGAAATTGAAGAAAAACAATGCTGCTCTGCTCTACTTTACTTTTAAATTCGTGCTATTTCGTTCTACAACAAGAGTCACAGAAACTGCCTTGCCCTGCCTGCGTTAACTGCGTCTCAATGTGCACCCGGTCACACAGTTTATTTCTCGTGCTTTTCTGCTCTACCCTGCCCTGCGATTACTACGTGACATAGCTCAATGTGCGCCTGGCTTTACAGTTAATCAAAAAGTTATTTAGGACAGGTTCCCCTTAAGAAAGTATAAGTTTGCATCATAGCTGGAAAATTGAAGGAGCAATGAAGCTCCTGGCTGTAGCAACGATTTCCCTCAGTGGTAGCTACAGGTTTTATCTAACAATAAGTAATTTTTGATTAAATTAATAGTTTAGCCGTAATAAAAATGGCATCTCTCAAAAAACTCAGCCTATATAACATATAAATAAACATTATAATATGTTTGTACCTGGAAGCTATTAATAGTCCTACGTTGTAAGGTCTACTACTTTCTCTGGCAACTTCCACAAAGTAGTAAATTATGTCTAATGCACAATATTTATTTAGTCTGACAATATCTGGCAATTTCCAAAAAAATATACGCATTATATTTTCAGAGGCCTGGTTATTCTGGTCAAGCCATAATGTTATACAAATTGCAATCTATTTTTGCAACGTTTTCTGTTAAAATGCAAAACCGCCGCGTATAAGCCACCAACTATGGCTGCTATCTGGTTGCGGTAAATTAAAATATTTTTATAACAGACAAAATATATTTTTTGTTTTGAAAATAAGCGGACAGACGGACGGACGTGGACGTCGCGACAGGGCGAACTTCTCGTGTACGCTTTGCCGCTTACTGCTTGCGCTCAACGTCCAAGCCCTATCCAAACAAAATTAACAAAAAAACATTATTCACTAACTAGATCATTCGAAAAGATTGTAATTTAATATTTCTTTTCTGTTTGCTCTGTTACAGATGCCCCAAACGACAGCTTGTATATGATATGCGGCGTTTTAATTGCTATGTTTTTGGTGGGGGTGATCATCGTCTTATTGGCCGTCACGATCAGGTAAGTTGATTTCTTGGAACTGCGCTCATAAAAAGTAATTTTTAAACGACAATGAATCAAAAATGAAATACCATGGTGAGAAGAAATTCTTTTTGTAATCCCCTCCAGAAATTATATAATAGCTGGTAGGTAAACAGAACACCCAAAAGTAAAGTTTATAAAAGTTAAGGGTGGTCGCACACTCGTCCGAAACAACGTTTCAATGTCTAAAGTTCATAAAAGTCCAATATCATATTATTTATGTCTAATCTCAAAAAACATTAAAATTTGCACTTTCCTTATTAATTTTGAAGGAATCACATTGATAAAATTATTTCAGATATTTGAGATTTGATGTGCTCCATTTAATGTAAACATAGATAGTCTAAATACTTACTCCAAATCACATGAACAAATTATTACTTATAAAAGATTATCTTAATCATAAAGAAACTTCTTATTTTAATATTAACACGATTTTACCATGAGAAAGACTGTAATCATATCTAGTAGAATATTATATTTCAATACCTTCTGTGAATTCTCCTGTGAAATTTAAAAATATATGTATTTGCTTTCAATTATGTAGTTACTACTAAAATAACTCTTTATTAATAGGTGGTAGAGTATGTAGTTAATAATAATTAATGAATAAATTGTTTTTAAAATAATTAGTATATTTTTTTATCAGCTATCTAACTTACTAACTTACTTATGATTATGAAATTGTATCTTCAATAGAAATTGTAGTAATTTATTAGAAATGTTAAATTCATTCTCGTTTAAATCTGTTATTATTCAATTATGGTTCACACATTTTAAAATGGCTATTGAATCTGTGCAATTCAAATCAATATAACGTAAAAGCCCTTATACCGGAACGCGATCATATGTCCGAACAGTTTTGACATTTACATATATATTAATGAAGTTATTTCTGAAAGAAACCTCTGATAACAAAAATTATTATTAATAGAATGATTATTTTTCAATTTAAATTCACCTCGCATTTAATGTTTTCATACTTAATCAAAGAAAGTTTTTGCTGAATTTGTCTTTTTTTTGCTTGCGATCAATGCTTATTAATAGAAACACATGTCTTATAAATTTCAACATTTTCCAATCAATTTTCCAAGTTAACACAATAAAAATATACAAATAATTTTTGTTAATCCAGTTGATAGATTAGAACAGGTAAATCACCTTTTTATTTTGTTTAAGTATTATTTACAGACTTGTTTTAGTACTCGTTACAATTATTAACCATGTTTTTAATGTATTATAAATATTTAGATATCCATATTATAAACATTTTTAATTTATTTTTATCAAAATTTTTATTATGAAATGAAAATAGTAGCCATCTTAAGTTTAGAGTGATTTCTAAGTGAACTACTTAAAAATTCACTATAGTTTATGGTTTAGTTAGAAAGTACACGATATTTTTTTAAAGATCACTAGATAGCGAATTCCCGTATTTCATTCTATTATGTAGAATACGTATTGTATATATGCTTGACTCAAACCATTGTACATACTTATCTACGTCAAAAGATGTCACTGTGTATTTCAACTATTTAAGAATTTATTTCTTAATTAAATACGCGTTCGTCGAAGGGGAGGGTCTCACGTTTCCCTAATGGTATTAATATATTGTGTTTTGTAAAAGAAAAACATTAATAAAAAAAATTTGGGGTTATATTTTTTGCATGCTTATTAAAAAAAAAAGAATGGGTGTTTAATTTATTTAGCAATTTTTATAAGCCAGTTTAATTACACACCTAAAAATAGTGTTCCGGTATAGGGGCTTTCACGTTACATTAAAAACTAACTGAAATTTCGAAGTAAGAGTATTAAGTATTAAAAGTATTCAGTAAGAGTAACTGGAAACTAAAACTTTCCAAATGAAACTTAACTTTGTTTCATAAAGTGGTTTGTAGTTACAATATTCGTTCAATTTTGATTTTCGCAACGCTTCCACCATAACGACTTTTAAACAATGTTTGTTTGTGAAATGAAAACTCTTTTGCACATATATATTATATTCAATCTGTTTAGTTAAAAAATCTAGTTTGGAAATTAATGATATTGTTCCGTGACAAATCCAACCTTCAAAGAGACAGCCTTTAAGGAGACTGTGGAAATTATTCCTGAAACGAACGCAAAGAACAGTTTATTCCAAAGCCATCTTAAAATGTCTAAACTAACAATATATTATTTTAATCTCAATTACAGTGATTCCGTGTTTGAAATCTACAAACCTATAAATTAAAAATAAACGAACTGTTTTCTTCACAACGAATATACACGTTATATACAGTGATATCACTGATATCACTTCGATAATAATTTTATTTTAAATATATAATACTTTAATTTCATTTATCGTCTTTGTAATATGTAGTAATGTAATGTACTTTTTTAATACAAGCAAATTTCGATAAGAAAATATCAAATCAAAAAAAATTATTGCACTTTTTATAATTTTAAAAATAACTCAAAATATGTAGTAAGTAGATAAACATGGGATTTTAAATTTTTGGTTACATAATTCAAATGAAATTCGCATGTAGGATTTTTAATCGTCCTGATAATTTTTGAAATAAATAAAATATTAGCAGGATTATTAATTAAAGTGACAAATATTATTTTTTAAGTGTTGTGTGTGACGTGTTCTTGCAAATTTTTTGAACATAAAAATACAACTAGTTTGTACTAGTAATTATTTTTATATTATCATGTTTTATTGATAAACACTGATGAAAACACTTTTGATAACGGTTAACAATAAAAAAAATTTCGTAATATTGCACGAATTTCTTTGTAATTTTAATATCGTGTTTCATTTATCATTTTTTTAAGTTAAAACGAATATCAATTAGTTCTTGAAAATTGCTTAATCTAAAGCAAATAATGGAAAAATGAGCGGCTTTCTAAATTTCTAAATAATTTTTCACTTAAGTAATATAAATTATAAAGTCTTTTTCCTGATCGACTTGGTGCAGTTGGTACTACTTGGTATTTATTCTTTTCTGGAAACACCTCTCCTTCCTCCCAACCCTTCATCTACATTGGTCAAATTATATTTTACAATTATTTACGTTTAAACACATCGAACCTGTACTTTAACGTAATTTTCTGCGAGACTGTAGTGGCTATGAAGTAGAGATGTCGATTTTAAATCGATTAATCGAAGCTTAAAAAATCGATTCTTTTTTCGATTTTTTTCATTTGAATCGATTCATGAATCGATTATTAAAAGTAAGAGATCGATAACCGATTTTTTCCAAAAATAACTTCATTTTAATAGTAATTCTACAAAGAAACATGTGTTAAAATGAAACACCAAAAACTCTATTGTTACTTGTCACTTTTTTTTACTCGTTATATCAACGAACCCTCCTATGGCTCTATATAAGTCAGACTATTAATACAAAAGGAAGGAAGAGACCACCTATCTGTGCAAACGACGATCCCTTTTCCACAAAAGTGAGTTTGTTTGAAATTTTTGAATAAGCTTGGTTCAATTCATGGTATTCGTCCTACATATTCAATTGCCTTATTTTTTATAATTATAATTGAAAAGTGAACTCATTCATCGCCTTTACAAATATTAAGGCGTTTTTACACGATATTACCGATATTACCTTTGTACTATCAAGTAAGTCCCTTAAACAAAAATTGTCAGCTAATTTTACTAAACTTGTCAAAATTTCGATTTTTTAGATCGATCTAAGAATCGATTTTTTTTAGCCGATTTTTTTTTGAATCGATTTTTTTGATTTCGATTTAAATTGATCCCTATCCCTATAATCGATCTTTTTTTTGGAGAATCGACATCTCTACTATGAAGCCAGGGTAAATACTTAAATATGATCTTATGGAAACCAATTTCAACCAATTATTCTCAAGAATATGATCAACTTACAATACAACCCACTAGTCCTGAAAAATCAATTTATCGAGACAGTTTCGGTAAAACTGGAACCTTAGCCTAGATAAAATAAATATCCAAGTTCACATAACATCGAGTTATATATGATCAAATAATCAATACTTGTACGGCATTTCCTGTCTTCATCATTTCTTAAGAATTCACACCCATCCATTTTTCTTTCAATTACTATTTATCTAATGTCTATTTGATTAAAAAAAATAAATAGAGATATCCAGATATCAAATTAAAAATCAATATACATCCATCCTTTTTTTCCTAATATGACAACAAAATATAACATCAAGTATAAAATTCTTCTTCGTATAAATAACAGAAAAAAAAGGTACGCTTCAAAGTTTAACGAACTAACAGAGAGCCAAGCACATAATAAAACGCCGAGAAACTATAGGAAGACAAAAAAACATTCAGAAAAAAACACACTGAATTGGTTCGTTCAACTGAAATAAAATTGAATTCCTTTGAAGGCAGACAAAAGAAACAGTATATTATTATTATAAAAGTGGCCATAACGATATGGATACAGATATGTATATCGGATGTATGATGAGAGTTTTCCCTGAATTCAAGGCAGATAAAGGGTCGTTGATTCCTTGTTCAGTCTTCTTTCTTTTTTGACTGGGTAATAGTGACGTTATCCCGGCTGCGTATTTTCGTTTGCGTGTTCAATAGATTGCATTGTTGCCTCGAAACATACACGATTTTGTAACGCTAGGCTTTTCTTTCAAACACGTGCCTAATTCAAGTCCCCCCATCCTCTAAACGCGTACGGGTTTGTAACGCACATTGATCTTCTTTGAAAGTTGCTAGTCGTCCGCTAAACGGACGAATAAAATAACTTAGTCGTCCGCTAAACGGATGAATAAAATAACTTAGTCGTCCGTAAAGTATTGAATTTTCGCGTAAGTATTAATTTTTAATAATGTTATTAGTTCTTAAATAAATGAAAGTAATTTATGGTGGTGAAGTTGGTTTCGGTTAGGTTAGTTTAGTTAGATTTGGCAATATACCTCGATTTTTGATATAAAAACTAGGTGGTGAGGTTACTTTTGGTTCGGTTAGGATATTCGGGCAAACGGTAACCTTAACTAACTTCACCACCTAGTTTTTTTCAGCAAAGTCGAAGTATATTGCCAAAAATAACTAAACTGACCTAAGTTTAACTATTTTTACGTCCTAGTTTTTATATCAAAGTCGAAGTATATTGTCAAAATTAACATAATCTTCGGGCAAAGGGTAACCTTAACTAACCTCACTACCTAGTTTTTATATCAAAGTCGAAGTATATTGTCAAAACTAATCTAACCTTCGGGCAAAGGGTAACCTTAACTAACCTCACTACCTAGTTTTTATATCAAAAATCGAAGTATATTGTCAAAATTAACCTAACCTTCGGGCAAAGGGTAACCTTAACTAACCTCACTACCTAGTTTTTATATCAAAAATCGAAGTATATTGTCAAAATTAACCTAACCTTCGGGCAAAGTGTAACCTTAACTAACCTCACTACCTAGTTTTTATATCAAAAATCAAAGTATATTGTCAAAACTAACCTAACCTTCGGGCAAAGTGTAACCTTAACTAACATCACCACCTAGTTTTCATATCAAAAATCGAAGTATATTGTCAAAACTAACTAAACTAACCTAACCGAAACCAACCTCACCACCTAGTTTTTATATCAAAAATCGAGGTATATTGTCAAAACTAACTAAACTATCCAAACCAAAACCAACCTCACCACCTAGTTTTTCAATTCAATTTTTGAAATATGATTCTAAATTACTTTCATTTATTTAAGAACTAATAAAATTATTAAAAATACTGAGTATGATGACTAAGTTATTTTATTCGGCCGTTTAGCGGACGACTAGACACTTCGTTCGAGTAAATCACAATGAAATTTTAGCAAATTTGGTTTCTGTTGCTACTTCAAAAATTTACAATCAAAAAACTAATTTACTGTTTATGGAAATATGTCTTTGACCTTCCAGTCATTATTCTGTTAAACACTAATTAATTTTCCAATCTCGATAATATAAAAGGCTAGTAATAGTTGTAAAAATTTCAAGGTGAACGTTTCGAGCCTTTTGACAAACATCCTATATTCCCACACAAATAATCAACTTCGCTTGATCAGGCAGGTATATATTATAGTACTGCGGTCGGATCGGGGTCTCTTGCTTCTCATTATTGTTGTCGTTATGTTGTGAAGATGGTTGTTGTAACGCAAGACGGACGACAACATAGAACGGCAAGGTAAAGGGAATCGAAGTAAAACCAAACAAAAAATATAAAATAACCATATGTGTTTTTTTTTTTTCAAAATGGATTCGGTTTAAATTTAAATTAGATTTATATTGTACAAAAAAGAAAAAGGAAAAAAAAATTGGAACATTAACCCCCCAAGAAAGTTTCTTGTTCTTGTGTGAAGATATTTTTATACAGGTATTGCCGCTGTGGGACCGGAATTCGTGTCTACTTAAAGTATAATTTGATTAAATATTGGAACGAGGTCATTGCTACGGTGTAATCAAAATTTAAGCGAGCGGAGATCTCGCACTCAAAGGGTTTCCTTTGTCAAAGACTATACCAAATTTTTTAAATTAAACTCCAAAAACAAGACTTGGGTGAAATCAAACGAAATGTTTTATATTGTGATAATTGTAATTATTTAAGGGGTAACACCACCTAGATGCACTAAAATCACTATTCTACATAACTAAAGATGCACTGAAAAAATACCAATATCTGTAAAAGCAAAATAGCGACCATAAAGCGTTTCCAATTTTTTTTTTTTTTTTAAGGCATTCTGTGGTGGTTCACAACTGCCATAAAAATCGTTCCGGAATTAAAAATGAAGGAGAAATTCATTTAGTACGCATTAGATTTATTTTAGCAATTCTAGCAATTCTAGATTTTTAATTATTTTTTGACCGTTGACCCAACGATTGATGAACAGGATTTAAGGAGAATAAAATAAATTCCCAGAATCCCATAGAAAACGTTTTCTATTATTTACCCAAAAATATTCTTCATCAATTCTAGATTTTTATAAAATCATATTTTGCAGAAAATTTTTATCAAAAAAATTTAATTTGTTTATCTACCTAAGAAGCTACTTTTCAAATCAGATCAAGCGACTGAAAATTGTATGAGTCACTGCTGGCTTTCGAAAAGATAAATTCGAGAAAAATGTGCTTAAAATTTTGAATAATAATTTTGGAAATGTTAATTTTACCCTTATCAACTTAATATTGTTATGGAACATTCTTAACGTGTTACCCCTTAACAAAACGTCAGTTTTATAAACCGATAACACATGTTTAACATTTCCTGGTTTGATAACGAAATGTTTTAATCGCATAGTTTAGTGACGGTTAGTTTCAAACGTGTATTTTTTTTTTTCAAATTTAACTATTTTTTGATATTTTAGTTTTAACTTATCATGAATTAAACAGTATTTATTAGCTACTTATTAATAAATATTGTAGAATAATTTCAGTAAAAATGTTAAATTCTCTAATATATTTATTAAGCCTTGTTTAATACTATTATGAAATCCAGATAACCACTTTTAACGTCATTTACATTATTGTCGTTTGTTTTTTACAAATTTTCACGTGCAATTTTAATAAAATATTGCCCATTGATCACACAATGATTGTATGAGCTAGTTTTGTTAAGTACATCTTGTAAATCTTTTAAAAATATTATAAACTTTTGTTACTAAACTTTAATGACTGTCTATTGTTAGTAAATTTTTTTTATAGCAAGGCACTTAATTTTAATCCTCACATTCATTATCCACGACAGGTAAAATTATAGAAAATAAGTTCTTTTACCTTTTTGAAGAATGTTATTCTTTAAAAGAGATTAACATTTTGTGCAAGCACTGACGATATTGAAAGATATCAAGCAATTCTAAGTAAAATATTATCAGCATAAAATAATGAGAACTTATCATAAAAATTTGGAAAAATCTTATGAACTCGTGGAAAAAGTGTAGCTGTTGAAAATTCATTTTTAGTCTAGGAAAATTTTATTCTCCAACCAGACAAACTGGGTATTATTGCGAGTTTCTGCTGTAATTTCTTTCAATTTCTTGGTAATTCGTTAATTTTCTAACCAAAAATAAACACTTTATGTTTATTTAAATTTCAAACTACGTCTGTTCATATAATATTCACAAAACATGTGTATAAACTTTTGAATTATGAATATTTGAATAATATTGCAAATTACAGAAAATAATTATTAGATTATTACTTATTTAAGTATACTAAAATATGATTTATTACCAAAACTAATAACTGTATTTCTCTTTGATTGTGTATGCGCAAGTCCGACAACTTAATGAACAGATAAATATTATTGTACAATATAATCAACATCCGTTCGTCATTTTTAATTACCAATTAGTAAATGGTAATAAATCATCGAAAATTTTGTTAAATAAAACTATGCAAAATAACTATTATCCCATTTCCTTAAAGTAGTTGGGTTTAATTTTTGTCTACAACCAAAAAAAATTTGATTTTTTTGGGTTTTATCCACTTTTCGACATAAATTACTTGATGGTAAATAAACAGTTTTAGTTTTCTAGTCTGGTTCTAGCCTAACGACGCCATGGAAGTTTTTACTTTGGTCGTGTGGTCTTTAAAATATCTTGAATCTCTTCAAAGACTCTTTGTCTATGTATATCTAGCAGCTTCCCGCTATAAATATCAAAATAAAAAAAAATAAAAATGCCTGTACTTGCCTTCAATTGTTCGTCTGTTGAACTTATGCAGTTGGTGGCGTTTAAATATGTTAATAAGTAGCTATGGATGGCATTTGAATAGAAACACGCACCGGATGTGATATTTAATAAAATAACTGAGATAAACTTTCGTTAAAATGATGTCACGTTAATTACATGAAATTATCACAATGGAATGAAGCTTGTCTATACTCATTTGGGATCGTAACACTCACTCAAAGAGTCACGACCCTCAACCCTCTTCTGTAACGCCTGGGACATACTCGAGGCAAGTCTTTATGTATCGATTTCCTTAAATCGTTAGTTTCAATTATAATATTGTAATAAAAAAACACATGTCTTTAATGATGCAATTGAAATATTAACTTTAATTAAGTGAAAAAAAAAAAAAACATTTAATCTGTCATTTTTGCTGTTGCTTAATTATAGTGTGTGGATGCAATAATGAGTATATAGTCATATGGTTTTGAACCAATGACCTATTAAATAAGAGATATGTGAAACGGCAGCTGGACAGTTTCCTGTTGCACTTATGTATCTATTAAGTGTATGAACATTGTCATAAAGAAAGTTTAATTTATTTGAATTAAAAAGCCTGGTCTCAAAATATGAGTATTCCGAATAAGGGTGTAATTAGCATAAATATTAAGTTCATAGTGATGAAAACACAGATTTAAATACATTTTTTTGTGTGTCCAAAAATTGAGAGTTTTCAGATACGAGGTTGGGACAGAAAAGTCGCGATATGCCCCTTGATCCTGCTCTAGGATGGCCAGTTTCTGTAAAACTGACAAAATCAGAGAAATGTAAAAAAAAATTTTGTCTTCATATTTTCAAAGTTGACGTCAAAAGAGATTCAAAACATCTCTAATTTTTACTATTTACTATTTACTTATCTAAAAAGAAATTATGGAAAATTGAAAAAAATTCTAGCGTATCCTCTAAATCAGATTGAATAAAAAATCTAAAAATTTTGGCTTTTTCACGGTTTTGGATCCTATTGTTAGCCTCGGTACTAACGATTTGATGGCGCTTTCCGCTGTACCGGAAATGATTTTTATTTTTTCGATAATATAACTGAAAAAAAATTCTAGTGTACGCCCTGCCAAAATGACTAAAAAATGAACAAAAAAAAATCTAGAAATTTGGATTTCTTTGGAATTTTAAGTGCTTGTGTCTATACATTGAGCCCATTTTGATTTCCTAAGTAGTATTTTATAACCGTAAAAGTTAAACTTCGAATTAGTTCGACGCCTGTAGTATGTGAATTTTGGAAGGTCAATAACTCCTACGCAAGAAAAATAAGTTAAATAATTTAATAAAAAAGATAATAGGAATTGTAAACGTAATTACACATCCCCGAAAGGCAGATAAATTTTTTGGCAACAAGTTATTATATTGTAGATATATTCCATTGAATTTGTTATTATAAAAATTGTAAATTTGGTTCAGAGTGTTTATTTAAATTTTCCGTTTAAATACGCAACTATGCAAATTATGTGCGGTTGTCATTGATAAATTAATATTATTATTATTTCATATTTTCAAAATTATTATAAATATATTGAAAATTATTGTAGATATTAATGTCCTTATTAGTTATATTATTAAAAATAATTATCTATATACATATTTTGAAGTTGCGTTTGAAGTTTTATTTTACCAATAGTAATAATTTTACGAGTTTTAAAATAAAACCAATTATTATTAATAAAATTTGGGGAATTATTTTATTGCATTTATCGAAATGTATTAAAAATTTATTATTTAGTATTTTAGTGGAATCTTGGAAATTTGTTGCTTACACTGAAACGTTAAATAGAACACATAAGATGTTAAACAAGAACTTAAATTGAAACTTTAATCAAATATTTTGAAAGTGTTTCGACATTTTATCAGTATGTTTGGAAAATAAACAAGGAGTATAATATTAAGTGTACAACTAAATTCTACCAGTTTTTTGCGAAAAAAAGCATGTAATCTTTTAGAAATAGCTTGTTGAGTGACGTTTAACTTTTCTGCAAGTTGTTGTTGTGTTTGCGCAGATCTTGGTCCAGTAACTTTTGCAATTCCTCGTTACTAATTGTTGGAGGCTCCAGAGCGTGGTTTATCATTTAAATTGAAATCTTCATTTGTAAATTTCCGAAACGAATATTCGACATGTACTGTCATCAATGGCACTGTCACCATAAGTAGCACAGATTATTCTTTGAGCTTCAGCAGTACTTTTTCCTAGATGAAATTCGTATAGAAAACAATGGCGAATACGCACACTATTTACTTCCATTTTCAACTCAATAAAAAAACATATACATATATTGAAGATTAATATATTAAAGGGTCCTCCACATTCTCGCCGAGGTTGGACGAGGCTTCGCGCCGAGTTCCTCGCTGAGGTTGGCTGAGGCATATGAATAGCATTAAAACATCAACCGCGAGGCACAACGAAATGACCCTCTACATTCTCGACTCGTCCAACCTCGGCGAGAATGTGGAGAGTCTTTAAGAGCGTGATGAATTTACAGAGTAAAAACTGCTGTGTATGTATATATGCGTACTAATAATGAACTTATAACCGCCTGTGAGATAACGCCATCTTTTAGAAACGGATAGAACTTACAATTAGTTGTACACCTATAATAATTTAATTAAGACTGATTTGTTAGTTACTTTGTTACGAATTTTTTATTCCTGCTACCAAAAAAATGAAAAAAATGATAGCAACAACTCTCAATTTATTCCAGATTTGGATTGTTGATACAAAAATTTAGATATTTTGAAGTTGACGTATCCTTAATGACGTCAGTGAGTTGAAAATCTATCTTTTCAGTCTTTTCAGTCGTTTATGAAGTTCCTTTTCAATTTTCTCTGCGTGTTTAATTTGTCAAAAAATGGATAGAATGTTAAAACCCAAGCAAAACTCCAAATTTCGCTTCTGCATGGTACAGATTGGCACTCCGTACAAACTTGCGCAACGGGGAAATATTTATATTCGGGAAATTCCAATATCAATAAATTAAAAATATTCAAAAACAAAAACAAAAACAATGAATCATTTTTGTACAGTGACATCTGCGCATTTTAACTGATAATTTAAAAAAAAAAATCAGATAATAAAATTCACAACTGCATCAGGCATAACTGTATGTATGTGCTTTTTGTTTATTTTTGCTCAAAGAAAAAAAATCAAATTTTATTACTTAGTGTCAAGCTCAAAACAATTTTATGAATTTTCATATTTCCATGCAAATATTTTCGAAAAACACAACATCAAAAGCAAACGACATAATAAAATTTGTACGGGAAAACATTTCTGATATTTAATTTTTTCTTTAAATTTTCATTTGGAATAATATTTTTCTGACCTTCACAATATGTAATATTTTGGAAACAAAAATATTTACATTTATATATGATATAGCCTGATCTGCGCTGCTATTCACCTAAAATACATGAGTCGCATCAGATTCCAAATTATAAATAAATTTTATGGTAAATAAATATTATAATTTTTCAAACAAATTGAAAATTAAAATAATGAAAATCTTTGTACAAAAGTCACGTCACAAATGACTTTGTATGTTACATGACGTTTTTCCGTATTGAAAAAAGTAAATAACACTGACCCTCGACGAGAAATAAATTTAGTCCGTTTTGAAAATATGTTTTTCTTGCTGATAAACTGGAGGCGGGATTCATGTGACCGTTTAAAATCGTAAAATAATTTGAAATCAAAATGTCAAAACAAAACAAATGCATTTGCGTTCAATTGTGACGTCATTTATCTGTTGCACTGTTGTAAATTTTGGCAATTTTCAACGGTAAGGTTAACCAAACAAAAGAAATCGAAAACAAAAGGTGACTTATTGTTATTATCTATTAATTTTAATGAGACCGGTGGAAAATTAAAAAAAAAAAAGTATACAAAAATCTTTTATTTTATTAAAACGTAAGAAAGACGAAGACCAAGGCATTATTTTCAAAAGCATATATTGAAAAAATTACAATAAAAATTGAACATACGAATTTTTGTTGCATTTTATATTTTTAACGGTTGAATAATAATTATTAATTCGGAACTGGAAACGCAGATGATCTGGATGAACAAGATTTGAATGACAACGCAGTTTGTCAAGCGAATCCAGTTCAGTTTTTGTTAACAGTAATATTTTGCTTTTATGTTATTTTTTAATAAAAATAATTTTTTTACTAAAAAAAATTCATTGTTGGATTATCAAAAGAATCTAAAATAGGGTAAGCATACTGTTTGTTAATTTAATTTTAAAATAGAAATTAGTAAATAGTAAAATTTGATATTCTAAACATCAAGCCACGAAGCTCGAACGAACATATGTGCAATTATTTACTTTTCTCTAAAACAGAAAAAGAAATTGGGTCACATTTTCGCAGTAGGTGATCGTTTCGTATAGTTATTTCAATTTTTGCTCTATTTCGAGTGCTTTTGATTGATGACTAAAATGAGATTATAGAGAAAAATAACAATCCGGAAAAAAATTACAAGCTGGAGTATAAAAATAACGTACGTATGTGGAACAAACAATATTTTAAAAATTACTTTGTTCTTGTTGCTACATGTGTTGGATTGGACTAAATTAACAAGAGCCGTCACACTTGAGTCTTTAAATTTTGTAAATATTTTACTTAAAATTTAATAGTATCGGTTCTGTGTATGGTAATTTTTATAAATATTCATCTCCTAGTGAACTACAACAGAAATGACCAAAAGATAATTGAAGATTGAACATTTTCTGAAGATTGATAATATCGGAAATATACTTTTAAACGTACCAGCACTTCACGAACTTTATGAAATTAGTAAAGAATTTTTATGTATTTTGTTATATATATATGGTTACTACATAAATTTTTAGCGAATTTCCCAGCGGGACAGTTAATTATTGCAGCCACTGTCATAGTAAAACTTGAGATTGTAACTATGACAGAAATTCATTTTGAGATCCCTAGAAGCCGAAAATGACATTCACTATGTTTTCGAAATTTAGTGACGAAGCTGGAGGTCCCAAATTCTTGGATAGATTCTTCAGCCAGACATGTCCAATGCCCAAATTCTCAAAAAATTGTTTGAAAATATTGGCTAAAGTTTAAAACATATTAGAATTTTTTTACACCATGGCAAAGAGCGGAAAAAACCACATAAGATACGTTTTTAGCCATTATCCTTTGTGAGCGAGAGGCCAATGGGCAAAACTCTATGGGGAGCTGTCCCCTAGCGCCCAAGGTTGAGACCGGTACCGATCGATAGTCCTGGTCAAGTAGTCCAACTTTGTCAATGGGCACGTTCATGGAGAACCTGGCCTTCAAAAGTTATAGGGCGTCAAATGTACAAAAAGTCTGCACGTGGCCATAGCCAAACGGGATACTCTGTATCGGTACAAATGGATTATGAGACATGTGGTGGGCCAGCCTATCACTGTGTAAAACCACTTTCCTGGCAAGTGGCCCTTGGGAGTATCCGAAGAGAAGTTTGGGAGTCGTACCGATGGTGATTTTTGGCCGACCCCTTGGTAGATTGCCGAAATAAGGAGGTCCAAAGTGCACCCCCCCCCCCCCCCGACGGAGACTCTAATGCCCGCTACAGGTCAACACTCATCTTTTCCTTAAGAAATGGCCACGTGGAGTATGCAAAACCTACTGCACGTCAGAACTTTTGAAGGCGAGGTTCTCCATACCTAAGATGGGTATATTTGTGACCTACTAGGAAGGGGCTGTCAGAAAATACATATCTCACCAGTGGGCTCTGCGGGGCAATTTTGCGCATTGTTCTTTAAGAAGAAAAAGTAATTTTTGTAATCGGAAATTTACAATCTGGCCTACTTCTCTAGAAAACTCATTTAAACTTAAACATAGTCGCTTTGAAAATAATTCAGTTGTAAATTCTCGACCAACTAAACACTGATTTTCGGCAACAAGTTTGCTTATATTTATCAACAATCATTTTTCGGCTTCAGCTCTGCCATCACCAAACACAATTGCCACTCCACGATAGCATTGTAATTTCGCAAAGTTCCAACACTTAAAACCACATTAATTTTCGAACATTTTTGACAAAGTACGGTATCTAAAGCAAAGTAAACATGCAAAATTGTATACATAATATCTATGTATACCTACTTGTAAATTTAGTGTACGCATAATTATAATTTCAATTTCCTATATCCATTTCAATCTATATATTATTATTGTTTATATGATAGAATGGAACTGGGCCATCATTATTTACTGCGGCGGGATGGGGTGGCGGGGCGCAGTGTAAGATGGGTAGGTGAGGGGGGGGTGGTTGGGTGTTGTTAAAGCTTTTACAGACATATTGACGTCCCGCGTTAATTAACGCAGACAACGATAGTAAATATCATCAACATAGTGTATAATATAACCGTCCGTTTTCAATTATCTATGCTTCTATAAATATATTTATATTAGGAAAAACGTGTTATTTGAAATATTGAAAATACATGCATGTGTCTGTCTCAGTGTTTCTCAAACATTTTCCTCCTCGTATCCCTATTTAATCATAAATTTTAATGCTTATCCATTCTGCAAAACCGTAAAATCAGGAAAAATGTACAAAATCAGAAAAATTAAACACAACTAAATATAACACCTATCTTTAATGATGTGAGTGGGCCTGTTTGTATTCAAAATTAATGTTAATGTTTGCCGTAGCTTTTGAATTTTGTTCGAAGAACTCGAGAATCAGTTTTCCAAAAAAAATTTTTACTTTACTGTTCAAAAATATTGAATTTACCCTTGCTTTTAAAATCGAAAATGAATTCTAACTTTCGCACTACTTTCATTTAATATTGCTAAACAACAAAAGTATTAAAACCTAATAATAATTGTCTAACTACGTCCAACTGATGTACGCGTACCACACTTTGAGAGACACTGGTCTATCTGATTTTATTTAAAATACGTAAATACTCTTGTATTGTTCAATTTTGTATCATCAAAAAAAAAAAAGTTATTATTAAACTTAATTGATTGATTATTATCGGATTTGACGTCGTTATTTTGGAAATGCGTACGATTTTATTGCGTTATTAATTTCTTTTCTTTGTTTTTAACATGCTTTTTAAACCTACGTGTTTTTCCACGTTTTCTCCAACAGTAGGTGGTGAAACGTGCGCAAACAGGTAACTAGATATTTTAGTTGGAAGGTTAAAAGATTATTTTCTAGGTTACATCATGTTCATGTTTTGGCTTTGAATTTATTTTAAGTGGATATGATATGGCTTGCCCTTTAAGCTTCACAGTAGATTGATTTTTTACAATCCACACATAAATTGATTGGATGTTCCAAGGTTTTTTTTTGAATTGTTCCAAGCTGCTATTAAAAGTGATTACGTACTGGAGAACTAAAATTCCTAATCGGGGCATTTTTTTTTTAAAATATGTAAGGTAAATTTTCTCCATAAAGTAAAAAATAATATGAACCAATCAGTATTTGAACTTTACAATTCTGCTACCAAAGAATTTGTTTTTGTTTTCGAAATTGTCATCTAAACGTAAAAATAAAACTAACTTTTACGGTTTTTAATTTCTTAATGCTAATTTCTCGAAAAACATTCAAGAATCTTCTAGAATATACATAGAATGTTTTATTTTTTTTATACCTATACAAAAATGGAAGAAACCTTTGAAATGTCGATAAAACATGCGTACGCAGCAATTAGCAATTAGCAATTAATTAGTAATCCTTTGCAAAAAAAGAAAACAATATTTTAATGATCCATAGCTAATTTGCCCTTGATCATTGCTAAGCGTTATTTATGGTAATATTATGAATATCAAGGTTTGTTTATTTAATGATAAAAATTACAATTAGTAAGTCTAAGTACTTCTGTGTTGTATTGCAGCAAAATATAAACATATTTGACAATGAAATGATATTGATTTTACTAAGAGCGATGTAACTATAGTAATTATTAATTAAAACGCAGAACTTTGTCGTAGTAGAATTTTTTTTCGAGATATTTCGATAACAAAATTTTATTTTTATTTTATGAAAAGTATTTGTATGTTAGGGGAACATATATAAATTATTTATTAGGTAGAATTACGTAAATAGATTGTATTTTCTAATCGAACTTTATCAATATTTAATCAGGTTTATTTTTGTTCTGTTGTTATTATTTTTTACTCTAATTATAATTTAATAATAAATCAATTTTTATATCGAATTAAAACCTTGTACATAAAAGTAATAATATTTTTAACACGAAAACCAAAAGGCATCTTAATGATCTACTCTGATAAAAATAAGGTATCAAACAACAAGGTGATGCATGTGTGAACGCTAAATATTCCCAGAAGAAGGTGGCCAGAATTCCATTTGATACGATACTTCTTCGCTGATGAACTACCTACTGAGACCCGGCTGCGGACCCATTCGTCGAGCCGCACAACACCCAGCGCCACAGTATATAGATGATGACTCTATAAGGCAATGTTTCTCAAACTTTTTGGTCTATGATTCTATTTTGCACTTAAAATATTTAAAGGAGCTCTCCCCGCCCCGCCCCCGGCCAAGATATGAATATGTGTAGAAGTTTAGAACGAAATTTAATAGGCAATCCAGCAGTGTAAAGCGGGCTTTGTAGTCCCTTGGAATTCTTCCAGAATGAAAAAAGTGTTGCGGGAACAATAATGTTTTTAAAATGCTTTACATATCTCACACTTTCCCTATTTTAATTGCCTATGTTTATTTTGATCGGAATAGCAAAAGATCTCGAAAAAAACTACAAAATTTACCGCTAACTATTTTTATTATTTTTTTTTTACTATTCATCAAAAAATCTGTTCGATTTTTGTGGTTAAACAATCGCGACCACATTTTGCGTAATACTATCGTCCATACAATGAATGTTAAGCGCTCAAAATTATTTTGCGTATAATTATGGCCGCAGATTCGTTACGAGTACTTTTTGAAGGCTACACAAGCACCACAAATACTTAAATTCATACAATCTGTGTAAATATTATTATTTTATAACAAAAACACTATTTCGTAGAATTAATCAATAACGTTTTTATAACGATAGGTTCTGCAAATTTTTCAATGGTCTGGACTCTGGACTTATTTACATATTAATTTAAATATACTTTTTCGCCAGTGTTTATATAAACACTTATAAAAAAATTAATGGGTGTAGTGAAATGCAAATTGAAAAAACTCAAACGAAATTGTGTATGACTTTTTCCTAGGATCACTTTGCATTAGTAATTCATAGATAAAAATATTTACAAACCAGTCTTCAAAAACTATTTTCAAACTTTTTTTCGATTTTCTATAATCTGAGCAAAAACAATAAGAAAACAATATTCTCGGTAGTCATTTCTGATTTTTGCAATGACGTCAAAATCATTCGTACACAATAAAATACACACGTCAATCAAAAAACTTGTACATTATGAAAATCATCATATTTACAAAATTATTAAATCATTTTTTTATAGTTTCCTTCTGTTTAAAAATAAACACTTAAACTTCAACACGAAGTCAATAAATTATTTGCATTTAATTGTGTTTTATTTGTTAACTAACGTATTTTCTGAATGATTGATAAATAAAATCAAAGTTGATTAAGAAAAGTGGAGAAAATTTATACGTATGAGTTAATTTTAATATGCAATTAAGTCACACTTAATGCATATAGCAAAAGATTAATTAATTATGGATGCTGTTTATTTATGAACAACATAATTGCAACAATTTTTCTATTTTTAAAAATGTCATTAAAATTATTCAAGTCAAATGAATGAAAAAAGGTTATCGCAAGTGTGAAAACAGTAATAATACAAGTTAATATCTATTAATTGATGATTAAATGTTTGCCTTTTGTTCTAGAATCCACAAGGAATTATATAACTGATTTTTCCTAAAGGAGTCTCCACATTCTCGCCGAGGTTGGACGAGGTTCCTCGTCGAGTTCCTCGCTGAGGTTGGCTCAGCCATATGAATAGCATTAAAACACCAACCGCGAGACACAACGAAATGACCCTCTACATTGTCGTTTCGTCCAACCTCGGCGAGAATGTGGAGACTCCTTAACGAAAAATATTTGCAATGTAAATCGATTCTTTGATAATAAAATAAATATATAATTAGAGATAGATAATATTTTTATATATCATTGTGACACGTGTGTAGGCTTATTAATATTACTAATTAGCATTTTTTTAAAATCATTAATTGTTATCTAGTTTCTTTCCTGTGAATCATGAATTCATGATATATAAATATACATATACAAACATTTTGAATAGATCATTTAAAACTCATATTCATAATGTTTTCTACCGTTCTTTTACACATATTCATACTTTGGCCGGGGGCGGGGCGGGGAGAGCTCCTTTAAAATTTTTAAGTGCAAAATAGAATCACAGACCAAAAAGTTTGAGAAACATTGCCTTATAGAGTCATCATCTATATACTCCAGCTCATTACTCTCTCCTTTTTGTATCGACTAAAAAAAAACTTGCCGTGCAGAGAGGTATTAATAATCTAAAATCCAAATTGGAATTAGCCAAAAATAAAACATTTTTTGGGGTACTTTTCAGTTAAAAATCTTATTTGCTTCTAATTGGTGTGCAATGTGTGTCTCCACTTTAGTCCAGGAGGAATCAGCGCATGAGTATCGAAAACTATTCCACCTAAATTTTTTCATGCGATCCTCTGATTATATAAATGCATGTTGCCATAGGGCAACGCGGTACCATATTGTTTAAACCGAAATTGTTTAAAGAATTGCAAGGAATTGGTATTTTTCAATCGAACAATTTTTTTTTTTTATATTCTTTATTGAAATACAAATAAAAAGGTCTTATGACTTTTCACGATAAAGTTAATATTTTTAGAGATATGAATTGGTTCGAAAAATCTCAAATTTGGGTACTTTTGATTTATGAAAAATATATTAAAAAAAAAATATAGATATTTTTTTTTAATTCTTTATACAATAGTTAATAATATTCTTAATAGAGATTTACAAAAATTTCATTGTTTATACCTGTTTTTTAGCGAATTTTCATTCCGGAAATTCAGCTATTACAGCAGCTCTTATGGTAAGACCTAAGTCCGGGATTATGATAGAAATTTGTTTTGGAGCCCCTAGAACCCAAAATTCAAACCTTTAAAAATTCATATCTCTAAAAATATTAACTTTATCGTAAAAATTCATAGGACTTTGTGTTTCAATAAAGAATATAAAAAAAATTGTCCGGTTGAAAAATACCAATTCATTGCAATTGTTTAAACAATTTCGGTTTAAACAATATGGCACCGGGTTGCCCTATGGCAACATGTATTTATATCATCAGTAGGGCAATTTGAAGAGGATCGCATAAAAAAATTGAGGTGGAATAGTTTTCGGTACTCATGCGCCGATTCCTCCTGTGAATTCCACAATTGTGGATCCCACAAAACGTGATGAAATATTTGTGAAAAACTGTTGCTATGGAACCGTACACGGGCTCGAGCCGCTCTTGGTCAGATTTCTTTCACTATAATATAACTGAAAGTAGAAAAAATGACTCATATTTCTTATTAGTCTTACTATACTTATGAATGAATTAATCTAATAGTTTGACGTAATTATCTTCAAACAATGTCAGATATGAATTTATACAGAGTAGATTATTCAAGATTATTCATTTTTACGTACGAAATTTAAGGGTTTTATGTTGAATCATCCTAGAGCATTATTTTCCTCTCCTATTCTTTTTGTCCGGGTACTTTTTAATTTAATCGTTTTAATTCAATCTTTGCGATAAAAATAGCAAGAGATTCGTAGTGACTCACGAATACGATTTAATAATCACTGCTATCACTTGCTTGATAAATTTTTTATCAAACACTCTAAAAAAAAAAAAACTAATGCTGAAATTATAATTTTACTTCGTTGTTATCTAATCGCATGATAAGAAATTCACTATACCTACTTGTACTTTTCTTGCATAAACTGTTTTTGTAAACTCCTGCCGTTTTAAATCTTATTAAAGTTATTAAATATATAAAAAAATAGCAGGCGCCAATTATGT
Organism: Brachynemurus nebulosus; assembly: GCA_035578155.1. Lineage (NCBI taxonomy): Eukaryota > Metazoa > Arthropoda > Insecta > Neuroptera > Myrmeleontidae > Brachynemurus > Brachynemurus nebulosus. The sequence goes on from JAPWDM010000003.1 coordinate 70,016,126, forward strand.
TTTTCAAGATACGTTATCATAAAACCTCTGGAAACAACTATCAAATTTATATAAAATTTGTCAAAATCCGTCTTGCAGTGCCAAAACAGTAAATAACATTTTTTTTTCTTTTTGAAAAATAATTGAAATTTTATTATCACCAGATAAACAATGAATTAATTACAAGCATAATTAAAATTATTTTTTACAAAAAAATTAATCAAAAATTTTTCCATTAGACCTTTTACTTATATGTGTCAGTAAATTCAAAATCAATGCGATATAATAAGATATTTTGAAAAAAATAACTCTTTAAAAGACAACCGTCGTCGGAAATTTCTCTAGTAACAAAATATTTATGATTAATTCCCCTTTTATGTTATGGAATATTTTCAATAATTTTTTTGATAAATTTTGACCTTTCCGATATTCAGTTTTTATGTGCCGAACAACTTCGTGCAAGTTCGGCACATAATAAGATTGGACTGTGTAGAATGAATAATTATTGAGTTTTACATCCATATTGAATAAACGCAAGAGGTATTGGTTGTGTATTGTATGTATTTAATGTACCTGTGAACTCTATAGTTCGATTAAACGATTAAGACTTGTAACAGTACTGCTATCTAGCGATGTATATAAGTATTTCAAAGTAACTGGTATTGTTCAAAGTACATAACTGGTATTGGGGACGCAAACCCCGAGTAAGCAGTGAATAGTAATGACGAACAGAAAAAGGAAGTTTGAAATGGCGAATTGATAATGAGTTAAGTTAGAAACTGTTTTGGAAAATTAACAAAAAATTTATATTAAAAAAATATTTAAAAATAAAATAATATAAAAAATAATCAACCAATATATTTGAAATTATAAAAACAAAAGGAAAACCTATAAATAAAATATTATCATTACTTAAATCAAAAGAAAACAAAATTAATAAAATACATGTGCTTTCGTGTTTAACCTACAAGAGAATATTATATTTTTTTTTTTAAAATATTCCCTGTGTTTCATTTATCTACCTTGGAACCATAAATTCTACATCAAGAAAATCTTCCAGTTACGATAAACTCATTAGAAATAACTTTTGTGATATAATAAATACGTTGTCTTTGTAATTTTGTGTTTCTAATAAAAAAAATCGTAGTTAATATTTTTTAAACCTTTATTTATTTCTAATTTTTATTATATACATAATTAACCCTAGAACGACAAACTTATTTTTTCTACTCTTAAACTACAAACTGGGGTATATATTTACCCCACGGGATTTTTGGTCGTAAAATCGATCTGACAGCAGCAATTTCACTTAAAAGAACGCGAATTTGTTCGTTTTTTCATGCTGAAGAGAATGGTGAAGAGTAAATTCAATTTAATCAAAGCTTAGTCGGTGAAAAATCTATTTAAATAGCTAAAAGTGTTGAAAAACGCTCAAATTGTCATTTAATAAACAAAAATTGATAACTATTTTTCTAATGAACCGATTTTCAGATTTCAGACGGTATTTTAAAGAGGACACAAGGGACTTCAAGCATATAAATGACATCATGATGTTTTGCCAAAAAAGTCGATTTATTTTGGATTTTGAAAATTAAAAAAATTGGGAATTTGATATGTGGAAAAATCAAACAAAAATGCATGAAATTTTAGTTTTTAAGAATATATTTCATTTTTTTTCATACAAAATGTAAAAAAAAGGAGAATTTAACTTATTCAAAGGCACTACAATCGCTGCAATATATATTTCCATGATTCTCGCAGGTCGGTCGCTTGCACTTCGTGCAATATATTCGCGTTTTGCGGTCTTCCTCGAGGACACAAGCAGCATCGGGCTGGCTATATCTAATGTTTTGTTGCAAAATAAGGTCATTATAAGTGAATCCAAATTATTTTAGCAAGAAAAATAAAAATAACTTACCTAAACAAAACACTGACGTAAACTACAAACTGGCGTACATATCAACCCCATACTAGCTTCACGTTTTCCCTTCGTCGCAGTAGACAAGAAACCGCAGGGTTTCCCGACCTCACTCTACTGTTAGAACCTTGAACTAAATTATGGTATAGGTGTTCAGTCGATAATGTTACTGACTAATTTAAAAACGTAGTTTAAAGTTTACCTGGGGTAGATTTCTACCCCAGTTTGTCGTTCTAGGGTTAACTTTAATAAAAACAAGTCGTCAAGTGCAAGTTGTACTTGCGCTAACAGTGTTCCGTACAATCAGTTGTTTCTAGGAATTTTTTATAACGGGATGTGAAGGTGGATAAAATATTTTTCCTAATAAATAAATTTTATTCCTAAAGTATAACCCATTTTTAGATTTCAGAACGATCGTGTTCGTATGTGTCACATCGTGAACGTATGTGTCCGGACTGTTATATTTTAAGAAGTTTTAGTTATGACCACTGATGGTGAGGGACATTACTTAGTGCGTGTCAAACACGCACTTGACGAATTTTTTGTTCTGATTTTGAACTTCATCGCAGTAATGTCAGAAAAATATTTTTTTTATTATGTAATAAAATCACATAATGCAAGTGCTGATTGGGATTATTTCTAGCAACTTCAGTATAAATTTTGTAGATTTAACCTTTATAAAGATTTAACACTTAATACCAGATAAAACTATTTTCTAACTCAAGGCAATATATGACCTCGAATATCTGGACAAAAGTAGTTTATTTTGTATCTCAAGGCAATTTGAATGCTAATACGTCAAATATTCAAACAGTAATTTCGAAGGATGTTTGTCTCGTGAGTGAAGGCTTTCTAAAACCAATTTTTTTTTTTTTTTTACAAACTTTTTCATATGTAGGTTCGATTAAAATCTAATCAAAAACTGAATCCAAAGCAATGCTATCGTCAGAAATGTAGACAAGAGAGACGGCATACTAGCGATTCTAGAACTCCTTCAATCGTGCAGTCCTGTTATTTGACAAGACTCCTAAAGCAACAAATGGTAAATTCAGAGCCGTCTCATTCAATAGGCACAGTCAAATTGTCTCTAGGACCTACGCAACTGTAAAAGTCCACAGGGCCGGGGAGAGAAATGGTGCGCCCCGGGAATAAACCGCATTTTTTAAAAATGTCCTCTCAAAAAAATAGGTGACAAGCAAAAAAGACTCTTAACTTGTTTCCGGGACCTTTAACGACAGCTACGACCCTCGCCCCTCAAGTCCTGGTGCCGGGACTGCAACCTCGGCTATCCCACCCTCTTGTAGGACCTGAGAGCCTACGAAAGCCTAGAAGAGATAAATTCATTATTAAAACAAACACATTTCGGACATTTTAAATCTTTATAATCCCGTCGTAAATTGTCCAATTAAAAAAATCTAAGTATTTATACACTCTGGAAATTTCATTTGGATTTTCGATGACCTAATTCACTCTTAATGTTTTTGTTTTTATTTTATTTTTTTTATCCGAATACAAATAACGTCATTTCGTAAATTGTGTCATCTGCTTAATTCTTTTTTTTTTTTATTCATTGGTCTAATTACTATATTTTGTCATTTGCAATAGTGGGTGTACTGTCCACTCGCGTGTGTATGGTTCAACGGAATTTTTTATTACGTCAAAAATTACTACACAAAATATTTACCTAATGTAAATAACAAATACTCAATTAACATAACCGTGCAAATTATATGTAGATTTGGTGTAAAATTTTATTAGTGATTCAGAAAATTGTACGTATAATTTATGGCTACGTAGATACTATAATATGGATGATGAAAATTTTGTCTAGTGATTGATGTAGGTTGATTCATTAGAAATTGTATTAATTACACATACGTATAAGTATATAATTATGTACATTAGTATTTGTGATGTTTTCAATAATATTTTAATATACGGTACAGATAGCAGTTTATATGTTTTCGACGAATTGATATTGCAAAATCGATAGATAATTGTTAGTATTGAGGCAGATGAATCAAAAGTATTTTGAAAGTGGAAAGATCAGACCGGTCCGTTTGATAGTATTTCAACCATGGAAATTTTCTAACGACTTCTTAATTTTTGAAACATTCCGGCTACAAACATATCCGTTGTTGTAGTGTTCCTGTGATGAATTTTACTCATATTTTTGAAATAAATTTGAGTTAAAAGGCATTACAGTACGGAGAGAAAATTCCTATAAAAATTACTATGCTCATACTACAATCGACGTGTAACAGGCGAACATATCCAATTTTTGTACGGTAAAATTGGATATGTTCGCCTGTTACACGTCGATTGTAGTATGAGCACAGTAATTTTTATAGGAATTTTCTCTCCGTGTAAAAATGATGAGAATTGTAAAAAGTGCGTCAAATTTTCATCGAAAAACTACGATTTACTCTTTTGTTTGTTCTTATCCAAACAGTCGCAGTGGTCTTAGAAAAAATTCGATAAGTACGTGTTAGACACACATTAAGTCAGGTTTTCGTAGTAGTAGCAAGCAGGACTTGCTTTTACTGAATATTAAAATTAGCTTTCAATTTGTTAATAATATGATTATCTGATTCTTTCTATACGAATTAGAAAAAATTTCATTACTAATTTTTAAAATATGACACTGTCTATTAGACTGCGTTAGGTCAAGTGCGAGTAGACCACTCAGCGACGATAGATATGACTGAATCTATAAGTATTTTGGTTAGGTTTACGAAATTCTAAGGGCACTTTTTTCAGAAAAAGTTGTTTAATTAATTACAAGAACGTTAACCCGGCTATTGAAATTTCAGTTCCGAGATATCGGGATTTTTAAATTTCAGTTCCGTGATCGGAGTTATTCTACAAAACGGTATACTTGAAAACTATGTACTATTTTAACTGATTGTTTGATCATTAATTAATAAAAAAAAAATATTGCAACTGAAAGTAAAAGTGATGTGATTTACACATAAATTTTAATAAAACCAAAACCACGCGTCTGATTAAAGGTGTAAATTTGCAAAAACAGTAAAGAAAGTACACAAAATTTGCTAGATTATTTATTTTTTGTAGTTTTATACCCATTTAATTACTAATCCCTACCCGATGTGAGCAAAATTAGTCTTGGTCTTGCAGTCTTGTCCCGGTCTTGCATTTTTTGCAAGACCAAGACCAAGACCAAGACTATATATACCAAGAGCAAGAGCAAGACCAAGACTATAAGTATGGCTGCAAGACCAAGACCAAGACAAAAGCAAGAAAAAAGCAAGACTCTTGCTAAACTATTTAGATGTACTATTTGAAAGTATAATTAATACCGTAAACAGAGAAAATTCTGATTTTAGAAGGAAAAAATTCGCTAATAAAAAAATGCAAGAAAGTGCGAGATTATTTAGCAATACCAAGACCAAGACCAAAACTGAATTTGCAAGACCAAGACCAAGACCCAAACTGCTCTAGCAAGACCAATACCAAGATTCTTAATGCAAGAACAAGACCAAGACCAAGACTTGGCAGTCTTGGTCTTGGTCTTGCATTTGCTCATCACTAATTCTGATTCCAAAACTCCCGAAAAATCAGTCATATCGAGATTCAGAAACTCGATGCCCTACTCATTTCACATTACTTTTGTACTTAAAACGCATCCAAAATATCTCTTCAATCACGAACATTCAAAATTACTAGGAGGCTTGAGAATTTAAACAACTGTTACTGTTATAACATGTAAATCCCCGTATTAACAGTTGTTTACACACTGTAGTTATCACCAAAACGTGATGTTACAACGTGCGAACTTCTAACAGTACGATAAAACACATTCATTACAAAAGGACATTTATAATTTGCGCTTACTACTAATTAGTAATTAACAATTATGTATATGGCACATTGTATATGTGCATACCTTTACCACCATTGGTAGTTTCGCATCAATGAAAGGTCATATTGCGCGTGCCCAGTAATAGCAACTTGCAATTTAAATAAATAATTAATAGCAGAAATATCTTATCAACAAAAATATTTTTTTTGTTTGTTTTTAAAAGTACAAGAAAACTTCAGTTTTTCCGTACGTAGTGTTACGATATGCTGTGTCATTCAGTGACCAATAGGGGTTTCACTGTACAAGCTAAAGTACATTTATTTGTAAAGTGGTTTAAACAAAATTTATATTTACGTACGTATTAGAATCAAAGTTCGGTTATCATTAGAATATTAAGAGGATTAATTTACATAGTTTTGTCTAATTAAATCAATAAGACAATAAATTTTTTATTAACATTTTTTTTTATTATTTGATAATTTGTAGTGTTTACGTAACAATTTTACTTTTTTAACAATATCAAAAGTATGCGGTATAGGTGCGATATACACGCGATATACCCAGAAAATACACAAAATTTCAAACGATTCGGAAAGATGCAAGATGCAACGACTTGAAGTTTCGTTCAATTTTGTTAGATTCTAGAGCAGACCTACGCAACCTTTTTAGGCTATGAGTTAAAATCAACGAAAACTGGGAAGACGTTTTGAGTCAATGACGCCTGGGAAAGTCATTTAGTGAATAATCAAATTTTTTGGGGTATTTTCAAATCATATATGTGTATAATAGATATTTATACTAAAATATGTGTTTCTTTTTTCTTTTAATAAAAAAAGGCTCAGATTTTAAAATGAAATTTAGTCGTCAAAAGTTTGATATATGCAGTCATGGGAGCTGCCGACAGAAGTGAAAACTTAAAACTATGAAATAACAGATATACACAGCACTAATGTTGCACAACACGTCACCTTATAGCTACATACTGTTATTCTGTTAACACTAGCAAGTCGGTAACGCGAATCCATAATACTTTCCCCTACTAAAAATCACCCAACGCGCAGGCCCGACGAGAGGGTGGGGTAACTGGGATTGTAGCTCCGGGGCCCGAGTCGAGAGGAGGCCCATGACAATCAGTAGGGGCCCGGAAAAAAGTAAAAACTTTTTTTTTCGTCTTCATTTATTTTTTTGGCAGAGACATTTTTAAGAAATATGCTTTATTCTCGAGGCCCGCCAACGCGCCTAAAGAAGTTTTCTTTTGAAAAATTGCTTATATACTGGTTTGAGAAAATAAGTTTCATGCTGCACTCTTCAAAGAAATTCAACCGTAAAGTCATAAAATGAATCTTGTTAACGAGACCTTCTCGTAAATTTCATAATATCAATTTTTTTGAATAACAGTGTAAATTTATAGAATATTTTACGGATAATGAATCTGTAAAAATCGAAAACTCATATTGGACGTCATTCCGTCAAGTACTTACATTTTCTAATCTTGCATTGATTGATCGGTTTATTTTGGAATTTTGCACCACTCAAAAAGTGAACGAAAAATTCCTACATGGCTATATTTCATATCTCTAAAATCCCCTATTGTTTCCAACAAAAATATTACCCAGAACACAAACAATTGCAATTATCAAATCTTTGAAATGTTTCTGTTTAATCGTCGCTGGTTCGATTGTATATTGTAATTTTTATCAGTGCCGCCATATATAATTTTTTTTACGGTAATGAGAAACAAATCACCATAATTGACTTAATCACATATTTCTTACAACCAGTTTTCACCGGCTCTCGTTTAAGGACTTCTTTTTTTACGCAAAACAATAAATTTTGTTTACAGTAACCGTAAGGTTAGATGGCGTCTTGTTTTGATGGCGTCTTGTTTTGATGGCGTAGACATTATAAAATTAGTTCTTATTTTTCTTTAAATCAAGGCCATCGGTAATTCTGTATATATGTCTGGAAATTGAATCTATACAATATTATCCGTATGTAATCCCAACGTGATTATTTTTTTTTTTTTTTTATAAGAAATTGTGGAAAATACGATGCCTGAGTTGTGAAGGATACACGTGTCACAGAGATTTAGTTACCCTGAGAATTTATTACTATTGGTGTGATATTTAAAGTTTAAATACCAACGTGGATATCAGAGATCCGGTTCTATTATAATTTTATTATAATTTGATTTTTGAGTAGGATTTTGTAAGACAATAAGACATTTTGTTGCTAAAAATACATCTGTCTGACTGCTGCCCACGCATTTATCACTTAATAGTGTTACTTAATTTAACTTACCTGCCTTCTGTTGTTAATTTCCATGTCATAAATTGCACAACCTACAATTTTCAATACCTATATATAAAGGAAATTAAATCATTAAAATATCATAAGTTCAATATAAATGTGAATATTATGAAATAGCTTCCTTACAATTTTTTGCCACAAATTTCTTGAATTATTTCAGCTCTCTTTCGTACTTATAGAATCACTTCAGTGTCCGCCCATCTGTCACAGGCGATTCTCTCAGAAACTATCCGACGTGAAAATCGGAAATTTTTAGTATAGAGATAGAATGTGCTGGGCTAATTGTAAATGTGATATTGAATTTCGTTTCAGAGGGTTAAAAGAAAATGAAAGATTGGCCTAGACACTCAAGTGTTATCACAGTATACTGAAATATATTTCAGTATACCTACTGTGGTATTACTGATTGTTTTTTAATATTCTTTCAATAAATAGACTTAATCTACACGAGGAATTCGAAAGAAATCTATCACTTGCAGTAAAGTACCCAGTTAATTTTACTCTAAGAGGCTATTAGCGGTATAACGGATATCCGTTTCTGCTTCCACAGCTATGGAAACTCTGCAAGAATTTAGATTTCCATTTCTGATTTCATTTCGTAGAAATAAAAGATCGAACTATCGATTCTGTTTCCAATTCTGCTTTCGTTATAACACTTCCGTTATGCCTCATATCTGTGAGATAATACATTTTATACTCATATCCGATTTTAACTTCTTACCATAAACTATCTCAAGATCCAATGTATTCAGTAATCCGACACTGCAGGTTTAGTTATGGCCCAAGTAAACACCTCGTAAGGCGGCAGGAAGCTATACATAAATATGTACTTACGCACACAGATGAGACAGATCAAGCCTACATACAAAAAAGTGTGATCCGAAAGTTGCAGTAAGTAGCAATTTATACTGCTTACTGATTACACGTCCATCGGCTCTTCAAGCGTACACATTCATTGTTAAGTCGTGGCCACAGTGGTGGCTATTCATTGTTACATCACTAGTAGCAGATACATGCACATGGTTGTTCTAGTATACGTACGCATTCTCACCTTGGACCACCGCTACATACATACAGAGTATTACACACACAAACATCCACTACCTTACATATACTCTCTGCCAAGTCTGATGACGTAAAATTGTGATTACAGTCGGGATGCTAACTATCATAAATTCATAATAGTAGTTTGGCCCCTTGCTTACGCAAAATCATATGACCATTTGATGATTTGCTAGAGGAAATCATTCTGTATTCAAATACAATAATTATAATTATCATACATGTGAATTTCCTAATTAACATTACACTATATGTACACCATTGATTTTAATCAGAGAATTATTTTATTTAAATTTTTATAGCATGCATCAGAGGTATGATAATACTGCAATATAGTATCACATACATTTGTGTAAGTGTGTACTGTAATTATATGTATACACCTTGTGTTATATGCGCTCATGAGAAAGTTGGATGATACCTACAATATTCATCACCTTTACCTACTTATTCAATGATTTGTTCTTGTTTAATGTTACTAGAACTTCAATGTTTTAATTGTTAAGTTTTTTTTTTTTGTATTCCTTTCTTTCATGAAATACAAGTAGACGACGCACGAAATTGTCGTTTTGAAATATACTTCAAAGGCCTCAATTAAATGCCACGATTTGTTATCGTGATTTTAAAAAAAATATGGTTACTACAGTGAAAAATACAATAAATTTTACTAACATTTACCCGCGGCTTCACACCCGTGGTGTAAAGAGTAGTTATACTTGCATCGGGTCACTATTGAGATTTGTTACTTTTTAAAAGGGAATTTTTCCAGTAGAATAGAATGTTTTCCTGCAGTAAAAAGTAGCTATAGCGATTTCTGTTTGCCAAGTTATATCTTTGCAAAGTTCTAGTTGATTTTTCAGTCAAACAAACTAGTAAGGATTGATTTCCCCGCCTCAAGCGAGGAATGATCATTAAAAATTTAACTCTGGAGTGTCTTAATAATACAAACCGAGCCCCTTTCCCTTTTTTTTTAAATACTTTTGAAATTTACCTCTGCCCAAAAGAAAAAGTAATCTTATCATGTTTACATACCATTATATGATTTTAACGCTGAAGAAAGTGCCAGAAAATATCCTTAATTGTACATTTCATCGGTGTTTTAACGATAAAAATTCTGAGTATTTTTTCAAGAAATAAGTTTCTAGTCTAAGTTTTTGGGAAGAGAAAACCATTTCCTATCAAATTACGCGCTTTTTTAAAAAATGAAATCCGTTCGTTACTCTTCGAAAATTCATATTTTTACTTATGGAACGAAGTTTATCGAAACCTGATATCGATACCGTTTCACAAAAGGAGAAGATTTTACAAATGTTATCCAAATATTTCTGCAACTAATGCATTTGTAAAATATGTATGTCTATAAAAATGTATATGTATTAAGTTTAGAATAATGCATCATGCAATGATCATGTGAACACAACAGCTATTTTAAATAATTTTTTTTTTTCATTTCGTCAAATATAGAAATAACTTCATTTGTATTATGTTTTATTCTAATGATATTGTTTTATGCTATATGTATACTTTCAAGGTACCTTGTTTTGTTGTTTTAAATGTTATTAAGCAGAAATTACAATAAACTTCCAATTATAATTATTAAATTAAAAATAAAAATGTTTAAATAATGCCAGATTAAAAATAATTATTAGCTAATATTAATGATTTTTTTTTCTATTTGGAAATATAGATATTAATTTTTTTATGGTAATTTTTTTCAGTTAGTCTCGTGTAGATTATATAACTGAGGATTTCAATAGAAAAATTCTATTAACTTTTTGTGACTTCTTAAAAATTATTCGTGAAATTGATTACCACTGTATAGTGAATCAATAGACAATAGGAAAAAACGTAATATTTGAGTTTAGTACAGAATCATCCGAAAAATCCAGGAAGTTTATTTCAACTTTTCAATTACGATATTAGGAGAATTGTCAAATCCAGAAGATCCCAAGGGTGACCCTGACTATTTTAGTAACTAAACCATGTTAAATATCTTGATAATTTTATACAATTTTCAAAACTACTTTCTAAAACAATGATACAATCAAGGATAATGCTACGTATTTTATTGTAAATAAAAATGTTAATGGGGGGGGGGGGGTTGGCACACAGCTTCCTCACACTCGTTACAGATTGTAATTTTATTCTCAAGTACATCTTATTTTTCTTAAATTTTTTGTAAATTTTGAAATCTCATTAATAACCTTTAAACATCGTGAAATATTTGGTTATAACTTGACTAGATAATTTTAGGAAAAAAAAAACAACCAGATAAATAGCCACTCCAAATTATTCTAATGTAAATATATACACAACTGTTTTGACAAAAAATTTTGATTAAACCTAGACGTTACATAACGTAGATTAAAATTTTAAAAAGAAATTATAGGTAGGTATTGTAATTTTTTTGAAAAATATCACAATTAGTCTACAATCAACTTTTAATATAGTGACATCGAGGTAAAGACAATCTCGAAACTGGAAGTGTTCTTGAAACGATTGCTGAAAGGCTTGTTGGATATAATGAATATTTTTAAAAGGTAACTCAAATATCCGTGAATTATTTATAAAAATTTTTTTTATTCATTTTCGTAACCAATTTGGAAAAGCAAAGACGTCAGTTAAGAAAATATATAAAATATTTTCCTTGTATTAAATTTGCATATTAATCAAGAATTCCCCAAGAGTAATAATGATAAAACCAAATTCCAAAAATAACGTTTTTAAATATCAAAACAATAATAAAAAAAAAAATATGCAAATTTTTTGTTTAATTATTTAATAATAAAATTTTATTGACAATGTATTTAAAAAGTTGGCACAATCGAAAATTTTTATGGTATTTGTAGTTTTTATATTGCGTAATAAAAGAAAAGCACTTGAACTTGTTTTGTCCTTTTATTGAATTAGTAAAAGGTTGACATGAGCAGAAATTAGGTCAGTATTCTGATCGTAAATTTGCACGGCATTGACCCCCTAATAAATGAATTAATCTTATTTCATTTTAATAATGTGTTTTTATCAGTTATCAAATCTGTTACGTTTGGTGAGGTTAAACTTACGTCTTTAAATATATGTTTTGCTCGAGCATTTGCTTGGGTATTTTTGTATCACTTAGTAATTCAAACGTAATCACTTGAGAATTAACACTAAAAAACTGGATTCTACAGTTTCCTTGATTTAATTATTAAAAAAAATTACCGTAATATTATTATTAATTTTTCCTTTTCGTGTGTTGTGGTCATAATATGTACGTATATACAGGGTGGTCCAGAATTATGTACCGTAATTGCTGGAGCTGATAGTATGTTCAAAAATAATGGTACCTTTTCATCTACACTTTTTTCCAAAACTCAATAATAAGGGAGATAAGGCAGAGGGGTAAAATGTAGAGGGGTGGAACGAAACTAACTTCTTCTTTTAAAAACAATTTTGGGCGCTTTTGATTACTCGACTCATAATCTAGGTGTGCGTATGAACATCAAAATAATTAAATTTATGGTTTCAATTATTCCATCACTTATGATTAGGGGATAATTTGGAAATAGATACTTCTACTTTAAATTACTCGAAAACGGTAATATTTATCGAAATGTAACAAGTATGCCTTTTTTGCGTGAAATTGTCTGAGCAATCATATTATTAAGGATTTTGTTTAAATAATTGCAAGTTAAAAAAGAAAAGGCGTGATAACTCACACCTACAACCCAAAACCACCCCTTAGTCATGAGTGGTGGAATAAGTGTTGACATAAATTTAATCCTTCTAACGCAAAATAAGTACCCCTAAAATATCAATCCGTTATTCAAAAGCGTTTGGAAAATATTTAAGAAATAATGGTTTTCGTTTCACCCCTTTACAGAGTTGTATCACCCTTATTATTGAGTTTTGAAAAAAAGTGTACATGAACAGGTACCATTATTTTTGAACGTACTACCAGCTCTAGCAATTACGGTACATAATTCTGGACCACCTTGTATATGCAAGAACTGTATGATTGTATATATAAACTGACTTAATTGTTAATGGAAATAACTTAGTACGTACGACTCATTTATTTAAAATACGTATTATGACGGGGAATGAACGATTTGAAGGCTAAACGCGCGTGTTAATTAAAAATTTCATTTCCAAAATTTAACAAATTCAGTCAGTGGACAGGGTCAAAGATTATAACAAAATTTCAATGTGAATCCCCCCAAAATTGTCTGAGAAATTAATAATTTCCTTATGACGAAGTATCATAATGAAGGCTTTGAATATTTACATCAGTATCCGTCCCCTAAAAGCAGGCTGTTACCAAGGGCTACACAAATCGCGACCTATCGCAACAATTCTCTGCTTGGTTCATTTCAATTTTGAAAGAATACGTTGATTTTATTCTTTTATCCACTTAATAACAGACTAGTTTTAGAAGGACATTCTTTCATAAACCTACAAAAAAATAAATTTCAAAATACAGACATTGTTCAATATGCGTCCCATTCTCTTACCTCGCTAGTTTTTTCATCGAGGGCCAGACGCCGAAGGGCAAGAGCATTTCAAAAGAACATGTTGTGTGTCTGTCGGAGATAATTCTTCAAAAGATTTTAAAGGAATATAGTTTAGTTTAATAATCAGCTAACTGCAAACAGCTTTGTTTTGATTGCTGATGAATTGCGACGGTTACTTTTCTATTTGCTTAACGTAATTATTTCATAACAAACTTCATAATGCAAATTAAAAAAATATTCGTTAGTAGATGTCTGAATTTCCCAATTTCAATGTCTCAAAATTGAATTTTTGCAGTTAGCAGGATATTAATCGCAAGAAATGAGACAATTGTGTAAATGGATCCTTTTTCAAAAATACATAATATTCGCTCCTTTATAATGGCTCCGACAAATGTTTATGAGATTTGCTAGTGGACGTTTTTTTTCAACAAATTCAAGTTTTTAAAATTTTTTCAACATTTTTCTTTGTTAAAACAGACATATGTATGTTTTTCTGTCTTTCTCATTTGAAAAAGAAAAAAACCAGCAGGAGTTGTCTTTTATTGAAACATACACATTCAATGAGATTGCCTTCACTGCACCCTAACCAACTTTCACATATGTATTCTTTATGTATACATATATATTATGTATTTCTATAGCCCCTTACGTCCCTGTTTAGCCGCCAACAAAAATACATTATACTTGTATACAATTTTGTGACGGAACTTCCCGGTGGCCAAGAAACTGTGATGACCTCCTCTGTCATCCCTTATCAGGTTTCATTAAACTTCTTTTTTAAAATGTAATAATTGTTAACTGAACGAGCAATCGCCAATGCTATTGAATTTGCCTATTTGAATGTTGAAAATATAAATTATATTGTAGAAGTGACGCCTTTTATTTTTGATGGAATTTCACCATCACGTTCTCTATTGATGGATTTTCTTTTGATAAAATATTCCTGAATACGATTTTTTTCTATTACATTTTTCCAGAAACTTATTGGAGAATAATAATATTTTAATGATAATTGTAATGGTGAAGACCTTCATGAGAGAAATTAAATACTTTCTGCGGTAACAATTTTCTAAAAATAGAATTATATTTGAAATATTAACTGTTGTGTTTGTAAGAAAAATATTAATTTACGCTTCAGTAATAACATCGTTTCGCAATTTTTTGATAAAATTCTAGTACAACCGCTTTTCGTAACCCTTGAAGGTTACTAATTAATTCTCGATTATTCGACAATAAAATTAGAGATTTATTCTTCTTTTTCTAGTTTTTCCCACGATTGACTTCAAATTATTTTGTTTGAATTAAAAAATCGGGCTATTTTTGAAATTGTTAGTGAATTTTGCAAGGAACCTGAAAATATGTAATTGATTTTTATTCAGTCAGTCATTTTAATTAGTTTGCAAGAATTGATTGCATAAAACACATTAAATTCTCCTTCCAATCATTTTTTTCTCTTTTTTGAAGTCATGACCTACTGAATGAGAGTCAAAGTCGTTAATCAGTAAACCGGATCGGGGTCTAGTTACATTAATAAATTAATTCTGATTATTAGTGACATTATCATGAACAGTTACTTTTTAAAACAAAAAAACAAAAATTGCTTTCAAAATTCTGTGTAACATGACGATAAAAAACGAAATCATACTTTCGAAAAATATTTGTCATTTCCACTTCAGATTTATTGGAGATAATTATGGCAAATTTAAAAATAATTTTGTTTTAATATCCCTGACCTTTGCACACCAATTTTAAAATTAATACTATTCGATAGCAATTTGAATTTCAGTTTGAAAATCGTTTTCAAACGTATCCAAATGAACAGGTAGAAAAGGTACATAGTTTCTTATTTCATTAGTTTTGTTGAATCCTTTGTAATCTTGTTCGGGTGTCTGCACTAACCAAACAAGCCAAATAAAAATCACGTTCTGTACAAAATATTTTAGGTTAGTGACTGTGTTTTGTTTTGGGTACATGTTTATTCACATCCGGTGAATAAATTCTAAAAACGTACAGTGAACTCCTCGGTTCGCTTCAACGAGATCTTTCTTTCAATCTCTTTGAAAGAATGAAATTTACATCTATACATAGTTAGACAAGACATCTATAGTTACACAAACAATACAGAAAAAAAAAAAAACAACACACAACTAACAAAAACTTCCCATGAGAACAGCATTTGGCTGCTAGAACAAATAACATTGGCATCATAATCGGTACTAACTAAAATACGTTAACATACATAAAATAGACGCCAACATAGTACCAAATATTATGACGGCATTAATATTTTACTAGAATACGAGTACGTACAGCGTACACAACAGTTTTTCCCTCCTTCCAAAGAAACACACAGACAACTACGTACACACATCACATGCGCATAATACATAAACCTGTTGTTCTGTTTGAATATGTACGACGCTACCATGGCTGTTGTGACGTCACTTGCATAGTATAAAAGCAACGGCGCGCTTTCATTACAACTTCAGAACAACGTGTGTGTGGAGAGTGAAAATCCCATACTACAAACTTCTGAAAGCATATTCAGAAAAGCAAAACAAAGTTGCTGAGTTTGTTTAGCTAAACTAAATATAGATAGCTAGACGCTCCTGTTCTACAAAAATAATTCTCTAGTCAAATTGTATAACATCGTCAAATGAATAAAACCGTTACAACAGAGTGTTTTCAAAAACAACAAAAAAGTGCAATAAATATTTTTATTTAAACAGTGATTGTGATTGTGTGACTACAGTTCTAAACTGTTTTTGCTCTAAACAAAATAAATATTTTACAACTTGAAGAAAACAGTTCATTGAGCTTAGTGTCCCACCTATAAAAACTTTTGACTGTGATCAAACTTATTTAAACTTTTATACAAATTTTGTGTCATTTTCTTGTCAAACACACGGAATCCTATTAGCTATTAAAAATGGTTGGAAGTAACGGTACAATGATTGCTATTCGACTTGTTCGCAGCAAATTAAGGAAACGTGAAGAGCACAGCAACAGCGTCCATCCAACGGACGTTGTCCTGCAAACGGCCACAACTGGACAAACACCAGTACCACCTGCATTGGCACTAACCGTTCAAGCACCCCAGGCTCTACCGCCAGAACCACTTGCATACCGTGGACAATTTCTTTGGCAATATCCACCCCCACCGCCACCACAATACACGCTGTACAGCAATGACCAGGTGGGTTGATTTTTCATAACATTTTCATTCATACCAAAAAAGTCCACAAACGTATCGCAAAATTCCAACTGACCATATTAAATCTTCTCTAACAGTAATCTGACTACCATTTAAAATCAAAGAACTCAAAAATATTTAGGTTACAGTCAATTTGCAAAAAAAGAAAGAATTGTGAAAGTTAAAACAAATCTAGTTGAAACTAGTACTACCCAATTGATTTAAAATTCAAGGGTATTTGTATAAAAAGTTACATCTAAACTTAATAATCACCTTTCTAATAAATTAAATACCATTCTTTGTTAATTAAGTTACGTAAGTCCGATATAAAAATTGCTAATTACAAAAGTACAACTTATTCCAGTCAATTGTTTGCAATAATTGCGCTCTCACAATATGAAATTTGAATCAAAAAAAATCTAGGAAACGTGACTGGTAGTTATTGGTGAAAGTTTCTTTTACAAGTTTTAATATGATTTATTTCGTTACACTCACTTTAAAGTAAAAAAGATGATATTAAAAAAGCAAAATATTAAATTTCTTTTTATTATAACTGTACACCAAGCCAATATATTGCAAAAAATATAAGTTACACTGTGCCCCTATGTCTTCTTGCAAGGCCAATGACACCGAAAACGCGACACCCTTCCGTATAAAGCCACACTCGGTGTAGTCTTTATACGGTATATTGAATTATACAAACCAACCTACCAATAGAAATATCGATCTTTCTCAGCCAAGCCCTTTTCCCACGTTTGCTCTCCCTCGCTTTAAACGACCCTTTTGTTTTATGTTACAAAAATAAATAAACGCTAGAGTCGGAACTAGAGACGGATGTAGATAAAATAACTGTTTGCAAAAAAATTACTTTTCATTGAGGTCAGTTGGAAAACCCATCACACATCTATCACGAATCTTGAGTGGGAGCTTGAACAATTGTGTTTCTATAGCGTATTCTTTACTTGTTACAGGATACGCTTGTGCAGAATTTAAATCAACAATCCGAAAGACCCGGATTCGTTCGCGGTTTCCGAAAGAATATTGGTGGTCGTTGGAGACGACTTGTCAAAAGGAAACCAGAAACGGAGGTGTATACAATTCCTGCAGAATTAAAACCACAATTAAAACAAATTTACGTATATTAAGGAAATAAAATTAGTGAATAATTATTTATAATAAAAAAGCCACCACCTCATTACGTGTTTCACCATGTTCAGAGAGCATCGAAGCGTCATATTTTGTAGATAGTTAGAACGTCGTTGTCGATAAGGTGGAAGCGTAGTCCATTAGTAAAGTGCACTCAACCAACTCATTCACGGGCGAGGATTAGCACTTGAACGGGATTTCCTTCATCGCTAGTAGAATCCGTACCAATTAGCGAATCGATCATTCACGCTTTTGTCGCACTGTGGAGTAAAACATTAGCTAACTAACCAATTGATTAGGATTAGTAGGTGCTTTTGTTTGAAAAACATCGACAACATGAAGATTCCAGGCGATTGGCGGATGGTGCTACGACGTTATTAAGTCTTTCAGAAAACAACCGATTATTGAGAGCTTCACTCTGTACATATTAAGTGCCGCTACACGGGAGCTTTTAGCAATACTAGTTGGCGCTGATATCTAGTAGATGTGAGAAATATTCTCCAATTATTATTAGAGAACATCAGAGGAAAAAGCATTACTATTGTGCCTTTATTTAAATATTTAATGTGAATTTTGTAGTAGAAAAAAGAGCACTTGAATGTAGAGCATTTTAAGCAATTTATAGTATATTATATATGCAAACGGGCTTCTGATGTGGCACTTTATTCTCATAAACCCATAAGTAATTACTACCGTAATTTTTAAATAATGAGACTGATATTAATTAATTAGTTGTTTTTTGACAAAACAAGTATTTTTTTAATCTTGTAGCTATGCGAATTCGTTGTCAAACACAGAGTTCACAAGTTACGGGTTAATTAATATTGTATTATTTGTAAATAGTTCAATTTATTAATTATTGTAATTAGAAAATTAGGCAAAGAACTATTATTTTTTATTTTATACTAGGTTTAATATTGTAAGCCGCTTCCCCTACTTTTATTTCATCTAAAACCTTAAAGACATTACATTAAAAACTATTCAAAAACTACCGTTTAAAAACTATTTAAAACACATTAATAATACCTCGCTTAAATCACAGAAATATTGTTTGATTCACACGAAAATGTCTTGAAGGTTTTAGTGTCTTTAAAAATAATTATTCAGCTCATATTGAGCTACAAGCGACATTGTAATGTTCGTTTTTTATTAGTAATATGTTACAGATTGTTCCAAAAAAAGCATTCTTTTTAAGATTTTAATTTTGAACTTTTTTTTTGATAATTTTGTGTCATATTTTAAATGAAATATATAAAACTAAAAAAAAAAATTATAACTTGTGATAAACAAATATTTTTTCTTTTAATTTTTTTTTTTGTATCTGGGAAGTAATTTAATTGTAACTTTAACCTCAAATTTAGTAGTTTATTGTGTGACAAAAATGATCACACAATTCCTAGTCAATTCTGTTAAATTTTTGTGAAAACTTCAGTAATTCAGTATTGTAAATTAATTTATTATGTTCAAAGAATTCTGTACCTGTAAACTCACATAATTGAAACACTATAATGTAGTAGTTTATTTATTTTTGAAAAGGCAGTGTTTTGAAATATGATGAGATTACAACCAGTGGAATTTCGTTGGACATGAATTTTTGTTATCTAAGTGATTTCATTCATAATCATTAATCAATGTAATTTTAATATTTTCTCTTTTTTTAAATTATTTATAAAGTAAAAATGCATTATTAATGAATTTATGTAAATAATCAACTTAGCAATTGTACTACAATACTACGATTTGTATTTATATTTTTTTTTTGCTCCTACCCAATTTTAAAATATTTGAATTAATAAATAAAATATTAAAATATCAAAACAAAACTATTCGTTTTATTTAAAAAAAATTTCTTTTTCAGAGTATTTTAAAATATTAGTGTTTTAATGATTAACTGGATCAATATTTGTCGTCTAGACACGCCCAAATGCAATTATGACGTAATTATCGCTTATAATCGTTATAAACCTGCATCAAAAAAAAAAAAAAATACATTGTTACTAGCATAGAACAAATAAACAAACATATTAGAAGTGTCGTATTACCAGCCCTGATTAAAGATGTTGCTAGTATTGAAGGATCTATAAGAGAACCAAACGTGAATTAATCATCAACTGGAGTCTCCGGTGTTTCCACCAGCATTACAGTGCTATTTAAAGTTAAATATTATAATTACTTTTCTTACGATAAAAGTTCTTACGATGGATCACGCCAATTAGTTTCATAGTTATTTGAAACAAAAATGAACAAGATTGACAAACTGTAATAAATATAATCAAATTTCCTATATTTTATTCCAAAAATTCTGAAAAGATCCAGTTACTGGCTGTAAAACCTTGGAATTGTTTGAATAAGATCCGACATTGTTCATTAAACTCATTAATTACATAAGTTACGACGCTCTATTAACAATGAGTCAAATTGGTGTCAAACCATGCAAAGCGATGACAGACATGAAAGCATAAGTGTTCCGTGGTTATGACGACGGAACACTAACAAAGAAAGTATCCAAAAAGAAAGTCTTAATTGTCCAAAAACACCATATTTTTAATCATATTTAGTTATCGAGAAAAATGAAGATTTTATATAGTATTCTCTTCGCGACATTTATTAGTACAAAACCCAACCTTTGAACGTAGATAATGTAGAGTACAGTCGAACAAGAGAAATGATGTCGTGACAACAAGGAATCTACAATCTTGTCGCAATCGAAAATTTTGAAATGTATTTCCAAAAGTAGTAGAAATCGTCACTATTTCAAATTTATTTAAATTATCAACAGAAAATTTAACTGACCGACAATAAATAAACAAAACATTTGCGAGCGCGGGGGAGGGGCCGAGGAGGGGCGGGGTATGAAAATTAGACGCGAATGATTGACACGATTTGTATTTGTAGTGACATCTACCCATTTCGTTGTGTTTAAGCGAATGTAGTTCAACCAGAGCGGCATAGATAGCAGCACAATAAATTAATAAAAAAGAAATCTGTTTTATAAAATATTGTGTGAAATAAAAATTTTAATAAAGAAAATTTTTATTTCACACAAATAACATGAGAACAAACAGTTTTTCAGGTAATAGTTAAATAGTTTAGTTATTTTTCCGTTAGATGGTAAACTCGTTATTAAAATTTCCTAATATAAGACAAGAATATGTTTGTTTTAACCTGGTGGGAGTGCTGTGAAGAAGAGTTCTTATCATTATTAACATTAGGTACGGATTTTTTTGGAAAAAAATTTTCATTCACGTCATTATTAACATTGCAAAAAGGTTTAATGTTTAATTTTTTTTATTTATACTTACTTTGCAATTAAGTTTTCAGTGCAAGTTAAAAATTACCAATAAAATGCAGTGTTTAAAATAATTTTAACCTGGCTAGGTACCAGGAGATCCTGGTTTCGAGTCCCAGCCGATCAAGTTTGATAATTTTTTCAATCACAATGTGATTTTTAATTTTTCTAATGATCAAGAAAGTGTCGATATTTTTCTGAATTATCAAGGTAGACCAAGTGGTCGGGAAACGACATTTCATATTACACGATCTTATGTTCTTTCAGTTAATAGCGGAAATGATTCTAAGCTACAAAATTCTATTTAAAATTAAAGAATTGCCTTTAAGTTTCTTTCTAATGCTTAAAAAAGTGTCGATATTTATCTAAATTCAATGGTAGGTTAAGTGGTCGCAAAACGACATTTCATATTACACGACCTAGTATTATTCCAGTTAATGGTCGAAATGATTCCAGGCGAGAAAAATTCTATTTAAAATTAAATAATTGCTTTTAAACATTGTTGTAATGCTTTAGAAATTGTGGATATTTATGTGAATTTCATCGTAGCCTGAGTGGTCGGAAGACGACACTTCATATTTGAAGACTAAATATTATGCCAGTCAAGTGGTTGGAACGCAATATTTCATGTTAAAATAAAATTTAGAAAATTGATAATCTTCATAATTATGTGATCGGTCCGATAATTGTCTACAAAATTTGAAAATATTTTGATTCATAATTCTACGCGGGTAAAAATATAAGCCACAACTAGTTTTTATCTAAAAAATTTCGATATTTTAACATTTTTTTTCGATGTTCGATTAACATATGTGCGTATCTAAAAACCACTCATAAAAAAGGACTATAAAAAAAATTGAATCGATAAAGATTCTTTAACGCTTTTTGAAAGCTTAGTGGTTGATGATTGTATTTCCCATGTTTCACATTCACGTTATGAGTCCCTTCGGTCTCATCAATTCACTCATTTCTTTTAACCAAGTCGAAAAAACATTCGCAGTTCTCAATAACTTTTTACCCATTGCACGGCGTGGCGTTAACCACATATTGTTCGACCACTTTATTGTAACAACTATTATCTACTGTGTACCCTAAAGTCCCTAAAGGTACTGGCATTGTTACAGGGTGTATTAAAAATTACACTATATTTTGTAGTTATACTCGTACATCCCCCAACATGGAAAAAAATTGTATTGCAAGAGTTTAAATCAAATTGGTTTTATATTTGGGGAGTAAAAAAAAATTGTTGAAAGTTCAAAATTTATTAAAGATATTTTGAATATATATATATATATATATATATATATATATATATATATATATATATATATATATATATATATATATATATATATATATGTCCGCACGATAACTCTCGAAGGAAATGTCCTAGTTTTACGAAATTTGGTGAAATTGTTGGAAATCCCAAACCGTTGGACAAGTTCGTTAGCCAGACACGTCCGATGCCTGCACGGAGAGAAAAATTCCTATAAAAATTACTGTGCTCATACTACAATCGACGTGTAACAGGCGAACATATCCAATTTTTGTACGGTAAAACTATAAAAATTATAGTTATATTATTGTAATTTTTATAATTTTACCGTACAAAAGTTGGATATGTTCGCCTGTTACACGTCGATTGTAGTATGAGCACAGTAATTTTTATAGGAATTTTCTCTCCGTGTGGAATATGATTTTTGGAAAAATTTGTTTTTTGCCAAAATTTCCCCTTACTCGAAAATTTTTTGTGAAATTTTTTTACATCATTAGGAAGAGGAGAAAAAATCATATAAAACAGGTCCAACTACTTTCTAAGAAAAACTAATTTTTGCTAACGGAAATTCGCTATGTTATGCAGGATGCTGCGACAGGGGTATTTTAAATTGAAAAGACTGCGCTACTGACATGATAGATAATATTACAGCAGTGGTAGGGGGAAATTTGCTTTGGAGAAGCTATTGGATTAGAAAAATATAGTTTATTTTTAGAAAACAATCATATTTTGCTAATAATTCCATAGCTAAGCTAAAAAAATTGCCGTTACCAGAAGAATCTCAGTGATACACTAAACACAAGGCTTTAGTATTACAAAACTGTCTTGTTATATATTTCAGGCCAATATTTTCAAATTGAGGAAATTTTGAATTGTAGATGTAATTTATTTACAAGAATAAAAACAAAGTCCATACCGAGCGTTTCTCATTTATTATTACAGTGAAAGTTGCAAAAAGGGCTCAAGTTTTTATAGAGTATTTTGATCAGTATTAATGAAACACATATTACAATTTAAACTAAAACAGAATCGACGTTAAACTACTAGCAAATACAGTTTAGTTTCCAAAAGTTCGTTATACAATCATACAGACTCCTACTTCTTATACAGTCATACAGACTCCTACTTCTTAATATTTATTTTATAGGCAAGAATATTGCTTGGACAGAAGAAGCACACTCAACTAAAAATTTTGGTGATTTTGGAGGTGATTTTCAAAGCTCAAAGTATGATTGTCTTTTACTCGTATTCAATGCACCATTCTACAATACGTAGGCAAATACATATTTACCCACTGTGCCACTAGGGACTACAACAACAGGGAACAGAATGTTGACGATGAGCATGAAGGGAAGTTTTCACTAATACGATTAAGTTTTGACGTGCAATGAATTTCTAGCAACGGATTGTGAATTATATAAATGTTGAGATGATTGAATGTTTGTGTAAATAAATAAGAACGGGATGGCAATATATATGCAAAATTTGTATATATGCAAAAAATTTAATATATATTATTATTGGTTTGATGTTCCCATCTCTCTCCATCTGCTCCCATTATTGGTGTCCGTCAATTCAGTCCGTCAGCATCGTAACATGTTGATGAAATGTCATTTTCTCTCTTCAAAAATAATTATTTATTTTTAGCGAATTTTCGAATCGAAAAATCAGCTATTATAGCCACTGTCATGACGCGACTTCAGTCCGGGACTATGACAGAAATTTGTTTTGTGGTCCCTAGAAACCGATATATAACTATTTTTCTATATCAACTAGTTTCCGAGAAAAACTAATTTTTTAAACGGAATTTCGCTACGTTATGCAGGATGCTGCGACAGGGGTATTGTTTAATATCATTTGTCATATTATGTGGCCATTTTGTATGATCCCAGAGTTATCAATTTTGCACCAATAATTCGGTTAGAGTCAAAATTGGGACGGTTATTTAGAAGTGAAGTCTTTTTCTATAAAATGATTAGTTTATCTTACTTATACGATATTAAATATTTTTGTATAATGATAATGATAATTTTGAAGGTTATTCAGTGATCTCCTACCGAACTGAATCGAAGTTGAAGGTGACTCGGAGTAGGAATCGAAATTGGCAAAAACTCTGGAAAACTTTCGTTTTAAAAGTCTCGAAACCGGAGTTGGTTTCTAAAATACCTACAATAGAAATCGGATGATCCAATCATCCCGAGTCAGAGTTCAAAATCTTTTTCAAATTTCTAATCAGTCGCGGAATATTCAAATTATTTATTAAATATTCCAACTTTCATGGAAAAATTTCATTCGTTACGAATAGCTGAATCGAAACTGTCGAATATTCTCGTAGTGCTAGTTCTGATAGAAAAGCTATTCGAAAAGAAAAGAAATATAAATGATCTTCGCTTTAACATTTTGGCGGAAGAGCTTACCCGTTTTAGTCTTTTACTTTTCTTTATTAGATGCAAATTTCGTACAACCACTTTGGGCTACCTTCCCCTAAGTCTACAGGCACTGAGCTACATTATACACACTTTTTACTTTTAGAATTAGACATAGTTATATGGCTACAGTGTACCCAGTCAGAGAGATTTACTTAAGATCCGGCTCGAAGGACCAGTTAGAATCATATAACGTTGAATAGAATAAACATTAACACAAAATTTCGACATCAGTTCTATCGGTAAAATGATCCATAAATAAATGGGCTTTTATTTAACAAAATAACTTTAATATAAATCTTATCGTTGTCGTTATATGAAGAAACATGCAACATACAAAGTCCGTATATACTTTAATGTCTATATATTTACGTATACGTTGTACCTACCAATGTATTAGTGTTTTACTACGGGTTTAAAATAATACTAAATTTGACTAATAACAATCCTCTCGTTGTGATATAGATGAAAGTTTACCATTTAACAGGGTAATAGACACCTTACTACACTACCTATTACATTACACCGTTCAAATTAAATTAAGAGGCAAGAGAAACGTATTGCCAATTTTAGATATCTATGTACAGTGCATAGTTAAAAATTATCAAATATTTTTGAAATTAATTTCAGCATAAAAAAGTTGAGTAGCTTTTTACCACTTAAGGCGTCACACCACGATGTGATTGAGGTAATTTACGAAGGAAAAAATAACTCCTTTCTATAGAAAAAATTGTCTTTAAATTTTAACATTTTGACGAATAGTTTAACATCGTCAGTGTTGTAAATATTTGTCTTAACTCAAATGTACTGAAAAGCTAAGCATATAACAAAAATATTCATGTGACACTGAGACAGGCCACGGGCCACAAATTTACAGGTAGCAATCTGTAACTATATAATATAGAAAAGTTAAATGTTTACCTTTGTGACGCCATCAACTGTACATATCCATTTTTTGGAGCTATTTTAAATGGCAAAAGCCTAGTGTTAGTTTTGTTGTAGAACTTTTGTATAACTTTTTTTAATTTTCAAGAAAATTAAAGAAACAGAGCTAATTTAAAAAAAAATTACTAGAATTGTGATTTTTTGACCGAAATTGCTAACAAAGAAAATTGCCGCACATTATGCTTAAATATTATAGTTAAAACTTTGTCTATTACTATGTTTCCATATCTTATCTACATACATAATATATAATAAAACTGTAACGAGACCATTTCTGTAGATGGAATATTTTTTGAAAATTATAGTGGTACTATAAACAGTTATCGATGTAGATATCAAAACAGCGATTTTTAAAATTTTTGTCTGTCTGTTCACGCATCACGCAAAAACTATTCGACGGATTTTAATGAAATTTGGTGTGATGATAACTTATTACCTGGGTCAACATCCAGGATACTTTTTATCCCGGGAAAATGTCTCATTCCCAGGGGAAAATAGAAAAACCATTCTGAGCATGTGGACACATTGCGCAAAAACTGTTCGACGGATTTTGATGAAATTTGGTATGGTGATAAGCTATTGCCTGGATAAATATCCAAGATACTCTTTATACCGGGAAAATGTCTCATTCCCACGGGAAAATAGAAAAGCTATTTTGAAGAATGTGCACACATTACGCAAAAACAATTGAACGGATTTTGATGAAATTTGGTGTGGTGATAGTTTATTACCTGCGTCAATACTTAGGATACTTATTATTACGGGAAAATGTCTCATTCCCACGGGAAAATAGAAAAACCATTTTGAGCATGTGCATGCATTACGTAAAAATTATTGTTCTATGCAAGTTCTGTATACTTATTACACTTATACGTATACTTCTCATTCAGTTTATAACAATGCGTCGAGCGAACAATGTCGCAGGTACAGCTAGTTTAAGGTATTTTCTTTTCAGCAGCTATTACGCTGTCGAAAAAGTCGGAATTTTTCTATAATTTATGACTTAAGATGTGCTAACCAGACTAATCTTTATAATATTAATAGATTTGAGCGTTACTTTATGATATTCAATATTTGTAAATAACAAACAAATATTTTACTTTGCAAAATACCACTTTTATTTTTGAAACTGTGACAATATTGTTTCGAGCCGTTAGTTCATTTTCAAAGAGAATCAAAATTTCTTCTGTTTGGAAATGAACTAACGGTTCGAAACAATATTGTCACAGTTTCAAAAATAAAAGTGGTATTTTGCAAAGTAAAATATTTGTTTATTATTTACAGACTAATCTTATTAAAATCAAAATTTTAACTTTAGAAGTCTATGAGATCAGGGAGGAATGGTCATTTATAACAAATTTAAAAAAATATATATATTTTGTAGAATCCTTACAGATAATAGTTCTTTCAAATGATACCTCACACTAATTTATTAAAACTTTTTGCTCTAATTGGCGCCGCACCTTTTAATTAAAAAAAAATTTTTTTCCAGGTTATTGATTGGTGATATATGTGCGCGTCATCAGAACCTAATATTGTGCCAAATTTCAAATTTCTAGATTACCTAGTTTAGATTAACTAGACACACGAGTGATGTTATAAAGGATTTTTTTTTGTTTTATGGTTTTACTTTGAATTTATTAAAAATCTACCAATAAATTTATCTACTGCTTTTATATTTTAGTTGGTGAAAATTTTTGAAAATGTTACCTCCGTTACAAAATACGAAAATTTGAATACTATAGTGATAGGGTGAAAACTTCCGCTTGTACTATACATTAACAAACATGCACAAAGAACCAGTACGTATAGTGTACTCACTATATTTCGCTACAACACCTCTGTACTACTCGACGTGTAGACGACTCGAGAGACTCGAACGAAACTCGAAAGTGGTAGAAGTGTGCGTTCCGGGCGACCGACGCGACTGTAGACAACGTTAAGACATGAACGTAAATTTAGTGGCCGTTTGTCTTTTTGATATATTGCTCTACACTGAGCACATACTACCGTACAACAAAAGATTTTCGACTAGCTAAATACACCATCCTGTTAACAGAATAAGTTTGCCAATGGATGCGCAAAAAAACTGAAGTCGTTAGGGTGAAGACCGTTATAGTATAGTAACTTGATGACGTCACTAAATTAAAAGATTGTCTTTTTCCCCCCAGCAAACCATATTGAAGTGATTTGAATTAGGATGATTGACTGAATTAGAGTAATTTGGGCGTGGAATTTTCATTTTTTTTGCTATAGTAACAACCCAATTCCATTTAAAAAGGTGACTGATCCAACAAGAGGCTCTTTTTCTAGTGGTACTATTTGCTCTTAATATTGGTAAAAATGAAAAGAACGATGTCAAAAACTTATGTTTCACCTTTCCAGTTCCATCATTTTAGCGAATTTCCAGAATGGAAATTCAGCTATTACAATAGGTCTCATAACGCAACTTGAGCCCGGCACTGTGGCAAAAATTTGTTTTGAGGTCCCTAGAAACCGAAAATAATATTCACTAAAATTTATATATATATATATATATATATATATATATATATATATATATATATATGTATGTATTTATTTATGTATCAGCACGATAACTCTCGAACGAAACATTCTAGGTTTACGAAATTTGGTGAGGACGTTGGAAGTTCAAAAATCTTGGATGAGTTCTTCAGCCAGACACGTCGGTTGCCAGGAACATGGTTTTTGTTCTTGCAAAAAATTAGTTTTTTGCCAAAATTTGCTATAATTTAAAAGTTTTGCCATATTTTTTTACACCATTGCAAAGACGGAAAAAGATCACATAAAAAAGGTTTTTGAACTATTATTCTAGGTTAGCTAGTTTTTGAGAAAATAAGAAAAAAAAGTCAATTTATTATTTTATGGAGATATCTGTAAAAATGGAGCCAAGTACTTTTTGTGTTGATGCTTCAATATTTATTTAAAATACCCCTGTCGCAGCATCCTGCATAACATAGCGAATTTCCATTTACAAAAGTACTTTTTTCTCGGAAACTAGTTGATATAGAGTAATTGTAAATAAAAAAACTTTCTGTATGTGATTTTTCCGCCTCATTCCGCCAAATTTTTTTCACGAAAAATTTCATTTCACGAAAAAAATTTGGCGGAATGAGGCGGAAAAATCACATAAAAAAGGTTTTTTTTATTTACAGTTACTCTATATCAACTACATAGTTTCCGAGAAAAACGTACTTTTGTAAATGGAAATTCGCTATGTTATGCAGGATGCCGCGACAGGGGTATTATCATTTTACTTATGGTTTTTAACGAATTGAAATATTTTAGTAAGTTTGATGATGTTATTAGATTTAATTTTAGTTTTTACAATAATTTCTGATGAATTCCGCGATTTAATTATTGCAACACTTTTGCAATTCAGTGGTAAAATTATTCCTATCATGTTACGTCACTGGTAACGTAATAGGCTAGTACCTATGGTATATTTGGTATATGTATGTATATGGTTATTGCACCCTTTATACTAAATTTTCGAATGATTTTAAATAGTGTATGGGCAGACATATTGTTTGTGTATTTTGTTGTATTCTTTGGAGAGTGTAAAATTCGTTTACGCTTTACAACGGTGAAAGGAAACGGATCGTTTAAAATAATTTTTGTTGATTTTAATTCATTTACTTTTACTTATATGTACCTAACGTATAATCCAAGCAGATGAACTTACAATTATTAGATTCGACCATTTTAGATGTAATAAGGGTCGTTTTAGCATTATATGATGTGTTTCTGGGAACTATATACGGAATCAATTTTAGGTGATCAAGTCTTATGGAAACTGTCATTGACTACATTATAATAATACTAGCCGTATACCCGATGGATTTCCCATCGACAACATCTTTTTATTTAGGTACTCATTTTCTGCTCACTTTTAATGTTTTTCAAAAGCCTAAATCAATATCCACGTTTCTAACTTCAAAAATGACGGACTTCCCGTAAAAACTTTCAATTCCTGTTTTAACCCCTTAGGGAATAAATTTCCAGAAATGTTTACACAACTGACTTTTATTTATAAATAAAAGCCTAAACGCAAATTTCATATCTCCTGTGCTAAATTTCGTCCTTCTAAACCCAACAGTTTAGGCTGTGCGTTGTCTGTCAGTCAGTGTTAAAGATTTATTAAATAAGGTATTATTTATTTTAATAATCAAAGTAACATATTTTTATATATCTCTAACTTCAAAAATGACGAATTTTCATACAAACTTTTATCCTTTATTTAACTTACTTAAGGAATAAATTTTTAAAAATCCTTTCTTAGCGCTCACCTACATTATATAACGAACTTCTGTATAAAATTTCATCCTCCTAAACCTAAAGGTTTGGGCTGTGCGTCGTCTGTCAGTCAGTCAGTCAGTGTTAGAAATTTATTAAGTAGATCCCTTGGAGATATACATATTACTGTGTTTTTTGGGTTACGATGGTAGTAAGAATATAACTGAAAAGTAATGTGTGTTTTTTTTTTATTAAAAAAACTTGTAAAAGTATGTAAGAAAATTCACTCTTAATAATTTTCGTTCAGTCTATACACCTCAAGCGTAATATTCATGAATTTCTTCAGATTTTTCCGAGCGAACTTTCTAGTGATAAAGGTCGGGAACAGCAATTTTTACAGGCACACCCCCAAAAAAGGACAAACAACATACATGGTATACATAGTTGAACTCGAGCTTCCTTCCTTTGATACCCTACACGTTGTTCTTGGGAAAAATTTATTTTCACTTTTTAAATTATCTCCCGAATTTAACCCCCACAATCAAAATCCAACTTAACATCTATAATTGGGCCACCAGTCACCACACATATCTTTGTGCGAAATTTCAAATTTTTACGTGAAATAGTTTACGTGAAAAGAAGTCGCTTGTGAGAGACGAATGGACACTGAAGTGACTCCACCAGTTGCATTTACCAACATATCTCCTGTCTTATGCAGTGGGCGAAGTTATTTGGAAATTTTCACAGCGCTTGCACCATTATTGCTTCTTTTATTTTTCGGTAAACTGAAAAATTCTGTTACTGTTTTTGAAAAACTATATTGTGACTGGTGTACTGAGTTTCCTATCAAGAGAGTTTTCTTTTTTCAACGACATCAAAAATTTTGTTGTCATCTCATATATGTTCGGTCTAGTAAATTTAATTAACGTCAATCTGTCTTTCTTAGAATTATATGAAGTACCTACGTATATAAAAAATTGAGTGAAATAGCTATACCTATCCAAAAT
This sequence comes from Brachynemurus nebulosus, assembly GCA_035578155.1. Taxonomy (NCBI): domain Eukaryota; kingdom Metazoa; phylum Arthropoda; class Insecta; order Neuroptera; family Myrmeleontidae; genus Brachynemurus; species Brachynemurus nebulosus. The sequence goes on from JAPWDM010000003.1 coordinate 70,047,250, forward strand.
GAAAATGAAAACATCTGAAATTTACATTTGTCAATATATATATATATATATATATATATATATATATATATATATATATATATATATATATATATATATATATATATATATATAGGTACCTACTGCTAAATTAAAATCATATAGTTGTCTGAATTAATGAGTGGTTTTGGTTTCATTTTTTTTTCTTTTACTATAGAATTTTTAATTATTTCGAATTCACGATCCTTTCTATTCGAAGTTTTCGTCGTTATTGGATATAATTACACTATTTAATAAGTAAATGAATATAGAATGGTACAGAAATTTTTTCAACGTTAGGTTTTTTTAATTATTAATTAATATTTTACTTTTTTTACAAATTAAATTTTGAAAAATATGTTTTGAAAGACGTTTTATAAAATTTTCCTTCGTTCAAAATATTTTTTCTTAATTGGAGGATTTGTTTGTCAGTTGTTTAAAATACTGGAGCGGCAATATCGACCATCCATTATTCATCAGAATATCGAAATATGTAGTATCCTATATTTCACGCCTCAAAAACCATACCTTGGCCCTGTTCAGCTGATCAAACTTTTCTTGCTAGCGTTATCGGTATTTTAAACGGCGATATTGGGAGAGATTCGGTTCTAATTCTTTAGGAAGACAGCATTGGATAAGTGTGGTTAAAATTGTCATAACGAATTTTTTTTACAAGAAGGTGATCTAAAAAATTTTTTAAAGATCAAGAACGCAGAAAATTAAATCGAATAATATTATGGTAAGAGAATGTTCATTTGTCAGAACAGTCGTGGAATTTGAAATTATGGCATCTAGTTAAAACATATAAAGTGTACTTTCATCACGTCGCTATTACGCGTCGAGTAGGTATTATTACTTTTTTCTTTGGAATTTTCCCACCGAAATACAATTTTTTCCCCGGGAAAAAATAGACTATAACATTCCTTTAACAACATGCCAAGTTCCAATAAATCAATGATTCTTTTTTATACTGTTGTTTTAAATATATATTTTCCCACGGGAATAAGATTTTCCAATGGAGTTAGATACTTTCCCGGGATAGAAAGTAGTCTGTGTCCTTTCTCATCGTCTCTAGAAACAATATGCAAAGTTTGAAATCAATCATGTTTTTTTTTTTTTTAATAGTCAGTTGCTATTTCATTGTTTCGTTTTAAATACATTTTCCCTCGGGAATGTGATATTTTATCGAGATAAAAAATAACCTATGTTTATCGCTGTATATCGTCATATTTGTCTATCATCATTTTTTGTTTCATTTAAAATATATTTTTCCACAGGAATGAAATTTCCCACGGCAAATTTCCCGGGGTATAAAGTAGTTTGTACCCTTTCTCATCCCTTCTGTTAGCATTATACGAAGTTTGAAATCATTTATCCGTTTTTTAATAGTCAGCTGTTGTAATTTAATGCATTTTCCCTCGGGAATGAAATATTTTCCCGAAATAAAAAGTAGCCTATAACCGTCTCTGACCCACAAGCAACGTCTGTGCAAAGTTTCAAGTTGATTGGTTAAGCTGTTGAGGCGTGAAAGCCAGTCAAACAAACAAACAAACAAACTCACTTTCGCATTTATAATATTAGTAAGGACTAGTAAGGATTTTGTTTGTTGTTCATTTTTGCTTCAGTTTGGAACACTGATTCTTAAAGATAGTGGAAAAGAATGTCTTGCTCTTAAAAATTCCGGGTTTATTTATAATCAAAGCTTAAGTAAATCGTCTTATCCCATACCGTTCAAAAATATAAAATTTTGTTTTAAACATTAAATAATTTCCCAAAACAAAATTATATAAAGACATATTTTTTACTAATTAGTCTTTCAGAGTCACGATTCTGTTAGCACTGCATAATGCATGATAATTATCAACAAAATTTTTGTATATATTCATGAACAAAAGTCAAAAAAAATTTACTTTATTTTGCACCGTCAAAACTCGTCTCATTCACAAAAATTCACAAAAATGTCTCCTTTATTTGAATGTATTCATCCACGTTATATGTTTAGTGCACGACATAAACAAGATGAAAAAACGAGAAAAAAAAAACTGTAATTAAAATATAATTGCAAAAAAAAAACTATTTTTACCGCAGAAATCTTTTTTGTAACTGCAGAAAAAACATAAACACTCCAAAAGATCACAGCCTAAGCAATAAATACCTTTGAAAATAATTCGAGTACATGTTTAGACTGTGATGTTTTATATTTGGTACATTTCTGTCAACTGTTGCTGTACCTACTACAATATACGAACGTCAGAGACACCTATCGTTTTGAATGTGGTGGTGGGGAAAACTTACATAACTTCTACATACACTAAAACTAAAAGCTTGGTTCATTACGATTGTCTCTCATCTAGAAACAACAATATTTTCGCGACTTATAAAAATGTTGATGATATCTCGTATGTACCTGGTTGTATATAACTGCAATGCCACACTATTCGGTATTGTATGTATATGTATGTGTATGCATATATGTATATACCAACACATAGTTGAAGGAAATAGATGTATTTTATTTTCATTTTAGAAATACGTATCACTAATTAGATGGTTTTCACGTCTGATACATTTTTAAAAAAATATGTATTATACAAACATACCTACCACCATCTCATTCGATATTTTTACTATAACATTTTTTATAGTGGATGTAAATTAAAAATGTACCCTGAGTAATAAAATTGATTGTTAACACGTTGATGGTTATGGACACCGTACGGCCAAAAATGTAACCTGGCTAACGGCATTATAGCAATTCCACGTACGGGCAAGGGATGGCGGTTTAACAAAAATAATCGGTTTTCGGTTTATTTTATACTCGGTTTAACCTGACGGTTATAACCGTTCCAAATAATCTGTTTTTGAAGTAACCGGTTTTTTGGTTCTAAGGCCCGCCACACACGTACAGTTTAATCCTTCAGTTTTTACAATGGATTGGGAACAGCAGGACAATTTCACCTAACAACATCTTTGATTCCACGGAAATGATTTAAAAAAAAAAATTAAACGCACTTGCTTTTGACCGCAGACCAAAGAACATATTCTGTATATCCTATAGACTCACTCAATAAATTTATAAATGAAGCAGCCAGATACGACCAGTATACGACTTAATAGTATTCTGTAAGGTAGTAATCAATGCGATAACCTGTGGTATTTGTAGTAACGTTTTCAAATAATTATTGTCAAAATACTGATAATCAAATTTTACTCTCTTGAGAAGACATTGCAAAATTTTGAAAGAAAAAAGTGGTATTCGTTTTAATTATAGTTCCATTTGCGGAAAAGTGGACAATATATTATATTTCTTAAATCTCACCTGTCTCACCCCGTTACCTGCCACAAGAAAAATGCCTATAAACTGGCTTTACGCTTTGTCTAGTAGTATAACAATAATAGTGTTCATTGGTCTATGCTCCTGACACAAATTGAACTGAGAACTGTACAGTTGAACCCCCACACACGCAACAATCAGTTGAACTTTTCAGTTTAAAAAATTGAAATTTCATTCGTCTCAGTTTAATTGTACAGTTACGTTGAACTGAGACTGAAATACCTACACACGTAGAGTTTAAACTGTATAGTTGAACTGTTCAGTTCAAACTGTCAGTTGAAACTGTACGTGTGTGGCGGGCCTTATAGGGAAAACAATATTTAGTTATTGATAAAAATTTTTAGTTTGCACTTACATTTAATTTTAAACGAAATTAATATGCGACAACTTGAACTGTAAAAAATACAAATTTATTTTTAGAATTTACAAATTAACAAATAAACTAAATTCATAGATAATTATGTAACCATAAAATATCCGGTAGCAAGAAACGACAATTTTATTCGTTTTCCGGGATTTTCCTAAATTTTTCATGATTTGCAAATTTTCTAAAATTCTAATAAATTATTAATTAATAAGCCATTTTGAGTACTTGAATTATGTGTCAGGGAATTATTCCTTTACAGTTAAGTACTAAGAAATTCGCTAGGTTATGCAAGATGCTGCGATGTTGGTAAATTAAAAAATTATAATGAGTGTATATTTATTTATGTAAATTAATTAATACTTACCAATAGTTTCTTTCCTCTAAATAAAAATACGTTTGTCCTCGTGAAACATCGGAAATTAGAATTTAGGAGTATATGCGTATTTGGGCAATTCCATGAAATGATGGAATATTAGTAAAAATTAAAAAATGAAAATTATTAATCAAAATCATGCCTACTTGATACTCAAAAGACAAAATCACTGATATACAACGCTTTTTTTTTAAATTTTTTTTTTTTTTTTTGAATTGTTTTTATTTTGTAAATTTAGCTTAAAAATTTATTACTTAATAAAAAAAAAATATTGTAACTTGTGATTTTTTTCAAATGAATATTAAAATACAACTAAATTTACCTTTTTCTTTATGCTGAAATAATTACTATACTCGTTTTGAGTATTATTTTGATTTTTTGTCAAGCTACGAATTCGAGTAATGGAGGCTATCAGAACCGACAGACGTTTTTTTAATTACTAAAAGTAAACTTTTATTTTTGTTATCTATCATATTTTCCAAAAATTCAAACTAATAAACTATTTCCTTTTTAATAAAACTTGTTTTAAAGTGACTGTAATGTAAGTGACCAAAGAGGGTGTAATGTAAGTGACCGATTAAATGTTACATTTTTATCAAAAATATATAATATTTTATGAAATTTATTATTAAAATAATTTATTGAAACATTATTTGTTTAAATTTATTTAAATGAAGCTGTTTGTTATCAAAACAGAACAGAAAATTCTCATTGTGTACAAGATGAAAAGTTGTATTCCTAATTGAGTAATGTAAATGACCACCTACTTTGTCTTGTATAAAAAAAATTTATATGCATTTTTTGTCGTTTGATTTCCTTTGTTTAAAAGCTCAAAACATATTCGATTTAATTTGACTAAATTTTAGTGAATTTACTCATTAAATACGAAAATTCAAAAGATTTTAATCTTAATTTTAAATCAAATTGTAATGTAAGTGACCATGGAATTACCCATTTAATTATTTTAAATACATATATAAATTTTTACTAATATTAATTATTTATACACAAACTTAACACTATTTTAAAAAATATTTAATATAAAATAATATCTCGAAGTCCCGATATTACTTTTCCTTTACGTCGAAATTCTGAATTACTTTTTCGTAACACCATTTTAACTGGTGCTGCAGCAGTTTGTTGCCTCGTCAAAACATGACGATAATTCTTATCCAAGTATGTTCCCGTAACGTGATCAGTAATTAAAACATTAACAGCAATATTTAAATCTTTTTCATTGAAAATTCGTTGTTGCATTTTCGTCAATTGGGCCAGTACCATCCGTGAAAATGTTTCAATTTCCATTTTTGTCGTTAGGTCAACACGTTTGGTGTTTTCGAGGCTCAAATTTCTAATTATATAAAAGTGAAATTAGAAAAATTTTGGTTTTTCGAAGAAAAGTTAACTTACCTTAAATAAGTATTTACTAAATCATCTAAGTCAGTATCAGTTGAATGGATTGAGGAGATGTGTAATGGATCATCAATCACTGTCCTGATGTCATCAAAATTGCTGATCAGATGGATGACTTGAGCATTTGGTTTCAAAAGTGGAAACATCCAGGAATCAGTCTTTTTAATTTGGAAATAATTCTGTTCCAAACAATGCACCGCCAATTCGTAATGAGTCATTTGTTCGATTTTATCGTTGTAATTCTAACGATTAAAAAAAAAAAGTTGACTAAAATTTAGAAATTAAAAAAAAATTTAAAAAAATTACCGTAATTCCTTCATAGTTAATATAAACATCGATACCGCCATAGTAATCTTGAATCAGTGTATGAAAGTTATCAATGCTATCATTACTATTTGTGTCCAAGTAAAGAAATTTGACATTTTTATCAAGAAATTCACGTTTAAATTCAAATCTAACTTTGTCAACCACTTCTAAATCTGTTCCAGTCAAATAGATGTGACCTCGGAAAAATTTTGTCAATCCTTTTGCGATCTCCTTACCACCATAACTTGATACTCCGTTTATAATCTAAATTAATAATAGTATATTATTGACCGAAGAGTGTAAGCATTATTTTTGTGGGCCCGGGTGCCGCGAGTATTCTTCAAGGCATTCATGGCCACAAAAATAAACTTGTGTGCCGAGTATGAGCAAGTTATTTTTTCAAACAAAAAAAAAAAAGAGATAAATTGAAAACAAATTTATAGAAGATAATATTCCATCTTGTATTGTATTTTATTCAAATATTACTGCATTATCAATTTCTTTTAGCGAGTTTCCAGAATGGATACACGCTATTACAGCCGCTGTCATAACGCGACCTGAGCCCGGGACTATGGCAGAAATTTGTTTTGAGGTCCCTAGAACCCGAAAATAACCTTCACTAAAATTTATATATATATATATATATATATATATATATATATATATATATGTATGTATATATATATATATATATATATATATATATGTATTTATATATATATATATATATATATATATATATATATATATATATATATATATATATATATATATATATGTGTGTGTGTGTGTCCGCACGATAACTCTCGAACGAAATGTCCTAGGATTACGAAATTTGGTGAGAACGTTGGAAGTCCAAAAATCTTGGATGAGTTCTTCAGCCAGACGTGTCTGACGTCATGAACATGGTTTTTCAATAAGGAGATATTTGATATGGATTATCCATATACTATATTTCGTTACTGAAGTCAAATAACGACTTATAGAGTTAGTATGTACATACATATATGTATGTAGTAAGATACTATATACATATTCCTCAAAGACCTATGCATGTACCATTGATATATGAATACTATACATATATCTATGGCATGTACATAATTACGAAATAAAAAAGTCGCCAAGTGCAAGTTGTACTTGCGCCAATAGTGTTCCGTACAAGCAGTGATTATTATAGATTTAATGTAATATGTAGCATATAAAATACCTCTGTCGCAGCATCCTGCATAACATAACGAATTTCCGTTTACAAAAATTAGTTTTTGTCGGAAATTAGTTGACAGAATAATTATTGATCAAAAACCTTTTTTATGTGATTTTTTCAATGGTGTAAAAAAATGTTACAGAAATTTTTGAATTTGGGGAAATTTTTGCAAAATTTAATTTTTTTCACGAAAAATGCCCAAAAAACCATGTTCCGAGCATCACATTTATGGCAAGATTTTTGGAGAATTTCCAGAATGGAATTCAGCTATTACAGCCACTGTCATGACGCGACTTGAGTCCGGGACTATGGCAAAAATTTCGTAAAAATAGGACATTTCATTCGAGAGTTATCGTGCGAAAACACACACACATATATATATATATATATATATATATATATATATATATATATATATATATATATATATATATATATGTGTGTGTGTGTGTGTTTTCGCACGATAACTCTCGAATGAAATGTCCTATTTTTACGAAATTTGGTGAAAATGTTGGAAATTCGTTAGTCAGACACGTCTGATGCCGTAAGCATGTTTTTTTGAGCATTTTTCGTGAAAAAAATTTCTATTTGCTAAAATTTTCCCAATTTCAAAAATTTTTGCAACATTTTTTTACACCATTAGAAAGAGGAGAAAAATCAGATAAAAAAGATTTTAAACCATCATTGTGTATAAACTGGTTACCGAGAAAAACTAATTTTTATAATCGGAAACTCGCTATGTTATGCAGGATGCTGCGACAGGGGTATTTTTTTTTTTAAATATAAATTTTTAAAAAATTTACCTTCGGGACAAGTATTAACAAAATACATGGGGCAAGTATTAACATGTTAACATTTGCTTCGATTAAACTTTGTGCAACACAGACAATGTTATTAACTTCCTTAACCCGATTTCAAAAGCCAAATAACATAATATGTTCATGTTTCGAAGTTACCAAAACCTTTTTCGCGACATTCCCAAAAATGTGTGTGAACGTGTATGTTGGTGTTATACTGTCTTTTATATATTTAAATTGTCACTGTGATAATGATTACTAAGGTTGAGTTATCGCAGTTATAATTAGAATTATAATAATGTCAAATAAATAGTTAAAGACTAATTATTATTAATAAGTAAATATTTTTTAATATACATAATTATAAGATGTTAAAAATAATTAAACGATTTTAAATTGTCTTTTGAAGACTCAAAATTTTCCAATTGTTGTTTAGTTATTAAGGTTAAAGTGACGTTATTTTGTTGAGTTGATATTTTTAATATTATTATTGCTAATTAATAATAAAGACTGATTAACTACTGCCTTCGAAAAAATTTAAATAATGATTAATTTAAATTAAGCAAAGATAAAGATAATTCTAAAATAAGAATTTTCCTTCTCAAACTGATTGCTTTCTGTGTCAAATTGATTGATTTGATGATAAAAACGTTAACTATATGATATTTTGTTTTAATTTCTACACATATTTATAAAATATTATCTTAATCACATTAAAGCTCTAATGTTAATACTTACCCCAAGGTTGTTAAAACTCATCCCAAAGGTGGAGTAAGTATGAGCAAGCACATTTTTTAAAAAAAATGGGCTTTCCGTAGAAAATACAATGGATATCGCTAAACACGAATTGCATCCGGCGGTCAGTAAAATATTTCATCATTCCAAGGTGCCATAAAAAAAAAAACACTTACATACATACATACAAATTTATTCGTTATTTTATATAAAATAATTTTCAGAAATAATTTTTTTCAAAATTATTCATATTTTTGTTTTATTCAAGTATTATCTCAATTATTTATTGTATTTAAATAAAAATATCGCCAAGTACGTGTTCGATCTGCATTAACTTAGGGTTTCGTAGTCAGTAGTTTCTTAAACTTTTTTTTATTATTTTTAATATTAAATAACTTGTAGAAAATTTTACCGGGAAAACTATCAATAGCTATTTTTTTACACCTTTCAGGGTTTAGGAAAATTTAGCACATTCAAGTGGTTTTTTATAAAATACAATTTTGAAAATTTACTAAATTTTAAATATTTTCAGACAATGATTTTTAATTTTTTTTTAATATTAAACAAAAAATGTTTTTGTTCAACCATTTATGGAAATTGTCTACATAAATAGCCCTGTCTTGATAATCTTAAATACATGAAACTAGACCAAAATAGCAAATTAGAGTTCCCGATTCAAAGAAAAATGAAATTAAACTGTTTTCCTAGTAAAATTTTCTCCAAGATATTTAAGATTAAAAATTATAAAAAAATTTAAGAAATTACTGATTACGAGCCCTACCTTAATGCAGATTGAATACGTACTTGGTGATTTTTTTTTAATTTAAATACAATAAATAGGTGAGACAGAACTTGAATAAAACAAAAATATGAATGATTTTAGAAAAAATTATTTTTGAAAATTATTTTATATAAAATAATGAATAAGTTGTATGTATGTATGATGTATTTGTATTCAACTACACCTTCAAAAGCAATAAAGCAAAAAAATACTGACCACGGGATGCAATTCGTGTGTTTCAATTTTTACCTTTTTTTTACAACTTTAGGGTCGGGTCGACCTTTTTCAACCGCGGGATGCAATCCGTGATCATCCATGGATATATGGTTTTTTTTTTTTTTATCAAAAGTCTTCTAACTAGTTTCATTTCCGTTAAATTAATAAAAAAGTAAGATCTGTTCGTACATGCTCCTGTCTCCCCTATTTGAATGTTTAAATGTTAATAGGTAATGTTTAGAATAATTAAGAAAAAATACAAATATTAGACCTTTGCTTGGACTTATAAGCGCCACTTAAAAAAATTTGAATTTTTCTGTTGAGCAATACTCAACCACAAAATGTTTTAATTTTGTCCAGCCTACTGTTTCAAAATATCTATAATACAATATTTTGTCTATGTGTTAACGAATAGCAAAACAGGATCAAGCGCCAAAATTATAAAAAAATAGTATTAAAAAATCAAATTTTCTATAAAATTTCTTCCGGAATAGTTAACAAATAATTTTATCTGTGAGAGTTGTTATCGATTTTTCAAAATTATGAGCTTTAATGGACGTTTTTTTTTCAAAGGTGAGTTTTACCACAAATTTAGCTTTTCCGGTTGATCTATTGTTGCACAATGAGGTTCAATTGATGGTAAGCTATCACTAACGTGCCTAGGAAAGTAACTCAATTTTTATGACTTGTTGATTTTTGTAACTATAGTAACCAGAAAATAGAAAGGTAAATGTGCCTATACGTTAAGTTATCTGCTACGTAAGTGCGAACTTACGTTTCAAGGGGTTGAAAAAATAAATTTGAATTAGTTAAAATATTTAAAACTACTTACCACTGCAACTTTAAGACCATTCATTTTAAAATTTTAAAATTTTTCCCTTACAATTCTACTTTCACTGTTAATATTACACTGGAAATGGTCAGGCTAAGACGCAATTAATTTATAAAAGAATGTTTGTTGATAATTTATGTAAATTTTTTGTCATTTATATAATTGTAAAAAGTTTTCCTTGACGTTTCCTTTGTAATAAACGATAATTACATTTGATTAGATTAGAGGAAAAAATTGATGGACGTTGCAATTCATTTCACCTTAAGGAAGGAAGGAACACTTTGTGGTAAAATTTTACAATTTGATAAAATTCTTGTTTATTGCATTGAGAAGGAAAGTCTTTTTGATATCAATCCAAGTTATAATGAAACTTGTTGTTGCTTTGTATGGTACAGATAAAAATAATGGCCCACTATTTGTTTTTATCTAACATTAGAAAAATGTTTAAAAGCAATTCTTGAACTCAGTGCCACCATTAAGTGGAATAAGGTGTAATAGCAAATGTCGTTTCCTGACCATTTGGCCGACTAAGTAATTCAAAAAGATACTTTAAAACTAATTTCTCTCACAGTCTCGGACTTGAGTTGTTTCATAAGAGTGACTGTAATAGCTGAATTTCCAATTCGGAAAGCTAAAAATTAATTTCCCACTATTACAGTAATTAATTTTTATACATTGTGCTAGTCATTTTTATTTATTAACCCTAGAATCATACGTTGGTCTACGGGAAACGTTAATCATACATCGGCGTCGTTTCGACGAATGGAATTTTTACGGGGAGTTTTAGAGTTTATTTGCAAAAAACATTTTTTTTTACATAACAATACTACAAAAGCGAACAAAATATTTAAACAAATTGGATTTGGAAAAATTTCTTAATGTAAATATTTATTAATTTTTTTAATCTTTCTATCAAAGCATATTTTCATTATAAAAATTAAAAAATAGATAAATACATCAATTGTAATAATTAATTTATGAACTATTATGAATCAGTGGACATGTGTGACTTTACAGAATGTGAAATTTCTCAGTCATAAATATTCCTATAGATATTTAGTTATTTCCCCATTAGGCACATTTGTAAATTTTCTAAAATTTGTTAGTAATTTTTCGAATAAGATCTCAAAAAATAATAAAAATTAAAATATTTTCCACAAAACAAATTGTTAATCTTTTATTAAGTCACTTGAAACGCATTCTTTAGTTTTCGATTCAATATATTAAAACTTCAGTATTATGTCGTCTCTATAAGTCAAACAGCTGTAATCATCTTTCACATTATCATAATCATTGAATAAATTAATTATAACATCCATATCTTTAATAAATTTTAGAAAAATTAGGAAAACTTTTATATGTGGAGTACAAAATCTTTAAAAAAAAATATAGGTTAATCATACATCGTCGTCCTTTTGACGCACACTATTACAGTATAAAAAAAAACGACAATAGCCATAAACAAAATTTATATGTCTTATGTGTTATAATAACAAATAAATTAGATAACAGAAGTTTCACAGCGAGCGGGTACCGACAAGTCACAGTATTGGAGCAGGTAGAGAAGTTCGTTCGTCGTTTTGACGAGTACGTATGATTCTAGGGTTAACTTCCCATAGGAAGTTATTGTAATGGGTCCGATTTTACGAATCGCTAATTTTGGCATATCTCCACGTTTCAAGGTCACTAGAATCCGAATCCATCGTTTTTAACGTGTTGTCTGTGTGTGCGTTCGTAAGTTCGTTCGTTCGTTCGTTCATTAGTTTGTTCGTGAATTTTTTTTCGTCTCGCATATCTCGAGAAAAAATGATATCAACTCCGGACTAATTTCATTAGATGCGTAATCAAAAAATGAAGACCGGATAAAGTCTTCAGCAAATTCGGATTAACGGTTTGTTTTTTCCAACATTCTCCGTAATCTCTTTCATTATGTTCAAGATCTTTTAATATGAGTAGTTCAAATAAAAATGGTAAACAAATCCATAAGACATTAGTTTGGATGTTATGTACGGTAGCTTTACATTTCCACTTCGGTTACCCTACCCAATTGATCCTATTAGTTACGGCACATCTGACGTCACATTATATTATTTTTGTGTTCTGGGATATAGGGCATATTAGTTGACACAAACTAAAATAATTTTCGAAACACTCTTTACGAATATAATACAATACGTTAAAAATTCATAATGATGAATTGTGATGCAGTTAAAAAATCAGTTCTGCATTTTTTTTCTATAAACTTGTTGTTTTTTTCTTTAATTATTTCAGCTCACTGTTTAGATCTGCATGGAAATTTTATTTTTTTTATATATTAAATTTGATTTATTTTTGTCTGGGAAATATATTTTCAGAAAAAAAAACAACTATGAAATAATTATTATATTGTCCTTAATAAAGATATGAATTTGAAAAAATTTTTAATTAATTTTTGAAAAGTATAACGAAATAATGAACACGGTTTAAAAAACGTGAAAACATTAGTTTCCTTTCAGTGGTGCCCGTTATTAAATGTAAATTTGTGTCTGCAGAGTTGAAGATTTTTTTGGTTTTATTGGTGCCAGTTTAAAACGACATGTATTTGTTTACAGAAATGTACAGAATGAGACTTCTAGGCAGGTTTAGCAACCGTCCGATTTTCGACCGGACAGGAAATAAACACAAATTCAAGTCAGTTGTCAAGTGTTCTGTCACTTTTTTTGCAATCTTTTGCAACGGTGCATCATAATCAAATGGTTAAAATATAATGCGTATTGCGTATAGTAGCAAGTGATTGCATGTAAAATAGCAATAAGTTAAAAATATTTAACATTTCGAGTATTTACGTAATTCACGAACATTTCCGAAGTGCCATGTGTACATAATTATATTGTTTGTCAAAGTGAAAAGTGTACATCGTATCAATGAAATACATGCATAATTTTCATTAACTATCCAGTAATCAACAGTATAACTAGAAATATTGTCAGACCATTATCTAGGTGTATACGATATAGGAATTGGTCACTCTATTGATCACTCTAATAAACTAATGATGCTCGCATAAATTTTTAATAAACGATGTGAGTTTTGAATTCGTTTCAATTCATCCCAATTTACGGTATGTATTAACGTTGGATACGAAATTCTCTAGTTTTTCACAGTGTATACATTTGTAAATCTATACATAGTGCTTCCTTCTACTTTAGTCGAAATGTCAGACTTATTATCGAATTTGTGTTTAAATTCATTTTGACATAAATGGAATTTGACAGTCAACCACCCCTTTTCAGTGAATGTCAACCCTCGACCACCTTCGCCACCCTCTTCAGTGTAAATATGTATGTATTATGTTTTTAAAATGAGGAGTAATTTAAAATATAGACAGTCGAATAATATTCACATTAATCACAAATTATAATTTATATAATATTTTATAGGTACATGTGCGTGTCGCTAGATGGTATCACGATCGTATTATTATCGAACTTTTCTGAATTGTTTTATTGTGAGCTCTCATGAGAGTTGTTTGAGTACCTATATGTATAAGTAAGCAAAATTGTTACAGTAAAAATTCAGGGCACTCCTACAATTCCACGAGGGACTGAGTGTAAGCTAGTTCCTGTTAGATCACCTGGAGCACAATGGGTCCGGTTGGTAATCTAGGCGCGACGAGATCTCGAATCCCGGTCCACTATATACTTAATTAATTCAGGGGCAAATCCAATATTCAGGGGCAAACCATTCTCTTTTCAATAAGAAAATATCTTATTTCCACAGAAAAATGTAGAGATCCGAAAAATACAACAGCGATCAACTATATTATTATCGGCAAATTTCATTACACAACTGTAGCGTCAATTGCCGTATTAATGGTAATGTAGCAATTACATTGTGATAAAGTTTAAGAAACGCTCATATATTAATTATGTGTTATAATTTCTAGCAAATTTTGAAATCATTAAAACCACTGGATCGAAAAATTATAGAAAAAACTATTTTTTAAAAGTAGCTCTTTCAGATGATACATTATACGATGTATTAATTTTAATTAACGTAGTTGCTCTGAGATAGTCAGGTACAAAAGTATATCTCAGCAAAAAAATTTTCTTTTATCAAAAATTAAATAATGTATTTATTCTTCAGTGATTATATTTGTATACCACTTGTTTTTTTTTAATTTCCGCGCGCTTATGTTGTAGCAATATAAAAGCATTGTTGAAAAAGCGTTGTAAAAACGTTATAAAATTATGTTTATAAATTATATTTCAAAAACGGGCGCGGTCAATAATTTTTATTTCTTATTAAATATGGTTTGTAACTTTGTATTAAATAACATATTAAATTTTTATCAAATTTCTTTGACACGTTTCCATTTGAATCAAAGAAAAATAGAATTTTCTCATAAGAGCCCGTGTTAAAATTACAAAACTTTGAAATCGTTTTTCTCAAAATTGGAGTAGTCAATTTTAATCGGAATAGGCTCGTATTAAATTAAGTAAATATCTAGAGAAGTTTCGTTAAAATCCTTTGAAAAAATCGTTTTATCGACCAACTACCTTAAACCTTTTTTCTAATTATTGATTGGCATAGCTATATGTACGCCTCATCAAAACCTAACATTATGCCAAATTTTGAATTCCTAAGGTACGTAGTTTTTGAGAAAAACCATACAGAGGCCGCATCTGTAACATGCTCTAAGATGAATATCAATCTTAGTCAATCAGGCCCAATGAGAGGGGCGAGGCATCCAGGGTTGTAGTCCCGGGGTCTGGGCTTGAAAAGTGGGGCCGTAGCTGTTGGTGAGAAGCGTGGGAGAAACTAAATAGAATTTTCTATTTTTTTTCCTCATCACTTATTTTTTTGGAAAAAATTTTTTAATACGTTTATTGCCAAGTTAAAAATGTAGACTTTGTGAGTAGCTTCTTATAATTGTCACGCGATATCGCGTGATTGACCATATAGTAAAGTAGTCGAATCACGCGATATCGCGTGATTGGCAATGAACATGTTAAAAATGTGGCTATTTTCTCGGGGCTCATCATTTTTCTCTATGGCCCTGTAGTCAATTAAAGGTAATAATGCAAATATAGTGTTTATACTCTTGCATTTTTTAAATAAAATAGTTACGTAAGGTTAAATCGGAGATAAATACAGTTGTTAAGTAAGATCGTGGTCAAAATAATTTATATAAAAATTTATTTAAAAAAATTTTGAAATACATATAATATACGTTCCACTTGATGAGGACTACGACGCAATTAGCTTAATAAGGTGTCCAGTCACCACCGGCGTCGATAATCGCCGGTGGCGACGCTATTTTCGAGGCATACTTTTAGTTAAATTGACGAATTTCTTAGATTTCAATTTTTTCGATTGAGACGAATCTCGCGAGTTAATTGCTTTAAATGTATATATGCGTTTTCCTCGAAGTTTGTACTTGATATGTGATCTAATCGGATTGGTATCGGGCGACTGTGGAGGCTAGTCGAATATAACGATGCCAGATTTGGCATTCGTGCCGCGTATTTGGCACCCATGGTTCTTCACTTGTTATTCTAACAAAAGACAAACAATTGAATCTTTCTTTAAAGTGCGTGGTAAACAAAGGTTCATTCTATCTGCTCACAAAATATTTAGAGAAAAACTTTTACCATTGGTGAGTATGGTCGACCACGATCTTACTTAACAGACTGTATATTTCACAACTTCTTCCCAATGTTTTATCGAAAAGGAAAGAATTATTTTTTTTCTTTCATAAGCACACATAACTACATCTAAAAATATTTTAAATTAAATTTCGCAACTGTTTCAAGTTTAATATCCCAGTCGATCTGCAACTATTGGTTCCATAAATTACAATTATATTTCGGAAAGAACATTTATTTTCACAAAACAATCACATTTTGAAAATTTGATAATTTATGACAAATATCGATAACTCAATTTTGGTCGGCATTATTTGGTCACTTGTTTACACATATACATACATCGGTTGTACTATATATAATGTATATACAGAAGGGCGTAATGTAAATTTGATTTTGAAAATTACAATATAACCAACCGATTCGATGCAATGCCGCGACGTACATATCACACAATAGTCGATGGACAGGGAGATAAATTGTTATGTACAGGGTGTGGCGAACCAGGAATTTATCTAGTTTCAAGAACGGAGACGTTTTTGTGCAAGTTTAAAGTAAATCGTTGAATCAAAATCAATGTATTTTCTGTGTTTTAAAAAAGTCGAGTGAAATTCATTTTAAAAAGAGGATGTGAGGTTAATTCTGGTTCGTTTGTCTATATGTAATCGAAGTGGACACTGGCTATCTTTTTATTTAAAAATATTTCAGATTTTGTTAAGCTGAGCTTGGTCGGTATTAGCCTTGCAACAGTACAATATTGATTTTGCTACATTATCGTCAGTATTGATCTTAATTTTGACTTGGATCAGACCAAGACTACAAAACAAAGACTGATTTTACGCATCATTAATTTTATCTTAAGTGGGACCACTAGTGTGACCGTCTGAAAAAAGGTGATTTTTGGGAATTTTTTTAAAGAAAACTACTGTATGGAATGTTGTAATATTTTAAGGATATCTTCGCTGATATATAATAAATTCATGATAAAATTTTTGGACCAAAAATTTGAAAATTCAGTGAGTTATTCGCAAGATCCCAGGGCTCCAAAGAAAATAGTTCCGCCACTGCTGCAGTGATAGCGACCTTTACAGTGCCTGAAATCAAAAAAACCAAAAAACCTATTAAACTAGAAGGTATTGCTTGTGCCATGAACCTCAATTGAAAAATAGTTGAAATTTAACAAAATGGCAGAGTTTTTTAAAAAAAGTTTTAAAATTTGGGCGAAAATTTGATGATTTTTGGCCTGCAAAAATTTACATTTTTTATTCGATCCGAAAACTGGAGGTTTATGGTACGAAGAAACATACATAAAAGAAGCTGCAATAAGAATTAAATCAATTGGATGATTTGTCTTCGATTTATAAGTGCAGCAAATTTGAAAAATGTAGTTTTTCTTTACTTTACCTTTTAGTTTTAATCACTGAGAATTTTTACTAAAATTATGTACGATGTATTCACTATAACGGTTATAGAAAAACTAGATGAGTCGTTTAAATGTGCCAAGGTAGCTGCTCCACAACAGGTGACTGGCAGCCACGTCCAGAAACTCCCGAACTATTAACTTTCGTACATTTTTCAATACCTCAAAGTTAACAATGAAAATCAGAATCCGCTTTTGGATGGTTATAACTCAAGGATAATTAAATATTTATATCATTAGTAAAAGCGTCGTTACATATGTACTCTCTTTTTGATTAGTAGCAGCTTTTAATTTAAGAAACAGAATAGTCTTAAAGATAAGTTAACAGGAGCTTTGGTAGTTCGATAAATTACGCACCCTTAGTAAATAAAGTCGGAAGATTTCTTAGTACCTTTTGAGTTACATTGAATACTCATTTTGAATGGTTCAAATAAAGGTGTCTCTAAGGAGTAGGAGAGGGTAGCTCTCCCCCCCTAAAGGTTCGAGAAAATTGAAAAGAAACCTGAGAAGACTCTGTTTTAATTAAATAATGTTGTTTTTTATCTAAAAAATCTTCAAATATTTAGATATAACATTTTCTTAAATGAAAAAACTTAAATAGGAATACATTATATCTACAGTAGAAATCCTTAATTATGCCCAATTTTTCTGGCGTAAAATTCTTGGAAAAGCTATACGCATACTTTAATTCCGCATTCCTCACCGTTACATTTTCTTTTCTTTCACTCCTTCTGAATAATGTTAAAGAATAAATGCTATAGTTTTGTTAAAGAAGTGATAGATAACAAACGCACGCAATTTATGAAATTACTTAAAAAACTTCACCCTAATCCGAGTGATTGAAAAGATAGGGTCCTTACTGAAATATATTAGGGAAACAGTAATATTGACAGCGGCATAATTGAGAACTTATGGTGTATTTGTACTCTCTCATCTTGCCTCCCTCTGGCCTATTGGCTGACGTCGTCCTTGGATGCAAATCATGTTAAAAATAACTCGAAACTCGAGTTTATACAAAATAAAATTAGGAAACTTAAATGAAATTAGAATTCGTTACCAAATCCGTTTCGTTACATCACTAAGGTCATACTAAAATATTTAAAACCATCGAAAATCGACTTTCTGATCAGTAACTTTTACTACCAATCTATATTTATAGGCATGCTACTACTCCCACTGATACATTTTTCCCAAGTGCTTACATAAATGTCTACGTACGTATATGCGAGCGTAGAATAAATTCGATTTCAAATACGCACTGATTGTAAATGTCGCATCGTCACCGAGGAGCTAGGAGAAGGCTGCGGGAGCCGAGCAATTCTGTGCGACAAATTCACTTTCAATATAAAAGGGGTTGATTTCGCTTGTTTTAACGAAACAAAACATCACCGCGTGTATACATACATATGTATGAGTAATACAGTACAAATTTTACATAATGATTGGTGATGAGTTAGTGTGTGTAAGACAAAACTTGTGCTTTGTCAATAAAAATACAGAGGAATTTTCATTTCTCTGTATTACAGGGTGAATTATTTGAGAGTTGCAATTTTTTATTGTAGCTCAACAATTGCAGTTGTAGATTTAACTGGGGACAATCGATTGGTAGAGCCGGGAGCTCCATATATCTTCTTTAGTTTTCGAGTTCCTTTAGTTTTTAAGGATTACGTACATGTTTAAAAATTTAATAATTTAATTTTAAATAAAACTCTTATATGTAGCCTGGTACCAATCCCACTGTTTGTTGCAATAACATTAGGTTGTGCAACATTGTATTCTAGAATCATTTACTGCACTAATTAGGGTGAATGCGGGAGAGATGCCGCACATTTTGAAAACACCTGATAATTCTTTAACTATGCATTCAATTGATATGAAATTTGGTACACAATAAATATGAACATTATTCTTTAAAATTATTTATAAATAATTTTAAATTTTGAGTCATAAAGGGTTCATAATTAACATTTTTGTAGAGCCTGCAAAGCAGCGTCCCTCCCTATGGGAGAGATGCCGCATTATACATACATACCTATGGGAGAGATGCCGCATTAAAGAAGGAGAGACGACGCATAGTTCATATTAAAAATTTTGCATTTTTTGGCGCAGCGCCCCTCTTGAACATATCTCCATACATAATGCATGCCATATGTAACCATTTTTGGCGCTTTATACATCTTAACGAGTCAACTCTTTTTGTTGTTTCTGAGTACTTTTCAAAACATTCAGTACACAGGCAATCATCATTACTTTCGTTATCTTCACTAATATGAGTGCTCTTCCTGATCAATTAATGGATCTTTCATATTTACGTGGCATAATTTACAGTTCAAAAAAAAAATTGTATAATCAAGGTATATCTTTTTAATATGATCAATTAATGGATCTTTCATATTTACGTGGCATAATTTACAGTTCAAAAAAAATTGTATAATCAAGGTATATCTTTTTAATATGTAATATTAATTTTGATGCGGCATCTATCCTGCGGCGTCTATCCTTTTTGTTGGGATAGATGCCGCATATTGCTATAGCAAGCAAAGTGCGGAATTCTAATCTAAAATTTTATAGAGTATTTTTAAAATATCCCTAAATTAATACAAACCTCAATTTCATTAAAATAATGAAATATACATTTTTAAATTCTTATGAATTAAATGCTTGATAAAATATTATGTTAAAAAACTTACTTTTCAATAATAAAAAGTTGGATAATTACTGAACATATGGACTAATCATAAATGTTACCATATACAACTTAAATAAATAACTTATTTTAAACATATAATCCATTAATAGCGCTATCTATCAATCAACGGACGAACTATAGCTACTGCGGCATCTCTCCCGCACTTACCCTAGAATACCGTTTGCTTGTGTAATATGAAATGTCGTTTACGACCATTTAGTTGGCCATGTTGTTCAGAAAAATATCAAAACTTTCTTAAGCGTTAGAGAAATGTTTAAAGGCCATAATTTCAATTGAAAAAGAATTCCTATAGCTTGGAATCATTTCCACCGTTAGTTGGTATGTATATCATTTGGGTGTGTAATATGAAATGTCGTTTTCCGACCACTTGGTCTACCATGTAATTCAAGTAAATATCACCACTTTCTTAAGCATTAGGGAAATGTTTAAAAGCCATTCTTTAATTTTCAATAGAATTATTGTATCCTGGAATCATTTCCGTCATTAGTTGGTATATAATTTGGTTGTGTAATATGAAACGTCGCTTTCCGACCATTTGGTTAGCCACGTGATTCAGATAAAATATATCTACATTTTCTTAAGCATTAGATAAATGTTTAAAAATTAATTTTGATTTTAAATAAAATTCTTATAGTCTAGAATCATTTCCGCTATTAGTTGGAATAATATTAAGTCGTGTTAGATTAAGCCGTTCAACCATTTCGTTGGTATGTCTCCACCAAGTTAGCGCCACTATATTCTTTGTTTCAAACAACAATGTAGTGTCGGATTGTGCTAGTCGTATACTATCATGTGTTTTAAATCCAAAAACCATTTTTGATACCATAGTTAGCCCCGCCATTTTTTTTTCTGTCCAAACAAAACGGGTTGTGCTAGACGGGAGCTATCAGGGACCGTAAATAAAAATACCCCTGTCGCAGCATCCTGCATAACACAGCAAATTTTCGTTTATAAAAATTAGTTTTTCTTGGAAATTAGTTGACATAGAATAATAGTTTAAAGACCTTTTTTAAGTGATTTTTTCTCGTCTTTCTAATGGTGTAAAAAATTTCGCAAAAATTTTTGAATAACGGACAATTTTGTTAAAACACTAATTTTTTTCACGAAAAATGCCCCAAAAACCATATTCCGGGCATCGGACGTCTCTGGCTAACGAACTTGTCCAACGGTTTGGGCCTTCCAACATTTTCAACAAATTTTGTAAAAGTACGACATTTCGTTTGAGAGTTACCGTACGGACACACACACACACATATATATATATATATATATATATATATATATATATATATATATATATATATATATATATATATATATATATATATATATATATATATAATAGTGAATATTATTTGCTGTTTCTAGGGACCTCAAAACAAATTTCTGCCATAATCCCGCGCTCAAGTCGTGTCATGACAGTGACTGTAATAGCTGAATTCCAAAACATTCGATTTTTATCACCAAAAATTGTAATTCACACTTCTTTCTGCGGACCAGTGAGATACTTTCGCGATCCGGTGGCTGAGAAGCACTGATTTAGAATTAGCCAGTAAACTCAACTCCACCAGTCAGCATCATTATAAACAATTCCTCCTGTATGGCGTTCCGTTATCGACTAACAACTGTAAATTTTGTTTTATTAGCTGTTCAAATTCACATCTAAACGGTTCGCGCATTGCATGATATCCATTTAACATCATAGACACCGTGTCAGTCTGTTGTTTCATTATTTGCTGGAATGACGGACAACATTAACAAACAACAAGTATGCGCGCCATGTGATTGACAGCTGTTTTGCATGCTTGAACAAATGAATGCAGTATACATGCGTTCAAATGTTATTATTTTGGTTCCTTGTCCCTATATTTTATTGAACAATACTCCATAATATAGAAAATATGTATGTGCTCGCTAGCAAATGTATTGTTTAACAAAATATAAAATTAGCTTACGTAAATATATGTATGAACAAAATATATAGTAGCTAATTTTGGTATAAAAGAGCTATATAATTTGTGGCAGTATGTGGGTTAATTGAAGACAAAATGATACCTATTTAAACGATATATTACGTTTTTGGTTTCAACAATAGTAAAATTTATGTTTATTTTAAAATGTTTTTGTGTGCATACATCATGGTAGGAGTAACTTTAGCCTTGAGGTGCGCAGATGCCCTCAGTTTACAGCCAAAATTAATAAATATTAACGTAAAAGCCCCTATGCCGGAACACTATTTTTAGGTGTGTAATTGCAAGAAAGAAAGTTTTTCTAATCGAATGAATAAGTTTTTAAAAAAATACAGTCCAAAAATTTTTTTTTATTAATATTTTTCTTTTACAAAATGTCGACATCTATATCCAAACAAAGAAATATTAATGTAATACACTGAACAGTGAATCGAACATATTAACATATGTTTGCTAGAGATACCACAGGCATTAAATTTTGAAGCATGACTCCATTTTAGTAAGCCCGAATTGTAACCACGGAGATTTGTTTATAAATATTAGATAAACCATTAAATTAATGGTTTGACCACCATTAAAGTAATCTCATCAGTCAATTTTTTTGCTTCAATTTCTTAATGTATTTGTAATACACAGCATTCTCTCTAGTCGATTCTCTCCTCAATGATGTAATATGACACATAGAATGACATCTAGACGTCAAAGTAGAAAACATAAAGTGGTTTAAGTATCAGACGTAAATAAAGGATCAGAATACTGTCTTCAACAAAAATTGTTTAATGTGTATTAATGCGAGGTGAATTTAAATTGAAAAATAATCATTCTATTAATAATTATTTTTGTTATCAGAGGTTTCTTTCAGAAATAACTTCATTAATATATAAATGTCAAAACTGTTCAGACATATGATCGTGTTCCGGTATAGGGGCTTATAGGGGGTAACTGTATAAGCGCTTGAATACTAAATGCCCCGGGGCCCGGACTGGCAAAGGGGGCCCCTAACGGTTAGTAGGGGCCCAGGAAAAAGTAATAGGTATAACATTGTTTTTTGCTTGTCACTTATTTTTTGGTGAAGAAATTTTTAAGAAATCTGCTTTATACCGGGGCCCCGCTATTTCCTCCAGGACCCTGACTAAATTTTGTAGCCACAGAAATCAATCTCAGCCTTGTAGGCTTGTCTCGATCTTATATTGTAACACTTCCTTGATAATAATTAAGGAAATTTCACCTGGTCGCATGATATCTGCTGGGCTCAGGTGAAATTATTATTGTCATCTGTCGCGTGTTTATATAAAGACGGTACCAGAGTGAAGGGGTTGAAGTGTGGACTCCATGAAAAATCTCCAGTATATGTATTATTAATTTACAAGATCAGCCTTATTTTTGCAGTATTTTTGAATAAGTGCAAGACCAAGATCAAGACCGAGATCGAATTCTTCAAGACCAAGTCCAAAATCAATAATATTCTAAGTATAAGAACAACTTCAAGACGAAGATTATGAGGGTTTTTGGTCTTGGTTTTATATTTGCCTATGTCAGCATTTGCTTTTGCGTTTAATTTGCTGATATTCAAGGTTTCATGAGACTTTTTGAAATCACACAGTTTTTTCGTGGGTATTAAATATATCTGGTCGGCCACGGTAAAAAAATTACAATCAAAATTTGTTTAGTAATATAATATTCGCAAAACAGTTTTGAGATCCATAATAATTTTGAACTTTGATATTATCCATAATTAATAATATTTAGATATATTAGGGTGTGCTAAAAAAATTTTTTTTTTGTTTTTTCTTGAAGATAATTTTTGGTTTCTCGAGGCCTCAAAACAAATTTCTGTCATAATCTTACGTTCAGATTTTTTCATGATACCAGCTGTAACAGCTGAATTTCCATTTTGGAGAAAAAAAAGTAAAATAAATTTTGAGGGTCTGTAACGTTGTAACTGTTTGTAATACGAAAAATTTGTAAGGAAGTTTTTTGTAAAGCGTCAGTTGGACTACAAAATTGTCATTTAACTTTTTGTCCTATCTTTAACAGTTTAGCTTAAAAATGTAAAGAAAGTAAAATTTCAAGAAATTTAAATTTTAAGGCTCTGTAGAAAGTGAAATATTGGTGATACAAATTTGACTCAATGAAATTTTTTGTCTAAAATTTAATGCTTATTAGGGCGCTTTGATTCATTTTATGGAAAAATAATTTCTTCATAGTTTGCAGGAGTAAATAACATAAAAAATTGTTTTTCCTACGTTATTTGAATGGGAAAACTTTAGATTTGATGATGCACCTCTAAAAATTGGAATTTTGATCTGCGCTTTGGTGAGGATGTTTTTTTAGACGTATCCTACGATAATTTGAGCGGAGAGCGATTTTTTTTTTTTGGCACACCCTAATATACATACAACATATTATATTTGATCTTTATGATAATTTTCAAGCTGAAAAGCTTCCAGTTTGCAAGTAATTCTCAAACGAAATTAATTTTGTAACATTTTCAAATAGAATAATATGTAGCCCTCAACATGTAGCCCTGTATTACCTGTGTGCTATCTATGTAAAGGAGATATTAAATTTAATTGTTATTACAAAGAGATATGTGAATACATCGAATATAATACTGTAATCTACCGTCATAACAGCTCACAACTCGGCTATAATTAACGACTTTTCAATAATTCAAAATATAAAGTGGATAGAATATGACTTCCGTTATGTTATGTACACATGAGCAATTGTTACGTGCTTTCATACAGGTATATTACCAGGTGGTTCCCCGGACTATGTAATACAAGAATTGAAGAGTTGAATGGAACAAGAAGTATACATCGGAAAATATCGTCTTAAGAAACAACAAACTATTTTAATTGTTATTAGTTTAGACGACAGTGAATATCGGTTTCTTTACATATATTGGCTCATCTACATTATATAAGGAACTCCTGAGCAAAACTACATGCTTTTGAACTAGGGATGATCGATATTCATCGATGGTAGAAAAACATTGATGTTTAGTTGGAAAACATCGATGTAAAAACATCGATGTTATGTCCTCGATAACATCGACACATCGATGTTACGAGAATAATATCGAAACATCGATATTACTCTTAGCTATCCAGTATTTAAAAAGTCCTGTAGCTGATTTAAAACAAGATCCATTACTTTTATAGCAAGTTCTAGGATCCACTTATCCAAACTTAAAAAAAAATTGCCATTAAATATTTGTGTTGTACAACAATTTCAACTTCAGGGAGACTTCAGGGAGACTTTTTTCAAAAGCTGGGCAGCATTTGTATCAACAAAGGAACAGATTAAAAGGGAAACATCTAACAAAGTGACTTTTTTTGCAATGTGTATTAAATAAATACCTGGCAATGTTAATTTTTAATAAATAAAATAATAGATTACAATGGTTGTTTATTTTGCTACATAAACATCGATGTTTTCGAACATCGATGTCTTTCTTTCGATATATATCGTATATCGATACTCTTGAATCGATGTTAACATCGATGTCAACATCGATGTTTTTCTGATATCGATCATCCGTATTTTGAACCAACTGGTTTAAGCTGTGCGTTGTCTGTAGTGATGTCGGATTATTAATCGATTAATCGGTTTAGTCGAGTGATTTTGTTTAAATTTCGTCATATTTCAGTCGACTGTTTTACCCTCAACTAAATGACTAAAATGATTAATATTTTTTTAAATGACTAAAAATAACTAATTTAATTATATTCTGTACTATTTATCAGACTTATTAAGAATTGAAAAATTATCCATTTCTACGATTTTTCACTTCTATGTCATTAATACCATCCGTCATATCTCCATTTTTCTTTAAAAAATATTAAATATCCACAATTAAATTCAATAGGAAACAGTGCTTTTGTAAGAGTTACATAGACTATTTTCTTCATAAATTCGATTAAAATAGTCGATTAATCGGCTGACTGTTCCTCGGCTCGGCATTAATAGTTGCCTGTCAGTCAATCTGTCAGTGTCAGAGTTTTATTAAATAGATTGCTTGTTCACATTATTCTATTAAAAATTTCACAGCACTTTCGCCAGCACGTCTTAGTTTATAAAAAAAACAACTTTATTTAACATTTCGTCTTACTTTCTTTTAATGAATCTATGTTGTGTAGTTATCGGAAACGCTTGGTATTATATATTATTGCAACTTTCGGTACCTGACGCAGATACTACATACTTATATGATAATGCAATAATATTTCGATAATAGGACACGGGAGAGTAAAGGATCTTTGCCTTACCTGTTTGTGGCTCTGTGTGTGTGTGTGTGTTTGTGTGTGGAAGCGTTTATTGTATACATGACTGCGAATATATTAATTGTGTTAGGACAGAAGAAACGATGACCCATTGGGGACATTAAATGCCCAAATATCTCATTTCCTAATAGCTGACCATGTATCATAATATGTTATGTGAAGAATTATGTAGTGGTTATGTATGTAGTTTATGTTTTTGAATTAATGTTCAAAAATTAGGACATAAAAATGAAATAAAATTTATTATTATGCTGTAATTATCATAAATTTGTAATAAGGATATGATTTTAAATGTTTTATAGGGCAATATTTTGGAAACGTTATTTTAGCGATTATTATTTGTAAGGTTTTAACCAACATTGATTCATTAGTGATATCATTTAAATCAGTGTTTCGTCGCGGAATACTTTTTAAGTTCTAAAATTTTTGAGAAAGGCTAATGTAAATTTGGATTTTGCAAATATGCACGTGAATTAAATTAATTTTTAGTGTTGCGTACTAAAACTAGCCAAAACGGAATTACAATATGGAATTACTTCAGTGTCCATCCGTCTGTTCCAAGCGATTTTCTCTGAATCTATCTGACGCAAAAGTTTGAAATTTAGCATAGAGATGATAGAGGGAGGTGGTTCAATTATAGATATCAAGTTGAATTATAGATATCAAGTAATTTGGAAAATGAAAAAATCTTCCGAAGAGCATCGAGTTGGGTATCAAACGAAAGCTTCTTGAAGCACGAATTCAATAATACCCCTCTCGCAGCATCCTGCATAACATAGCGAATTTCCGTTTATAAAAATTAGATTTTCTCGGACACTAGTAGTTGACATAGAACAATAGTTTAAAGACCTTCTTTACGTAATTTTTTCTCCTCTTTTAAATGGTGTAAAATAATTTCGCAAAAATTGTTGAATAAGTGCAAATTTTGGCAAAAAACCAATTTTTTGCAAGAACAAAAACCATGTTCCTGGCATCCGACGTATTTGGCTAACGAACTTGTACAACGGTTTGGCATTTCTAACATTTTCACCAAATTTCATAAACCTAGGACATTCCGTTCGAGAGTTATCGTGCGGACATATATATACTTATATATATATATACTGTGTATATACTGGGACCTCAAAACAAATTTCTGCCATAGTCCCGGGCTCAAGTCGCGTCATGACAGTGGCTGTAATAGCTGAATTCCATTCTGGAAATTTGCTAATATATATAATTACCTATATGCTTTTGTTAAATTTTTTGTTTAGAAAGACGTTTAAAAATTGCTGTTTTACTGTTTTCGAACCTTATCACTAGAAGGATCGCTCAGAATAATATGAAAAAAAACAACATTTTGAATTGGTAAAAACTATCAGGACTGAATTTTCTCACACAACTTCCTTGGTATTTAAAAAGAAATGTTAATGATACATGAATTTATTCGTTGAAGTAATCTATTATCTTGCCCTTATTTGCTATTACATACATCAAATCCCTAATAAAATCTAATAGTACGGAATACTATGTGCGCAAGAACAATTTGCACCTGACGGCTTCTATTTGTTGTTAATCACATATTAATAATTTGTGTAAATTAATAATATTCCGGAGTTGTTGATTGAGAGAATAAATTCGCGTATTGCTGTTTTAATTTGATAAGCCACGAAGCACTATCTACATATCTTCTAAAATTTTCTGAGCATAATTTAATGCTTATTCAACAAATATGGTGATTTATACTTTACGACAAATTCTAAAATACGTTTTACCGAAGTATATGTATTCTGTATGGTTAAATAATATATTATGTATATGGTTTATGTATGGTACGTACCCAAGTAAATTTTATATAATACATTATCAGATGATTTTGCTCATTGAACAATATTCTGCACATGTAATAGGAAACGGACTCCTCGCGGCCGAACATTTAGGGCAAACTCTATAGGCGTATTATGTATATTGTTTCGGACAACTTATAATATTACAATACTTTACACTATCGTTACAAAAATATTTGACCAATTTTAAAATTTATTAAAAAAAATTCTTCACTAGATTTTATTACAGTTTTTATTCTTTACCGTTTTAATGAAAAATTCTCAAATTAATACTGATATTCGTACATCAATATCATTTTACCGTGAAAAAATTCTGAGGATTCTGAAATATGGTTCAAAATCAAATCGAAATCTTTAGAGTTTCGTCATATCTGTCATAGTTTCAAAATTTCCTGGTATCCTCACGCCTCAAGACTGGAAAATGCTTTGGACTTTTGCTTTAAAACCCGAACAGTTCTCTTAACTGTCCAATTCTATTTTTTGTACTCCAAAATC
The DNA here is from genome assembly GCA_035578155.1 of Brachynemurus nebulosus. NCBI lineage: Eukaryota > Metazoa > Arthropoda > Insecta > Neuroptera > Myrmeleontidae > Brachynemurus > Brachynemurus nebulosus. The sequence goes on from JAPWDM010000003.1 coordinate 70,075,966, forward strand.
ATTGTAAGATAAAAACGAATATCACGTAAAGTCAATCCTTTGTAAAAGTTCTTACTTGTTTCCATATATATCTACCAAAATATATATAATTAAAAAGATGAGAGTAGTTCTTATTATTAAACGAAACCGAAAAATTGTAAGTTTTTTCAGTTATTGACGAATATAGTTTTATTAAACGTTTAAAAATGAAACAATTTTCTTACATTTAAGGTCATTTTATTACATATTCAGTTACAAAAAATCATGTAAGTTTACATATATGTAAGATTGTATATTATATAATACAATCTCAAATAAGCTTACCTGATTTTTTAACTGAATCTGTAACAAAATAACCTTAAAATGTAAGAAAATTGTTTCATTTTTAAACGTTTAATAAAACTATATTCGTCAATAACTGAAAGAACTTATAATTTTTCGGTTTTGTTTAATAATAAGAACTACTCTCATCTTTTTTATTATATATATTTTGGTAGATATATATTCTAATGTAGGGTAAAGGGCCACTAATTTCGTGTACGTATGACACAATTTTGTGTTGAAATATACAAAGAAAGCGTACTTATAGCATTCTTTTGCTTTACACAAAGATTGTGTTACTTTTTTGTTGTTCAAAACAGATTAATGTTTTTATTCTGTTAAATCGAAATTTGTGTTAATATTTAAATTTAACGCAAACACTAAATGTTACATTAACGCAGGGTTGTGTTACTTATTTAACACAAAGTTTTAACCACTAGTTTTTTGTTTTTTACGCAGAACACAAATTTTTTTACTGTGTTTAGACGGGTGAAAATTCGAAAATTTTTTTTTTTATCTGATCTATTTGAAAAACAGTAACCTATATTTTTTAGGGTTTGCATTTAGGTATTTAGTTATTTTTCTTCCTTCAGTATATACATATACAAATGGCGTCTGTAAACAAAAAAGTAAAAATTTTTGTAGGAATTTGTACCGTTTTTGCATTAAACATTTTTTTTGTTTTTTTGCATGGATATTAGCATACAGTTTGGTTCATACAGAAGGCAAGTATAAGGAATATTTGATAAAAATTTCAAAATATTTGATCGAACAGTTTTTGAGTGAGTATGACAACGAACCGTAAAAATGTTGTTTCGAAAAATAATCAAAGCGAAACTACTTTAGTACAAATATTGCCAATATTGCGTCGGATAAAATATAGATCTATTTTTAATATTCTTGAGATGTTTATGTTTAGCTAATTTTTTATATAGAGAAAAAAGTCCCCTTAATTTCCCCGAATATTCGAATAGTATTTACATGGAGTGTAATTAACAAAAATAATTAGCAATATAGTCTTTAAACAAAAGAAACGGAAACCTAAGTTGTATGAAGGGGAGACATAATAGTGATCCAATAATACCCTTAATAGTTTTTTTTTTTTTTTTTGAAAAAGAATATTAATTAAGGCCATTGTAAATTAACAACTGAATAGAAAGAATAAACTTACAGGAGGTGGTACCAAGCTACCAGCAGTACTTACTGCCTGTTTGCACCAATGATTCAAAAGAAAAAACTTTTTAAAAATAAATTAGCATTTTACGACACACTCTTCAACGCAATTATTGCAACCAAACACAAGGCAGGCAGTACCTATATTTGAATTTTTTTTTTTTTTGATTAGCTGAATTAGCTTGTGTAATAAGCGTTGTTTATTGAACGGTATGATTTGGTTCATTTATCTCAAGTAAAAATACAAAAAAAAGGGTTCAAACCGAATATTGGTTATGAATTTTACAATCGTATTATTTCTGTATCAGATGATTCGGTTGTGATATATGTGTAGTACGCGTAACGTGTACAAAATAATTTGATTAAAATTTGATTAGTTGAACGAAAATAATAAGCTCAGTTTCGGTTTTTTGACGTTTGGTTATGTACTTTTAAAAAATAACACAGATACAGTTAATTAGGTAATATTTGCTTTAATTTTATTTATATACAGGGATGATCAGTCTTGTCAGCTTTTCAATTTTGGACGAGCGGTTAGCGGAAAAGGGAAAAGATCCTGTGGCCTAGGAGGCAAGGCACACAGTCAAAAAGTTTGTGTTAAAATTAATACATTTCACATGTCCAGAACGGTCCACTCAATTTTTTGTCTTATTTTAACACAAAGCATATGTGCCAAATCTTTACACAAGATTTGTGTCAATGATTTATCACACAAGAGGACATACATTTTGTGTTAATTTTACACAATTTCTTAGTTATAATTTTACCAGAATGATGTGTAAAATTAACTGATTTAAAATGTAAAAGTTTACTCAATAAATGTGTTGGTATATTTTGACACTTTTTTTAAGTTATTATTTTTTTATTTATTTATTATGTAAATGAAAGGAAATAATAAAAAATAATTTTTCACTACTTAAACTTTTTTATTTCATATTTCTACAAAGTTGTGCCCTGATAAAAATAATGTTAAAACAATACCCAAAAATTGTGAAGATCGTTGTCAAACTCAACGTGGAAGACAAAATGGAACGACTACTCTTCCTTCTTTACCTGATCTTCGATAATTTTTTAATTAATTGAAGTAAATTCTGCAAACAAAGGAAAAAATTCAATCTATATTTTTAATTAACTTACTTAATCAATATTTCTAATATCTATATATAATTAAAACCAATTGAACTTTAGAAATACGCTATTGATTTTGAAATATTTTTGTCTTCTATACATACATATGCTTCTGTTGAACGCACAATGCGCACAATGTCTAATGATTGGCAATGATGCTATACCGATGTTACAAGTTACCACTACCCCCGCTCTGAACTAAAGCAGTAAGTGCTCGCAAAACCAGTTTTTTGGTGTTGGAAATACGCAAATAATTGTACTTATATAGACATTCTTTCCATTTTACACAAATATTGTGTTACTTTTTGTTATTTAAAACAGATTAAGATTTTTATTCAGTTAAATCAAAATTTTTGTTAATATTTTCATTTAACCCAAACACTAAATGTTACATTAACACAGGGTTGGGTTACTTATTTAACACAAAAATTTTAACCACTAGTTTTCATTTTACGCAAAACACAAATTTTTTCACTGTGTAGTTATCAAGAGATCCTGCGTTCGAGTCTTAGCCGATCCAGTTTGATAATTTTTCAATTACTATGTGAAATGCTTCCAAAAGTGGTAAAATCTGCTTATGATCTGAGTTTATAGCGATTATTGCGATTTCATATAGACTTTTCATACTCACGAATTTAGAATTTAATTCATATATATGTGAAAGGCTGATCCGATCTAAATAACATTAAACATTCATGATTTTCGAGGCAATTTCGAAATCGTAATATTGGAAATGTAAATTTTCTAATGGTAAAACAAATTTTAAGCATTTAATCGAAACGAGCATATTCTATCGTTACCAAATCTACAGTAGTAGGTACCTTTAATTCTCGAAGTACATGTGAACCTTGTGCAACACGGTTCATTTTTGAAATGTTACTTGTATTTTCTGTTTTTGATATATGGCATAGCATATTGATTTATCTGTCCATATGAATTATCTGGTTCCATTTGTACTTGAAAATTTTGTTTGAGGATGAGGACGAAAGTGGAGTGTCACCTGTACACAGGAACGAATAGGTACGCTGTTGGATTGAGCACTGATTATTTGCACGTACGTTTATTTTCGAATTATCTACGTAATAATTAGATTTAAATTTACATTTAAATCAAATCAATCCCTAGACTATCAAAAAGTACAGGTACGTTCATATAAATATTGCCAAATACTATTTACAAATAGAATTCGCCTAAAAACAAAAATTTTATGCTAGGAGCGTTGAAAGTTTTTTCCCATTCTGGAAGCAAAAATGATAACTTCGATGACACTAATCTAGCGCAATGATATGTTATTTTTATATCTATAAAGTCCCAAGTCAAAGACATGATAGGATTTTAATAATTTACTAGATCAAATATTTAATTGATGTCATCAACATGTCGAAATTCAGCTTGAAGATATGGTATATATTTTGAAATCCGGTTTTTGGATAAGTCCACAATTGCAACGTTGCCAAAAATGAAAAAAAGTGCTCTTGAAACCTTGTAACTATCTTCAAACATTAAACCTCTACGATTTAAAAACCAATTCGGCAACCTGGAAAAAATTGGATAAACTTGATAACGTCACAGAGATTAATGTCTACTTTTTCAATTTTTGGATGTGAAATTTTAATAATTCAGCTTAAAGATATTCGATTTTGCCTCCAAAATGCTGAAATTCATGAATTTATGTGATATTCGGTTTGTGATTATTTCTGTAACCCTAATTTTACAAAAAATAAAAAATTTTTAACTACCTTTAAGTCTCTGTGACTTAAGGTGTATCGACCAGTACTGACAAATTTGTGACAAATGAATTACTAAGCCTGTTTTTTTCTCTGTAAATAAATATAATTTATGTGTAGAAAAATAAGTTAAATTTTATAATACATGTAACAGTATTAATATTTGATTATTGTTCAATCTTCTAATTTTAATAATTTTAAAAGTAATCAATTTGATTCTGGTAGTTGATGCGTACTAACACATAATATCTAACACGTACACAAAAATATTATGAATGTGTTCGTGTCATTTACAAAAAATTTGACATTTTGGTAGTTTTTTTTTTCTATTTATTACAATAACTAAACGTCCAATATTGAACAAAATAGTTTTTTAAAACATAAAAGAAAATAATTTTCAGTTTTTTAAATCTTAAAGTTGGTTTTTAATGACACAACTTAGTTAAATACATACCACTGATTCACTTCTAATCATTCTTTGGTATTTACTCGTACGTTAAAAATTCTAACTTTGAAAATTTATTTCTTCTAAACTACACGTCAGAAATTATTCAAAATAGTGTCAGTGAATGCATCATATAATTAATAAACTAAAATTTCAAATTCTAAACTTGGAAAATTTCAAGTAATCGATTCACCTTAACTTATAAATATAGGCGACGCAAAGATTAAGCGAGCGCTCTGGTGGTAAAATAAGGAATTGTATCTATAGTGAAACATATGCGTATACGTTTAACTGGTGATAGAAATGTATATATTATAAAAATTATATACGGGTTACTAGATTTTATATTGTCAAAACTATAGAAGTATACGTACATTTTTGATTGATACAGCTTTTAATTTTAACCACCAGAGACGCGAGTGAGAATCTTTGCGTCTATGTGTGTTTATATGATCAAAACTGTATATTGTAAATATAATTTCAAGTCCCTGTTTTAATGAAATTCATTTAACAAATTAACAGTATATATTCTCGGTATATTTTAATAAACATTGAATTGAGATATGTACGTAAAATGCGGCGTTACAGAGAAGGGATGAATGTTTTCTGGTATGATGGACCATTTATTTTCCACTGACTGCATCCACATCCACATCCAACGCGGTGCAAAACACTGGCCTGGTGTAACTAAAAATAATAATTCATCATATCTTAATTATATGACAATAATTCATTTAACCCTCAACGTAAGTTTCATAAATAAAATTTTTCTAACTGACATGACATTTCAAGCTATAATTGCATTTGAACAGCAAGGAGTGTATGTATTCAACTTTATTAAGATGGTGGGTAGGTAAATTAGGTAAGAAAAATGGATGAACAGATGTATTCACACTTTTCGCAGTGATACTGGGAAACTCATCACGGGCAGCGTGTTAAATCGTAGCAGGATATTTAGACAATGAAGTTTTTGGAGAAGAAGATGGGGTAAAACGGCGGTAAATACTAATGAAAATGCCGATATCCTGGGAACTTTAATAGTGTGTCACTTCGAGTGCGGTCCGAAAAGCCCAGGTTGAAAAACACGGAAATTTTAACAGACATTGACACCAAAAAAAAAAAAAAATTGGAATAAAAAATGAAATTTTAATAAAAATAAATAGTATACCTATATACGAGAATAGTCAATTGTCGATTTTGAGCGGTGATTTCATTTCTTAAATAACTACGACGGCAGATAAAAAACTACTCCTGTCGCAGTATCCCGCATTTTCTATCGCAGAATTTCCAGTAATAAACATTATTTTTTTCTGAAAAAATTTTCCGCAAACATAAAATCGTTTCCGCTCTTTGTCATGGTGTAAAAAACATTTCGTAAACCTTTTGAATTGGCTGCAATAGTAGAATTTTCCATTACAAAATTGGCTAAAAGTTTAAAAAGTATCGACCAATAAATATTACTTTTTATTAATTAAAAAATTTTTTAAAAATATTAAAAAAAAATTAGGAAAATAGACTGACCGACGCAACGGACTGTGCTTTTTTTCCTTGACTTATTAACACAAACCTCATTTTTGAAGCTCAGTATTCCAAAAACGGTCCTAAAGAATGAAAAATCGAAAAAGGAGTCTCAACTTCACCTAAACAGCCCTTTTTGACGATATTCAAAACGATGTAATACGTGAGAAAAAAATTTCAATTTCCACTTTCCGTAAAATTTCATGAAGGTATGCGAGTTTCGAAATTTTGCTTCGGAACCCTAATATAAATACTGTACTTATGTATTTGATGGCACATTTTGGTAGACATTGATATACATAATAAAAGTCGACTTTATAATATTAATAGATTTGAGCGTTACTTTATGGCAATGTTTTTAAATCTGTGGGTCGCGACCCCCTGGGGGGTCCACAATAGAACCTGTGGCTTTAGCAATAAATGGCTAAAGTGGCTTTAACAATAAAACCACTCTAGTTCAATATATAATATTTAATAAAGAAAAGCTCAATTAAAGGTTACATTAATGTAATGGTTTCATACTTTCGCTTGATAAAATTTCACAACCAATAACTGTGGCTTATTTTCAATAACAGTAAATCCAAGTTTTAAATAATTGTCGTCATATAGACGCTTTTCTTTGGTTTGGTTTTATTACTCTCATCGGAACTTGATGTTGACAGTTGTGCATGTCTTTCCAGAAACTCATCCATTTTGGATATTAAACAATAAATGACAGTGAGCAACTACTAAAACAAACAACAAGTCAATTCAATAAGTTTAAACACAACTCAAAGCGAATTCACAATTCAACGAATTCAAAAGTGCCATCCTTTACCCGTTTGATGCTCCACGCAGCGCTCATCACGTTGCGTTATTTCTCGCTCACACAAGTCACGCGCGAGTTCAGAAGCTACTATAAGTCGTCAACTTCAATGTCGATATAAAAATATGTCTGTTTATCCTTTGTTACGTATTAAATTGACATCTAACTGAAAATAAGCAATAATGATGAACGGATTCGATATTTGTAACATAAAATAAAATAAAATTTGGAAATAGTAGAGGGTAGGGCTCGCGAAATATTTTTCTACACTAGGAGGTCGCGAATTATTTTTCCATACTAGGGGGGTCGCGCCATGAAAAAGGTTGAAAAACACTGCTTTATTGTATTCCAAATTTGTAAATAATAAACCAATACTTTACTTTGCAAAATACCACTTTTTATTTTTGAAACAATATACTTCAGACGGTTCGAAACAGCTTCAAAAATAAAAAATGGTATTTTGAAAAGTAAAGTATTTGTTTATTATTTACAAAAACTCGACTTTAAAAATTATAGAAGAAATCATAAAGAAATAATTAGAAATATGTACGTCATAACAACTTGTAGCGGAAAGTGACATCAATTGCTACAAACAATTAACACAGTACATTAAACACTTGATGTAACATTAAATTTAAAATAAATATTCTCTCAGTCAAAAAAGAGAAACATATAATGATTACTATATCATCTAAACTTCTATACCAATAAAACTATATTTATACATTGAATATTTACCATAGACAACAACGGCAACTTACTTGGGCGGCGATGAATAAACGTGAAGTGAAGAAAAGATAATACTCGACCATCCATACCCACCTTCATTCACCTAGTGATTTTCACCACGGAGAGGACGTCGAATAGATGCAGGATATTTTGTGTAAACGTGGCATAGTGCGATGGAAAACTGTGATATAGACACTTTGCCATCATGTTCCAGTCTAGTAAATAATATTCACGCTATGTAATCAAATTTACTTGCTTATTCATTTTATTAAATGCTCTCTGGAAAGCGTCATTCATCTGAACGGAAAATCTCAACATCACCGATGGCTGATGTGGAAATTATATGCCCGTTTATGCCTGGACATCATATCGTATCAAAAGGTGGTATGTATTTGAAATTGAAAATCATAATATTGATGGAAAAAGTGAATGTTGTTTGTTATAAGAAGACGAAAGTGATGGCCGAATCATTTAGTTAAGGCCTGTTACAGACTGTATAGTGTCGTTCTTGATACACTCTCGTTCCAGCCCCATTCCGGTAAGAAATCTTTTGCTGCGTTTAAAATACAGTGCTGCTTGGATCGTAGCAATGATACACTTATTCTTTCTTTAATCGAACTGAGATGAAACCGAGAGCGTATCGAGAACAGCACTCTAGTGTCGAATGAGCCTTAACAATCGGAAACTGTTGCTACAAAAAACAATTATCATGAAACTGTTAAAAGTTTGAATCTGTTTTTTCATTAAACAAAAGCTCTGTAAAAACCCGCTAATAAATGAAATAAGACGAACACTTGGTTTTGTATTTTAAAATATTATGGTGGAATAGCCGAGAAAACTTTAATTATTTTTTTTTTTGTAGACTATGAATCGTCAGTTTTAGTAGCTTACTTCATAAATTTTTCTATTTCATAAATTTCATACTGATCAAAATATGTCACAAGATATGTAAATTGCGTAAATCTATGTATTAAATTTTGTAGTTCAATATTACAAAAAATAATTATTCAACCAATTCTTTTCAGTGCTTCCACCACATAAATTTACGATTTGAAAAAGTAAATTCTTGAAGAAAATTTTGTTTTTAATATTTCATAGAAAAGATTAATAAGAAACGATTCTCAATTTTGATAATTTTAAATAAAATTTACAAAACGTAAAACTCTTTTTATATATTTAGAATAATAATATAAACAAATTAATCTACATGTAACATAACCTATATTTAAATATATTTTATTGATTTTAAATTTCCAGAAATAGAAAATAATTAATTAGTTTTAATAAATTGCTACAAAATCCTTTTTTTGTTTTTTCATTTATAAATGACTAATTTACATATGTAGGTATAATCCAAAAATAAATCTTGAAACATTAATGCGATATATTTTTAAAATTATTTAAACATGAAATTGTTACATAAGTATTGAAATCTTGATAAGAACGAAGTAGAAAATGAACTAGAATTATTTTTAATCGTATTGCTCGGAGTTTGTTCATTTAATTTTTTTTTTATTTATTTAATTTAAATAAGTTTGCTTCTTTAGTGTTTTTCCTTTCTATACGTATCGTGTCAAATTTAATTTGTCGTTTTGATGTTTGATATTTTTTTTTCATATTAATCAGAATTCTCAGAAGTAGGGAAATAACTTCAAATTAGAATTTTTCGTATTTGTGACTTGAATAATTTTGACGTATTTACGTTGAAGTAGATTTAATTTAAAGACATTACAAAATATGTAGGGTAGGGCGGGGTTAGTTGAGTTAGTAAGTCCAAATTTATTGTTTTGCATACTGATTTGTAGGTGATTTCTTCCTTTTCTAAAGTTCCTATAGTAACATTTTTCTAACAATTCACATTTAAAAGATACAGCTGTTTAAGTGAAAGAAGTCCGACATGCTTAACGTACCCCATAGGTGAGGTAAGTTGAGCAAGGGTAAGGGGTAAATTGAGCAATTATAAAATGTAGTCAAACCATGCCTTAGATGTTTATCAGAGATAAAATAAAATGATTATTTGACAGTCAATCTTTTATTTATAATGTTTTAGTGTAATAATAGTGAAACAAGAGGTAATTTTCTTTGGATATTAAATACAGAAAATAAAATTAACAAAAAAGCAACTTCAACTTCAATATTTAAACTACAATCTTAAACTTAATATTTGGAATATACTCAGTCTTTTCACTTAATATCAGACTTTAACATTTAAGTAATTAATCAAAAAGAATTTAAATTAAGTAGATATTGAGAACTTCATCATTATTGTCACTGTTACAATCAATGCAAACGAAAGTTCTATTGCTCAACTTACCCCACTCAGGTAATTGGATACAAAAGCGAGGTTATGAAAAAAACTATTTGAATTAGAACCAAATCTTTTCTAGATATTAAAAATATACTAAACTTATAAGTGTAACACTTACTTGATTTAACTTAGATAATAATTGCCTCGTATAGAAGAAATATTCATAAACAAAAGTTTTTTATTTTGATACACAAAATAAATAAAAACGTCACTCGATCGACAAGTTGTAACTGGCAGTTGCGTAATGAGTTCCCCTCTCCTACCCGCTTCTATCCGCCATGTAATGTATTAGCGTATAGTTTCTAAGATATTTCGATTGCTCAACTTACACCTATGCTCAATTAGCCCCGCTCTACCCTATGTATTTTACTTCACATTCCTAATACATATTAAGTCAAGGTTTGGGCATACTACCATACAAATTTATAGATCAGAACCGATTTTTAAGTTAAATGAAAAATTGAAGATAAATGTACAGTTAAAATCTCTTATTGTTAGATGTAATGTTAAAATTTGTAAAAATTCTTCTAAATAGACTCGTAAAATGGTTGGATCGATGACTTTGAAGTCTTGTATCACTATAACCCAGAATTTGTGATTATTTCAAAGCAGATCATTTTAACCCGATGCAGTTGTCTTCAAATTTTTATCGCTGCAGTGATCATGGTGGAGACGCTGAGTAATACGTTTTAAAGTTTACATTAGGTGCGTTTCTGCAGTTAGTGCTATCAGTGCTTAAGTATTCCGAATTCAGTACTGCCAGCTTTGCGTTCTTTTAAACAAATTCATTAATTTTAACTGGTTTTAGAATAACTGCCGATATTTAGAGGCATTATTATAAATTTTTTGAAAACGACAGTTAGTAATGCAATATAGCATAAATTCGAATACTTAGTTATTTATTAGTAAACACAACTTGTTTGATAATGGTCATTTGGATTGAAGGAACATTTGAAACATGCCACAAGACTTAATTATTAATAGCTAATATAGAATATCATAAAGTTACGCTCAAATTTCGAACTTTATGTTGGTGCACAGCCAGGTAAAACCTGGATTATTTTGTATGGACCCGTCACAAATAGGATATAATGACTATCAAATGTTTGGATTTAAATTTATAAATTTAAAAATTTCTATGGACCGGCGTTTGAGCAATACTGCTCTAAATAGTATAACTGTATGAAAATTCAACATTTCGACTGAACTGCAGAAACAAGCCTAACAATACATAGAATTGCTTGAAACTCTTATCCTTTTCTTAGTCTTATTCTGCTTATCGTGCTCCTTTATATCGTTAATAACTTTCTTTAATAAACAGACTTTTTGATTTTGCATAACATGATACAAATTAACTGTACTTACTATCCGAGTGTTGCATGTGTATCATCTTTTCTTTGTTCAAATAAAAACAATCTATTTATCAAATTAAGTATATATTTCATTTATAGACAAGCAGATAAATATTTATGTACTTCATGTATAATAAATAAAATATGAATAACACGATATTTAAATATCAAACAATGTATTTTATAAATTTATAATAATATATTTATATGTCTAGTATTAAACGGAATGCTGCTATTTAATTAATCATTAATATATTATAATAAGCAGAAATTGATTTGAAAAGAATGATAAAACGCTATATGTTAATGACAATAAGTTAATAATTACAATGTATGCAGATTAGATCAAATATGTAGCATGTTACAATTTTTTTTTTAAATTTTATTATTACTGACCCATACAGCAAATGAGGAGTAGTCGAACAGAAGGTAACATTTCCATCGTTGCTTTTTTTCAGAAATCACTAAAATGTGATTAAAGAGTAAGCATTTATTTTTAAAAATATTCCGTTTATGCAGAAATGTACATTGAAAAAGTTTACTTTACGTCGCTGTTTTGTCAATTTAAAAACTTAAAAAGTTACAGGAAATAACTGAGTTTGAATTTTGGAATTGTTACCTTTTGTCAGTAAAACTTGAAATTGTCACTTTTTGATAATCATTGAATGGAAATGTTACTTTTAAAAAAAATTTAAAAGTAATAAAATAAATGTCGTTTTATTGTTAAAAAACAACCGATTTTTTAAAAATACAATAAAAATATGTTATTGTTTATAAAATTATTGTATACAAAACAACATTTCTATGAGTGTTGATTACTTTAGTCTATATGTATTTAAAGTATCAGTGCATTTATCTTGTTATCATTTATAATATTGAATTTTACAAATTTAGTAAAGTTTGAATTTTAGAAATTTAGTAAAATTGAATTATACAAATTTAGTATTTTACAAAGTAAATCATGATTATACTCGTAATTACTAAATCATTTTTTGTACGAATTAGTCTGAGTCAAAGATCATTCTGCAAATGGATAATATTCTTCATTGATATTAGCTTCAACCTTCTCTATACAGACAGTGGTAATGAATGACGATAAAATAGTTGTTCAAAGAAACTTTGATTAACTTTCTCCAGTGTTTTCAGCTACTAAATCTAACAATCTAAATCTAATATTACATAAGAAAATGTCATTTTTTGTCAGCACTAAAATAATACTTTTATAAAGAAATGGATATGTTCTTTTTTGTTCGAAAACCGAGATTGGGACTCGTTTTTTGGGGGGAAAATTATTGCTATTTCACACGCCAAATTCAACTAGGATATATATAAGTACGATTCTGCAAAAAAAGCAGAAAGCCAAAAAGTGGAAATGTTACCTTCTGTTCGACTACTCCTCACATGAATGTCTATGTATCTCCTCCAAGTCGTAATCTTGCAGTATTTTTTTGAGATGATATTACACACACACATACATACTTCTTGTGTGTGTGCAAAGAAAGACAAGACGGGTGGGGGGAGGGGCATACACAAGACAAAGTAAGCAACAAGAAGAGCAGTAACCAGCACCACCACGCCGCGGATAATAATATGAGACGGATAATGAGTACGGCAAGCAGGTGAATGTACGTCGGAATGTGCCGCTCTCTAGACATCAGAGTCTCATCACCATCATCGCCAACATAGTATGTACACCTCCTAGTGAAGAAGAGAGACTTCCAACGCGCAACGCAGTACAAACATTATCGTGTATGTACGTACATACAGTGAGTTTTTAGTGGCGGATTCACAACGGAGTCGATAACACAACACGCGGACCTTAGTAGTATTCAGTTAGCGAGTGAACGAACAACACCAAGCAGATCTGGTGCGTTTGTTGTCGAACAATTGTCACTAATTCAACTTCGTATTCTTTTGTACTGGCACCAATACTTATTGTGGCATTGTGAACGGCGTTGTTCAATGAGAGTTAGTTTTTATTATCAATTCCTTCGATGTATTTGCTAACCGGTTTTCGTTCCGTCCGTGTATTACAGCACAACTGTTTCATTTTCATTTGGTCGTTGTTGTGGTTTCTCATCGTCACAACGGTGTGACAACAGCAGTGTGGTAACTACCCAAAAAAAATGGCAACGTCAAACAATAACATTGTCGCCGAATGGCTACGCTCACTACATTTGGGACAGTACGCGGAAAGTTTCATCGACAACGGCTACGACGACCTGGAGATATGTAAACAAGTTGGTGATCCGGATCTAGATGCGATTGGTGTTTTCAATCCGTTACATCGTAGTCTCCTGTTACAATCGGTACGCACGTTACGTGAGGAAGGTGCTGCATCAGTGTATTTTACATTAGAGGAAACTGCCGCGGCAGTTTCGCATGATGAGTGTCTGTGTGATAATGTGAGTGCGCGATCGTCCCGCGGGTCATCCTCCGGTGGGGGTGGCAGTGGTGGTGCACAATTACATCCACCCGGTGCGTGTCAAAGTGTTACAAACAAGGAACGCCTGCCACACGGGTCACCGGCCCCCTCCTCCTCCGGCGCCGGCAGCGGTCAAGAGTTGGCACGCTACGTGGACGAGTACGAGGAAGGCAAAGCTGAGCTGGTGAAAATTCCACGCGTACAATTGAAAGTGCTGTTGCGGGAAAAATTGCAACAGGATGGTATACGACTGAGCTGTCAACCATATTCAACCACGGTAAGTCAACACAGTTTGAATCGTATCAGCCGGGAAGTGGGTGGTTTAAAAGCAGTTACCCATGAAGGAATGACATCCCTCTTAGAAAGACCGTAATCCAAGTCTAACTTGATCGAAGATCCAGTCAGTTGTTGACAGCATAACAAGTACGAAAGGAGGTCCTATACAATCTTAATAGAATCCTGACAAGGGCCTAATTTACGACCTTTTTAGCCTTCATTTTGCCAAGCTTTGCTTTAACAGACAGCCTAAGAGCTAAACTGAAAATGGTTTTCTGAATATACACAATGTGTCGGTCCGCGCGTCTAATTATTGGACTTTAATTAGTAGCTATCGGACATTTTTCCGATAGCTATCAGATAGACAGATAATATGTGTGAGCTGTATACATATGTATGTTTTATCAAAATATCTATTCATTCTTATTCACATTAATCACATCAAGTGCAATATACCTGCATACACAAAACACGAATGCTGTTTGATCCGAAAAATATCCGATACCTATTAATTAGACAGACTACTACGCTGTCCCCTCTATTTTTTTTCAGGAACTGACTGAATCTATAGGATAAAAATTGGAAAACAGAGGATAATAATCAAAACTCATCGATATTGTTTTCCCAATTGAAGCTTCTTTCAGAATTCCTTTTAGAAAATCTTGAAGACTTTTAGCATCAGTAAATCAGTATCAGTCTACAAAATTTAACTTTCTTCATCAGTCTTTTGAATCAACTGAAGTAATATATTACACAACGGGAAATTTTCAATTGCGAAACCCGTCAACATATTTTAAACACATAATTTATTCCATCAAGTCAAATAAATAAAGAAATGAAATAACATTTATTTTTATTACATTCCATTTCAAAATAGACTGAAACCAAAAAAAACACAACACATTAATTGAGATGCCAAATCTGTCGCCTGTCGTCAAAATGTCAAAAATAAACCGGCAAATGCACCCACATCCAAAAAGACAACTGAAGACAACTTCTAGCTATGTCGTGTTGTATCTATGAATATGAATGCGTTTAATTTTAGTGTCCCATAACTGACAACATATCTGATCTGGATTTAATCCCTTCGGAAATAAAGATTTCCAAATGACATTTGTTGAAATTTTCATAGCTAATAAAACTATTTGAGTAAACCGAGTCAAACATGTTAATATGCTATGGTGGGAGTGCAGTATCACATACGGAAAAGAATATTTTCCAATGTGAAAATATGTTTTATATTTTCATTGTACATTATTTGGTTAACAGAATTAATAAGCAATGTATACATATACGTATATGTAATAGTGGGTTTATTGATTTTGGTTTGAAGAAAAGTTTATTGGGGTATATGCGTATAACTTGGTATGCCAACTAACTATTAACGAAATTATGATCTTCGTAAAAAAAAGTTTTCGAACCGTTACAGAAGTAATTTTTATCAGTTTTTTTTTCTAGTATTTATTTTAGCAAGGATCCAACTTTAATTTTATCTGATTTTGACTTCTTTTAAATGAAGCGATGAATCAGAATACGGTAAAGAAATCTTGAGAATTTTGTTGGGCGATAAGAAACAAGTTTATGGTAAAGTGGCATATTGAAGATATGTAGGGGAGAGGTGGTTTGTAAGGGTCAAATCAAATTATGCGCTCACTACAAATTTTATCGAAATAAAATTATCTTTTTTGTGTGACGTCACCAATGCACATTGATTTACATTACTTAATTACAATCGATTTACAAACATAGTTAGTGAAAAGTTGGTTTATTATTATTAATTAAGTAGTTATTCAATTTTTGACGCGGAATGTACACTAAATAGAAGAAAATGGCTACCACTGTTTAACTATATCATTAATTTTAAAACTCGAAATAAATCGAAATAGTTCGACAATTCAATATTTCTTCTTTTTGTTACGGATACATTCAATATTCTGTTAATAAGTACGAATCTTCATGACTATAACTTACAAATTAAAGATATACGTAATAAGGATTAAAGAAGTTACAAATTTTTTTGTTTTCTTTGAAAATTGCAAATTTGTTTTTTTGTTTCTATAATCTACTTAATAAATTTCTAACACTGACTGACTGACTGACTGACAACGCACAGCCTAAACCGTTGGGTTTAGACGAATGAAATTTTGCATGTAACGTAGGTGAGCACTAAGAAACGATTTTTGAAAATTCGTCCCCTAAGTGGGTTTAATAGGGGATAAAAATTTGTATGTAAATTCGTTGTTTTTGAAGTTAGTGGTATATAAAAATATGTTACTATGGCTATTAATATAAATTATATCTTATTTAAAGAATCTTTGACTTTGACTGACAGACAACGCACAACCTAAACTGTTGGGTTTAGAAGGAGGAAATTAAGCACAGGAGTTATGAAAACTGGCGTTTGGGCTTCTATTTATGGCTTGTTTCTGGAAATTTATTCCCTAAGGGGTTAAAATAGAAAATTAAAGTTCATATGTGAGGTTCGTCATTTTTGCAGTTATAAAACAGGATTTTAATTTAGGCTTTTGAAAAACATTAAAAGTGAGCAGAAAGTGAGTACCTAATAAAAAGATGTTGTCGATGGGAAATCCTATCGGGCATACGGCTCGTATAATATAGAATCTTCTAATTGGTCTGAATTATTTCAGATTTTGCAGTTTATAAGCTTTGGTAACTAGGTCGGGGAATGGTATTTTGTTGCACATTTTTGGAGCTAACAATCATTTCCAGAAAATTGGTACTGATAGCTGATGATGGATAAATGGATGAGCCTTGAACAGCACGAGCCTTAAATAGCCTAATTTTAATTATATCTTCAGAAGCATTTAGTCTCTACGTATATAATTACTGATTCAGCGACCATAAATTATAAATTTCAAATGCGATTTTCTCCCGTATTTTTGAGAGTTACAGCTCACCACTTTATCCTGATCTTATACTAGTGGTTTCCTACAAACCTATAAAATTTCAGCAAAATCGGTGACCCGAACGTCTGAGCCCCTCGTTACATGTTTAAAAATTAATACGACTTAAAATTAAAAAAAATATTCCTTTTATAATATCCCTTTTATAATCCTATTTCGAATAAAAATCACTTTTCCCAGAATGCTCCCAGAATCAAGAGTAGGCATTGAGGTTTCACTATGAGGGTACCTCTTTTATCTTTTATATACAAAATTCTAAAAAGACTGGAGTAAAATATGTATAATTTTATTTTACACAATATTACGCAATCAACAAGCTTTAAGTTGCCAATTAATCTTTAAATTCATCTCTGCCTTTGGACCAATATTTCAAACATCTTACAGAAATTTTTAAAAAATACATACATAAGTCCTGACAAGGTATTTCCTAGAAAGTAAAATCTGACATTGTAAAATTATTAAGAGACCTTTGATTTCTGTTTCGATGTCATGTAGGTATACCTTTTCAGCGGGACCGGAAACCGGTTCATTTATATGCCTAAAATTATATAATAATATTAATGTTATTATATAAGCTTCTTATTGTTTAAATAATACTATTAAGATTATTAGTTTGATAGTACTTTGTAGAATTTTGAAGCAAACTGTAAAATTATAATTAATAAATATCTGTCTGTGTAATTTTATATTATTCCAGTCTCTTGTTAGAGCAGAAATCAATCAATAAACCAGATTTTAATTCGATTTTTTTTGTTTTTATTAGAGATATTTATTGAATAAATTTATTTAAACGTTCAAATATGTCTTAATGAAATTCCATTGTAATGAACCAGCAGCTTGTAGATCAAGCATTTTTTTTCATTTACATATAAAAATAGTGTTGTGGTTTTTTTTTTTTAGTTGTACCAGCAAAATTTATAATGCGAAAATGTGTGTGGGTTTTTTTTTGCACAAAGCTATAATGCCTCTAATATTTTTATTGTGAGTTGATCTATTAATAGATAAATAAATAAGTGTTTGATATTGGAGGGTTTTTGGACGGAAGAAGGATGGACTGTGATTTGTAGACTTGTTTGATTAGAGTTAATTAGTAGAGATAGGTGTTTTCGTTTGAAAAGTTTGATAGGGTTAATTGTTTATCATATTTGTTACTGAAAATTTTGCTCTATATTTATATTGCGATGGAAGTCTTCAGTTTAGTGACCGAATTTTAATCATTATTAGACGTTTTATTTGAAAAGACGTACCTAATAGAAATATAGCTGAAACTTACAGTTATTTCTCTTAATTTACGGTCCTTTTAAAATAATATTTTCTGATTTTCTGATCAAATATTTTTCCAGCACTTTAAAATATCCCAAGAAAGTATCATATGGGTATAACTTAAGCCGTAAATTTGACAAAATTTCTAACTTATTTTCTTCAGGTCGTTTACCACAAATTTATATAATTGGTTTTTATTTACAATTATTGTCTGTTAAGCAATAAATTACAGCTTCAATGTTGTTTTTAAAGGTTCAAAGGTCCAAAAAGAGTCGGAAAAGTTCTTGGATTGGATGAAAAGTATTATTCGAATTTCCAGGTTCTTTAATAGACTTTATGATATTCTATGATATGAACTCCTAATGTCAGTATTTTGAAACATTTTGTGTTCCTTTTGGGTAACATTGGCCGACAAACGTTTTTTCTCATTCATTTATTTTGTTTTTTGACATCGAAACACGAAATCCTATATTGCTTCCAAGACTACTAAAGTAGTGGAAGCATTGTGATCACTCTTGAAAAATAAAAAAATTTTTCCCCCCAGATTAAAATTTTTTACGCACATTTTACGTTTTAGAGCTTCCTGAACAATTTTGGTATGGTGTCTATCTGTCCGTCTCTGTGTTGCCAGTTTCCACCAAGTGGCATAACTTCTGAACTATTCGATTGTTTTTAATGAAATTTTCAGAAAATTATGCAGTTTGGTTCCTAGATGGTCCCCAATGAATTTAATCCAAATCGGAGTTACGGTAGTAACGCCGCTACCATGTCATTCCAAAATTGCACCAAGTGGCATATAACTTCTGAACTATTCAATTATTTTTTATGAAATTTTCAGAAATTATGCAGGTTAGTTCCTAGATGGTCCCCTATGTATATAATCGAAATCGGAGTAACGGTAACGACGTCGCTACCATAAAATTCCATTAAATGTCAATATCTTATTTACTGCTAGTCCCATTTCGCTGACATTTTTAGGGTATTTTGGGGGCTACTTTCTAAACTATTTTTGCTATTATTTTATAATTTAGCCTTTAAGTATTTTGAGTGACAACAATTTTTTATGAACTTCAAGGCGAAAATATAATTTCACGGGATATAGGTATATTTGGTAGAATACTGTTTTAAAGTCTTTTACGAGTACGAGGAAGCTGTGTGCCACACCCCATTGGCAGTGTATGCTTTAGTTTTTAGCTTTTTCTGATTAGCATTTTTAATTGCCATTTCTATATAAAAGTGATCTAAAAGTCATAGAACAAAGATATTTATTATGACATGTTCTTGAATTAAAAAAATAAGACTGTTTTCTAAACTACACCGAAAAACATTAAATCATGAATATGTTTTATAGTTCAATAGGTGCACATACAGACAACAAACATGGCTATTTATCTGGTTTACTCATCTGTAATCATCCTTAGCTAAAAATCATAACCTTTTTAAAATTTAAAATTTGGTTTAATTTTCTTTAAAATGTGTGGAACAGTATATGACATCAAGTATTCCTTGGAGAAATTAATTAGATTGGACAATATAATTTGATTTTCGGTTTTTATCTAATTTGTTTGAATTTTATTTACTATTTTAAATTAGTAATTCCTTTCATTACCTAGCAACGTTATCAAATTTTATTTTTATAGTTCAGTAGTATTCGATTGTATATAGTTTCCGACTACCCGTACTTAGGTTATACGTAGTTTGTACTCGATTAATTATATAATCCGTAGAGTAACATAAAAGCCCCTATTGTGGAACGGTATCTAATACTGGAACAGTTTTGATATTTACATATTAATGAAGTTATTTCTGAAAGAAAAGTCTGATAACAAAAATTATTATTAATAGAATGATTGTTTTTCAATTAAAATTCACCTCACATTTAATGTTTTCTTACTTAATTAAAGAAATAAATATGTAAATGTCAAAACTGTTCCAGTATTAGATACCGTTCCATAATGGGGGCTTTTACGTTATATCACATTTTTTGATACCAATTTTAAACATTACGAATTTTTTTTAACTATATCCATATATTAATAATTTTTAAATATTTTTATAAATTCTCCTAAGTTCTTATTCAAACGTATCAATATGTCGCGAGATTAATGTTACACTGTTCCATGTCGACTTTTTAAAATTTCAAGAAAAATGAGTTTGAAGTTTTGATATATTATTTTAAAATGTAATTTATATAATATGAATTAATATTAAGTTCCAAAGAAACAGGTATAGACAAATTACAATATATTAAAATGAACCCAAAAATAATTTAGAACATCCAAATTCTATGCGAAACATAATTATCTAAACTTTAGTAAATTTTTTTATACTTTTAGGAGATGGAACTTTGTTTTAATGGATGGAATGCTTTGTTGATTTCTTCCGTTCTTTAAGAAATTTTGATTTATTTTAAATTTATATAGGTAGATAGACAATGAAATGGAGAACTCAAATATGTGAAAAAAGTGCAAATCTCAAAAAAGTCGATATAGAACACTGTAACATTAGGCTCGCGATGTGTAATGTATCAATAACCGTTTCATTATCCGTAATTCTAGTCTGTTTAACAAATTTTTACAAAAATATTCTCAATAAAGATATCTTCTTGTTCATTAACATTTTACAAAATTTAACATTTTATATGATTATCGTTTCTCTTTAGTGCACATACATATAATTTAACGGACTTTATATTATGTAGAATTTAACTTGTCCGAGCTGGTGCATTCTGTATAAACTGTTTATTTTTGTAATAAAATACATTGAAGTTTATTTAACGTAATGTTCTCTTTTATGCAGTTTAGTTGCATTGCATGCATTTTACCTGCATATATATGTAGGTAGATATGCACCTAATGTCCACTGTTGTTGGTTTGACTTTGTTGCTTGAGTCCGTGTGTCCCGTTGTCGGCTAAACTTAACTCGTTCGTTATGAAGGTGATACTTCGTAAAGTGTACTTCTATATGGTAAAACTCTTAGGTATTATAAACACTGGTCTGTTTTGTGATATATACATATATATGTTAGCATAGAATGTTATATATAGGTATGTTATAAGTACAGGTGAATTCTTTTTCTAACCTTCCCGCTTTCGTTTTGTTCCAAGTCACTGCTTTTTAATATTGTTTGTTGCCTTACTTTACCTATTATTTACATTCCCATAGTTTAATGCATTTAAACCAAGAATGCCTTTTTTCAGAAAACAAAAAAAAAAAAATTCTTATTGTGTTCATAATAATGTACAAGAATGGACAAGAAATGAGGTTTATTAAAAAAATAAAATATTTTTCAAAAACATTTTATCTTAAGCTTTGTCCCTTTTCCAAAATGATGAACGGTTCAAATAATAATGAATTTGTCAAATACGCATGATCGAACTGAATTATTACTTGAACTAATAATTCTGAACTTTTAAAAAGGAACGCAAAAAATTCTAAAAATACTCTATAGATATCGTAGATATCGTAAATATGGTAGATAATGGGTAGATATCGTAGATATTATTCTTCATTAACTTTTTTTTGTGACAATTTTTTCAAAACTGTACAGAAACTGAAATTCTAGTTCAAATTCTTGACAAAAATCTCGGACTGATTGAACTGTTTTGAACTCAGTTCAAATTCAAATTCATAGTAAAAGGAACATGGAACTATCAGTACAAGTAATATATATATATATATATATATATATATATATATATATATATATATATATATATATATATATATATATATGTATATATATATATTTTAAAGGAACACATTATTTTCAACTTTTCCAACTGCGCATGATTTTTACTGATTTGAACTAAAAATTCGTGAAAAAGGAACAAAGCTTTAGTAGAAGACAGTTAATAAAAATTTTTGTAAAGCGGTCCCTACACACTTAATAATATTGTGTAATCAACTTGTGCAATTTGTTAAGGTTTTCTTCAAACAATTCAATAATTTGTAAAAAAAAATTTGTATAGAGACAAAGTTTAAAATTTACAGAACCAGGACCAAGATTTTGGATGTAAGCATATCTTGGTTTTATGACTAGATTTGTCGGTCAGAAGTGGGTCTCAACTAATAAACCTCAACATAAATTTTTCTTTTCAATAATGCACAAATTTTTTTTTTTTTTAAAGAGGCCCCGATTTAAAATACATTTAACGATGTTGTTTTGTTGTTAGAAGAGAAACATTTTTTCTCGCTCAAAAAGTTAAAATTAACATCGTATATGTTAAAATTAACAGCAGTCTAAAAACGAAGATATTTAATTTTTCAAAAATATGAATTTCTGTTTGTAAATATTAAGGTCATAAGTCTTTCTTAGGTTTGACAGTATTTTTGGTGCTGCCCTTAAGCGAATGATCAGAAGAACAGTTTAATAAATTTGGTTCCTGCAACTTCAAAAGTCATCTAGCTCCATATGGAAGCAGGGCCGGATCTAGGGAGGCAGCGGGTGCACGTGCCCCCTGGAAGCTTTTAGGGTCGCCAAAAACGTAAGTTGAGGGGCGTCAAAACGGTGAAAATGCGTAATTAAAAATGTAGGGGCAGTGAAATTTTGAATGAGCAAAAAAAGGTCAACACTGTTCATTTCTAATAGGGACCAGCTGAATCGAACAAATGTACTGTTGACCTTTCTTTTTTTGCTCATCACTTGCTTTTTGCAGGAAAGTTTTTTTTAAGTACTGCTGCGCTTTTTTAGATATTTTTGCCGCAGAGGGCGCCAACAGCAAAGCTTGCTCCCCCTCCTAATAACTGTAGGTCCGGCCCTGGGTGGTACAAATGCTACTTTTTCGAGTGTAATAATATAATAATGTTAATTCAAACCAAATATTTCATAACTAGACATGTCAAATTTACAGCAAGGGTATCCCAGAAATTGAGAGACATCTTTCCCAAATTTATTGTAACTTTTAAATTTTATTTTGTACAGTCGTTCGAAAAATACGTAGGTATATATCTACCTAATAACAATATTGATTTTTGTCTATATAGTCGCATGCACTGATAACTAAATATTTATTCTCTGGTTTAAGGGTAAAATTCACAAGGGATTTAAGAGTTAGTTAGAGAAGGTTTTATGTTAGTGGATTTTGTTTGATCATGTTGTAGTCATACAGTCGGGATCAAAAGTTAGTGTTGGAAATAAATAACTTTTAATCTACAATTCAGTCCAATGCTTTTCCAAGATTTTTAAAAAATATTGACATACTTTACTGATATGTCAACATTTATGTGAACGTTGTTGTACAAATTTTAATATTAAAGGCATAATAAATTATCTTTTATAGTGAGTGCATTCATTTTTTCAAAACATGCATAATAAATAAATAATGTTAAATATTTGATATTATAATTTTGTTTGAAAATGTCAAGTTTTTAAATATTTAAGGAAGTAGATACAAAAAAAATTTTAATGATAACTTTTTAAATGAAATAATGTGAAATTTTATTGCAATATAAATGCACTTTAATTAAAATAATATTAAAGTATTTTAATTTTTATTTTTAAATGGATATTCTGAATTATTATTATATTATTTTTTTTAAATGTTGTCATCATTGTGTTGTGTGAATTCCAATTTTTTATAGCCATTGTTCAAAATCCGGATAAGCTTATTGATGTGTCAAATGGTTCAGTATCTTCTTTTTTTGCTTTTTGATTTTTATTGTATTATTTTTTATTTATTAAAACTGTATTATTCTCTGTCTGATTTATTTTTGATAATGTTTATAATAAAATATAAAAAAAAAAATATTACGGATTTATCAGTCTATATTAGGAGAAATTGTATCTCGTATTATTGTACATTGATAACAGTTTTATCGATGATATGAAAAGAAGGTTGCAGATGTTTTATTAAATATTATGTTTGTTCTAAATTCGCCAGTTTAAAAATTATAAATTGTGATGGCATTTTAGAAATAAGGTACCACCACAGTGTCATCGGCTGAAAAATTGTCAATTTTGGCAATTTTTTTTCGGATGGATAGGATGCGGCAATGGGGATGAATTTTTTTTTACGATTAATACCACTATTTAACAATACAAAAATATTTTTTTTATTCATTTTTATTTATTTTTTATAATTCTTATAATTTAAAAATACCCCTGTCGCAGCATCCTGCATAATATAGCGAATTTCCGTTTATAAAAATTCGTTTTTCTCGGAAACTAGTTGACATAGAAAAAAAGTTTAAAGACCTTTTTTATGTAATTTTTTCTTCTCATTTAAATGGTGTAAAAAAATTTCGCAAAAATTTTTGAATAAGTAGAAATTTTGGCAATAAGCTAATTTTTTGCAAGAACAAAAACCATGTTCCTGGTATCCGACGTGTTTGGCTGACAAACTCATCCAAGGGTTTGGGACTTCCAATGTTCTTATCAAGTTTCGTAAAAATTGTATACGTTCGAGAGTTATCGCGCGGACATATATATATATATATATATATATATATATATATATATATATATATATATATATATATATATATATATATATATATATTTTTTTTTTTTTTTTTTAGTGAATATTATTTTCGGTTTCTAGGGACCTCAAAGCAAATTTCTGCTATAGTCCCGGACTCAGGTCGCGTCATGACAGTGGCTGTAATAGCTGAATTCCATTCTAGAAATTCGCTAAAAAGTGTCTTTAAAAAAGGGCGGATGTTGGTGCCTACGATTGCGGCCGCAGTTTTCATTTGGGAAAAAGAAATCAAATAGATTATCAATCTGTAGGTAAGCCGCTTTGTACCTATAGGAATTTTTTTTTTGAAATTTCGCGAAAAATTTTTTTGAAAAATCGCGAAAATTGACTACTGTTTGGCCGATCACACCGTGATGGTACCTTAAGTGCATTTAATTGTTAGAGAATCTGAGTGGGCTTTTGAGAAAATGTAATTTTTGTAACCGGAAATTCACTGTGTTTTGTAAGATAGTGCTACAGGTTTTTTTTTTTTTAAATTTATTTTCATAACAACATATCGAGTTGTATAGTCTACCAACAAAGACTACATTAAAAACCATCCTACAGTTTTATTTTGGACAATCCTATAGCATTCGGAAGTAACTACTCGCCTTTAGGTATATACATAGAAAATATCATTACAATTAACCATGACCATTTAGTACTTTTTCGTGATTAAAATTTTACTCGTACAAAATAAGTATTATGATTATTTTCACTAATGATAAAAATACTTACTTTTTACTGTTCTATAATTTCTAAGAGGATACTTTTAAGAAATTTTATTTCTTATACTTTTATATAATAGTTCTGTTTTCGGCACAATTTTACTTGTGTTATATAATATAATTTCGGGAACGGACGATAAACGCTAATATCGAGTTGTAACAGAAACGAAATGAATAAAAAATTTACCATTGGCTATTTTTATTTAGAATACCTTTGAAGGACTGGTCACTCGGGTGACTCGGATCATTGCACGCAATCGTACATTATAGTATTTTATTGTACTACTTGAATTGTATTAACTAAACAAATCGTTTCGGGAAATTTTTTTTGCATTTTTTAATGTAAAACAAACAGTTCCTGCTGGACATTTTTCTATAAAATCAATAATTTTTGAAAAGAAAATTCGTAAAATTCAAGAAGGAAAAACGCGTACGATTTGCAGCGCTCAAAACTATTGATTTTCGAGAAAAGTGTTAAAAAAGAGGAAAAAATTGCAAACTTTAGTTCTAAAGATGTTTCTCCCGTTAAAGCGGTTCAAACAAGCAGTAGGAAGAGGACAAAAACAACAATATTTAGCGTCTGTCTTTCATAAAATCAACTAAATAATGTACTTTTTTGTTTTATTTGTCTCAAAATTTTTAACTTCCCATTGGAAGTTATTGTAATGGGTCTGATTTTACGAATCTCTAATTTTGACATATCTCGACGTTTCAAGGTTACTATAATCCGAATCCATCGTTTTTAGCTTAATGCCTGTGTGTGCGTTCGTTAATTCGTTCGTTCGTTCGTGAATTTTTTGAGTTGATATTATCATCGTTTGTTCGTCTCGCATATTTCGAGAACAAATGATGATAATATCAACTTTGGACTAATTTCATTAGATGCGTAATCAAAAAATGAAGACCGGATAAAGTTTTCAGCAAATTCGAATTAGCGGTTTGTTTTTTGTGATAAAAAAACGGAATTAACTCTATTAACATAACCTAGATTATATGGATTTTTTACCATGTCTTTATTATATAATGGCCTAAGAACCTTCTGTGATGTTAAAAACGCCAGTAAATTATTGTAAAATTTAAAAAAATAAAAAAAATAAAAAAAAAATAAAAAAAAAAAACAAAATGAAAAAAAAAAAACGGAATACGGCAAAGCCTCTATCGATGGTCCAGAGAAGGAGTCCCCTGAGTTAAAAAAAAAGTTATTCATTTGAAATAGTCTTTAAGAGCATCCAATGGGAAGTTGACAGTGTGGGTAGACCTGTCCCCCTTCTTTTTTACATCACATGCTGGTTCAATTTCTCGAACTTCTGTTAAAATTGGTGTTCATTATCGCTAGTCGCTGGTTCTCGTCTTTCACGATTTCACTTTATATTACGATAATAAACATTATATACAATTAGTGCAAACACAGATACGTATACAATAATTACGGGGGTGGAGGGGGGGTTCAAAGTTGGGCTCCCATTGTTGTCCTATTCACTGTCACAATAAATACTACGAATGTACATAGTATAATCGTTTCTATTTATGCCCATTGTTTGGAGTAAAATGTTTGTGAATTTGTTTAACGAATCGTTGAGTAAAATAGAATGAAGAATATAAAAAAGAGATTACATTTTTCCTTGCAAGTAACTAAATAAGTATGTGAGTGATTTTAATTTTTCCGACGTTTTTTTCTTGTAAATTATGAAAAAGAAATTAAACTTCCTTCTAAAAGTTCCGGCAATACTGGTTTCTGGAATATAATTTCGCAATTATATATAGAAAAGTGGGCAGAAGTGAAAAGATTTCATATACCTAGAGAAAACAAAGAGATTTTAAGAAAATTCAGTGTTAAGTGACAAACTTCTTCCTCGTACTCTTCACCTTCACTGAATAGACCTTCACTCTTATTGCCTATTGACGTTTTGAATTGTCAAATAATTGCGGAAAATAGAAATTTTTTTTTGTTTTTTTGTTTTTATAGTAACAATCACAATTAATCATGCATATTTTATATTTGCGCATGCGCAGTAACAGTCATTGCTTTAATTACACTGATTTACTTAATTTTATAAAGTCATTTTTTGAAGAAATACCTATTAACCTTTTTTAAAAAAAGCAGTGGCGTATATATAAATATGGTGTCTAAAAATATATAAAAAATATGTAATTTTGTCTTTTATAAAATTTTCACCTAACAATTTGGAATTTTTTTTTGCAATGCTTCCCCTGTTTCCATGGATCGTACGTCACTGGTTGTTAATAAGTTTTACTGTATTATAATTTATAAATATTAGTATATCGGCTGTTGTAAACATTTTTACAATGTAATTGACATTTTAATGTAACATGTAGCAACTTTTTTAATTTTATTTTATTCTACTATAACTATTTATTTCTTAGTCTTCATCTTATTGACTAACAATGTTCATTATAGAAAATTCTTCACCGTTAAAGAATATTCTGTTTTCTGTGTGCGTTTATTGATCGGAATAATAGTGCCTTTGGAGCTAAAATGCGCGGTGATTATTGGTTAAAACTTTGTATTGTGTGTAAATTAATTAATCAGACATGTCCGATGCCCGAAACATAGTTTTGTGGCCATCTTTCGTGAAAAAATAAGTTTTTTACCAAAATTTCCCCAAGTTCAAGAGTTTTGGCGACACTTCTTTACATCGTTAGAAAGGGAGAAAAAATCACATAAAAATGGTTTTTGAACTGGTATTCTAGGTAAACTGGTTTCCGAGAAAAATTAATTTTTGTAAATGAAAATTCGGTATGTTATGTACCTAGAATTTAGCGACAGGGATATTTTAGTTCATATTATATTTAAAATTGACAAATTAAAATAATCAAAATTCCTGACGGCAAGCGTACATATATTTGTATTGCATGGTATACGGGGTGTCCTGTTCGGATGTATACATACCGTTTACACGTTAATTGATAACACTGAATTTCCATAGGGAGAAAGCTATGTCACCAGAGTGCTTTGAACAAACTAATAATACCAATTTAATATTGTAACTACTGTTACTATGAGAAATGAATGTCGGAATTTTTAAGCAATTCATATTTTCACATAAATATTTGTGTCATTTTTTGTAAATTCAAAAGGCATCTTTTAATTTTTTTTGGAAATAAGTATTAAAATAATAAAAATACGGAAAGAATACTCTGTTGAAGAAATAAGGCAGATAATTTGGTGGAAAAAAATTATAAAAGAAAATTTCCAAAAATATAAAAACGTTTATCCAAAGCACTCTTATATCAGAATCCAATGTTATAAATTAACATGTAAATCGTATGTATACATCCGACAGGGACACCCGGTATACACATGACTGTGGAGTTGAAAAATCTGTTATTTACGCATGCTCGTTCAACAAGTGAGTAAGCAAACATGTAAAATTAATGAAAAAATTAAATATAACATTGTGTTTCACAGTATCCGAAATATTTTAAATGTTTTTTGTACGTATCATTTTTCAGTAAGCAAGATGAGATGTAGAAGAAATCAAGTTGACATAGTATTTCTTATTTGTCATTGTTTTTATTGGTATTTTTGTCGGCGTTTTCATTTTGGGTGGAAATCCAAGGCTAACGGTAATGTTATTCATGTCAATACAGAAAGATAAAGAGTCATCCATGCATTCGTTGTATTTAATGTCTTTAGATATAAATTATGCAACTAATCATACCTGTACAATGCACATACATGTTCCATGTTAAATAAAATATGCCCTATGAAATAAATTATTTATAATTAATATAAAAAAAAAAAAACCGTAAAGGTGAAATAAGACTTTTTTGTAGCAATTAGTTACAATATTACATACAAATGTGCAATTCCTTCGCACATCTGTCATTTAAATAGATAATAATAATTTTTATGGAATTTGATAAATGTGCGTGTATATTTTCTTTTGTATTTTATGTTGGATTCTAGAAATCGAAATATTATTGTGCTGCTGCAAAACCAATAAAATTGAACAGATTTTTGGGCACAATTGGATAAATACATGTTTTCACGGGATTAAAATTTATCACGCAATTCCTATCTCTAATTTACAACTAGTATAATTAATTTTATTTTAAAATTTGTCCAATTTACAAAAATATTTTCATTTAAATATGAATAAAAGAAATGACTACACATTTTAAGTATGTTTAACTTTTTTTATTCTATTTTAAAAAGTTTTTTTTTTTCAAAATAACGTATATTTAAATGGTTGTATCTAAAATATTTATCTACTGGCTGTTTTTATTACTATGATTTAATTTATGTTCAGTTAAAAAAGTTGTTTTTTTTTCTATTTGTAGTCCAAATTAATTATTATATTACAAACATAAATTGAAAATCACCTTTGACATAACAAATATTTTCAGAAAAAAATATCATAAAACTGTACGTCGTGTACTGTGTCTTTCAAAACTATGTGCATAGAGTTTATTTTATGAAATAAATGCTATTTACTGCGCACATCATGAATTGACACCGGAAATAGGGCTTGGAATACCGGTGTCTTTTTATAATAATTATTTAATACATTAATTGGTCTATGTGTTAGTTAAGATATAATAAAATATGTTATTCATAGCATGGTTTGGTTACTTTGACAAAATATAGGCAATTATTTATGCAGTGTGTATATTCTTTACATATATTTAGGAGTAGTTAGATTTTGTTGAATGGATAATTATGTTATGAATAACATAATTTAATTATTATTTAATTATATACTGTTTAGAAAAATTAATATTTAACTTACAGATTCGACTTCGGCGCCAATTTTTGTCTGGTTGAATCGATTCTTTTTAACGCATGAATATGTTCTTAGGCTGAGGCACAGTTGAAAAAGATCGAGTAGAGACTATAAACAACCTAGATATGTGTAATCGAGGACCATTTAACTAAAAAAAACAATTCTAAAAATTGAACTATGTAGAAGTTTTATGACGTTGCTAGGTAATGAATTACTTATTTAAAATAATAAATTCAAACAATTTGATAAAGACAAATAATTGTACGTTCCAAATTAGTTTGTAATTTTGTTTTGTTTGTAATTTATTTTAAAATACCAAAGAAATTTTGAAGTATGAAACATTATTTTTGTACAATACTGTATGCATTTATTTATGAAATTGTTTATTAGTTAGTTTACCTGTTAAATAATTACTAATAATAATAAAATTTGTTTTTTCTCCATTTTTGTGTCAAAGTTTGTGTTAAGGTGCCGTGTGTGTGATATGCTAGTTGGTTATCAAATTATTGTAATTCACAGCCACCCAAGAAAGAAATAAAAATAAAAATAAAAACTTGATAACATAAAAAGTAAATTATGTCACATTAAAAAATCGTTAAATTAATGTAATATATGGAAGAATTCTTTTAAAAAATTTTTACTAGACGTAAAAAATCCGTTCTAACAAACATTTAAAATTAATTCTGGTTTTATTGACTATGTGCGCAATTATTTTAACTATTGCAATAACAATTTTACTGGCAAGAATTATTCTAATATTTTTTTACCCGTAATTTTACATTCTTTGTTTCATCGGTGATTTAAATTCTAAATTCACTCAAATTAGTTTTTTAAATGTACCAAATAAATATTTTCAATCCTAGATCTACACTCTAACAAAATGTTTTGTTAACAGAAATTTGAAGTTTTTAGTATTCTGAAGAAAAAATTTCGGAATCCTTATATAATTTCGCTATGTTTGTCCCGCTGTCACTCTAATAATAATTCTTACATATTACTATCTTGGTTTAAAACATTCTAAAAATTTTTATATATTTTGGCCTATGAATATGAAATTTTGAATGTGGTAATTAATATGTAGCAAATCAAACTTTTTCTTAATTTTTTAAGGTACCTACATGCCCGTATTAAACTTTGTACCGTTTTTCATTTTTAAGGGAAGTATTGAGTTTCGAAATGTGACTTTAAGCGATACTTAAAAGGGAAGTTTTCTTCAAAATTTATTAGAATTTGAAGTTGGTTTTAGATTTGTTCCACAAAGCAGCGAAATTTTCACTCTGATTAAATACAGTACCTTAAATTCAAAAATATTAATCAAAGGCGAAATTAGAGTGGTTGATTTGCTCCCTTTTATATCGACGGTAGTTGCTCCGGAAAGCGATTTTTCAAAGGATTTTAACAAAAATTCTCTAGAAATTTATTTAATTCAATACCAATAATACGAGCCCTTACCGAAAAAAAAACTGAATCCGAATTTTGAGAAAAACGATATCAAAGTTCTGTAATTTTGACACGGGTTCTTATGCGAAAACTACATTTTTTTTTTTAATAAAATGAAAACGTGTCAAAAAAATTTGATGAAAATTTAATATGTTATAAAATACAAAGTTACAAACCATATGTAATAAGAAATAAAAATTATTCACTACGCCATTTTTGAAATAAAATTTAAAAAAGATCATTTTACAACGCTTTTACAACGCTTTTTCAACAATGCTTTTATATTGCTACAACATAAGCGCGCGAAAATTAAAAAAAAAACAAGTCGTATAAACAAATATAATAACTGAAGAATATTAATACATTACACCAATACCTCAATTTGCGTCGTGATTACGTTCCACAAGAACTCGACGCAAATTGAAACGACGCAAAGTGAATTATGATTTTCTATAGCAAACCATGTAAAGATCGAAGATAGGTTTCAGGGTTACGAAAATATTACTTTTTAAATAGAAAATTGAACAAAGTAAACATTTAAAAAACAAAGTCAATTAAAACAAAATAAAATAATCAATTAATTTATAAAAACAAAGTAAAAATTAATCACTGTCTGATGAGTCCATAGTGGCTGTTGTCGTAAGTCGGCTTTCTTTCACAAAAAATTGGTCCAATGTTTGCGTTTGTCCAAAAAATTTCGAAAAAAAAAATTAACGACTCGAACCCAAAACAACGCAACTTCGAAAATCTTACGACACACAGTGAAAATTAGTACTAATTCAGCAGCGACGCAACTTCGAAAGAACGCAAACCGAAACGACGCAAAGCGAGGTATTGGTGTATTTTAATTTTTGATAAAAGACATTTTTTTGAGATATACTTTTTTACCTGTCTCGGGGGCACTACGTTAAGGTCTTTCGTGCGAGAATTTGACTTTTAAATATGCTCGCTATTATCGAAATATTATAAGTAGACTTCTATCCTACTAGTGTAAGCTAGTAAATTACTGAAAATTATTTCTGTGTATTAATTTTTATTTTTGGTAATAACAATATAAAAATATTATCATATTATAACGATTATTATTACAGCTTCTTCAGATTGAGTAACCTGAATTATAATATGAAATAAACGTTTATTATGTCCAATTTTGCAACAATATCGACCGACAAATTATCGAAAAACTTTTCATATAACAATTTAATCAAATTACCAACAGCAGTTTGTGCGTGTTATACCAAAAAATTTCTGATACTATATAATACATTCACGTAAAATTACTTTATATTGATAGATTGTGATTATTATTACTGAGGCGTTTTAATCGCTGCGGGCGATTAAAATAACATGGGTTTTAACTGAAAATTATAAGATATGATATTACAACACAAAACCGACGAACAGATATCCATTTAAATTCCATATATTTGTGTGTACGAATGTAAAGTAATATTTTTAATGAATATGGTAAGCTGTTCGAAAGATTGTAGTATATTATTAGGTTTTATCGGTGATAACGGTACCATCTGTGAATTTTGTGATGTCATTTGACTGTATCGTTGTGTGTAATTAGTCACATGTCATTTGAATATTTTTTTCTTCTTCAGTAATTTCGATTTCAAATAGAAAAATTATTTTGAATATTTTAGCTTTGAACTAGTTTAAGGTGTTTTAACGAACGTATAAACCGTTTTTCTGATTAAAGGTATTGTGGCGTAGTAATGCCCAATAATCCCTCCGGAGTTAATACACGCACCCATTATTTCCGCTCCATCAACCAGTAGTGGATCCTAAATATTCCTAACAGAGATGGCATTGTGCTGGACCCATTTTACTTTCAGGAGACGTGAATTGAGGAATTCCACTAATGGTTTGGATATTTATGTAAAATCGAGGAAGAAACTCCCCTCAAAAAAAGAAATATATATAATTCTTGTCTGGATTGGGGTAGATGGTATGTGAATATTGCGGAAAGGGACCGCTGATGGAATCAGGAGAATGGAGTTGGTAGGAATTGACTTAGGGTGACATAAAACCCGAACAATAAATCAACTTACCAGATAACTCCGTGGTGGTGAATCCTTAAACTAATTTGGATGGAAATTTGAGGATTAACGCCGCAAGTCCGGCAGTTCCCATAAATTTCAAAATATATTCTCCCGGAGGCGTTCCTCTATGCCCGTCCGAAGATAGGATTCGAATATTAAAACGAATAAAATAAATAAAAAAAATCAATGATTCGTTTTTCTCCAACTTTATTTAAAATTCTAAAAAATTTCCAGTGGTTTCCTTCCGTTCAAGTTTCACGAAAGTTGTTTTACATAAAATGTTAAAATTTAACGACTATGTGTATCACAAAAAAAAAAATTTATTTGTACGGAACGAAAATCAAAGTCGAATCCTTGTTGAATTACATGTCCAGTTCGACAAAGGATGTTTTCAGTTTTCCGACCGAATTAAAAGAGATGTTGTCAGCCCGGTAGCTGCATTAAAAGAGAGCGACTGAAAAGAATTGGACTTTAACTTTCGTTCTGTTTTTTGTAAAAATTCTAGATGTTTTGTACAGATGATTATGTAATTGAAATATATGTTTTTTGTAAACAAATACAAGTTTTTAATTAGAAAATTAAAATTTTAAAATGTACAATTGCTTATCCTGTGTGCAAACCAGTTTTCTTCCTCCATAGAGGTTAATTCACTTTTCAACAGATGGCACGCTGTATCTGATTTTATTGATTTATATGTTTTTATTGAAAATCTCTAGTTTCTAAATGTGGCGAAGATAAGCTACGCTACAGTATATGTTTTGGTTGAAATCAACACCTGATACAAAAAGGTAGATTGTAAAATTGACCGAAATTGGTATTAATTTTTTTTTGTCCAAAGGCTATTCACTTGATTTTTATTGTTACCTAATTAAATTTTATAGCTTTTAGCGAATTTTCGAATCGAAAAATCAGCTATTACAGCCACTGTCATGACGCGACTTGAGTCCAGGACTATGACAGAAATTTGTTTTGAGGTCCCTAGAAACGGAAAATAATATTTACTAAAATTTATATATATACCTATATATATATATATATATATATATATATATATATATATATATATATATATATATATATATATATATATATATATATATATATATATATATACGATAACTCTCGAACAAAATGTCCTACTTTTGCGTAATGTGTTGGAATTCCCAAACTGTTGTACAAGTTCGTTAGCCGTCCGATCCCCGGAACATAGTTTTTGTTCTTGAAAAAAATTAGTTTTTTTGCCAAAATTTTCACTTATTCAAAATTTTGGCGGAAATTTTTTACACCATTTAAAAGAGGAGAAAAAATTCGACCAAAAAGGTCTTTAAACTATTATTCTATGTCAACTAGTTTCCGAGAAAAACTACTTTTTGTAAACGGAAATTCGCTATGCTATGCAGGGTGCTGGACAGGGGTATTTATAATCTGGTTTATTCTGCTATTTTGTTTTGCTTTATGTGTAAATTTATTCATTTTGCCTTTGATAAATTTATTTAAAATTTATTACAAAAGTTTTGTAAACACTAAGAACCTGAATATTATATGTACCTACAAAAAAATATTAACCTTTATTGTTGTCATGGAAATGACACCAGGAACTTCTTTGGGTATTTAGTCATTATTTACGTTTTTGGAAGGTAAAATCTGGGTAAAATCGGAATTGAAAGCCTCTAATCGGTTTGCGACAGAATTGGAGGTAATTGGAAATTGATGTCGGTAGTGACAGAATCTAAACAAAACATAATGTTTGTAGTAATTTGAATCTCTTTTTGACCTACGAAGTCGATTTTTTTATCTAATATGATAATTCCTGCTATATAATTCGTAATTCATAAAATTATTTTTTTTTTTAGCAACATTTTCAGAAATTTATTTAGGATGGTCAAGTTTTCGAAAAGTCCGGCTCAAATTTCGTTTTAAGTATTGGTGGATATAACTACAGTACCAGTTTTCAATACCGTCGCTAATAATTTTCTCGTCCCCACTACAGCACGCCGTTTCAGCGAATTATGAATTGAATCGAAATGCTAGCAAAAGTTATTAAGCCTTGTAAAATATTGAGAAGTTTGAAGAGTGAAATTAAGCGCAAAAATGGCGACATTTTTTTTGTTAAGTCATATTCCTCACGGTTCCCGTAGCCTGTACTATTGAGAACTTGTACTGTACTTCAACACTACTGGTTTATTGTATAAATTGCCTAAAATTATTAGTACAAATAACTTTTAAATGATTTAATTGTTATAAATATATTTCAATTTACATCTTTTAACCGATCGTTTAATCGTGTAAATAATTTATTAATTAAAAATTTAAATAATAATAACAAAATTAATAGTAAATAAATCTGTTAACAAATAGACTAATTAAAATGTGTTATTGTCCCCGTTTTTTTGGACGATTCAAAAGAAAAAAAAATTCTCAACGCTGGAAACATTATTTACGGAATGTGTGTACACTTTGTTTGTATAATGTTATATCATGTATACCGGGTGTTTCAGGCAGCTGTTTTTACTAGATATTTAACACAAAGTGAAATGACATTGCAGTAAAATAATTAAATGTAAATATAACAGCAAATTTATTGTAAAAATTGTGGAGTGACAATTCAAATCGTGTTTTGTCCACACCAAAGTTTTAATATTGAACTTGACCATTTAATAATCCAGGTTCAGGTAATGCTTAGCAGAAAATATGCACTTTGTATTTGCCTTTTATTTTTAGAAAATATCATTTCATGAAAAAATAAGCATACTCTGATCCCAATAATTTTTTCTCTAGTTAAAATTTGTATGTTTTGATTTCTCTGAAACAGACTGTATGTTTTATGAATTATACAGAATAGTACGAGTCTTTGTATTGTGTGTAATACAATTTAAAATAGTCTATTAATCTTTACAAAGCTATAATTTTAATTGTTTTTGAACTTTCACTTATTTGTCTATTTGATCTATGTGGTTGACCTTGATCATGAATTCAACGAAATAAAAAACTAAGTTAATTAAAAAATACAATTTCAATTTGATTTGTAATTAGTTTAAAACGATTTATTTAGTAAATTATTTATAGACCTACGTATACAAAAAGATCAAATGTTGTCGTTAAAAATTACATAAACAATTTATTGGCTAACGCTCTTCAGTCAGATGTCATATAGATCGTGGATTAATAATAATTATTGCAACTTTAGATGTTTCCAAGGATTTTTGGTGATCTGTTATTAGGTACGGAACTTTTGGAAAAAAATCACCAGTTTTTTTTACTAAGGATTCTTTATTTATTTCTAGTAACGTTTCGAGACGCAATGCTATCTCCTGATCAGGCCTTAAATAATATATTAGTATTACAAAACAATTTTTTAGAATAACAATTAAAAAGAACAAAATAAAAACTTTTTTCTTTAATAAAATGTCCAATGAATAAAATTTATTAAAAAAAAAAAACTTTAGGTGTTGGAATATGCTTTCGGAATTTCATATTTTGTGTTAATTCTTTAAAAATAAGAAAAATGGCGTTAAAAGAAAAGCGTAAATCAATTATGTAATTTTTAAATTTTTGTACAAATTTTAAGTTGTCCGTTGATATCACGTGTTACCCTGTTATCCAACGCTCCCACCATAATATACTCGTATTTACCTCAAACAGATGTAATATTTATATTGACAGAAAGCCAATTTAACAAATAGGTACGTTTGATCCTTGTTCGGTGGTCTCATTTTTTATGATTTCCACCGCAACGAAAATTGAGGCTAACGTCAGAATGATTGTAAATTTAACTATGAAGTTGCAAAATGGGGAAGTTTTTTTGTGTAAATTCCTGTAAAATTCTGCGTTGGCACATATACAATATGTTACCTACTAACATTTTTTTTGCAGCTTTGTAGGAAGAAAAAACATTTCTATGCGGTGTTTAAGATGTTGTTAAGAAAACACTTAGAATACTGTATTCATTATTAAATTTCTACATGTTGATTCTTGCGATACACTCAGTTATCAAAAGTTGTGAATCAAATGTAACTTAATTGCTTTATACTTAATAGGTATCATCACAGTGTGATTGGTCGAAAAATAGTCAATTTTCGCGACTTTTTTTGGATGGATAGGATGGGGTAATGGGGATGAATTTTTTTTTACGATTAATATCACTATTTAACAATACAAAAAAGTTTTTTTTATTCATTTTTATTTATTTATTATAATCATTATAATTTTTTGAAAAAAGTGTCTTTAAAAAAGGGCAGATATTGGTACCCACGATTGTCGCCGCAGCTTTCATTTGGGAAGAAAAAATCAAATAGATTATCAATCTGTAGGTAAGCCGCTATGTACTTATGGGAGCTGTTTTTTTTTTTAAATCTTCCTATTTTTCCCCACGGAAAACTATAAAAAATTTTGTACTTTTTATTAAAACCGCCGCCATTTTTTCAAATTTCAAAAAAAAGCTCCCATAGGTACGTAGCGACCGCAATCGTGGGCACCAATTTCAGCGCTTTTTTAAAGACCCTTTTTTCAAAAAGTTATAATAATTATAAAAAATAAATAAAAAAAAATATTTTTGTATTGTTAAATAGTGGTATTAATGGTAAAAATTTCATGCCGATTTCCCCATCCTATCCATCCAAAAAAATCGCGAATATTGACTATTTTTCGGCCGATCACACTGTGATGGTACTAGTAATATAAGGAATTTTTGGTGATGTACTGTAATAAGAAAAAATTTTTAGAAAACCTTCTCGTTTAAGTGCTGTAGCAAAAAATTTGATAATTTAAAAAAAAATATATTTCTAAGGACTGATAGCTGACAAAGTGACTCACTACTTTTGATAGCCGACTGTAGATGGATAAATGTATACTCGCGTATGTAGGCAATATTTAATATATTTCCTACTGTGTACTTTTGATTACGAACTTGTTCATTTTTTTACTTCTACGTCGCCGCAAATCTTTATCCGCGTACGAGTGAGTACCGCGCCGCACAGTGCCGCGTAATAAGAAATAATAATAGTTTTTGAAACGATTCATATCTTGAACAATACCTACATTATAATACTATGTATTTCTGGTATGTATAAATGTACACGTTTTAATTGAATGAGGGGGGGGCAGTCTGCTATAATATAGGGTAAGTGCGGGACAGATGCCGCAGCAGCCATAGTTCGTCCGTTGATTGATAGATAGCGCTATTAATGAATTATATGTTTAAAATAAGTTACTTATTTAAGCTGTGTGTGATTAGTCCATTAGTTTAGTAATTATCCAACTTTTTATTATTGAAAAGTAAGTTTTCTAACATAATATTTTATCAAGCATTTAATTCATTAGAATTTAAGAATGTATATTTCATTGTTTTAATGAAAATGAGTTTTGTGATTAATTTAGGTATATTTTAAAAGTACTGTATGAAATTTCAGGTTGAAATTCCGCACTATGCTTGCTATAGCAACATGCGGCATCTATCCCAATAAAAAGGAGAGATGCCGCATTTAAAGTTGGTATAGATGCCGCATTATATTACATGTTAAAAACATAGACTTATATTCCTTAATTATGCATTTTTTTTGGACTGTAAATTATGCCACGTACATATAAAAGGTCCATTAATGGATCAGGAAGAGCCCTCATATTAATGAAGATAACGAAAATAATGATGATTGCCTGTGTATTGAATGTTTTGAAAGGTACTCAGAAACAAGTAAAAAGTTGACTGGTTAAGATGTATAAAGTGCCAAAAATGGTTACACATGACATGCATCATGTATGGAGATGTGTGTAAAATGCAAAATTTTTAATATGAACTATGCGGCGTCTTACTTTCTTTGATGCGGTATCTCTCCCATAGGTGTGGGAGAGACGCTGCTTTGCAGGCTTCAAAAAATGTTAATTATGAATCCTTTATGATTCAAAATTTCAAATTATTTATAAATAATTTTAAAGAACAATGTTTACATTTATTGTGTACCAAATTTAAAATCAATTAAATGCATACTTTAAGAATTATCAAGTGTTTTCAAAATGTGCGGCATCTCTCCCGCATTCACCCTAACCAACATAAATAAATATCTTACAAGATATCGCTTTGCGCTGTAGAGGTAAAACCATTTATTATATTCAAATAGGTATTAAATCAGAAAAACGGTACAAGTCATATAGTTATGCGGATTTGTGGGAAGAGTTTCACATTTTTGGTGTCCTAAATCAATAGAAATAAATTCATATGATGAATTCATACATTTTTTTAACCGGAAATTATAAAAAAATGTTTTAACTATTGTTACTTTTTAATTGTACAGTGGCATATTTCATCTTATACAATCATGAATTAATAAGGTAGCAAGAAAAAAAGTTGTATTTTGATGAATTTCTGGGAGGCAAATTCAGCTGTTGTAGCCGCTGTGAGATTTGAATTCGAGAGTGTGACACTAACTTATTGTGAGCTCCTTAGACTTCTCTAAAACACAATTTTTGCTTTGCTACTTTATTTTAATATTGAAATTTCTGTGACATGTTTCGACTTAGGACTGTTCGTTAGTGATTATATAAGTCGAAACATAATGTCACAGAAGTTTTACGTTTAAAGTAAATAATTCTCGAACGAAACATTATATTTTTGCGAAATTTGGTAAAAATGTTAGAAGTCCGAAAATCCTGGATGAGTTTTTTGGCCATTTCTGTACGATTCCCAAAACCGCCTGTTCTGGGCCTTTTTCGTCCAAAAAAAATTTTTTGTTTTGCTAAAAGTTACCACAATTTAAACGTTTTTTAAAATTCTCTTTGCATTATGGTATAAAGTGCAGAAAAAAACACAAAAACTTGTTAATGATGATGCCTAGACGAAAGCTAATCAGGTTTTGGTTAAAGTTTTTGGTTAAGAAAAAGTAGTTATGTACTTAACTTCCTGATTTTTGTAAATAAAGGTACAGTAACGACACAAACAAAATAGTGAGTGAGGATATTAGTGATGAGCAAATGCAAGACCAAGACCAAGACTTGGCAGTCTTGGTCTTGGTCTTGTTCTTGCATTAAGAATCTTGGTCTTGGTGTTGCTAGAGCAGTTTGAGTCTTGGTCTTGGTCTTGCAAAATGCAGTCTTGGTCTTGGTCTTGGTCTTGGTATTGCTAAAAAATTTTGCACTTTCTTGCATTTTTTTATTACCGAATTTTTTCCTTCTAAAATCAGAATTTTCTCTCTTTACGGTATTAATTATACTTTCAAACTATTTAAATAGTTAACAAGAGTCTTGCTTTCTTCTTGCTTTTGTCTTGCTCTTGCTCACTTGAGTCTTGGTATTGGTCTTGCAACCATACTTATAGTCTTGGTTTTGCTCCTGGTATACATGGTCTTGGTCTTGCAAAAAATGCAAGACCAAGACAAGACCGCAAGACCAAGACTAATTTTGCTCATCACTAGAGGATATTACGCCACATATTTACAAAACCTTTTGTCCTCATCAAAGTATTTTGAAAATTTTATTTTTTAAACTAAAATATATGTATACATAGGTACCTCTTCTAGGTGATAGGAAGTTATTCCTTTAAAAATAAGTATGGGGAAATTCACTATATCATGCAGGATGCTGCGACAGGAATTTTTATTTTACTTTTCCAACATATTTACA
Source organism: Brachynemurus nebulosus (assembly GCA_035578155.1). NCBI lineage: Eukaryota > Metazoa > Arthropoda > Insecta > Neuroptera > Myrmeleontidae > Brachynemurus > Brachynemurus nebulosus. Next base: position 70,117,372 of record JAPWDM010000003.1, read on the forward strand.
ATTAATTTGTCAAAAAAAAAAAAAATACTTGATGTATCAAAAATTTCACTTCACAAAAAGTTTTATAATAATGATACACAATGTGTGTTTAAGTATGTTTGGCTTTGTTTTGATAATCACGAAAATTCCTTTCAAAACACTGCTTAATAAAGTAATAAATATTTTGCATGCTCATAATGAGCGTTTGATGATGATGTAGACAGAACGTATTAATAAATGGATGATTAAAAAGAACAATCAATCATAAATGAGAGGAAAAAACACATATTAAAATATTAAATGTTTATAAAATTGTATAGTTGAACTAAAATCTTTAAAAAGAACGTCATGTAAAGTTAGAAATGATGTTGATTCCAGAAGAGCGGAACTTCGAAATTCGGAAGTTTGATTCGATGTTACGATAGCTGGTGACATTCAATGTGAGCACCCGAGTTTTACGTGGTATGCAGATTGCGACTAAGCTCCTATCATAGAGTAGTAGAGAACATATCTATTTCTATACTACTGGAACCAGTGTAACCAGTAAGAGATAGAAAATATATCATGTACGTGCACCGGGTTTACTTTGTGTTAATGCGATATTGTGTATTTGTGTTAGTGATCCTTGGTAGTAGGTATCGTCACGTGACCGTGCTTCGCATACATATGTATAATACCACAACGCTCCGTGTGGGGATGTAACAATGCTAACAACAATCAAATCCATTGTCTTGCGATTGACCTACACTAATGGAGTGCTACTGAGAGTGTGACTGCTAAGTAGCCTAACGTCCACAGAAGTGCATACTGCAGATTTCATGATAGAGATAGTTGCTGTACCTCTGTACTCTGTGGCTCCTGTTAATCCGAGGTCTTTAAGATATTTGGTATACTTGAAAATGTGATGAGGTTAATTTTTTCTTTTTTATTATAAAATAATCACTGAATAATTAATTTGCTGCATTTTTTCTGTGGGACTTATAAAAATATTTTAATGTGATGCTTCATTTTTACCCATGTAGGTAAGAGATGTAAGAGATTTGAGGTAAAAGAGATGTGTGTTTGTTACCATTTATCTCCAAAACGGTTTAACCGATTTTAATGCGGTTTTTTTTATTTAAAGGCTAACAATTCCGGGATGTTCCATAGTCTGGTTTGATAAAAATTGGTTCAGCCGTTTTCAGGATATCTCCAAATTTTCAAGATAAGATTCCACTTTGAAAGCTGATAATTGTGAGATGATTCTTAATTCGGTTTCAAGAAAATAGGTCCAAGCGTTTGCAGAAGATTTCAGGATTCCCGAAATAAAAATAAATGTTTAAAATTTTTAAGAATCCAGAATAAGAAAACTTGAAAAATAGAAAATTGCAATGAAAAAGCTTTGAAAAGGTTTTAAATAAAAACTTTTGGAAATCCATTTTTAAAATTTCTATTAATTTAGAATCAACGAATTTCCATTCATCGTGTGTGACATACATGTCACACACGATGGATAAAAATTACCTTATTTTAAATTATAATGAAATTTGGAATATGGAATTCCAGAAATTTTTATTTAAAACTTTTGTGAACTTTTTCATCGTGGATTTTTAAACCTTTCTTATTTTTGCCGTTACAATTTCAAGATTCCTTTTATTATCACGTGCTTTTGACACAGTTAAAATGACTATACCTACACATTTTGTTGAGGTAGATGTATTTTAAAATATTGTGGAGAGAAGCGTTTACATGAATGACTAGACATATTACTCTCGTATTAGAATAAAACAAGATAAATTTAACAACGCTATAGCTTAGCTACAGCTCTCTTACGTTCGTTCTTCTTATAGGTGAATCACCTACAAACCTTAAAACTTGGCATACCTATACTTAACTAACACGTTACAATGTGCCATAAAAGTATGTTCAACAATATTTGTGTTAAATCAGACCGTAGGTAAGTACATGATACAAAAATGTTATCTGAAGTTTTCATGTTTTAAAAAATCTTGTACTTTCAAAGTTGGCATACTTTTTTATGTTTATCAAAAAAATTTACATTAGAAGAGTGTATATTCATCAAAAAAATTATAAGAATGCCAAATATTTTGAAAATTTTTGATTTCAGAACGCATCTCTTTTGATGTTAAAATTTTCCTACTTTTTAATGTTGGAATTTTTTGAAACCCTTTGAAAAGATTTACACCGAGAAATAGCAATGAAATTTTCCCTCCTTATAACAGAAAGTTGTGCCTTAAGTATAGATATATTTTCATATATAATCGATACTTTTACCCTTAAAAAAGATAGTTAGAACTTTCTAGAATTCCGTCTCGAATTTTTATAGTATAATGATTTTAGAGATATCAAAGGTTAAAATTAAAAGTAACAAAAGTTTTCTTTTGTTTAACTAAAGATAACTCCTGAAATTATTATTGTAAACGGAGGCTTTCAAATAGAGAAATTAAAGCGGAAAGTACACACACTACATTCAATAGAAATTTGCTGTACTTCATTCATAAGCTTAGAATAAGAAGGGAAACTGTAGAAAATAATGTTGGAATTCCAAAATCAAAATGTAGACAGTTAAAGCTTTGTCAAAATTTTGTTAAAATTATTTTTGGGCAATTTTTGTCTAAGATACCGTCTCATGAAGTTTTTGGCGTACTCTTAGCAAAAGTCAAAGATTTAAAGATACTTCAACAGACTAGTTTTTTTTGAGTTTTGAGCTTTCGAAACATTTGAACGATTTTTGGGTTCAGGTCTTTCTCAAACTCCCAAAAATTAACAATGCGATATTTTTTAAACGTACTGTACTCTGGATATCCTTGGAAGGTGCATATTGATCGAAAAACTTTTACTGATTACTGTTGTACAGTAAAATAAATAAAATAAAAACACTTTTTATGATACGTTTTATATCTTTATGGCAAGGCTTATACATTGTAACTATATCTGGCTCTCTATATTATTTATAATAAAATATAATAATCAGTTTTTGATCGCAGCATTCGATTAATCAAATTTTAAATTTAGATATGTAATATGTCAATAACAATACAATGAAGGATTATTATTTATGTGGATTTTTTTTTTTTTTTGTTGAATTTTGAATTTAGCGATTCCAGTTAATGATAATATTTATATTAAAACTTAGGTAGTTCTTTTGTTGTTGTATTACCTATAGGATTCGATTTAAATCACGTTCAGCAATGCCAGAGTTGTTATTATTTGTGTTTTGTTAATTAAGTAATCAAGATGATTGGAAATGTAGGTATATTTGAAATTTGTTTTTTTTTTCATTGTACTCAAGGGATTAGAATAATCGCTTCAATAAATAGTTTAACACTAATTCTACCAAGGTATTTTGTATAGTTATTTCGAAACATATTTTCGCAATTGCTGGTTTGAATGTAGAACAGACAGAAAATACATATAAAAATTACTGTGCTCAGCACTACAATCGACGTGTAAAAGGCGAACATATTCAATTTTGTACGGTAAAAATATAAAAATTATAATTAATCTAAGAAAATTTAAAGGATAAAGTGTTCTTTCCGTAATATTAGCTCCGTAAAATTTGTAAAATAGCACAGTAAAAAGTTCCATTGCCGACAGTTTAATTGTTTTTCTTACAAAAATTACCATACTGTCTTAAAATAGAAGAAAAGTAGAAAAGAATAAAAGAAGCTAATAGTAGAAAGAAAGAAAGAGAAGGTATCAACGCTGTCACATAGCGAGGCAAGCTGCAGAAAGTATCAACACAATCATATATGAAGGTCACATAGCAGGACTGGTGGTGTTGTAAGTAGCTGGTTAGCTGGTGTGGTGTCGTCTGATGTCGAAGCAGTGTTCATTAGAATGTCTTGACGGATGGTCATCGTTTAATTCATCATTTTGTTACTCCACTATCTTCAGTATTAGAATATATTGTTGCCAATTATTTTTGTATGGATCATAAAGAATCCAAGGTCGGAAAAGATCGGGCATCTTCGAAGTTTTTACAGGTACAGCCGAAGCAACATAAGGTTGCGGGTCAGATGCGCAAATGAAAGAGTACGACAACAAAAATTAAACTATAACATATATGCATACGAGTGCGATAGAAGTTGTGTTACCACATTAAATTTTACCATGCTATAATACTTATATTTTTTACTTTGGTCGTCGATCGCGCACGCATTGTAAGAGAGCATGGTAATTTTTCTGAAATTTTAGCTACAAAAATTATATGATTTTTCTCTCCGTGTAGAAAACCTACAATGCCCTTTCATGGTGCAAAATCCACTTTCAGTGTTCTAGAAAATTTGCACTTGTGTGCAAATATAATTCAGAAATATTTCATTTAAATCATAAAAATGGATAATTACACTAAAGGTCAAAAATTTAATTGAAAATATTTTTAAAATTAAAATTCTATAAAATTTTAATAAGTGTCTTTTGACATCTTTGATAGAAACAGTATTAAACCTTTAAAACTTTTGTCTAAAAAATTAATATATGAATATCTATGCGAAGAAGTTCAAATTTTTAACAGGTATAGCAGACATTAATCCATAATATGTATAATTACAGAGAAGATATTTTTGACGTGGAAGGATAATATTTAAGGGGCCAAACTTCTATAATTATGATAGTTAGCATTCCGGCTGTCGCCAGAATTTTACGTCATCAAATTTGGCAGTGAGCCATCCCCCACTTTCTATGGTTATACATATACATATTTAGAGTTTGTGTTTGTATATGTAATATAGTGGCTGTTAGTATGTGTGATATTCGTTATCTATGTGGTTCGAAATGCGTATAGCCTCGAAAATAATACCTACACTGGAACCCAAATGTAAAAATCTGGCAATATTTTGGATTATTATTTTCAACAAATAAGTAGTAAAAAACTACCTATAAAAACGATGAAGGTGTTAATTCGATTCAGTGATTTAGAACATTGAAACTGAAAAACTTTTTTGTTTATAAAATAGAAAAACTGTGAACAAATTAGTTAAAGATTAAAATTAAATACCAATCATGCCTCTTTCTGTTATTTAAAACGAAAGTTATAATTAAAATATTGAAGGTAAAATTATACGAAAAGGGAAATTAAAATACTGTTTTTATCTTGTCTAACAGAATGAAATTCCATTCCATAAGAATGGAGATTAACAAATAAGAATACACATACAATCGATGTCAAAAGATATTTCAAAACTTTTAAAACATTTTATTTTAAATAAGTATTATCATTCTGGAAACTTTCGACTTTCTAGACATACTGCTTTCTTCTTCGTAATTCGTTTGCTCTTCATATATATAAATTTTCAACATCTATTCTTTATAAAATAATAAATTTGTAAAATTTAGTACCTATTTATAGATTTTATCGTAGACACTCGATACAACATAACATAGTTATGTTCGAACAATTTCAGTTCGAAGTGGTTTTAGTAGTAGAAAACTTCTTAATACCATATTAATCCGATGGTTTTCGAAGAATCTCGAATTTAAATCTAATCCGGTATATGCGTAAACGATAAACTAAATCGTTTCAGTACAACAAATAACAAAGCTATAAAATTTTTACATCCCTTCGGAAAAGTTAAGTGTTTTATCGACGAAAGCCGTATAAAAATTAAATGGTTTATATCCTTTGTGATTAAATAATTAAACCGAATAGAAATGAATGTTTCTTGTTTTTTTTTTTTTTTTTAAATTGTCTTCAGTATTAAATCGTTAATGCTGATCGTTTCACAGAAATTAATAAATTAATTAACACATAAAATTTCCTGTTTCGAGCAATCATAGTATTTTTTTGAAAAATTTTATCAAAAACATTTCTGGTTTTCTTGTTCTTAAACATGTTCACATATGTCTAAATTTGATATACATTTCCGCCTCGGGTAATTTCCTATCCAAATTCAATTTTTTTTCTTCCATTACGAAAAAAGCCAAATATTCTCCAACATATTTCAAATTCCAAATCATTTTTTGATTTATATATTTCTGTGCACACATGTTCAAGGAATGTCATATATTCAGTTTTTTTCTCAGTGCCTTATTTTATTTCGAATGCATATTGTTTAATAAATGATACTATAAACAGAAGAAACACGATATAGTCCAGGTTCAGACCGAGCGTGAGTGGTTAAAATTATTCGCCCGAAGTTTATTGACATAATCTTGTTGTGAAAAGAGTATACTTATTATGAAAGTTGATGTTGCCATCTGGTAACCTGGTGTTAATTTTTTTTTTAAACCGAAAAACATTTTTAAAATATTTTTTTCTACCCCTACTGTTAAAAGTAACATTTTGCACAAGGCTAACTATACGTAAAAATTAACAATCGCCCACACTGTGTGGGAATAGCGTGGGAAATTATTTCGCACGGTTTAATATAATAAAAAAGTTGACTGTGTGTTGATTTAACATAATATAATCTATATAAATAATTCTAAAAATATACATAATATGTATGTTGATTATTTATTATTGTTTCCATAGTTTCAAAGTATGCTTTGGCAAAAATTTGAATATTTTACCACTGACATTAAAATTTAAAAAATTTTTACTACTTATTTAAATTTTATTTTAATTATTTATGTTAAATTTTACGAAAAAAAATGTGCTCGTAGAAAAAGTGTAGTGTAAAATACGTGGGAAAATCTTATTTCTCACTCATATGAATTTTTGCACTCGTCCTGCGGGCTCGCGCAGCAAACTCATATTCGTGAGAAATAAGCCTCCTTTCCTACTTATTGTACAATATACTATTTCGTATTCTTTGGTACAATACGAACAATTAATGTCTTTTTACTTTTTGCCATAAAATTGATATTTCCCAAGTTATATATGTTTTTGAGTTGAAAAAATTACAATTTTGCTTGATTTCAGATCACTATTATAACTCTATTAAAAAGCATGGGACATTATTTAAATATTTTTTTTTTTTTTTACATATTTTGAATACTGATGTTAATTCTTTCTCATTCGTATCAACAATTTGGGTTTAAGCAAAATCCGACCAGATTGCCAGGTGACAACATGAAGTTCTATAATAAGTTCTATGTGTATATATCGCAAGACTGTGTAAACGAATTTCGGGCGAATAATTTTGATAACTCAAGTTCCGACTGAACCTGGTCTCATATAAATATATTATTTTTTTTATAATGTATATTACGAATATCTTTGCCAAGATTTTAAAAGATATCATAATGTGTTTCTTGCATATTATCTGGGCCAAACTGTTATGGTTTTGTGTCATTTTTGCCTTTTTATTATAATTTTTAAGCTATTTATTTTGCTGTCAGAAAGAGATGTAAATTTGATAGCGCCTAATCGATTTGTTGATAAATATTTTTTTTGTGTGTACAAAGGAAAAGAAATCTTGATATAACGTTCTGTTCTTGGGGTTCCGACGAAAAATATCAAAACTTTTATAATTTTATTGTGACTTTCTGTGCGTTCGTGTGATCGTTGAAGAAGACCGTTTATCAAATATTAATAGGTAGTAAAAATAATTTAAAAAATCTTAATTTCATAACTCTGAGTTTTACTCGTCCTCTATCCCTCACCTTGCCCGTTCTGAGGGAATTTTTACAATTTTTTTTTTTTTTTTTTTGTAATATCTAAACAAAAACAGATTACGTCAAGTAGAAAGAGGTAATAAAAATATTATGAAATTAGTGTAATAATATTTCCGAATATTGTTTCACTTAATCGTTTAAGACACGCCATTAAATATTTAAAGAAGTAGGTACCAATGATTTAGTGTACACTAGTGTGAGTGTAGCGCTTTATATAAATTGTTCACTAACGGATTTTTATAACTCTAATTACTGCCATTACGTTAACGTAACAAATTTATCATCGTAATTGGAGCAATAACGTATTCAAAACGGTAATCACATATCGACATTATCTCAATTATGTTCTAGTTAACTATAATATTCAATTTGAAAATCGAAAAAATATTTGATATACACTTGAAAGTCCGATGACACTACATGTGTGTTATAGCCAGAATATATATGTGTGTGATGTTACCGCGGACGGGTATTGCCCGGTAATTTTGTCATATTTTTTAAATACAGTGCACATTCTGAATATTTCCGCTCTCAATAGTTCCGCTTCCCCAGTTTGAGGGCTAAGAATCAAAAAGTTTGTCTTGTTTATATTAAGTGAAAGAAAAATTACCTAAATGAAATAAACATAGTAAGACAACTTAAGTTTGTAACATCATTATTCGACTAACTAGTCAGCACTACTTACATTGTTCCACTGCATCGCTGATATGTATCAATTAGTGTACATATTCAGTTGTAAACAGTTAGAGATAAATCAGGTATAAAAAAATTGATTTGTTTATACAACACAAAAATTATGATTTTATGAAAAAACATTTAGAGAATCGAGCGTAGTCTTGCCATATTTTATGAGGAGATAATCAGTAAAAGAAAAATGTTAGTCAATACTTTTTAATTATATTTTAAATAATAAAATGCAATAAAATAAACTTGTTAACTGCGCACGTAAATAGATGATTGTAATGAAAATGATAGATATATCATTAAATGATTATATATACCTAAGTCCAATACTGTTTACAGGTACATTATACTCTCATAGAATAATTATATTAATTATGAATATTTATATGAATATATGCATATATTAAACGTAAACCACTAGAGTTTTGTTACAATGTTATATAAATAGTAATTTAAATTTTTAAGTTACATTATTATTTTTAGACCCCCTTACTTGTTTTGGCAGAATCATAAATTATTAAACTCCACTAAAAATTCTGAATCTAGACGTGAAGAAATTTTATATGGACTTTGGTGAGGGAACAGCATTTCCTGGAAAAGCTGTTCCCCTTGTTTCATTCTGCGGAACTATTGAGAAGGGTCACTGTATATGTTTTTATCACTTTATTGTTATTGGCGTCGAGTTTATTCTTATTGCACTTTGTAGTCGTGCGGACTGTATAGTGTTGGCGAAGACTGTAGCTGGAACACACGTACACGATTACGTGTTCGTACAACTAATCAATCAGTAATGTTGTATACAACGGAAACTATATTCAGTTACTGAGCGCAACTATTCCAACGTTAATTATAAATTTTTATTATAAAATAGTAAAATATAAAAATTGAGTTGTTATTTTTTATTTAGAAAAAAAAATATGCTTCAATTAAGACTGAGGTAATTGAATTTGAATGTAAAGTGTTTTTCTATAATTTTTGAATCAAAGAATTTATTGTATTTGTATCCTGTTTCTAGTTTTTTTTGTTCGTAAGAAATACTAAAACATTAATTAATTAATAGATTGAATATCGATTGGTGTTTTTTATGTTGATTTTACATTTTCGAGAATAATTGGCGTTTTAAAGATCATTAATTTAACATGTGAATACCAATCCGGTTTGATAAAAAAAAAAATGTTTGTATATGAGAGGTTGGGGGCATATTCTTTGTTTTAGAGCCATGGTATGAAAGAAGTGGGATCGGGTTAAATGCAAAAAAATTTTTATTTTGAATGTCTTTAAAGTAGGAGGCATTAGAAAAAGAAAGAAGTTAAAAAGACACAAATAACGAAAAAAATTACTATAATTTTTTTTTTTAAACTTGTGATAACAGTTTTTTTTTTTTGAAAAAATTATTTAGTAACACATTAAATTAATACATAATATTAAATGTATTTAATGATTTTATCTAAAATGTTAAATCTATTGTTCATGATTAATAATGACTGTAGCCATTCAAGCAGAATAGATTGATTATACTTATATTGAAACTTAAGTCCGTTGGCATCGAACGAATGGATACGTCGTAAATCCATGAATGACTTATTTGATACTATGAATGTGTACACTCACTCACTGATCGTTGCACAAGCATAATGTGGATTAAGTTTTGGTTTTTAAGATCAATAATGGAGAATTTGGAGGAGACAGGTACATTAATTTTATTAATACAATGACATGGTGGGTACAAAATTATGTGGTTTTGTCGTAAAGATCTATATAGATTTTCGTGCTAGAATGAAAACTGACGTGGCTTTTGTCAGAGATTCTGAGACACTTCCTCAGTATTGTCGAAAAGTTGCAGTCGCTTATTTTAGAAGAAATCGATTGCAGTTACGTTCAAAGTAACTGCAATTAACTGTTGTATTAGTAAGTTGACTTTTTTTTCCAAATTCCAAAATTTACATAATTGAAATTCTTTTTTAAACATAATAGCTTGTTACTTACTATCAACTTTAAAATTCTACTTCAGAGAATATTATTTCTATATCTAATAAGTGTTTCTAGTACAATGAATTATGTGAAAATTTACACCAAAGCTAAATACTTCAAAGACCTCTGAAGTATTAAAATTCTTACCAAAAGACTTTCAGTAAAAAAAAGTATCTACTACACTTGGTATACATAGTAAGGTTACAATCTCATATCTAATGAATTTTTTCGTTAATAGTAAATACCCCTGTCGCAGCATCCTGCATAACATAGCGAATTTCTGTTTATAAAAATTCGTTTTTCTCGGAAACTAGTTAATATATAGAAAAAAAGTTTAAAGACTTTTTTTATGTAATTTTTTCTTCTCTTTTAAATGGTGTAAAAAAATTTCGCAAAAATTTTTGAATAAGAAATTTGGCAATAAACTAATTTTTTGCAAGAACAAAAACCATGTTCCTGGCATCCGACGTGTCTGGCTGACGAACTCATCCAAGGGTTTGGAACTTCCAATGTTCTCACCAAGTTTCGTAAAAATTGGATGGTTCGAGAATTATCGCGCGGACACATATATATATATATATATATATATATATATATATATATATATATATATATATATATATATATATATATATATATATATATATATATATATATATAATTTTAGTGAATATTATTTTCGGTTTCTAGGGACCTCAAAACAAATTTCTGCCATAGTCCCGGGCTCAGGTCGCGTCATGACAGTGGCTGTAATAGCTGAATTGCATTCTGGAAATTCGCTAAAAACAATTAACGTAAATTTTACTAAAAATTAAATAAAAATAACCTCACTTTACTTTCATTATTATTAACTATCATATAATTTCTGTTCTATTTAGACTAACAAAATCCGATAAATCTATAGAAACAAAAATTAATCAAAATAAATTGTAAAATTAATACAATTGAAATCGACTTGTTCAGTATATTCTTCTATATTACAAGATCGCCATAGGAGCTTTCACTTCGACCGTATGGTCTTAAGCATTCTTCCAGGATCTTTCCCTGTTCCAACGAATTTTTATTTCCGCACTGAACACGGAAGTGATATGAACTTGTTTACTTATTCATAGGACATAAATAATATTAAACACATCCATTACAAATAGTCTCAGTTTCATCGACATATCTCAGTCAATAATACGAATGTAAATGCTATACTCACATGCTGGTAAATGATTCAATTCCCCACATATTTACTTTGTTTATCGTTATTAAGTTGGCAAGCGTAATAATACTATTCCATAGATGTTTTGCTATTTTCATATTTAGTGGAAAAATGCAATCAGACGAGACTGTGGTCGTGTTATTGCGGTAATATGATAATGGTAGCCAGCAGAGGTTGCACTGTACTATACTCTGTTGGGATGGCTTGAAATAATATATACAACAGTAATGTAAACTAGTAAAATAGGGGGTCACGCAAATAGTTGACTCTATTTCCTGTTTTTATTGTGATTCAGTGTATTCACGCGTATAGTTGCGCATACGCTTCCGTAACCTAGCAAATTTCACGTTTTTGAGAATTTGCAATTGTTTTTGTTTTTACCTAATATTCAAAGAGTCTCTATTGTCATACGTTTTCTAGTGTCTTTTTCTTCAGTTTTCGATATGTAGGGGAAAGACTTAATGAATGGGACATTTTTTTTGAAAATCGTCTTAACTTCAAAACCAAGTACCTAATAAAATATTTTATTTCGTGCGCCATAAGATACTTCAAACACTACTTTATATTTTAAACTAAAAAAAAATTTTATTCTTTTTAAATAATAGTAAATTTTTTTGGTTAAAAAAAATTAGATTTTTGTCCCATTCAGTAATTTCATTCTCATTGAATGGGACATATGTAATACAATGTATAATTCATGCGGTTTATACAGGTTAGTAAAAATATGGAAATGGTCAAAAATCTCAGCGGGAAAGCATTTTTGGGATAAATGATGAGGACAAAAGTCTCAGCATTTTTCACGGCGCATCCGATGGTGACCTTGATGTTGAGGTCAATATCAAAATTCAAGGTCATATTCATAATGTCCCATTCAATATTCCTTATCAAGTAACAAGATAAAGTCAAGAAATAAAAAGTACATAACCTCAATGCGCAAACAATACTTATTAAAACTAAGCGGTTTAATAATCAACTAATACAATTAATCTAATCATAATAGTTATCTTAGAATATTTAGTAATTTATAAAAAAATAAAAGTTACTTTTTCTGTTTAAAATCGTATTTCCTAATTTTTGTTGAAACAAACGGAAAATCGTTAACACATATATCGGACATAAAAATAGTTATATAAAAGACACCTAATGACTGCAAAACAAATTTCCACTAACGGTTCCTTGTTAGCTAAAACTCATTTGTCCCATTCAATAATCGTCCCATTCATTGTCTCCCCTACATATTGAGATAATCTGTTGAATTAAATGTTTTTGAGATTTGACCGATGTAAAATTCCTGACAATCGTTAAACGCTCTCTACTTATGAGATTAATATTCACCTCAGTAACCCTTATTTAATAACAGGATTGTACGTTTACCAACGGGAATATAAATATAATATAAAACGTTCAGTTTAATGGTTATACTTCTGTATAAAAGAGTACAAGATTTTTGATACACGGATGAGAAGAAACAAGTTCACTAAAACTTGTTTTTTATTAAATACATAATATGAAATCAAGTTAATAAACTCACTTTTATCAAAAACCGCAATAATTTCCGTTTTCTTTTGTTTTGTTTCTCATTTTTTTTCGTTTTTATTTTTTTATCAAAAAAAAGAAACGAAACTAAAAAAACAAATACTGAGCAAGAGACATTAAAGATATAAAAACAAACTAGAATACAAAAAGTTCAAGGAGTTTTTATGGTTGGCGGTCCCAGTTTGTGCTGCTAGGAAACCCTGGAAAAGTTGAAGTAGTTCCTAGACTACTTGAATTTGGGCTAGCTTCAAGCTAGATGATTACGATCAGGTCGTTCGTTTGTGGCTGTTGTTCAGTCTGTTTAAAATGTTAATGAATTTTACATTGTGTTATGGAATCAGTCAATCGAATGATAACCGATACGCATCCTGCACTGTCTTCAAACCACAAATAAAATAATAAACTGACTGATGTGACCGCGGCTTTTTTTTGAGGCATATAATATATACGCACAACGGTATAGAAAAAGAAGACGAAACAGAAGGTAGGTCTGTCGTTTGGGTTGGCAACATAAACGATCAGCGGTGTGGGCACATCATTAGTTTGAATGACACGATTCGAAACGATCGATCAGAATAATATTGCTCTGGAGTTGCGCAGATGAAGCATAAATTATACATATTCTTATTTATAAAAATTGAAGTATATTGTAAATTGCGTGTTTTTAATTGAAACATTCTTTTTATCAATATTGTTACATTTGAATTTTGTGATGGTTAGTCATTGCGCATTTTCTTTGTAGGGGTATAGTTATGCTTGTTAAATTATATTTAAATATACACGTTCCTATTGATCGATTTGACATAATTGTATCTATAAAATATAATGTCAGGAGTATTATTCTTTTTTTTTTTTTTTGAAAATTGAAAGAATGTCTGCTGCCGGTTGTGTCATTAAAAAAGATAATGACTTTACACTTGAGTTTCTTCTTTTTGAATAATTATCTATTTTGTGTGTATTTATAGATATATAGGTATTGTATTTTTTCTTTATAGTTTTGAGACCTAGTTTATAAATAATAATAAAAAATATTTTACTTTACAAAATACCACTAGGGTTGGGCGGGGTAAAAAAAGACAAAATCAAATCTTTTCATTTTTCATGTAGAAAATATTTGAATTTTTAGACAAAAAAATTACTGTATGATGTTAAATTATTTGTAGTTTGAGATTTTACATGTTTTTTCACTCAAGCTAATGAAATAAATCTATAAAAAAATAAAAACCTTGTCTTTTTTTTAGCCGCCAAATGGGGTAAAAAAAGACAGTGGAGGGTAAATAAAAGACTGACCTCTAACTAATAGGATACTGCATGTACATGATTGGAAGGGTAAAAAATAGACAGCTTGGGTAAGTAGCAGTACAACACTTTTTATTTCACAACTCTATCTCTACTACAAAATTTTTTATAGATATATTTAAATTTTACGTATTTTACCAAAAACTTTAGCTAAGATTAAGCAGTAATAAAAGTCAAAAAAAGTTAACTGATGCAAAAGCTTGACTCATAGGAAATTTCTTTTGACTTTAAATACTAAAATAGTTTTTATTTTACAAACTTACAACTAATACAAAATTTATTGTAGCTCATTAAAAAATCAATTATGTTAATTTGGCTGTCTTGTTTTTTACACCACTTTACATAAAGTAAAAAAATAAAATAATCTATGAATGAGTTAAAAATACTAAATGTGTGCAGTAAAGCATAGTTATACATTATAAAAACAAATAAATTTTCATGGGTCAAAAATACAAATTTTCGAATAAGCTGAAATTGATATCCATGAAAACCGTTTCCTCACTAACAAAGAAATTATTTTATTGAAGAATTATATAATATTGAAATGAAAATCCTTGTAAATAATTTTTAATTTTTCTAAATGTTAACCCCTTGTTTTGTCTTTTTTTACCCCAATTTTTCTTTTTTTTAACATATAAAAAAAATTTCAAGCAGTTGGACCATTTAAATAAAACTTTGTACGTTACATTACTAAAGCATGTAGAATAACCAGAAAAAATACAGCACTCTATCTTATCAGACTTTTTACTTACTGAAAAAGTTCATCGTCGCGGAATGAAAGTTTTTCGTTCATCAATAACAGAGGTTTGGGAGAAAATTTTTTTATGTTATAAAGCCCTCTCCAAAAAAATAATTTTCCGGCCCAGATAGCTTAAAATACTAATGTATTTTGTTGCAATATTTTTTATTTTTCGAATTTAACACTGTTGAGTTTAATATAAGTATGTCTTTTTTTACCCCACTCGAGCAGTGTCTTTTTTTACCCCGCCCTACCCTATATTATTTTTTAATAAAATTGTGATAATTGTTTCGAACATTAGTTGTTCATTATCAAGCAATGGTGTACTTTAAATGAGTTAATTGATGTAATTCTTTAAATTAAATCCTTTGTGGTATCCATTTAAGAGAAATGATGACGTGTTTTTAGGGTTTCGTACGTTAAAACGACAAAGTGGAGCCCTTAGATATGAGATCATTCAGTGGCGAAACGACGAATCTTACGTAAACCGACGCACTTTTTCTTTCTTGCCTTTCATTATTTAAAAGAATTTTTTCTTGGTCCGCTAAATTTTTTCGTATTTGCAATTTGGCCTGCCGATACAAAAGTTTGAGAACCGCTTGGTAATTGGGTAAAATACCTTTTAGTTTGGTAATTGGGCCTCGGAGAATTATGAATCAAGCCAGTTTTGGCTACATTTCCAATTATTCATTTTTTCAATCTACCAAAAAGTAATTAGTTGTTAAAACCCTGATAATTAATAAAATTACTTGTTATTAATTGCGTTTAGTTTTTGCTCATTAAATCGACATCTGGACAATTGCGCAGTTGTTTATTTTTATTGAGGAGAGGTAGGCAGTTCGGTTGTGGTAGTAGGTACCTAAATGAAACACCTGCGAATTTTTTTTTCTACACTCGCTTAAATAAATATCTCTTCTTAAAACAATTAAAATTGAAATAAAATTATATTACGATCATTTTGTGTTGATAGCGGACGAAAGGGCAAAAGAAATTTAATTATCGAGGTACAGCAAAGATCATAAAAAATTAATGTCAAGAGTAAAATATCTAAAGTTTTTGTATAATAAACAGAGGAGATATGGTTTCCTTAAACAATTTTCTATTTTAATGGTGAAATCTTAATAATATTACCTATAAATGTGAAAGTTTGGATGTTTGTTGCTCAATTACTCCTGAATTAACACATAGGATAAACTTTACCCCGACTTCATGTTCCTGGTAGATACAAAACCAGTTACTTAATTACCCCCGAACAACCAAACTGAATTTTATTAAATTTGATACACAAAATTTGCCCTGAATTAAGATTTTCCCCGAAGGTTCCTGTGGAATACAAATACTTAATGATAACAGAGGCGGCGCAAAGGGTGGGCAAAGTGGGCGATTGCCTATAGCCTTCCACCCTAGCTTAGGGGTTTCGCGGCGAGACCTTCCATGTGTAAGAAAGCTGATAGAACTTAATTAAGATTGTTTTTGGTGGTTAGGAGTTTTTTTTTTGTTTGCTCAATACTTGATTTTATGGAGGAATTTTTAAAAAAATCAAAGAAAAAGGGGCCCACAAAAGACTTGAGAGATTTTCTTGTGCACGTCACCTATTTTCTTACATATAATTTTCTTGAATTAAAAAATTTTTCAAAAATGAGAGAAGAGGGCCTCGCAAAAATCAGTTTGCCCAGTTTCCATTTTAGTCTTGCACCACCTCTGCTTAATAATAGCGAAATGACTGAACGGAATTCGATAACAAGGATTTTATTAACACGTATGACGGCTTTATCCAGACTGAAGGTTCCCGGAAGATAAAAAAATCAGTTATACCTCATTTCAGATACAATTGATCATGAGTTTTCGTTGAAGAATTAAATAATTTTTATATTCGAAACAAATCAATCTTCTATTCTTTTCTAAAAATAAACTGCAAATTTAAAATTTACATAAATGCAATAATAAAAGAGATAAAGCCAAGAAAATGGAAATTATTCAAATTCAAAGTGAGGAAGCATGGTTAAATTTAACTGAAATGAACCATACTTAATCACGTCTAAATAGCTAAATCAAATTTGATAAAATTTAACAAACAGACACAATCTTTTCTGGAGTGAAAGTTCCTGAGGGATACAAAACCAGTTACTTAATCACAGTGAAATGACTGATCCGAGTTCGATGAAATTTAGTATACAGACACTAATGCAAGACTTCCACGAGCAAGTATAGGTACTTGCATGCAAATATACTTTTAAGTAAAAATTAAGGCTACTTGCTCGTGTAAGCATCATTTGCATGAAAGTATACTGTTATACAAATTTACTTGCCTAAGTAAGAATATTTATACTTTTGCTTACCTTTTGCTGTTAAAAGTAATCCCCACTTAATTAAAAATGGCGAGAACTGAATAATGCGAGGAACTGTCAAGGAACTGTCAAATAAACTGTTTATTAATATCAAAGTAATAAACAATAAAATTAATAAATTTATATGAAGAAAATGAAGATTTATGAAACGTTTGAAATAAAAAGTACTGAAATTATAAAAGAAAATACTTATAAGAAAATTGTACAAGAAATGAATGGAACCCCAGAGCAAATCAAAAAACAGATTGTATCATTCCGGAGAAAATTTTTTTGAAAAAAAGAAAGAAATTAAACGGATTGGGATCGGGAACTGATATCGGAAATTTTTAAAATCTGTTGTGTTTAATGTTTCTGTTAATAAAGTATCTACTATATTAAAAATATATTTGTAAAGAAGTTTCTTTTACCCAAAACTGTCTTTTTCTCCAGAATTTTTTTTTTGAGTTTGATATAGTTAGCAGTACTAAAGCAAGCCATTTTTTTTTGATGTGATATTTTTATTATTGAATTAAAAAATCAAATTTTAAAAAAATATCGTGTTTTGGCGTGTACCTACTTTCATGCAAGTGTACTTTTACATGGTTTTACATGTAACAGGTCCTGCAAGTATACTGTTTCTGGCAAGTAAACTTCGCCACGCCCCCTTAAAACATTACTTTTATGCAAGTGTACTTACTTGCTCGTGGAAGTGTAGCTTAAGGACTAAAGACTTGAATCAAATTCAAGAGGGACGAAATCGCCGGTTACAACTAGTCATGAGTATTTGAAAACTTTCTCCCACGGGCCATTCTAGGACCACTTTTTTTGTTTGTAATTTTATTCAAATAACAAACAGTGTTAAAAAGAAAAAAAATTGTTAACCAAATATTCCGTCAAATTAAAATTTTTTTGTCTCAAATTTATGTGGTATATTGTTCATTTAACAGTACTTTCAGATTTTTATCGATTTCAAACAACATGCATGGATTTGGCCGGTGCGGTTGTATGTATAATAATTTAAATATTTAAATCCACAACGTATAATATAAGCGTTTGTATTCTGCTGTAATAATATGATTCAATACACAGAAATGTTTTCAATTATTTTAAATGGTTCTTTTTGTTACAATTTATGAGTCATAATGTCAAATAATTGTTATGTGTCTTATCTTGAATTTTTTTTTTAGAGAAAAATTTTTCCTAAAATTTATGTAAGCAATATTTAAAATGTCAAGTGTTGGAGTAATTTGTTATTATGAGTTATTTTTAGACAAATAAAGTCGTTGTTTGTGCAGTAGACAGTAATCTAGGGAGTTTTTAGTACTAAGAGTCTTAGGCCAGGCGCACATTGAGCTGCGTCACGCAGTAAACGCGCAGGACAGAGCAGGGCAGAGCAGGAGGGCACGTGTGGTCGGGCGCACATTGAGACGGAGTTAACGCAGGCACGGCAATGCAGTTTCTGAGACTCTTGTTGTAGAACGAGATAGCACGAATTTAAAAGCAGAGCAGAGCAGAGAAGCACTATTTTTCTTCAATTTCTTCAATTGTTTTCATTTCGACGAAATAAAACCAACTAGAACTCGAGAACGTGTTACAATGTCGCGCAGCATTGCGCAGTTTCTGTGTCACATTCACGAGTGCCACATCGATCTTGTGCAACGCAGTGCTGCTTTGCTCTGCTCTGTGTTTCAATTCGCGCTGTCCCGTTCTACAGCACGAGTCACAGAAACTGCGCTGCCCTGCCTGCGTTAACTGCGTCTCAATGTGCGCCCGGCCTTAGACCGTTCCAACCACCACAAAAATTTTCTGGTGATCTAGGGATGGATAGTAAGAGTAAAAAAAATTTAACAACACTATCACGTCCTTTTTTTCTTGTTCTCATTGGGAGGGGTCCAGTCAGCTCTTGCATTGTCACAAATCCTCCACAAATTTGTCCTTGAAAAATATAAGGAATCTGTCCTATTCCAATGGGATAAAAATGGAAACGAATGGGAAAAAAGTTTTTTTTTATAAAGAGAGCGCCGTTAAAAATAATGTAATTGTTGGAGCCCGGAATAAATTCTCGATCCTATTGGGGCCGCAATAAAAACTGACAAATTAGACGGAAATGAGACTAGACAAGATTTGAAAAAATTTTTCTCGAAATCGGGAGTGGGTGGGGATAAAAAATCAGTCTTATGAGTTGGCGGGAATGGGATGAAAATTTATTCTAGGCGAAGTCTTTATTAGAGATGTGCTCGTGAGTACATTTTTACTCACGATGACGCAGTCACGAATTAGGTTTTGATCACGAACAAAAAAATTTAATATCATACTTTCACACTCACGCACGCTTACGAATTAAACATAAAAACTTTTAAATATAATCTTTTGAATTTTGAGTAAAAATCACTAGCGTTTTAACAGTTAGTAAAAATGATGTCCTCAAGATAATCAGAAATACGGTGAGTACCGTTCACTGAGATTAATACTGATGCATTACATGCTATTTATTTTTTCTGGAAAGTGAGAAAATTTTCAAAATTTATCATCTGCTGATTTATTGTTTAATTTTTGTTCTTATTGTAGGTACTGTATTTGTATATAAATATGATATTTTGCACAACCAAACTAAATAATATATTATGTAGTTTTTTAACAAAATTGTGGCAAAATATTTTTTTAGTAGGTATCCATAAATACATACATAAATAATAACATTGAAAAAAAATAATAATAATGACAATAAACAACTTAAAATGTTGAAAAAGATAACACTTCCTTAGAATTAACCCATATGTTCTTTATATTATTCCTTCATAGAATGATAGATCATACTATTGAAAGCTGTAAAACTGACCTTGTAATATTTTCAAATATACCCATTGACTGAGACCGAATATATGTAGACAGGCCAATTTTAAGAATTTAAGGAATTATTTAAAAACGGAAGAAATAATCAGACCAACATCATAAACACAGTCGGACATTTCTAAATTGTCAATCATTTTGTATACACTCCAAGTATCTCGGTAAAAAACTGGAATTTGTTAGTACAAAGGGTTATTGGATTTCTACCTACTTGTAGGTACTCATAAAAAGTACCTAATATAAAAGAAACGTTTTTTTTTTGTAGTTAAAGAATCAAATTGGTTTAGTTAATATTCCCTAAAATTGAAAGAAATTATTTTTAAATTTTTTTTATTCATGGTCTTTAACTTTTCGTGACTCACGAATTATTCACGGCAAGAAATTAAATGTCTCGATCACGCCCACTCACGCACGATCATAAAAAATTGTTCACGATCACGATGGGTCACGCGTGACCCGACCGGTCATGCGTGAATTCACGAGTTTTACTAGTCTTTATATCTAGAGCAAAGTTTCCAAACTTTTCTCATCGGAATAGAATATAAAATCATTTTTAAATTAAAAAAAAAGATTTGGCTTCCAAATTCATTTATCCGTGTTTAATTTTGATTTAAAGTTTTTTCACGCTGACACAATATCTTTGACTTTTCGTAAATTTCGTATACGCACCATTCTTCCTTAACTTCAGTGTCAGAATTTTTTCGCAAAATACAGTTTGGTAAACGGTGATCTAGAGACTTGTTCAATTAATATTATATTGAATATTAAAAATACTTCTGATATAACGCATTTATTAACAAACTGAATCGAAAGTATCTGCTTTCTTATAACATATCGATCATAGACTTGACCTAAATCCTACATAATGTAAACTATAGCTATATATAGCGATCTAACCTTATTTTAAACACCAAAGCCTATTAATTACAACTTATAACTGTAATAAAATTTCATAGATAAGTATCAATTTCATCTCTTTACGTAAATCATTACCTACTTTTCATGTTTTTGTCGGTTTAATCCAATCACCAAAACTAATTAAATAAAATTTGACAAGTAAACGAACGCCTTTGTCATATATGTATGTACGACGATTAGTATGGCAGAGCAGCAGGTCTGTTTGTTCCATATTTAATTTACCAAATATTACTATTCAACACCGAATATTTAGCAATTCGCCGTGTTGTGTACTTTATTTAATTAAAACTATTTGAAACTGTAATATATGTACAAATGTTTAATAATAATATTACACATACCGACCGAGAAGAGCAGGAGAACTAACAACAACGGGGAGTTGTGTTTTAGTTCATTGGTTGATGGTACAGTTGGTACACCTGTTATCTATTTACTATATAATACTGGTTATGTGTACCGTGTTGTGTTTGATACCCGTATGGCACAGGCAGAGTGTACCCTGATACATATTATCAATTTATTGTGGCAACACTGATTATTTGAACATCCATTTTAATAATCTTCAGTGTTCCATTCAATAAGTGGATAAATGTTATTAATTTCTTTGGGAGATTTAACTGACTAACAAAACTTTCGCAAGGGCCGATAATATTTTTAAAGAATTAAATTTAATTTATGCTTTTTATCGAGTGTTCACGAGTGTCTAAGATTCTAAATCAATAATAGTACACAGTGAAAAAATTTGTGTTAAAATTAACACAAATCACATGTCCAGAACGGTCCACTCAATTTTTTGTGTTATTTTAACACAAAGCATATGTAGCACAAAAATTACCATTGAAATATGAAAATGGCTAATTTTGAGTCCCTTAGCGCATGAAGTGGGGCATTATAAATAACTGGCCTCGTGTAGAATTTCGGAGTATTTGAATTAAAATAAATTTTCACGTGAAATTGCTGTTCGGTTAGCAGAGGTTCCACTGTAACTAATAATTTTTCAATTATCTTTACAGTTCTTCTTGATCTCGTCAAAAACAAAAAATATATTATCGAAAATCTATGAGCAGTTTCAAAATTACGATCTTTGAAGCTTCTAGAAATTTTTATATTTATGATGACGTCATCAAGTTTAATTCTTCTTTGTTAAATTAATAGCTACAAGAATGATACAATGAATCAGACCTATTGGTGAAATTTCAGTAATCTTAATGCCAGTTAATGCCAGAGTTTGTTGGGAAAATTGAGCGAGATTGATCAAAATTCCTCTATAATCAGACTGTTTTATATAGTTTGTTTACCAAAACACACTCTCAACGATTTCTTTGTTTAAAGATTAAAAATTTCTTTGAAATTTTTTTTCTTTGAATCAAAACAATTATTTTTTTAAATCAAAGAAATATTTTTCTAACAAAAAAATTATTTCTTTGAATCAAAAAAATATTTTCTTTGATTCAAAGATATATTTTTTTGATTCAAAGAAAAAAATTTCAAAGAGATTTTTAATCTGTGAACAAAGAAATCGTTTTGAGAGTGCAACGAAGTTCATTTATACAAATTCATTTTTTGTGTGCTATTCCTTATTTTAAAACTTTCTCTTGGCCCGTCGATGTAAAACTTTGGAGAACTATGGGATAATATAATTTATGAAAATTTTAACACTTGGCGCATTGTTGAAATTACGAACCGTATATACCTATTTAGTATCGTTATTCTAAATACTTACAAACATCGAACGAACGAACGAACATGATGCCTTGGTTGGTTCAAGTTAGTTTTTAGTAGTAGGTATAGATACTGTGCTGTAGAAGATACTCTTACGTATCCATCTAATCATACTAAACAGTAATTATTTATCGCACCGTAAGTTCACAAGTTTTCCATAAACTTTAATTAATACTTCCCTTTAGAATAGTTTTCCCAGTTATTAAATAAATTTTCATTTGATAACTTAAAGGTTGCCGCTGTTGTGTTCGTCGCTCGCTGTGTTACGTAACGAAACAACAGTTGCTTCTTTAAAAGCTCATTAAAGTTTCAAATATAATATGAGTTTTGTTTATTATTTTAATCTAATAAATATTATAATCGATTTAGTTTTTTTTTGTGGAAACGTTTATAAGCTGGGAATAATTTTGGGTGGTTTATTGTATCGGGAGAAGATTTACAAGTGAAAACACCGTTGAAAATAGAAAAATAATGGATCATAAGTTCAGTTTCGGTTAACCCAAAAATAAAACATATTTTTAATAACTTTTTCTAAAGAAACCTATGAAATCGAGCCGAAACTTTTTACACGCTATCAGGAATTCCTTTAAGCAGGACCGGATCTACAGTTATTACGGGGGGGGGCAAACTTTGCTGTTGGCGCCTTCCCCGAGAAAAACGCCAAATTAAACAATATTTCTCAATTATCGCGCACTAATATTTTTTAAATTTTTCCCTGCAAAAGGTAAGTGACGAGCAAAAAAACAACATCCAATTCACCGTTTCGGCACTCCGACTTGCGTTTTTGGCGCTCTTAAAAACTTGCAGGGGGACACGTGCCCCCGCTGCCCCGTCTAGATCCGGCCCTGCATTTAAGTACCAAGAGAAATTTTATTTTCCTTTTGCCCGATGACACGCAGCGCACAGCTTTAGCGAATGGTTAGAAATTTTAAAATTAAACGGGGCTCTGAATTAAAAAATTTTTTCTGAATCTGATTCGATGTAATTTTACTAAAACCTAAGATTATATCGATTCAGAAAAAAATAAAAATAAAAAATGTAAACTCTTGAAAAAAAATCGAAAAATTGCCGTTTTTATTTGCTTTTATTTCTCTAAAAATGTGTTTAATTAAATGTGATTTTTAATTTTGATGGTTTGGAACGATTTGTTGAATTTTAGTAATAATTTGATATAGAGATAGGTTTTCATATTTATACAAAAAAAAACTGTCGTTATCTATGAATAAATTCAGCTTCAACTAGCATGTTACAGTTATTACTTAGGCATTGAATAATATACTACAGTTACTGAAAGCAATCCATCGATTTGATTTGACTTCAAAAACGAAAATTCTATTTTTAGAATAAATTATTCAATTCTCATAAAATTAATTTCCCCAGGAACTGTGCTTTATTATAATTCACCTAATTTCGAACAATTCAAGGAAATCTTTCCTGAGGTTAATTTAAATGTACATTTTAAATAAATGTGAAAAAGCACCTTATGCTTGATCGGCTATTGATCGACATAAATGTAGGCATAACAGTCGCTTTTCTATAAATATTTTCTTGAATATACCAGACGTTTCAAGAAACGTACTGACCAATTTTGTTACAACGGTGTCTATCTTTACTTGAAAGTCACGGTACACTACTGAAAAAAAATTTTTGTCATCAAACTGCTAAATTATTTAGCGAATTACGGCATACAGTAAATGTGTTTGATTGTCGTAAGTAAAAAAATAATGCTTTTAGTGACTACAAAAGATTGCTGAAGTAACAAATATCAGGTCAGTCCATAAGTTCCTGCGTATATTAATAGTATGTATGGAATTCACTATTTCGCATTTTAGTGCCCATAGAAGATGCATATAGATAATCAGTCCAAATATGCTGTACTACATTTCTTATTTTCGTGTGGTGAATCTGCCAGGTCTGCAGCGATAAAAATTAATAGTGTACATGGCAAACACACTATTAGTGTAAGGACTGCCCAGAAATGGTTTAAAACATTCAAAGTTAGAGAAAGCAACATTTATGATGAACCCCGTTCAGGACGTCCTGTTAATTTTGATGATGACATTCTTCGGAATCTTGTGGAGTCAGAGCCACAATTAACAGTGGATCAGATCGCAGAAAGGATGAATTCTGTTTAGTTGTGTTTTTTTTATATTATTTAAAAATTTACCAAAATAATACGCACGAACTTATGGACCGACCTGATAATTCAACTGTTAAATTTGAACAATGCTTGGGTTCTACACTGGTACAAATTTTTTATTCGAACTGTTTTAATTATTTATCACAATTGATTTTAATTTGTTTTGGGTGACTTTTTAGTACGGTAAATGATATAAAATTGTTAGAGCAACTCTTTCAAGTTAATTAAAATTTCTTTAATTCCAGCAACTGTTCAGTTTTTTTCAGTGTTTTCATTTCGGAATATTGAACTATCCTTCAAAGTACCTACTAATGGTTTATTTGACTTCCTTGTAAGTGAGTAAAATTACACTAACAATAAGTACACCTTTGTCCGTAATTGTCGGTATTCAAATTAATCTTCGATTATCCTTCTGGTTATTCGTTGTCCTATTTCCATATTATTACAGACACCTTTGTATCGTAGTCGATGATTACTTTACCCTTCCGCATCCTGTTTCTTTATACATACCTACGCTGTACAATATATTATACAGTATGAATATGTAAGAATGAACTCCAAACGCTTTAAAGGAGTGTTTCTCAACCGCTGGTTCATGAAAGTTTCCCACTGGTTTTCGGAAAGATGTACAAATTATAATTAAATTACAGAAAGTTTATAATTTTTGTTTTAGCGAATTTCCAGAATGGAATTCAGCTATTACAGCCACTGACAGGCAGAAATTTGTTTTGAGGTCCCTAGAAACCGAAAGTAATATTCACCAAAATTTATATACATATATATATATATATATATATATATATATATATATATATATATATATATATATATATATTTATATATGTGTGTTTGTATCCGCGCGATAACTCTCGAACGAAGTATCCAATTTTTACGAAACTTGGTGAGAACATTGGAAGTCCCAAACCCTTGGATGAGTTCGTCAGCCAAACACGTTGGATGCCAGGCACATGGTTTTCGTTCTTGCAAAAAATTAGTTTTTTGCCAAAATTTCCACTTATTCAAAAATTTTTGCGAAATTTTTTTACACCATTTAAAAGAGAAGAAGAAATCACGTAAAAAAAGGTCTTTAAACTTTTTTCTATGTCAACTAGTTTCCGAGAAAAACTAATTTTTATAAACGGAAATTCGCTATGTTATGCAGGATGCTGCGACAGGGGTATTTACTTTTTAAAAAACAGAAAAGAGGGGGACTAGATTTGTAGTAAAAAAGTATTTGACGATTAAAATGTCATGTTTTGCAATTTACTTCTTTTTATTTACGTTTATTCATAAAAGAACAAAAAACGGCGGGGCTAACTTTATGTCCAAAAATAGTTTTTGGCTGTAAAAAAAAATCAATTTTTGGAATTTAGCTCTTCTATTTACGGCACATGGTAACACACGACTAGCACAATATGGTACAATTTTTATTGTTCGAAAATGAGAAAATCGGGGATAACTTCGTGGGAACATATAATTGAACGAATGGTCGGAAATCGATATTCCATATTACACGTCCAAATGTCATTTCAACTAATGGCGGAAATGTTTACAGTCGAAGCGAATTTTATTTAAAACTAACGAATGACTTTTAAACATTGCCCAAATGATTAGGAACGTGTTGATATTTTTGTGAATTACATGGCAGACTAAGTGGTCGGAAAACGACATTTCATATTACACAACCTGATATTATTTCAGTTATTGGTGGAACTGACTTCAGGCTACGTAGATCATAGACGGATCCAGGGGGTGGCTGTGGGGGCTGAAGCCCCCCCCCGTCTTGCCCGACAATAGGTAACTTTTTTTACTTAAACATACAATTTAGAACACATAATTCCCCAAAATTGCTCTTGAGATTAGAAGCGGCCCCCCCTTTTCGACTGGTTGGATCCGCCCTTGACGTGGATTCTATTTAAAGTTAAATAATTGCTTTTAAACATTTCTCTAATGCTTAAAAGGGTGTCGATATTTTTCTGAATTACATACATGGTTCAAATCATTCCGAATTTCCATAAACATTTTCCAATTGAGGTTACGATATCACACACCCATCTATTGTACCTTTCCCCGCATCG
Organism: Brachynemurus nebulosus; assembly: GCA_035578155.1. Taxonomy (NCBI): domain Eukaryota; kingdom Metazoa; phylum Arthropoda; class Insecta; order Neuroptera; family Myrmeleontidae; genus Brachynemurus; species Brachynemurus nebulosus. The sequence continues at coordinate 70,144,382 of JAPWDM010000003.1, forward strand.
CAGTTGCGTCTAGATTCCTTTTCACGTATTCATACTATATAAATGTACAGCTGTATTTAAATAGGAATGCAAACATGGAGTTATTGAATGATTCGACTAAAATCATCTTCATCGAGTCTAGTAGCGTGAAGAATGATGCAGTATGCAGCAGCAAAATTACACTAATGTTGTTATACCGTATAATTTTCTTCTCGAGCTGTTGAAAGAAGATAAGATTCATAAAATAAATGGAATATCAACAATTAATTATTCTAATTATTTCTAAGTGTTTCGTACTTATGTTTTCTTCATCCGACGTAGGTATATTGATGTTTCCCATTCGATAATTTTATTGTAAATAGGGGATATTGGGGGAAAACATTACCCAATCATATTGGTATGCAATAGAAGTCAAAAAGTATAAATAATTCTTAAGAAGCTTGTTGTATATCAAAAACGAATCCAATCATGTTGAAATTCTGAGATTTATTTCTTACATGTTTGTTAAACAGGCAATATTTTTTTTATGGGTTTCTGAAACCATTTTTGAAAAACCGAAAACTCAGATTACCTACCTGTTTATATAGGGGCCATTTTCAGTAATCACTATGAATTATTGTTATCGAAAATAAAATCTTCAACTGTTTCCTACCTGGCTATTAACCGAACTTCGAAAGTCGATTGGCCTTCTTAATATTTAATTAGTTAATGAAAAGTTTCAATGAAACCATTTTTACTATCGATTCTCTTTAAGTAAATATTTCAAATTTTTTTTCTGGCACTGAGTTGAAGCAAGTTATTTTAAAAAATTGCCCTCAAAATTTTTGTAGACGGCTTTAATTTGCTGCAATTCCCACTGTTCCCCTATCTCATCATTAATACAGATAATTTGAATCAGGGTTGTTGTAGATGTGATATTTAAAACATTTGCGGCTGCGGACGCAGATTTTTTAGGAGTAACATCTGCAGATACGGGTGCAGGTGCGGATTGAAAAAATAATAATAAACCTAAACGAAGTTGTTTGTATTTGTAATAAGTAAATTTTTTCAACAATATTACAGTATGCCATTTTAAGACATGATTTTAGAAAATTTTTCGAAATTGTATTAAATGCTATATAGCTGCTGGTACTTGTAGAACGGTAATTAAGGTAAATTAGGAAGGATATAAAAAAGAGAGATTTCTTTAGAAATGTATCGTTTATTTTCTATTGATTTTTTTTTTTTTTTGTTTAACATTTTTTGTATGTATCTAGAAATAGTTACAAAATTTACCAGTTTTCTGTATGGATATCAAGAAAAGATAAGAACCTGTACATGTGATAGCAGTCATACATCGATTTATGAATTATTAACAGAGAACGAATCCGATAATTCGAAAATCGATTCATGTTGCAACGCTTAAACATCCGCATCCGCATCTAGATATTCCGCACATGTTGATGCGGATGCGGACATGTACAACAACCTTAATTTGAATATATATGCGTATATAATAAACTTTAAAGAGTGCGCATTATAATAATTATGATCTCCAATTTCGTTTCAGAAATGAGATTAATGCCAAACGTAATTCTATCAGGTAATATTTTTTAATATTAATCAGTGGCATGAACATTTTAGAGTTGTTTTAATTAAGAAGGTAAAAAAAGGTAAAAAATTGTAATATATCTGACTGTAGGTATTTATTGTACATACATATATATCTGATCCTCGTTTAATTAAGATATTATCTCGTTTATATTACGAACGCTAAATAAACAATTAAAATTTCCACGTTTTGAGTATTTTTAGAATATTATTATAAAAATAACCGTACGTCTGAAAATCACATACGCATACCAAAGCCTTCTTAAAAAGCATCAATAAGTATTTTTATCAAAGTAAATTATTATAATTAATGTTAATAAAAAATTAAAAAGATTGTTTGAAAAAAGGTTCAGCTGGATAGGAAAAGGAAAAAAGTGAGAAAATTTTTGTTTTACGAAAAAGCAGAGGCGGCATTTTTTACAGGGCCTCGGACGGCACTTAGGGTGTAAATACGTCCCTTATAGAACAACATTAATGACTGAACAGGATGCAAATTTTTGTTAGGCCTATGCGCGACAGAACTGTAAATTCGACTCTGTCGATATACTAACGTATATTTATTTGAATATCAATATTGATATTATAATATCGATACTTGAATACTTGTTTATTTAACATAAATTGTCATTATATGAACTGCTATTTATGAATATTTGCAATGTGTTGTATGATGTAATGTGATGTGTTTACCCGTGTTATGTCGTTATGGCTAGTTATACCCATAATATTCAACGTGTATTTTGCTAAAGTTTACATTTATTATCAGTATTTGCTCATTCATTCGATGAAATATACAATACAATTGTGGTAAATTGAGTCATTACGGGAAATTTACAGTACCTACAATATTCATAATTAAATATAGGTAGAAACTGTTTGAGTATAATACTTTAAAAAATGTGAAATGGTATGATCTGCGCAATAAATTGTAGGTCTGCTTGGGCATCTGCAACACAACTTATAGTGTTTTTCGACTAGGTTTATTAACGTAGTTGCTCTGTAATAGTCAGGTACAAAAGTCTCAGCGAAAAAATTTTCTTTTATCAAAAATTAAATAATGTATTAATATTCTTTAGTTATTATATTTGTCTACCACTTGTTTTTTTTTTTTAATTTCCGCGCGCTTATGTTGTAACAGTATAAAAGCATTGTTGAAAAAGCGTAAAAATGTTGTAAAATGGTTCATAAATTATATTTAAAAAACGGCGTAGTGAATAATTTTTATTTGTTATTAAATATGGTTTGTAACTTTAATAACAAATAAAAATTATTCACTACGCCGTAACATCGTAGTGTCGATGTTATCGAGGACATAACATCGATGTTTTTCCCCTAAACATCGACGTTTTTCTACCATCAATGAATATCGATCATCTCTAATTCAGTACCAATAATACGAGCTATTCCGAATAAAATTAACTACCCCAATTTTGAGAAAAAGGATTTCAAAGTTTTGTAATTTTAACATAGGCTCTTATAGAAAAACTTCATTTTTTTGAATAAAATGAAAACGTGTCAAAGGAATTTGATAAAATTTAATATCTTATAAAATACAAATATGGTTTGTAACTTTGTATTTTATAACATATTAAATTTTATCAAATTCCTTTGACACGTTTTCATTTTATTCAAAAAAATGGAGTTTTTCTATAAGAGCCTATGTTAAAATTACAAAACTTTGAAATCTTTTTTCTCAAAATTGGGGTAGTTAATTTTATTCGGAATGGCTCGTATTATTGGTATTGAATTAGAGATGATCGATATTCATCGATGGTAGAAAAACATCGATGTTTAGGGGAAAAGCATCGATGTTATGTCCTCGATAACATCGACACTACGATGTTACGAGAATGATATCGAAACATCGATATTATTCTAAGCTATCCAGTAGTTAAAAAGTCCTGTAGCTGATTTAAAACAAGATCCATTACTTTTATGGCAAGTCCTAGGATCCACTTATCCAAACTTGAAAAAAATTGCCATTAAATATTTGTGTTTCACAACAACTTTAACAGCTTCAGAGAGACTTTTTTCAAAAGCTGGGCAGTATTTGTATCAAAAAAGGAACAGATTAGAAGGGAAACTTCTAACAAAGTGTACCAAATAGATACTGGCAATGTTAATTTTTAATAAATAAAATAATAGATTATAATGGTTGTTTATTTTGCTACATAAACATCGATGTCTTTCTTTCGATATATATCGTATATCGATACCCTTGAATCGATGTTAACATCGATGTTTCTCTAATATCGATCATCCCTATATTGAATTAAATAAATATCTAGAGAAGCTTCATTAAAATCCTTTGAAAAAGTTGTTTTATCGACCGACTGCTTACCTTAAAATACAAAATGGACTGGTATATTGGACTTTTGAAAACCTATTTTTACTATTATGGCAATTGTTGAGGTTCCAACGTTTTATAAAAATTAAATTTTTGGTCGCTACTCCTGCAGATAAAAAATTTGATTTCTTCGACTTGAATATAAAAACACTCACCACACTCACACTGTTTAAAATTTTGTAATGAAAAATTTTTTTTAGAATAATATTTAACAGTTGGAGTGAAACAACAAAATCAATATATATTTTATGTGGAATAGATGAGTTATTTGACTTCTATGACTGTAATCAAAATATACTTATAATGAAAAAGAGCTACTCATAAATTTATTTTTAATTCTACGTTACAAAGGAGAAAAAAAATTATTTAATTTTCTAATCACATTAACAAACTGAAGCGTAGCGATTATCAAAAAACATAAAATTATTATATCCAGTTCAGTCCAATTCCAAATGTGGACCGGTAACATGAAAATGTGAAATTATTTATTTAATAAAGGCTAGAATTAGATAATAAAAATGGTTTATGGAATGTTAAACGTAACCCATAATAAATTTTAATAACACAAATTATTAACTTTTTTTTTTATTATAGTTGATTTCAAAAAGTAGTTTTAGCATTCCGTTGTAATAGCATCCATTGGACGATATGTTGATACAAGCCCAAAATCGGTTGTGTATATGTAGGAGTTGTTTGTAATAGCGTTAGTTTGATTCGTGTTAAATTACGTTACACATTCTTGTGTTGAATAATTAATAATTTGTAATTGGAATTATTGCTTTTAGGAATACGTCACTAATGTTTTAGAGTAATGTATGCGCGTTTGTTATTTCTTGATATCGCTGGTTTAGCGGAGTAGTTCCCGATACTTCCACCACTTTGTACCCATTTTATTTTTTAAAAAATGGTCAAAAATTCAATTTTTTATTCAAAGGTTAAAAAAGGTTCATATTTTAAGTCACCATCACCCATTGTGGCTTCATTTAAGCAAAAATGTATTACCGATTGGGAGTGTGTTATGATTTTTACCTTCCTGTACACGGAGAGAAAAATTATATAATTTTTGTAGATAAAATTTCAAAAAAATTACCATGCTCTCTTATAATGCGTGCGCGATCGACGACCAAAGTAAAAAATATTTTACGATCATGTAAATATATATTATAGTTTAATTCTTCTTGTCGTACTCTTTTATTTGCGCATCTGACCCGCAACCTTATGTTTGTTTGGCTGTACGCACTGAGGAACAATATACGTACTCAAACCTGCTTCGAAAAACTTCGAAGATGCCCGATCTTTTTCGACCTTCGATTCTTTATGATGCATACAAAAATGATTGGCAACAATATATTCTAATACTGAAGTTAGTGAAGTAACAAAAGGATGAATTAAACGGTGACAGTCCGTCCTGTAAGACAGTGTAATGAATACTGCTTGCTGCATGTAAGACAGTCTAATGAATCAAGGTGCTTGGTCCGACCAAGTTGGTCGTCACACCACTCACCAGCCTGGCTATATGACTTGCATGTATGAGTGGAGTACATTTCAACAGCGTTGATACCTTCTTTCTCTTTCTTTCTTTCTACTATTAGCAGATAGTATTTGAATAATTATAAGACGGCATGGTAATTTTTGTAAGAAAAACAATTAAAAAATATTTTTCTGTCGGGAATGGAACTTTTTACTGTGCTCTTTTACAAATTTTACGGAGCTAATATTACGGAAAGAATATTCTATCCTTTATATTTTCTATGATTAATTATAATTTTTATATTTTTACCGTACAAAATTGAATATGTTCGCCTTTTACACGTCGATTGTAGTGCTGAGCACAGTAATTTTTATATGAATTTTCTCTCCGTGTAAAATGCGTAAAATGTTTCAGCTCTGATCAAGGAGATAAAGGTCTTTGGACAAAATATAAAATTCTCCTAAGTCACGTGACTGCCTTAAAAAATTTTGTCTCCAAATATTACTGGAAATTTCCAATAAAAGGGGTTTTATCTACTGAGTATTTTCTCTTCTTTACTAGTAGAGACTCTATTACATACATCAATATATTATAAGCGAGTTCCCTTGCAACTTGGATTAAAATTTTTGAAAAAATTATTATTTGGTACGTTTTCTGCCCTAAAAAGAAGATTAAAAATATTTTTGAATAGGTATACATAATTCACATCTTTTCATTTTTATCTACTAATTTTAACAATAACTCTTTTTCGCCGATAAAAAGTATTTTTTCTAATTTCCATATAAGGTACCTAAGGCATTTAAGGCCCAGCGGATAATAAGGCCCATTAGCTATATTTCTTACTAAGAAAAGTTCTCTAACTTATCAACAAGTTTAAAATGAACTTTCAATCATTTCAAAACCAGATACAAAAGTTGAGCTACTCAGAGTAACAAACTCATGTCATATTTTAACAAACAAATTTAGAGGTTACATTTTCGTTCGTTGATATAAAAATTGTGCACATTGTGAGTGTTATATTAATGATTTTTTAAAGGTATGTTTCTTTCAAATTGTTATCAAAATTAAAAAAAATTAATATTCTTTAAGTTTTACATCAATTAATTTAGTTTATTTCTAAAGTATTTATATAAAATGTATATAAGCATAAATATTGATATGTTGATAATAAGGCCCATGCAAATTTTGTTTGGGCTTTATTACCAACACAATTAAAATCAAACACTACAAAGTCAAATCAATTAAAACAGGTCTGAAGTCATTAACAAATGAAGCAAAATTAGACGCACAACCTTAAATTACTATAGTTACTCTAATATAAAAATAACAAAAAGGAAAAAGGACAAAAAACAAAGTACATTTAATTTAGATTTATTTGTTGCATTTGTTTAATGATGCCAGATCAGCTTCAGTTGGTTTGGTCGAATTTTTATTTTTATTCCTTAGTGTTTGGAAGTATGGCTGATAAAAAGAAGAGAGCGTTGTGGTCTGAGGAAGCACTGGCATCAGCCTTAAGCTATGTCACTCGACATGGCAATCAAAGAGAGGTTGCAAGGAGATTCGGAATTCTAAGAAGAACTCTTAGATTTAATATTTATTTATTTCGACTTAATATATTCAAACACCTAGTACTTGACTTATTCGAAAAATATGATAAAAAAATTAAAAATTAAAAATAATGACTTAGGTAATTTTTTTTATTGTTGTTTTCAATAACAGTCACGCAGTCAAGCGGGATTCAAGGATTTTCGAAACTTTTTTGAACGTGTAAAAATAACAAAATATTTTGATATATAAGTTCAAGTTATTCTTAAAGTATTTTCAAGTTCAAGTTATTTTTAAAGTAATTAAAATCCCCCAATTAATTTAAAAAAAAATAATAAATGTACTATTTCAGGCAGTTGTAATAGGTGGGCCTTATTTTCTACACCAGTCGGAAATAAGGCCCAATTGCAGACACTTTTTAGAATCAAATTTTTGACTTGTATAATTACAAATTCATTAATTTTTTTAGGAATTTTTATCAAAAAATAAGTAAATTTTTATAATTAAATACTATATTTTTGATATTTTATAAGATATATAAACAATAAGCATATTTTGCTTAGGTGGGCCTTAATTGCCTTAGGTACCTTATATAAGAAAAGAGGTCTCATCTAATTTTCGATCCAGTATACTTACAAAGACTTTAGTGACGTAGGTAATAACTAAAGAAAATGATTTATATCGTTCAAAGGTGTGTGGTCAGCTTTAGGACATAAAAATCTCTATAAATATTGTTATTTAAATAAACGTATAACAATGAACTATTAGAGAATAAATCGGTTTTAATAATTTTGCTAAAAGCGATTAAAATAAGTGACCGCCATATTGAGAAAGAATCAATTAATCATGAAATAAATTTTATTTTACACAATAGATGAACGAAGAATGTTTTTGAGATTTACGCAATCATAAAATATCAATTTGTACATTCAAAATACCATACAGTGTACAGCATAAACTCTTTTTACGCGGTCTTTTTTTTAAGTGCGTAATGAGAATGGAAATTAAGAAAAAGTAAGTTATTGAGAATATAAATTATTGCATCATTTAGTTTGTTTACATATGTATGTATATTGCAATTTTTGTAATGCTATAAAAATGTTACCGTGTGTAAATTATTCTTTTGTTTTGTTTAGAAAAGCAACTTCTTGGAAATTGTGAGATTTTGAACGTTTTCCAAGTTGTCTATTTTCTATGAATCTTAGTTTTTTTTTTAAAAACTAAACTGAAACTTAGTCAATTTTTTTTTTTACAATCTTTAACGAAATAAGTATACTCTTTTTGCAGCTATTTAGGGAAGTTTTTGAATATTTTTATGTCCGATTTTCTTTTTTGCGGTCCTAATCTACCGCATAAAAAGAGGATATGCTGTATATGCGGTAAGTTTGAATTATTTGAGAAACTGTACTATAATAATATAATAATATATACCGAATATATTTTAATATTCATAGTTCTATTATGTTATTAAAGAAACATTAATAATTATATAGGTATTATATAATCATTTACATACAGTGTAAACAGGATGCTACAGAGAAATTGTATCAACGATTTTAAGACTAGATTCAGAATACTAAGGCCCGATTTACATTAACGCTCCGCCCTCACTCCGATATTACTACGCTCTCGATTCGATATAATCTTGTTGTGTTCACATTACAGTGCTGATCTCATGCTGGTACCTATTCGTTCTCTATTCACATTATAATGCTGCTCTGGGTACACTCCCAGTTCGATCTCAGTTCGATACAAATATCTTTTCATAACAACTGAATGCAAGCGGAGTGGAGTGGAATCAAAAAAGTGTTTACACTATAGGTACCATAAAATATTACCTGAGTGGTATTGATATTGGAGTGACATTGGAGCGAGAGAGAACCGTGACTGATATCGGACCGATATTAGAGCGATGATGTGAATACACTCATTGTTTATTGTGTAAGAATATTTTATCGAACCTGGAACGGAGTGAGAGCAGAGCGTTAATGTAAATCGGGCCTTAGTCAGGTTTCATTTGAGGTCTTACGATAGACTCATTTATGAATAATTTTTTGTAACTCTCTGTCGATTTTAAAGTAATTTGTTTATTGATTAATCATTTTTAAACAACAGAAATGTTATTGTATTTTATTGTTTTTTTTTTTCTGTTTTATGATTAAAATCACTTATTTATTATAATGAATGGATAGGATATATATTCGTATATATGTACATATTTTGAAAAATTAGTGTTTGTTTTTAATATACTTAAAATTTATAGCGTATATATGGTATACCGGGTGTCCGGTTTGGATGTATACATAGGGTTTACATGTTAATTGATAACACTGAAATCTCATAAGAAAAAAGTTATGCTCTCAGAGTGTTTTGAACCAAATAATAATACCAATTTAATATTATAACTACTGTTACTATCGCTTTAACAACAATAATGCAGTAAAATAATGAAATGAATGTTGCAATTTTCAAGCAATTCACATTTTTACATAATAAATGTTTGTGTAATTTTCTTGGAAATAAATATTAAAATAATAAAAATATCGAAAGAATATTTCTGTTGAAGAAATAATTCAGATAATTTGGTGAAAAAACAATGCTTTATAAAATAAAATTACCAATTTGGATAAATATGTTTATCCAACGCACTCTTGTGACATAACTTTTTCCTTATAGAAATCCAATGTTATCAATTAAAGTGTAAATCGTATGTATACATCCGAACGGGACATTCAGTATACATACACACACACACATACATATTGCCTCTATGTCTGTATGTCTGTCTGTTATATGATTAATTAAACTGAAAAATATATATGAGTTAATTTTGGAATATTGATTGTCTATGAAATATATAACTATATAAGTATATCCAAGGTACCAAAAACCTTGTAGATATCTAAAAATTTTGTTTTTCATTGAATTTCTAAATAAACAGTAGTTATGGGGGGGGGGGTAACGTATTTAAATCTTTTTCCTCATTTTCTTTATCATTTCATATGATCGCACAACATCTTAGGATTGTCGTATCAAAATTGGAAACAAATCGGAGTAAAACTAAGTAAGATATAGAACTTTGACCGTTTCTTGCTCTGATACGTTTTTGTATTCCTCCTAGCAGGTACGTGGCTTTATGCTCTCGGAATTCCTAAATTCTTTTATTCATCGATGAGTCCTTGTAAGTATACTGATGTATACTGCAACCAATGACGTAGATATGAAAAAAACTTTTCATATTTCATACTGGATTTTCAGGTATAAGTCTGATTGTTGTATACTGCCTACTGTTAACATTGCCTGAAACATCAAAGATATAAAAATTTGGTATCGAACACAATTTAAAAAGAGCAAAAGAGAAATTTATTAGTACCTAAGAATTTTAATTTTTGATTTAAATGTTTCTTAAATTTTTTTTTTAATTTTCATATTTGTTGTTATTTTTTCATCTAACACTTTTTTATTTCGAACTTTTCGTAAGCATACCATATAGACGTATTTTTCTAAAATTCCTAGTGCATTCATGAAAATAAATAAATAAAAAAAAATTAACAACTTTTTTTTTATTTTTGTCTAATGACTAATTTTTAAAAATAACAATGTGAAAGTGAATCTTTTAGTTTAAATTATAGATTTCAAATACCTGGCTGTTGTATTGTTGCACCGTTACTAAAATTTTTAATTAATAAATTTATAGTACACAACCATCGGTTTTTCTGATTTTGTAGTAACGTCAGTGACATGGCTTGTATATTCATAAACAAATTAAAAAACTAACCATTCATAGGTTAGTTTTTTAACAGTCCACCAAAAATCACACCTTATTGGTCTTTCCCTTAGTTTCCCACGGACGCCATTTAAATATTTTTTTCGCAAGACGCAACCCAAATTTTGGCCGAAGACTCATCATAATCGTCAAACCAGCTTATATTGGAAATCCAAAATTTCACAACTAGGTACTATATTAGCTAAATTAGTTAAGAAAACATAAAATTATATTTTCGGATTTTTACAATACTTCAGCTGTGCATTTAAATCTGTGTGTACATGTGATTATGCGATTTGATTTACCCAAAATACATAATCTCTTTTTAACACATGTTTATTTTAACAAAGAGTTAATTTTTATTTATTATTAACGATAAAATTTATTCATCAGCGTGGAAAATTTCATCGTTTTTACGTTTGTGCGTTCAGTTCATTAATATAATTATGTTCGTGAAACCACAATTCATAATCCCAACACATTGTTTTGTTTTTCCATTATGGAAAACAGATATTTTCGGAACGATTTCACGCTATCCTCAAGGATTAAAACTGAGTTTAAATAATATTTTATTGTTGAATAATTAAACAATTTTATATTTTGCATGTAATTGAATTTTTAAAATATGAAATTATTTCTTCGGGGCAATAGATTTTGTGTTTACACATCCGTATACCTACCTGTTGTCGGTATTTCTTTACAATATTACAAAGTATACAATAAGTAATCTACAATTACGTCTAGCAGCCAGAGAAAAATAATTTGAAATGTCACAATAGTAATGTATCGATCGATTAACCAAACGAAATTAACCAAAACATGATATGACGCCATCAAGCAAATGCAACAAATAAAGCAAAGTTAGATGGACCCACTAGTGGTGGAGAACTATCGATAGTACTATCGATAACTATCGATAGTTTTGACTATCGAAATCTGCCGATATTTGTTTTCTTACTATCGATAGTTTTCGATAGTTTTTTCCAGTCATTTCGTTTACTTATAAATAGGTACTATAAAGATAATGAAAATTATAGCGCCGGCGTAGAAAACCGGCGACCTAATTTTCTGTCTCTTTTTCTTGTTGTCATTTTTATATTAGAGTAACTATCACTGTTAAATCGATCTTCGATTTCTTTCCCCCGAAGGTGAACTACAGTTGAAGCTTCGATCGGACATAACACAATTAAAACAGATTTAGTCTTTAGTATTCTAATCGTAATATTTTTTTTTTCTTTATTAAAATATTTTACATCCTGCTCTCTTTATCTAACCTATTATTTCTATAGTTGCAGCAACATACTGACAACCGGTATACTCTTAAAATGATTTCTTTGTCAAAAAAAATAAAATTTTCCTTGAATCAAAAAAAAAAAAAACTTTTTTGATTTACCGGAATATTTTTTTTTTTTGATATTTTGAGAGTGTGTATAACTCAAAAACTAGACAGTGGAAATACATTTTTTTTTTTTGAAAAAAAAAATTACGTTTGATGTTTTAGTGTGGGTGGATTTGTGTATTCTTCTGTAATTGGTTCATTAAAAAAACTTTTTGTTTTGTTGCATCTAAAAAAGTTGTCTGATCGGTACTTATTTGGTACCGACTATAGAAATTTGATCTCGTACGATATACTTATCAATTAAGTAACTGATTATCTAGTTATTAGATTAAAATCAACTGATTTTGAATAAACGTATAATTTAAACGCTTGATGAGTTATTGTTATTCGATAGGAAATTAAATTTTAATATTTAAAAGAAAACAAATTATGCTGAGTTCATAACGGAAATAATTGATTTCTGTGAGGTGTGCACCTCTAAACTATTTTTTATTAAAATTTTTACTGTGTTTTGAATTGATTCTCTATATTTTCATACTTTTGGATTTGGCGTAGAAGTTCGAAAATTGGTATGGTTCGGCTAGTCACACACGAAACTGATTTTTGTAAGAAAATGCTTTTCAAAAAATATTTTATATTTACCACATTCTGAATAATAAGACAAAAAAATTTGAAAATTTTCCTAAGGAAAATACTTTCCCGATAGAAGTTTGTATAAAATACGTATCTTGCAAACATTTAGGAAATTTCTGAATGGAAAATTCAGCTATGACAGTCGCTGAGACTTGAACCTAGAATTCTAGAACCCAAAAGTAACTTTCACCAAAAAAAATCCAGTTCAAAAATCCTTGATGAATTTGTTAACCAGAGACGTTCGATGCTCAGAACCTCAAAATATGAGTTTTTTACAAAAATTTGTCAATATTTAAAAGTTTTTAATATATTTTTTTACATCTTGACAAAGATTATCCTACGTAAGTGGGTTTTCGAGAAAAAGCAATTTTTGTAACTGAAAATTGTTAAGTTAGAAATATAACATGACGAGATGATAACTTTTTGTTTTCTAATTTGAGAATTTCTCTTGACCACAAATTATTTCAAATTAGTTTAAGGTATTTAAAGTTGTATTTATCAGTGTCAGAAGTTTTTTGCAATACGTTTGCAAAGGCTTTTTTTAAATAACCAAAATTGATTCGAAAATTTTAAAATTAGTTGTATTTTTTAATAGTATTTGCGAACTTCTCGTTAGATTTTTGACCTCTTGTATTTATGTAATTCTTACTTCTTAGTTAGATTTCCCCCCAAATCAGACTAAAACCCGTTTAATTCGTTCGAAAAAAAACATGGACCGTTTTGGAAACTGTTATTCAAAATATAATAAACAACGGCAACCAACAATGTATAAAGGTACTAATTATTTGGGCGGTATATTTTTTGTTTTTGTCGAAACCTTTGTAAAACAACAATGCGTGTGCTTGTTTTAAAAACAGATATATAGACTTTGTAGAGCCCATTTAACTTTACTACACACGTGAATCAAAATGCAGATAATTGTTTTTGTATTAACGGGCGTATATACAGTCATGTTGAAAATTGTATGTACTATTGTAATTGTTGATACGATATAGAAAATGGTTAATTTTAAATTTTGTCGATTCGTGTACTCGACGAAAATAAGTACCTACGTAGGACTGAAGAGACCACCCATTAATAATTTTCTATTTTACATAAAATAAAAATCAATCTATTGAACAAAATTATGAATAATTATATTAAAATTAATTGCTCTCACTAATTATAAGTTTTAATGTTCTTATGTTCGTGTAGAGAAGTGTTGACAATAAGCAGATTTTTTTCGTTAAGAACCCCCCATCCCACCCCACCCAAAGTAGGGGAGAAGTGGTATCAAAGGGACACGTATTGAAAGGGACAATTCAAGTTACGCGCTAAATACAAATTCCGCCAAATCAAACGTATTTGTGTTGTGTGGCAGCACTAATGCAGATATGTTTGTTCCCGACTTCAAGGCATTGTCATTTAAAACATGGTAATGCTGTTCTTGTAATATTTTTCAAAAATTTTTCGGAACGTTTTCTGATATACTATAAGTATTTTTGGAAATGTTTGTAGTTATGTACAGTTGGATATTCTTTCAACTAGAGGAAAACAACAGATCAGATATCTTTTAAATAAAATTGTAGATTTAAAGGTTACATTTTTAATTTGGGTATGATATTTATGAAAGGGACAGAGCAAACAGTTATGAAAGGGACTACCTTAAGACTAGTAATTTCGAATTAGTTTTGTTTGAATATCCACATGTCGCAATTTTTCTCCATTATCATGTTTTCTTAGTGTCAATAATTAACTTTTTTAAACCCATTTCTCGTTTAAAAATTTCGAACAGAAATAATCAAATGAAAAACAATGATTACCAAAATTATCGATTACTAAAACCACGCAATTAATAATAATCATCGGTTACTGAAATCATTTGGTTATTTCCATTATTGAATCAAATTTATTAATATGTAAGTTCAGTAAGATGGCCTGCGCAATAGTATGAACCGTATGTCTTATGTACATAAGGTTGAAATTTGAACAACATGAATGATATTTAGTATTGTTCCTTTCATAACTTATCATGTCCCTGTCAATACAGTCTATTGATGAAAGGGACAAAATGCACTTTTTTAAAAACTGAGAAAAATTACAACTAATAACAAAGGAATGTTTATTATTGGATTTTATTCCAAGAGTAAGATTAAAACAAAAACGTCTCTTGCATGCCACTTCTCCCCTACTTGAAGGTATGCACAATTGACGTCAGAAACACAATCTATTCTCATAAGCGACATTCTTTACCTTTTTCATTTTTCGTTTAAACGTTCAGTTTACGGCGATTTGATAAAATTTTTTTTTGATTAATAATTTATAAAAGGAAAAACAAAAACTATAAAGGGTATTTCTGGTGAAAATCCATCATTGTTATGATGAGAATCATAAAGGAAAATTTTGTCATATAAAAAATTCATTTCCTTCTCGTTTGGACGAATAACGCAAAACAAACATTTATAGTAGATACCTGTCCCCATTCCGTCACTCGCCGGGTGGGCGAACCGGTTGCCTCCAGTGAACCGTAGGTACGTACCGATAGCGCACCAACCAATCCAATCTAATTTATCAAGTTGAAATGTTACGAGTTAAGAGTAAGTATAATGGCTTGTCTACTTTGTCATGAACATATCAACCCAAATAATCCCAATTCTAACTCATGTTTCGCACAGCCCAACCAATTTATCCCTATATATTCGACCTATACACATTCATCGTGAACGAGCCGAATGATGAATTCAATAAGAGGATAAGTGCAAAAAAATATTCTTACTTTAAATTTAAAATTGAGTGGCCCAACTGCGAGGAAATAACATAATATGGAAACAAAAACAAAGTTTTAAAAGGATAAAGGACAACCCGCAAAAAATATAAATATAAAAATATTAAAGCATGCACTAATAAAATAAATGAAAAGTTAAAATTTAACTAGTTTCGACTGCTTAACAGTCATTGTCAGAAAAGCGAACACCAACAATAACGTCACTCTAGAAAAATTGACAGACATCAAAAAGTTTATATTATTTCAAAAGATTATGAATGAAAAATAGCCAAAAAAAGGATTTTTCATTCATGATCTTTTAAAATAATATAATCTTTTTGATGTTTGTCAATTTTTCTAGATTGACGTTTTTGTTGGTGTTCGCTTTTCTGATGATGACTGTTAAACATTCGAAACTAGTCAAATTTTGATTTTTAATTTATTTGATTTGTCTATGCTTTGATAAGTATTTTTTTTTTTATTTCTACATATATGGTTATACATATATTGCGTGTGTGTTGTCGTTTATCTTTCCAAAACTTTGCTTTTGTTTCCATTCTTACTTAAAACTGACAAGGAAAAATCATTCTGCTATTTATTGCCGATTTTTTCTTTCAAAAGTTGTAATTCTTCGAGGAGGTAAGAAGTAGAGGACAGTCTAAATTGATACTAGAACTCCTTGTAGAGGTGAGCGTGCACTAGGTCGGTCCTGCGTAGAGATGTCGATCTTAAATAGATTAATCGAAAATCGACTAATCGAAGCTTAAAAAATCGATTCTCTTTTTCATTTGAATCGATTCATGAATCGATTATTAAAAATAAGAGTTTGATAACCGAATTTTTCTCAAATTAATTTCGTTTTAATTGTAATTCTACAAAGAAACATGTGTTAAAATGAATCACCAAAAACGTTATTGTTAATTGTCACTTTTTATTCGTTGTTATCAACGAACCCGTCATATGGGTCTATATTATTATAACTACATACATATACGCACTATCCTGTCCAGTAGAAGACTATTAATACAAAAGGAAGGAAAACTACCTATTTGACAAACGATCCACGAAAGCGACTTATTTAGAAAATATTTTTTTTGTCAGTTTGTTTGAAATTTTTAAATAAATTGCGTTATTTGCTATAATAATAATTGAAAAGTTAACTCATCGCCTTTACAAATATAATGTAAGGCGTTTTTACATGATAACCCTCGTACAATCAATTAAGTCCCTTAACAGAAATTACCAGCTAATTTTATTAAAATTTTCAAAATTTCGATTTTTTAGATCGATCTAACCGAATCGATTTTTTTTAGTCGATTTTTTTTAATTTCGATTTAAATCGATCCAAAAATTGATCTTTTTTTTGGAGAATCGACATCTCTAGTCCAGCGTATGCAAAACCTATGTATAGGATATATCAACAACTTTTTGTGCGCGGGCAGAACTGCCAGAGACCTAAAGGGAGGCACCATTTACTTAAGTCAGCGCGTCTCAGCCTGGGATATATGTACATCTAGGGGTACACGGTGGACTTACTAGAGGTACGTGAAAATATTACTGGTAATTGCGGGTGGCATAAAGCAATAAGACATTTAAATTTTAAAATACATAAAATCAAAAAAATTCAGAAGCGACGTTTTTATTTAAAAACGTAATTTAAAGTAGACCATAATTTTAAAACTTATCTGCGCGTCACGTGATTAAAAGTATTGAATTTTATGTTGAAACTGATCAGTGCGAAAGAGGAGAAAATTTAAGTAAAAGTTGCAGACTACAGTAAGTTTTTTTGGACACATATTTGATAGTTCGGAGACACTAAATTATTATAATTTTAAAAATGTTTTACTCGTAAACGTCACAGACGATAATTTTGTACTTAATTTTTTATTGAAGTTACGAACTTTCTTTGAAGATGTTATTATAAAAAGAGGCGTTCAAGCCATTGTTATTATTAATAAGAATACAGTGAAAGAAAATTTTTAACACTATTATACCCACATATTATGTAGGCTAAATTTTTGAAAAAAGTAACTGTTTCATTTACTATAGCGATTGCTTCACTTATCTTAAAATACCCCTGTCGCAGCGTCTGCAAAACGTAGTGAATTTCCCAAGTTTGGACACTGGTCGATCTTATGTAACAACTTGTATCCATCTAAAATAGTTGAGGTCTCTAATAGTGAAAAAACTTCCAAAATCGGTTGAGTAGTTAATTGCTGGCGCTTTTGGGTCCACAAGACCCTGGCGGATTTCATATAGTATAGCATATATGCATTTAAAAGAAATTAAATTTTTAAAGATGAACAAATTTTCAAAATTAGTTGGGTAGTTTTATTTTTGGCATTTTGGGACCCGCGGACCCTAGCAGACCTCATATAAGATAACCTATAACTATTTAAAATAGTTTTGGTTTTTAAAATCGGTGATGAAGCGTCCTTAAAAAGTTAGTTAATTTTTAATTTGGAAAATGAAACAGATATAATAGTATATTTTTTTTTTTTTTTTTTTTTTTTTTTTTTTTTTTTTTTTTTTTTTATTAAGATTGGGGTACTGCTGCCGGTGGATGGCGCGGTCAGCAGCACCCGGCGGCATCGCCTACTAAGGGCATGCGCCGCCAAACACAGTAAAAATAAAAACAACACGTAAAGACAGGAACACATAAATGCAATAGACAACGGACAAACATATACATATAAAATCCAACGATGAGCCCTGCCATCCCAGGGCTTAAAAAGAGCGGACAGTCCTTGGTGACGGTACGATAAGTACTAGACAAAGCGTCCGGTCACCAAGGCCTGAAGACCATCGCTGCGACTCCCCCCGAGGCGTAAAGGGCCTCGGGGTGGAGGAACCTGACTAGAAACACACAAACGACTAGAAATTTATATCACAATTTATCACAGATAAAACTTATTACGTCACTGGGAGGCCACAGGCCGACCAGTGAAGCAATAAGGAGTTAAAACAATACCGCTGTAGAGCCATAACAACAGGCCTACAGCGGCATAACAAAATATCACAGATAAAAATAACAATTGATGTGCCACCTAGGGTGTAAAAGGCCTTCGGTGGCACATCATTAAAAAACAATAACGGAAACAGATAACAAAGTATAAATAACAACAGTACCACTAAGGGTGTAAAAGGCCCTTAGTGGCATAACAAGAGACTAAAAGTACCCTGCCAGACCAGCTGGAACAGGGTATTGGTAATAAATAAATAAATTAGGACATTCACAAAATCTTTTAAACACATAGAAGATAAAAACATTGCTGGAATAAAATTTACTGTCGGGGGAGATAAAAAGAGACGACTTTCTAAAATTTAGAGATGTAGTGCCCCTAAAGCCTCTGAAGAAGATGCGAATTTCGGAGAAATTCAAGCATCCTTCTTTCAGAGGCAGCATCATAAGCAAGAGCTTCGGCTACACATTCTGGGAGCTGCAACCTCTGGCGCAATGGCGCAAAGGTTACACATTCCTCAACTATATGCCTCACGGTCAGCGCCGTCCCGCAGGCGGCGCACCTTGGCTGATCCTCACCGGCGAGAAGATGACGATGTGTTAACGCCGTGTGGCCCAAGCGTAAACGCGTCAGGGCCACACTCTCTCGCCGGCTCAGATTTACAGGTGCCGGAGTTCTTCGGACCTCAGGTTTCACCTGTTTGAGCTTCGCCGTGAGGTTGTTCCACTCACGTTGCCATTTCTGATCGATCGCCGATCTAATGCACACTCTCAGATCCTCTGGGCGAATGGCAATGTCCTGTGGCTCACCGACTTCGGCTGCATGACGTGCTGCCTGGTCGGCGAGCTCATTGCCAGGTATCCCTACATGTCCGGGAATCCAAAAGAAGGTGATAGACTTTTGGCGGAGCATGTAGAGACACGTTCGGATGTTCTGCACCAGTGGATCGATGGTATGAGAGTGGCAGATCGCTTGCAACGCGCTCAACGAGTCGGAACAAATGAGGAATGCGCTGTCTTCGGATGTTCGACAGAATCGCAGGGCTTGCAAAATCGCAAATAACTCCGCAGTATACACAGTGGCCTGGGGAGGAAGTGACCAAGCGTGAGGATCGTCACGAATGACGATGGCACTTCCAACACCCGTAGCTGTTTTGGAACCATCTGTGTATATGCAGAGAGAGTCAAGTTCGCTAATGATCTCATAAAAGCGGGATCGATATTCGAATGAACTGGTCTCCTCCTTGTTGAGACCAGTCAGGTCGAAACGACACCTTACGTTAGGGATCAGCCAAGGAGGTACTTCCATAGGACGTTTGGGAAGTACCTTGGCGAACTGTAAGTGTAGACTCTCTAATAACTCCTGCGTTCGAACGGCCACTGGTCGACTTATGGTGGGACGTCGACCGTAGAGCCCCTGTAAACGGTATCTGAACAGAGTCGGGTAGTTTATATGTGTAGGTGTTGCATATACCCCCGCTGCATAATTGAGCAAGAGACGTTCACGTCTCAGTCGCAGCGGAGGAAGGCCCGACTCTACGCAGAGGCTCATAGAAGGGCTCGTTCGAAATGCTCCCGTAGCCAGTCGTATGCCTGCATGGTGAACAGGATCTAGGAGTAGAAGCGCAGACGCCCGGGCGGAGGAGTAAGCAATGCTGCCGTAATCAATCCTAGTCAGAACTAGCGATTGATACAGGCGAAGCAACGACTCCCGGCCCGCACCCCACGATGCACCAGCCAAGCACTTAAGCATGTTTATTGTCCTACGACAACTCGCAGCTAAGGCTTGGAGGTGTGGGCGCCACGTAAGTTGTTTGTCCAATATGAGTCCTAGAAACCTGACGCTATCAACGCACTGAAGGTTGGATCCTTTCAATGTCAGAGCAGGATCCGGATGTGCGTTACGCTTTCTGCAGAAGTGAACCACCGATGTTTTTTGTGGTGAGAAACGAAAACCAAGAGCTTCTGCAGAAGTCACCACTTCGTTGATGCCTTGTTGCAGCCGTTGTTGGATATCCTCAATGGAATCGGCTGCATAAAAAATTGTGAGGTCATCAACGTACAAGCAACGACGAATTGGGGCTGAAGCTGCAATATGACTGACTGCGATGGAAAACAAGGTGACACTAATGGTGGAGCCTTGAGGAACACCATTCTCCTGGGAGTGGGCCTCAGACTCAGTGTCACCTACCCGGACACGAAAAGAACGGTCAGTCAGAAAACTTTTAACGAACTGAGGGAGGTTACCTCTTAAACCCCAGTCGTGCAGCTTCTTGAGAATGCCATACCTCCAGGTCATATCATAAGCTTTCTCCAAATCGAAGAACACTGCCACAAGGTGTTTTCGTTGGAGAAAGGCGTCTTGAATGGCATTCTCGAGGCGAACAAGATGGTCCGTAGTCGAATGGTATCGGCGGAACCCACATTGATGTTTAGGAATGAGACTGTGGGATTCCAGCCACCAGACGAGACGGTTGTTCACCATTTTTTCCAATACCTTGCTGAAACAGCAAGTCAAGGATATTGGACGGTAGCTAGATAGTTGCGATGAATCTTTACCCTCTTTTAGTAGCGGAATGATGGTAGCTTCCCGCCACTGCGGAGGGTAAACGCCTTGCCTAAAAATTTCGTTGTACAGATCCAGTAACCTACACTTACCAGGATAAGGCAGGTTCCGGATCATGGCGTAGGGGATCTCATCAGGTCCGGGGGAGGTGTCCCCAGATCCCCGAAGCGCCTCCAGTAATTCTTGCATAGAAAACGGTTGGTTATACTGGAGGGATTCATCTGAGAAAAAATCAAGATCATTTCGCTCATGTTCGATCTTGATCCGCAGGAAGTCCGGGTCATAATTCTGGGAGCCGCTGACGCGCTCAAAGTGCTTAGCTAAGCAATTAGCTATTTCCGCGCGTTCAGTGATGTTCCGACCGTCGACGACGAGAAGGGAGGGCATAGGTGAACGGGAGGATTTCCCTGTAATGGCCCTCATTCTTCTCCATACCTCTGAGGTGGTGGTGGAGGTATTTATGGCCGAAACATATTGCTCCCATGATAGCCTCTTTTGCTCTTTGATGGTTCTCTTACAGCGTGCTTGCGCACGTTTGTAGGCTATCACATTTTCCTGCGTGGGGCGACGTCTGAGTTCGTGGTACGCCCGCTTTTTCTCGGCAACTGCTACTCTCACGACTTCATTCCACCATGGTAAGCGACGTTTAGGTGGAATGTTGGACGACATAGGTATACTCTTATGTGCTGCTTCAATGACACTGGAGGACATTTGCTCCACATCATCTTCTACGTCTCCAGTCAGCTCGGGTGTACGGAATGAATCGACGTACATGTCCCAGTCAGCTTGACGGAGACGCCATCTCGGCGAAGATGATTGTGGAGTCATCGGCGTGGTACTATTCAAAATAATGGGTATATGGTCGCTACCGTATGAGTCTGACGCCAGCGTCCACTCATAACGGTGCGCCATGACCGGTGAGCCAAGTGATAAGTCGATAGCCGACAGCTCACCGGTTCTTGCGTTAATGAAAGTACCTTGACCGGAATTCAACAAGACCGCTTCAGACTCGTCTAGAAACCGTTCTATGAGTCTTCCACGGGCGTCTCTTGTGCTACAGCCCCACATGGGGCTGTGAGCATTAAAATCTCCTAGTAACAAAAATGGTCGTGGTAACTGTATTGTAAGCTCGGTCAGGTCTTCGACGTTCCAGTCGAAGTTTGGTAAATAGACCGAGCATACTGTGAATTGGGGCGGTTTTAAAAATTTTACTGCGATAGCTTGTAGGGGGGTGTTTAGCGGATGGTCCCGGAAAGGGACGCCATCTTTGATAATGATGGCAACACCCCCCCTCGCCCTGATGTCTGGCTGTACGTCGTGCCGGCGGACTTGATAATTTTTTATTGAAAATTGTTCCGCCGGCTTTAAATGTGTCTCTTGGAGGCACACGCACATAGGCGTGTGCTCAGCCAGAAGCATCTGCAATTCACAGTAATGGTGCTTAACACCATTACAGTTCCACTGTATGATAGCCATTTCTGTTACTACTTGGGTTGCTCCCTAGGAAGTGTGGCTACTTCCTAGGTTTTCCCTTTGGCCAGCCTTTTTTTCGTTTGACAACTTGAACCTCGGCATCGGAGTTATCAGACTCCGTGGCCGAGGTATTTGTATAGGCGTCGGTCGTTGGGCGTTTGACACCCGTCCGAACCGACGCCGTCGACATGTCCGAGTCGCTCACTTGTGTTGTTGTGGAGCGACTCGGGAGGGGAGTGACCGGGCGGGTAGGTGTGCCCGGTCGGGACGGCGTCTTTTGCCGCTGGGGCAGCGGCGCCGTCGTTTGTGGGGGCAGCATTGATTCTGCCTCCGAGGTGGAGGTGGTTGGTCCCTTTTTCGGGGACCGTTGTTGGGTCACCTCCTTCTCCCCCTCACTGCGACGTCTTCTTGGCGGTGACTTTTTCGGTGATGATTTCTTCGCTGCGGAAGACGTCACAGTTTTAATTACTGGTCCCTGAGGGGTGGTTGTAATCACCCTTTTGGCCTCAGAGACCTTGGCTGGCGCGACAGCGGCTACTGTGGGTGTAGGTACAACAGCTACACCCACTGAGCGCATCAAGTTCTGCTGCATTAATTGCATGCATTCTTGCATCTTGCGCATAGTTTCTTTTATTTCTTTTATCTCATTACTTTCCTTAGCCGCTGTAGGGACGGGGGCTGCAGCAGCGCGTGCATAGCCATCCAGAGCGGAACGACGAGGCACATTACCTAAAAGTTTACGGCGTGCCTCTGGGTACGTAAGTCGTTCCATAGCTCTCAGCTCTTGGATGGCTGATTCTTCTTTGAACTTGGGGCAGTTCCTTGACTTGGCGGAATGATTGCCCCCACAGTTCACACATTTTATCGGTTCGCCACACGGTCGTCCTTCGTGCAGTGGCTTACCGCACACGCAGATCTGCTGCTCAACGTTACAACGTTGTGAAACGTGTCCGTACTTTTGACACCTATAGCAGCGCATTGGCGCTGGGATGTACGGACGAACGTCCACTTTGTTGAACAGGCCAATTATCACTTGTTTCGGAAGACTTGTTTTATTAAAGGTTAGCAAAATTAAGGGGGATTCCGGATGTTTGTTCCCCCTATTATATTTAAGTCTTCTGGCCTCTATTACCCCCTGAGGAGACATCTCCGACACTATCTCGTCAAGTGAGCAGTACGCGAGCGACGGATGCATTATGACACCTCTGGAGTAATTTAATACTCCGTGTGGGGTCACTTCCACCGCGTACTGCCCTAAGCTCTTCATATTTTGTATCTTTTCAGACTGTGTCGCTGAGAATGCCTCCACGAGCAACCCTTTGCCCGACAGTTTGGCATCCTTCACGTGTCCAATTTCTGTATTAACAAGTTTTGCCAGCAGGAAGGGACTTATTTTACTAAAGTCACCTTCCGTCGGCTTCACAATCAAAAATCTCATAAACGAATCTGACAATCTTGGGGTGTCTACGTCAACTAGACGCCCACGATATTTCCCTTTTGTTTTTTTGCTGGGAGGAGGGTTACCCCCCGAAGACTTAGTGACTGGACCACCGGCTGGTGGTGCAGTCACACTCGATGAGGTAGCGGCTGCAACCCCGCTACCGTTGCTCCCACCAGATGTTGTCGGTGGAGCAGGGTTCGCGTCCGGTTTGACGGGCCCGGACTCGCCCGAAGAAGAAATTTGTTTTTCACCCATAAAATGTTAACAAGAAAACCCCCACCCCGCTCCCCACCCTCCACGGAGCCTCATAAGGGACGTGGGACTCCCACGCCAGGGATACGGGAATGAGGGGCCCTAGGGACGAAGCCCATTGCCCCAGTGACACGCACGACCCCGGGGCGCTCGAATTTACTGCGGCCGGTGCATAACCGCAGCCACGGTCTATGCCTGAAGCCAGGGCCGAAGTGACGTGTTGTTCCGCCGTACTCGCAAGTAACGGCTTCCCTCAGTCACCAGGATCCCCTTTTCCAGGCAACGCCGCTAAGCCACACACGAGCTAGTGTGGGTCCCGAAGATGACTTGAAGTTGGGACAACAAAGAAAAACGAAAAACAAAACAAAACCAAAAACAAAAAGGAAACAAAAGATAAAAGAAAACCTGAAACAAAAAGAAATAAAAATAACGAAAACAAAAAGCAATAAAAACGAAAAGAAATAAAAACAAAGGTTGAAAAAATGAACTATCGAGGATTACTCCTCTAGATCCGGCATCTTTTGTGAAAACGGTGGTACCTCGAGAAGGAAAGGTGCCGATCTTGGGTAGTCAGAGGCTAATGGAATCCGAAGATTACTGTATTGCGCATAAACTACCCCTGGAACCCTTAGCCTCCTTGACACCAATGGGGGATAAATATCCCTCACGGGTGCCAAGGGCAGCTGCTATAGGTGTCCTCACCACCAATAGTATATTATTCAACAAGCTGGTAATGATAGCTATTACTCACGAAGATGAAATTGCGCCACGAGTCGAGCTTACGAGGCGAGTGTCGTAATGCACCTGAGTGAGTAATAGCCATTGTAAGCGAGTTGAATACGATATTTTTTCTACGACTTTTTTCCTTTTTGATTTAAATAAAATTGAATATAAATTTTAAATTAAAGGAATACAATTTTTAATCTATCTCTGATTTCATTAAATGTTTATATATGTACAAACGATGAAAACAAAATACAAACTACTTTGTTTACTTTGACGTTACAACGCAACATATATGGAATTAAAATTTGATACATATATCATACATAAAACAAATGCCGGTCCATTGAATAATGGTTAACACGGTGATTTCATTGGTCGATAGCCATTGAGTAATGGTCATTCTTCCACACCTTTGAATAATGCTTAACTTTCTCTACAATTTACGGATATGTAATGAGTGTGTTCTTCAACAGGAGTAGGAGAAGCAGGTGAAGCATTTTTCGTAAAGAAATTCAGTAAATTTCTTAATTTTTTTCAAAAGCTAGTTCACTTAGAACAATGTTTTAAAAGCTTGCCTTATGCAATCTTTTACGCTCTTTTCGATGGTGTAAAAAACAATCAAAATAAATTTTTGAATCTGGCCAAATTTTGCAAAAAACCACTAATTTTGGGCGAAAATTGGCCCAAAATTTTGGCTTCCAAAAATCGGATCTATCTAGTTTTTTGCAATAGTCCCGGCGTCGAGTCTTTCCATGGCACCCGCCGTAATAAGTGAATTTCCATAAAGGAAATTCACTTAAAATGGTCTAAACGGCGAAATCATCTCGTTTCTCACACAAACTTGAAAGATAGTTAGTTATCGAATAATCAGGCAGGCTACCCTTATGTCTTGTTGGCCTGGCATGCGGTAACATCCAAATTGGTTG
This sequence comes from Brachynemurus nebulosus, assembly GCA_035578155.1. NCBI lineage: Eukaryota > Metazoa > Arthropoda > Insecta > Neuroptera > Myrmeleontidae > Brachynemurus > Brachynemurus nebulosus. The sequence goes on from JAPWDM010000003.1 coordinate 70,170,141, forward strand.
TGTGTGTGTGTGGTACAGTTCCTTCCTTGTCTCGCCCCACATAGTTTATCAACTTTTGCCTTTATTACCTACTTTAAACGCACACATAAGAGCCTGGAAGAGTAAGGAACATCACTCGCCCAGTCCGGTTCGCCTCGACTCAAACTGCCATCATTTTCGTCGATTGTTGTAATTTAATGTGTCTTTGCCACCTTTCAACTGTGCAGAATCTGATTACATCTGAGAGAGGACATTTCGAATGAAATTTTCTCGAGTGGGCACGACGACGGAACATTGGTAATCAATATTATTTCGAAATCAATCTTTATTTTAGACGAAAGGAAATTTCACTGACCGGATATAAATAATTTTTGTTTGTTTCTTCATTTTGACCGTAATTTTCTTAGTTCATCCCTTTTTCCGCAAGTAGTCGATTCTAATCGGTATATAAAAGTCATACGAATAATTATTGAGTGTCTGATTTTAACGATTTTTCCATTTATATAATTCGTTCATAGATGGCTCTTTTAACCGAATTCAAAAACGAGGAGGTTCTCAATTCAACCCGTATGTTTTTTTTTTTATGTATGTACATCGATTTCTCCCACATTTTTGGTCTAATTTGCGCCATTCTTTTTTTAGTTAGTAGATAAAGTTCTCCCGGTGGTCCCATAAACATTTTGTTGACATTGGTTGAGTAATTTTTTAACCAGCTTCAATATTATGAGCAATATAATTATGGGACATTTATAATTTTTATATGCAAAATTTTTTACCTTAATCTACTCGTATATAGTAACATATTTTTTTTAATTTATGTTGATCCAATTATCCCAAAAATAATTTTCTGTCAGTACTTAGTTTCAAAAATTCTTTGATGACTTGAAAAATCGGTGGATTTTCCTTCATTCCTTATTCTCCTAGTAATTATTATTTTAAACATTATTAATGTTCTAAATTTCAAAGCAAAGTCAGTGAGTGCCCAAAATTATGATTTTTGGACACTGGTATTTTGGAAACTATTTCACCTAAACGTATGAAATTTGGAATTCAATAAAAAAATATTTTAAAAACCAAATAAAAAATTGTGACGGAGTGTACTTATGTATAAGCATTGTCATTAAAAGATATGAAATAAAAGCTCTTTTAAAAAACCGACTTCAAAAAGTAAAAAATAATTAGTAGCACGAATTTTGAAGTCAGGCGGGGAGTAGTATAAGAAAAATGTAGATCTTGAACAATTCATGAATTTTTCAAGCACATCCAATCGCAATTTTACATATGACGCCCCGCCTGACTTCAAAATTCCTGCTATTAATTATTTTTTACTTTTTGAAATCGGTTTTTTAAAAGAGCTTTTATTATATCAATTATTTCTATTAAATGGCTGCAGATGGGGATACTGGCTATCATACGAATAATTCAGTTATAGGTATACGCATTTAAAAATTATTTTTTGATGTAATTATTCTGTCTTAAGGGGTTATAAATATGCAGACTTTTTTTAGGTAGATTTAAAATTTATTTGTATAAAGCTTACACCATCATTTATACAAATTACTTTACGTACAATAGTATATTATTTACCAAGGGCCGCAAGTGTTATTTGTGTGCACTCTGATGATTTTAACGGCATATTTAAATTTCAGAATTCAACGTTTGTATTTTTGTATTCTTGTTTTTAAATTTTCAAAAAAAATTGGATTCTTACCAAAAGCTAGTTTTTTCCGATGATAAAACCGTCTACTGTAAATGTACAGAACTTAAAACTATCAATACAGTAATTTTTGAGAATGTTTTCTGAGTTATTTTTTTAAAAATACCTTTTTGAGAAAAGTGCGCTCAAAATTTGGAATCTTGTGAAAAATGGAATTGAAAATTGTAATATTTTCAGAAAGAGAAAATATTTCGGGAAAGATACGTGCATATAACCCTTTAAGTATCCAATTCGAATCTTTCTAAATGATAATTTAATAAAAATCACCTGGGTTTTAAAAGGTCTCCGGTAAACTGCTTGTTTATAATTATTGTTTTATATCGAAAATATTTTTTAAAACTTTTAAACAGAAAAACAGTAGTAATTATTTCACTAAATCATAATAATTTATACGATAACCAGTATTTAATTATAATTATTATTATTAAATATCATTAAAATCATTAATAAATAAATAGATTTTATTTATTATAATTAATAATTATGTGCCTATCCATATTTAGTATAAACAAATTGAAATTCAAATCGATCGACAGATATGCAGACATATTCGTGTATTCAGGTATATTTACCTAATTTTATTGTCAATATTGTTCAAATCAAAAATTTTTCTCTAATTATCTGTCCCGACCACAGTTTTAAAATTTTGTATTTTATACAAATATACACACAGCCCCATAGGTACGTATTATTATGTTTAGAGCTTATTTTAATTATACTGAACTAGAGAATGGAGATTATTCTGTAATAATTATTTACATATGGAATTTTCCATATTGTAATACTATTATTATTATGGTAATTTTTATGCAATGCGCATAACATTAATGTAATCATGTTTGTTTGTATTTAGACTAATTAATGCAATGCATCATACTTTTCTGTAATGACATTTGCCTAACTTTTGAATGCTGTTTTTCATCGTATAAATATTTGAATTATAATTGTATAAATCTGTTCTTAGGTAATAATTCTGCCGAATAATTTTACTTGAAACGGAATTGATATTAAATTGAGATTGTATTATCTTAAATGTATCTTAATATTCGTAATATGCTAGTAATATTAGATAATACCGTATATGATACCGATACATGTAACAAGCGATAGACAATGCCATACATTGTAGAGTAATATATTATAATTTTCTTTAATGCTACCGAATTATATGATCCATTTGACATATCAATATGTATGAACGGAAATACGATAATACATCAATAAATTTATTTGAGCCTCCGTCAGATATATGTAAGTATATTTCGGAATAATGTTTCAAATATATGGTGGTCAAGAATACTGTCACAATGCTAACGGGACAAGTACTTACATCAACTACTGACGAATCCAGGATATATGTTTCGAAATACTTACTTCGAAATACTTAGTTACTTTGCATTTCGTTTCTATGATAAAATGTATTAAATTAGTATCTAGTTTAAATTTTATTCTGTACGCTTTCAATTTCCAGTTGTTACCAAAATAGTCAAGTTGTAAACGTTGTGAAGGTGGAATCGAAAGTGCTCTTGAAAGGTGCGGATTTTGCGCTTAAAAATTGAGTCAAAAGCTGAAGTTTGTTCCGGGTGGATTTAGAGAAAACTGCATTTTGATTCTGCGAACTGTTTTTTCCGTAGTTTTAGGATTGCCTGTCTCTTTGGTAAACGAAAATGCTGTGGATTTGTATCTGTGGGTGACATTTTAAAAGTAAGGCGACTTTTAAATCCAATTGTTTAAAGCCTACTATCGCTGTAAAGTCATTGAACCCCGAAAATAATATATTATGCTTCCCTTATTCTAAATATTATAATTAAGTATGATCCGCCGTGTTATGACAGAAAAACTGTAGCCCAAGAAACATGATTTTTGGAAAATTGAAAAAATTAAAAACAGGTCCATCAGTAAGGTATGTTAAGAGTAAATTTTTTGGTGTGCCATCTTCATTTTTTAGTTACCCATCCTCTGAAATTGATCCGGAGTCAATATCGTCAGTGGATTCGGATTCTAGATCTTGAAATGGGAATTCGAGGGGAAGAAGTCCTGTCCAGAGAAAACCTTAACTCCAAACATATTGCATCAGTTAAAACCTACTTTTCGTTATCGAAAATTATCGACACCGAGATATCTTTTATAAATTGATTATAATGGCTTAATTTATACTCCATCGTCCCACTGATCTGGTCAGCAATAGAATATTTTCGAAAAAATTAGTTTTCGATACTTTTCGTAAACGTTAACTTTTGATCGCAAATATCTCGCAAACGGTACACCGCAGCTCAAAAATAACGAAATTTATGAAAGCTTAAACGAAGCAAGTTGTGGGTATTCCGAACATATTTAGATTGTCAAAACCTATTCTTCGTTATCGAAAATAACGATATTTTTAAAATGTAAATATTTAAATTTTTACATATTCATAGGAGGTTGTACAAATTGATTACATAATATTGTTGAGAGTATAGGGGCCGCCTAAAAAAATTACTACGGAATGCTGTACTTAAAGTTTGAATATTTTTTTAAATGGTTTCCGGAACACCCTATACATTTGGAAACTAAATACGTATAAACCATGTTAATTTCAATAATAATAATAATGATAATATAACTATGATATTTGTATCAATAATCTAAATTACCACTGTAATACGTATGATCTTATAATATTGAAATTATGCCATTTCTCCGTGCTGTTGTATACATGTGCACCAATATGTACAGATCATAGATATACAAGATCTAAATTTCCTATTTCATAACTATCGTGCCCGTAGTCGCCGGCAAATGACGTGGACACCGTTACCCCGACCAAACGATTATGATACATACAATGAATCACCTCATTTGTATGTACACAAACATACGAATATGTTGATGCAATATGGTGTATGTATGTATGACTACGCACCTTGCATATATGTATATTTTATATACTGTCATGGTCGACCTGTGTGACTAACTTATTTATTTTATATCCCTATATAAGATATCCCTTTATTTTGAGAATTTTTTTGTTCAATAGAATTTTCACACTTAAATACGATACTTCATATTTTTTCTGTTTAAATTTCACGAGTTGATTAAAAAACCAATGACACTAAGTACGATGTGACCCTTATGACGAACAGTAACAGACTAAATCCGAAGCGGTGTAAATTGACATAACATTGCACCTTTCGAACGACAGATTTTTATATGTAGACTGCTTCTATAATGTTCTGTGGTACAGACAGATCTACTGCATGTAGCGTGCAAACGATATTATTGAGATAGGACGTTTAATAATGCTTCATATTATTGATTTTGTAAACTTAATATTATTTCGATATAATCGTGCAAATTGTAAACAAAATTGAATTACCATAGAAAATTATCATTTGACATAATAATATAGGTACCTAGTAACATAATTTTATAGTGAAATATTATTAGCTATCCTAAGCTCTTTGTAAATTTTTAATTTGAGACCACCCATGTTATTACTTTTTTAACTTCCCATAGGAAGTTATTGTAATGGGTCCGATTTTACGAATCGCTAATTTTGACATATCTCCACGTTTCAAGGTCACTAGAATCCGAATCCATCGTTTTTAGCGTGATGTCTGTGTGTGCGTTCGTTAGTTCGTTCGTCGTTCGTTCGTTCGTGAATTTTTTTCGTCTCGCATATCTCGAGAACAAATAATGATATCAACTCAGGACTAATTTCATTAGATGCGTATATGGATTTTTTACCATAACATTATTATATAATGGCCTAAGAACCTTCCTTGATGTTAAAAACGCCAGTATTCTATTACAAAATTAAAAAAGAAAAAAAACAAAATAAGAAACTTGAAAAAATCAGTTTTTTGCCAAAATATATTTTGCCTCGCATATCGTAAGAACAAATGATATTATCATTTACTTCCTTACCCTTAGGTACAGAAGGCGAGGCCCCCGGTATGGTGCAAGGGGCAAAGCCTCTATCGGGGACCCAGGGGAGGAGTTACCTGAAATGAAAAAAGAATTATTTATGTACAGTCTTTAAGGACACCCAATGGGAAGTTGACAGAGTGGGTAGACCTGTCCCCCAAATTTTTTCTTTCGTTATGAAGTGGGTGGAAGATTAAAAAAGTGGTGGTAAAACTAGTAAACTACAATCTAGGAGATAATATATAAGCGTCGCTTGTAAATTTTAATTTTTTTTTACGAAATGTGTGATGGTGTAGGTGCTGTGAAATTTTTATTAATTTCCCAAAATAGGGGGGTGTTTTTGATGAGTCCGAAAATTACAATGAAATAAATAATTGAAAAGGGCAATAGAATTTTTACATCGTTTTTAAAATAATATAATTTTTGTGCGTTAGTACCTACGTATGTAAAATTTTTTCCTGCATGGTGTCTCACGAATCAAAAGTGATATCGATTTTGTTGTGGCTACCACTCGAATCTTATCAACGTCAATATGACCTGAAAGAAATTCCATCAGATTCGGTTCAACCTTTTTTGTTTTTTTAAACAAAAAACTACTAAAAAGTTGAATCTGATTTGAATGAAATTACCACGGGTCACGTACCATTTTTTTCTTTAAATCCTGAAAAGTTGATTCCTTACGCCCTTGGTCCCTTGAAATAGTTTGTTCCTTGGGTCTCTAATTCCTCTCCACGGTCTTGTTGATGAGTTCGTTTAATGAGGCGATTTAATACTTTTGAATTTGATAGGTCTTTGCCGAATATTAATTTATATGGAGTTTCGTTAGTAGATCTGTTAATATGAATACTCTACGATACTCATTGATCTACACTAGCGGAAAAAAAACAGGATCAAAAAAAATTCCAAATTTTTAGCGATTTTTCGAATGACTGTATCTTCGTGAAAAATGGCCGTATCGGAGTCGTAAGCAAAGCAGTTTAAAGCTGGAAGTTTCTAGTTTCGAAATCTTGCGATCGAAAAATTTTTAAAGCAACGTGTATCGCGTAATCCTAGTAAATACACTGAAAAAAAAATTTTCGAAATTTTTTCGGTTTCTTTTTTTGGTCCACAGACTTGAAAAAAAAATTTCCAACTTAACCACCATATGAACCGGATTACCTGTTCGTCTTTGACCATCAATATCTCAGCAACCAATGATCACATAGAAAATTGAAGATGGGTTTTAGAAACTCGAATAAAGTCTCTATAAGGATTAGCCATTATTTTTTCGGAAAAAAATTTTTTTGCATACTCCACATGAATTTGAAAAATCAAGAAAAAACGAGCTTTTGGTGGCTTTTTGGAAAATCAAGCGCTAAGTTAAAAATATCGAGCGAACCATTAATTTTAAGTGTGCCTTTTACAGTTCAATGTACCCACAAAAACTTTTGACTGAAATTTAGACTGAAACTCGAGTTTCAGTCTAATCCATCCAGCCGTTCTTTTGTTTCATTCGATTGAATTTTTGAAACATTTAAAGGATCGTTTTTTTGCTCTTAAACTTTCATAATCTTTAACAAAATGAAAAAAAAAATTTTCTCAGCTTTTTTCACATTTTTATCAATAACAGTATATAAATTTATAAAAAAAAGAAAATTTCAAAATTCATGACCATTTTTCACGAAGATACAGCCATTTGGAAAATCCCTAAAAATTTGAAATTTTTTTTTTGATCCTTTAACTTTTTCCGCTAGTGTATGATCGTAAATAATTTTCTAAGAATAAGAATGAGGTCGTTCTAAAGAACCATTTGTCTCTGAATGATATGAGGAATTATAGCTTTTTTTATTTAATTGCGAAATACAGGTGAATCTAATATTAAAATTTTAGCACACTGTAAGTTCTTATATCATTTTATTTGTCAATTATCCTGAATTTTAATGTTTTTGGTGTTACTATTTGTGATACTAACCACAACACAAACCTGACGTATTCATCCGTAATAATCAAGCAATAATTTTTATTTCAATCCAACCAATTCAATGTGAAATAACAAATATATCTAACTAAAATAACGTTGGTGTTTTATTATTATTATTTTTTTTTTTTTAAATTGAATGATAATTGAATCGTTCAACATACAGTTGTTAGCTGTTCCATAGTTGCTTCAGTTGTTCTATTCTACTCGTATATTATATTTTACTGTTGCAAAAATTAAGAGGAAATGACAACTAGTTCAGAAAATGACATTCTGAATGAAGAAATCATTTGATCGCAAAATGGAAACTGAAAATATTACATGCAGTAAAACCTCTATCAAATTTTCTACCATCAATTTTCAACGTGCACTGTAATAATGTAACAATTTTCATAAGATTTCACTGTACTGTTCTGTTCTGAATTGCTCTACCGTCGAAACAGGTTCACCATGTTCTTCTCTCTTGCTTCGCCGGAACTTCCTATTTTATTGTACATATTTACGTAGCTGTAATATTGTGCTTTCAACTGCCACTATATATATATATATATATATATATATATATATATATATATATATATATATATATATATATATATAGTATGTAGTAGTGATAATAATATTGACAATATGGCAAACACCTGTCGCCTGATGTTGTCGTTATCGCTTTAAAGCACAAGTCCAAGCACATTACCCAAGAATTACATTCATTAATGATATTTAATAATATTAGGTAAATAATAAGTGGAAGACAGTGGCGAACTACATGGAAGTTTAAGAGCTACATTGATAATTGTGTCGACCTCTTTCTTAATGAATATTTCCTTTAACGTATTTGCTCTGAGATAGTCAGGTACAAAAGTACATCTCAGCAAAAAACTTTTATCAAAAATTAAATAATCTGTTAATATCCTTCAGTTGTTGTATTTGTATACCACTTGTTTTTTTTTTTTTTTTTGAATTTTCGCGCGCTTATGTTTTAGCAATTTAAAAGAATTGTTGAAAAAGTGTTGTGAAAACGTTGTAAAATGATGTTTTTAAATTATATTTCAAAAAGGGCGTGGTCAATATTTTTATTTCTTATTAAATATGGTTTGTAACTTTGTATTAAATAACATATTAAATTTTTATTAAATTCTTTTGACACGTTTTCATTTTATTCAAAAAAAAAAAAATAATAGAATTTTCCCATAAGAGCCCGTGTTAAAATTACAAAATTTTGAAATCGTTTTTCTCAAAATTGGGATGGTCAATTCTTTTTTCGGTAAGGGCTCGTATTATTGGCATCGGATTAAATTACTATCTAGACAAGTTTCGTTAAAATCCTTTGAAAAAATCGTTTTATCGACCAACTACCTTAATAAAAACTAAAGAATAAAAACCATCTACATTTATTAAAAAATCTATTTCGTCAACTCGGCATAAATTTTTTGATATTGAATATTGTCGGACATTTTTTTCCAACCACCGGTCCGCAGAAAAATGTATGAATTACAAAAATTTTTATAATTTTTGTCAACAAAAAAGTGTCGATAATTTTTTGAATTGCATGTTAGGCCAAGTGGTCGAAAACCTTATATTATTCCAATGAATGGTGGACATGACTCCAAGCTACGGGAATTTTATCTAAAATTAAACATGAAAGTTCTAAAGTTAAACATTTATGTAATGCTTAAAAAAGTGTTGATATTTTTCTGAATTACATAGTAGACCAAATGGTCGGAAAATGACATTTCATATTAGACGATCTAATATTATTCCAATTAATGGCGGGAATTATTCTAGATTATACAAATTCTATTTAAAATTGAAAAATTGTTCTTATGCATTTCTGTAATGCTTAAGAAGTGCTACTACTGTTACTTTTAGTTTTTTTAGAATTTCAGTTTTTTTCGCAGTATAGATAGGTGAAAATTTTGTTACAATTTGACACTGACAACGTCGCCCAAATACTTGAAAAGAAACAAAGAAAGACTACGAGTACAACGTCCTCATTTTCAACATACCTAATGTTATCATTGTCGGGCAAATTAAATTAGTGTATCTGTTTATTTCAGTTCAACTAATCATGTTAATTACCTACCTTTGTGTGTTCATTATTTACTGCGCCCCAGAAAAACGGTAAGCATCAAATTATTATGCTTTTTTGCATCTTGTAATTTTCACTCGACTTTTTCAACCGAGTGACTTTTCAACATTTAGAATGTATAATACGTTCGTACCCCGGCTGTATCTTTATGTATCATTTTTGTTGCCTCGTCGTTTGTATCATTTCGACACTGAAGCAAAAATATTTCGTACAAATACGTGGTTTCGATAAATTCGTCCTTAAACACTAGCATTTTGACGATGATAGCATTTTGAAAAACAACACGAAGTCGAAAAGTTTTTATATCAACATTTTTAAGGTTAAAACTATCTCTTTAAGTGTGAACTTAAAAATTAAAAAATTTTTTAAGGGGTGATACTTATGAACTTTTATACGTTACTAGAGATGTGTCAAAATCGTGAATTCACGCGTGACCCGGCGGGTCACGCGTGACCCATCGTCATCGTGAATAATTTCCTACGATCGTGCGTGAGTGGGCGTGATCGTGACATTTAATTTCTTGTCGTGAATAATCCGTGAGTCACGAAAAGTTAAAGACCATGAATAAAAAATTTTTAAAAAATTTATTATTTTCAATTTTAGGGAATATTAACTAAACCAATTTGATATTTTAACTACAAAAAAATCTTTTTTTTATATATTGGTTTTTACCAGCACAAGTAGGTAGAAATCCAATAGCCCTTACTAACAAATTCCAGTTCTTTACCGAGATACTTGGAGTGTATACAAAATGATTTACAAATTAGAAATATCCAACAGTGTTTATGATGTTGTTCTGATTCTTCCGTTTTTAAATAATTTCTTAAATTTTTAAGAAATTCTTAAAATTAGCCTGCATCTCTCACGATGTGTGGATATACGGTCTCAGTCAATGAGTATAATTGTAAATAACAAGGTCAGTTTTGAACAATATGGTCATGAAGACATAATATAAAGAGTATATTATGGGTTACTTAAAGGAATATTATCTTTTTCAATATTTTAAGTTGTTTTATTATTATCATTATTTTTAAAAAAAAATTGTTATCTATGTATTTATGGAAAAATATTTTGTCACAATTTTGTTAAAAAACTAGATATTTGGTTTGGTTGTGCGAAATGTCATGTTTATATACAAATGCAATAAGAACAAAAATTAAACAATAAATCATTAGATGAAAAATTTTGAAAATTTTCTCACTTTCCAGAAAAAATTAAATAGTATTTAATAGTAGTCAGTAATAATGTTAGCCCTATTAACCGTATTCTGATTTTATCCCAAGGACATAATTTTAACTGATTGTTAAAGCGATAGTGATTTTTATTCAAAATTCCAACGATTAGTTTCAAAGATTTTTATGTTTAATTCGTAAGCGTGCGTGAGTGTGAAAGCATAAAATTTTTTGTTCGTGATCGTGCGTGAGTGTGAAAAATAAAATTTTTTTGTTCGTGATCGTGCGTGAGTGTGAAAAGAAATAAATTTTCTCGTTCGTGATCGGGCGTGAGTACAAAAGCTAATTCGTGACTGTGCGTGATCGTGAGTAAAAATGTACTCACGAGCACATCTCTATACGTTACCAACATAAATATACGTTACAATGAAAAAATTGGAGTTTTTAACTAGCTTGAAACAGTTGCTCTAACCACTTTTTTGTGGTTTAGATTCAGATGATTTTTTAATTCTAGGTTAATTTCGGTGTAAACTTCAAATTTTTGTCGAAGTTCTTTAATCTGGTCGTCATACTTGCTTAGTTTTAGTAAAAAAAAAGAAAAAACGGCTTCGACAACCCACAGTTCGCTACTAGTTGTGTCATTCTATTATTATATTAACGGTTCTTGAGGCACTAAAAAATTGTAATAAACTTGATGACGTCATCAAGTGGAAAAATTTCTTTCTTTTCAAATTTCACGGAAGTGATTTGAATTTGAATAAAATTGATTGAATTAGAGTAATTCGCCTGTGAATTTTTCATTTTTGTTATTAGAATAGTGAAATTCCGCTTAGAATTGTTTGCTGCCATGGTCTATCGTCAACATAGCCGTTCTGATTGATAAAAGATATACAGTAGACTCTCAAACCTTCGTTAATTCAAACCTGTGATAATTCGAAACTCTCTATAATTCAAAGGTATCACGAGTTCCCTACAAAATTTGTTTATATTTCGAACTAAAACAATACGTTTTTATACACTTGGTAATTCGAACGAAAAAATCATTGCTACGTAACAAAACGACGCGTTAATTCGAACTCATCGGCGTCAAACACTCCACAATTCAAAGAGAGAAAGAGACATAAAGATTGTAAGTACATTTTGAGACAAGTTCAAGTTCATTCATCGCAAATGCTTAAAAAATTAAAATTGTTACCTGCGATAATTCGAACCTCTCTATAATTCCTAGTATTTTAAGAGTCCCTCGAGTTTCGAATTAACGAGAGTCGACTGTATGTACAAAAAATACGATGTGATGTTTGGATTTGAGGAATTAAATTGAGGGCTTCTAAAAGTCCAGCCATAGTATCACTTATATTAAATTTTCGTACAAATGAATAAAATTACTTAATACCACACCGTTTTCATTTCGACATCGAGGTAGAAGATAATCTTGTTTAATATTTTTTTCGCTTCAAATTAAATATATTTTTATGAGGTAAGAAGATTATTTCAAGATTCATTAAAGACGACAATATCACTACCAACGACATTAGATTTTTTGAGGTGAAAATACATATATAAATCTTTTCCTCGACCACGCACTTAAATCATTATAAAAATACAAGGAAAAACCGTTGGAAAAACTATTACGATTACGCACAAGTAAATTTAATGACATTTTTTATCACCGATATAAATTAAGTAAAACATTCAATTTTGTGTTTTTGTGAAAATCATTAAATTTCCATGAAAATATATCCATCCGTTGACGCATAGGTGCGGAGACGGGTAGGGTAAACGATAAGGTGTAATAAAAAATACCGAACAACAAATTTCACATGTACCTACCGACAAAATTCATTTCAAATTTCTTAATAAACACTTTAATATATATCCGGTTTTCTCATATCCGCTTGTGATTCCTTTTCACATGTCGTTGGCATATTGTAAGGTTATGTTTTGTATTGGGATATGTATATTTTTTACCAGTCAGTGACGGTTGAACTACTTTCTTTCGGGATTATTATGTTTGAAGATATTAGCAATTTGCGGTCCGAGTATACAAAGCGCCGGTGTAATCATATTTATCATTTAATTTTTATTTTATATATGTTTGTAATTTTATTGAAATGTGTGTAAATATAATTGTAATAAGGTTATTTAATTTTTATGTCTAAATTTTTTTTTTAAGTTTATTGTTATTGTATTTCATGTAATTTTTTTTATTAGAAATGTGTACGTTTACACATGCTGAATTATTTCGTGAATTTATTTATATAAAGTTTTTTTTAAGTTAATTAATTATTTTAAAATATTGCCAGCCGCTAGGGAAGTTTACTGCGTAGATGCGCGGATTGTATAGTGTTAATTTCACTTTCGAGACTACTAAAGCAGCGGAAACGTTGAAATCATTTTCGAATTACGAAATTTTTTTCCGTCCAAAATAAAAATTCTTCTTAATTCAAAGTTACAGAATTGTATTTGGTTTTTATTTAGTCTCAAAAATCGTCCGAAACGTCTGTAGATCAGAGTACCCCCTTAAGGTTTCTTGTTAAGACTATCTATTAAAATAATAAGAATGATCAAAATATGGTACATAGAAAACTCCCATTACGCAATCCACTGGGAACAAATTGCTAAATGAGAAAGTCAAACATCACGGGCGTCAATGTTTCTGATTTATATATTTGTATGATTTACTGTTACAAACTATAGACACTAACACATTCAAACATATTTGCTTCAAAACACGGAGGGGTGCTATTATACACATCTTATGTGCGAAGAAATTGTTAAATCGTAATAAAAAAGACAAGTTGCTTAAAATGGTTTCAAAGGGAAGAATTAGTCGAAAAAGGACCAACTTAACATATTCCCATAAAAGTTTCTGTTAATTTAGATCTAATGTTATGCTCATTTGCTTTGTATAACAACAACTCTTTCTAATGCAAAAACTTTAAATAATGTTTTTAACCTACGAGTAATTCCGAAATGTGTTGGACCTTTTTCAAAGAGAGCCTTTTTCACCTTGAAAAGGGTCCAATATATTTTGCGATTAGGTTAAAAACGTAATTTAAACTTTTAAATTATTAAATATTGAAAAATATTTAAAGTTTAAATTACTTTGTCAATTTCACGAAATTAAAATTATATTTATACTTAACGCGTTTTCAGCCCTTTCGGCCATCCTCAGAATACTCTGAGTATGGCCGAAAGGGCTGAAAACGCGTAAAGTATAAATATAATTTTAATTTCGTGAAATTTACAAAGTAATTTAAACTTTAAATATTTTTCAATATTTAAAATGAAATTTCACACAGTAAATCTCTCAACAGTGAATTATTTTTTAAATTATTAAACCCCCCAAAAGAAAAAATATTTTCCAACTTGTTAAAAAAAATTATTACCAGCTTTGTAATATTTTTTTAAATTCATGAGCCGCTACTGTTTTTCGACTTCATATTACATTTTACATACACAGCATTTATGGTCAGTTAACGTAAGAAAAAAAAAGATATATGTATATTCATTCAGAGAAAAAAAGAAAAAATAAAGAAAAAACTACTAGCGGTGTTGAAAGAAAAACCTTTATTCTTTCAAACAGTAGATTTATATTTTTATCAACATACACATTGCATACCCCCGTACATATATGTATGCGTGGTAGAAAATTTCCACCCTTCATAATTTCATTTCCACCCCCACCCCCCCATATTATATACAATAGCGACGCTGAACGTGAGTGAGTGAGGGTGGAGCGGTCAGGGTTGTACATATAAAAGTGTTGATTATGAGAAAACAGTATTTTAACGTAACAACAGAGTAGTTCCTTTCTTCTTTTTTTCCAATCAAAATTTTCTGACACTTTTGTCGGTTTTGAAGGTTTATACCACCATGTGTATGTCGGCCAACAACGGTAGTAGTAACATGTCATGTGCAAGCCGAAAAAAATTTCCAAAACAATATTAACTGTGGATATTTAGGTACACATAATACAAAATATATACCGTTTTGGCCTTCATTCTTTTTCATTATGGCAAAAAAAAAAAAAAATAATAGCTGTCAGTGAAAGTTTTGTTAGAGTAAAAAAATATTTATCTTAGAAAAAATTTTCCAATTTTTCACTAATAGACATTTTTCTTCTTACGTACAGTTTTTTCGGTTGAGGCGAAAAAAACGGGTGCAAACAATCAGCAACACATTGTAACGGGAATATAGGTACGACTGATTCCACCTTTGTTTAAGGGTAATAAATCGAATACAGAAGTTTTTATTAGTCTAAATAATTTAAGAATTTGTAAAAGTTTGGGGAGAACAACTAATTTATTGACTAAACTAAAAAAATATTAGTCAGTAATTTAGTTTTGTAATTGCCAACAGGAACAATGAGTTTTAGCGAATTTTCGAATCGACAAATCAGCTATTACAGCTACTGTCATGACACGACTTGAACCCGGGACTATGGCAGAAATTTGTTTTCAGGCAGAAATTTGTTTTCAGGTGTTTTCAGGCAGAAATTTTTTTTTCAGGTGCATTGAAAAAAATTAGTTTTTTGCCAAAATTTCCCCTTATTCAAAGATTTTTATCAAATTTTTATCAACACCATTGGGAGGGGGAGAAAAAAATCATATAAAAAAGGTCTTTAAACTATTATTCTATGTCAACTAGTTTGCAAGAAAAACTAACTTTTATAAACGGAAATTCGCTATGTTATGCAGGATGCTACGACAGGTGTATTTATATTCAGAATTTCAGAGCCCGTACAATTTTAGAGATATTTTCGGTAGCTACCCGCCTTTGCTATCCATATTGTTTGCATTTTCTGGCACGAATATTCGAATTCCAGTTTCGAACTTTTCTTAACGCTAGAATCATACGTACTCGTCAAAACGACGAACGAACTTCTCTACCTGCTCCAATACTACAACTTGTCGGTGCCTGCTTGCTGTGAAACTTCTGTTATCTAATTTATTTGTTATTATAACACCTAAGACGTATAAATTTTGTTTATAGCTATTGTCGTTTTTTTATACTGAAATAGTGTGCGTCAAAAGGACGACGATGTATGATTAACCCATATTTTTTTTAAAGATTTTGTACTCCACATATAAAAGTTTTCCTAATTATTCTCAAATTTATTAAAGATATGGATGTTATAATTAATTTATTCAATGATTATGATAATGTGAAAGATGATTACAGCTGTTTGACTTATAGAGACGACATAATACTGAAGTTTTAATATATTGAATCGAAAACTAAAGAATGCGTTTCAAGTGACTTAATAAAAGGTTAACAATTTATTTTGTGGAAAATATTTTAATTTTTATTATTTTTTGAGATCTTATTCGAAAAATTACTAATAAATTTTAGAAAATTTACAAATGTGCCTAATGAGGAAATAACTACATATCTATAGGAATATGTATGACTGAGAAATTTCACATTCTGTAAAGTCACACATGTCCACTGACTCATAATAGTTCATAAATTAATTATTTGAAAGACATGTTTTATGATACAATTGATGTATTTATCTATTTTTTAATTTTTATAGTGAAAATATGCTTTGATAAAAAGATTAAAAAAATTAATATTTATATTAAGAAATTTTTCCAAATCCAATTTTTTTTTAAATATTTTGTTCGTTTTTGTAGTATTGTTATGTAAAAAAAATGTTTTTTGCAAATAAACTCTAAAACTCCCCGTAAAAAGTCCATTCGTCGAAACGACGCCGATGTATGATTAACTTAACTCGTAGACCAACGTATGATTCTAGGGTTAAACTCATTTCTAAATTTTTTAATTGTCTTAAATTTATGAAGAAAATGTTTTTTATTTATCTAACATGAGTTTCAGCAAAATCTTTTATATATTATTTTCTTAAATATCAATAAATATGTCTTTTCAACAAAATACGTAATTTTAGAAAATAAAAATAATAATGGAATTAAAATCGAAAACGAATGAAAAAAATCAAATATAAAAACATTCTGATGGAATTATGAAAAAAAAAAAAAATAATAATTTGCTGATACAAATAAAAACACAATTGGTTTTGATAATGACTTTTTTCTGTAATGTTCTCATGTACCTACCTATTATAACCTTTTACTTATACACTTAAACAGAGATATTACCATTGATATTATAATGGTTTTAACCGTACCTATATGACTGTTGACTGAATTAAGTGAGTGTATGGCTGCTACTTATTGGGAATTATTGATTTCTTTATTATTATTAATTTGCTTTCCGACAATTCCGATTCAATAATATTTAATAATACCGGGTGAATATTTTCACAAGTCCTAACTTTAGGTAAATACAAAGTATAACTGTGGCCGTAGGGTTGCCAGACGTCCGGATAAAGCCGGACACAGTCAGGCTTTTTGTGGATGCGTGTCCGGCCAAATTAGACGGTGTTCGGCCTGTCCGGCTATTGTTAGGCTTTTTAAATTTGACCATTTTTTTTTCTTTTTTACATTGCCTTGATATTGGTCTGGGTCTTGGTATTGCTAAAGAATCTTGGACTTTCTTGCATTTTTTATTAGCGAATTTTTTCCTTCTAAAATCAGAATTTTCTCTCTTTACGGTATTAATTATACTTTTAAACTATTTAAATAATTTAGCAAGAGTCTTGCTTTTTTCTTGCTATTATTGTCTTGGTCTTGCTCACTTGAGTCTTGGTATTTATCTTGCAGCCATACTTATAGTCTTGGTCTTGCTCTTGGTATACATAGTTTTGGTCTTGGTCTTCGTCTTGCAAAAAAATGCAAGACCAAGACAAGACTGCAAGACCAAGACTCAAACTGTTCTAGCAAAACCAAGACCAAGATTCTTAATGCAAGAACAAGACCAAGACCAAGACTGCCAAGTCTTGGTCTTGGTCTTGTTCTTGCTCATCACTATTTTACTCTCGGTAACTATTTTGATTTTCGATGCCGTGCAATTTTAAAGAAAATATCTGCTTTTTGAAAACTTTCTGGCTTTCTGAATATTTTCATAATGTTTATTATAAAGTTATGTATGTCACTGAAGTCATCGGCTGTCATTCACCCATAGGTAGCCGAGCCAGGAAACTATGAATGGGTGGCCACCTTAGATCAAATGAATATGTATAAAACAAAAATTTAAACATATTTTAATTTTTTAATTTTTTTTTTTTTGATATAACATAAATTTATCAAAATTATTTTTTATTACAGGTAAGGACCAATCTTTTACGTTCGTTCATAATCTTTTCGACACTTAATCGAACCGATTTAACTAGTGGGTAAGTCTATTATTATTTTATTGTATTTTTGTGGTTTAATTTTTTTTTTATAAGATTCCTTCACTTTTGAAATACCAAGATTTTTTCACCTCCAAAATGAAAATGTTCATATGAATTTTACGTTTTACGAGATTCCTGAACAATTCTGGTTTCGTGTCGATCCGTCTGTGTTGCGCCAGATCACACCAAGTGGCATAACTTTGAAATTCGAAACATCAACATAATGTTTGCTGACTTTTTTAATCTTTTCTACGGTTAGTTGTGTAACCGATTAGAAAAAGTTAAGAAGAAGCCCATCCTATTCTTGTATCATATTAAAAGTATCCCTATTTCAAATATTGTGTTAACAATATGAAACAACAGGAAATATGCAATTTAAGTACAAAATCACTTTAAAGATTGAATAAAAATCTGTTATTGGAGGGCGCTGTGTGCCACCCCTCGTTGGAAGTGTTCTTTCAATTGATTTGCGCAAAAAAAAAAAATAAAAAATGATATATTCATTTTACCATTTTACCACTTTTTAGCCAGTTTAACAAAATTCCTATTGAGGATGCTTTTATTAAATAAATATTAATACAAATAGGTTTACATACAAACATAGAGCCACTTGTACACAGATAGACACGTTCCAAAGCTGGAGGGCTTTTTAAGCGTATAAATATTAAAATTGAAATAAATATTTATGAAATGTTTTACGGTGGAGTTGCGAAAAAAAAATCAAGTCAGGTTTATCAGTGTGGGTTTTGTATTATTCTATGTGATGATGTATTACAGTAATTTATAACAATTTGATACCAGTGAACGGTTATAAAGCGTGGTGTTTTGGAAATTTTTGCACCACACAGTTAAAATCATTTATTATGGCGAGAATATGTCTGAGATCTCTACCTGTGCTATTATGTTATTTTTTTTTTTGGGGGGGGGATAAATTGCTTTTAGGCAACAATATTGATTGTGAGTTGCAGAAAACAAAAATTTATTCAGAAAAAATATAACCCTCCGGTGTAATACTGTTACAAGGCAATTTAACGAGCAAAATAACGAGCAAAGTTACTAAATATGCAGGTTTTAAATATATCTATATACCATGTGAGTTTTTTGAGAGTTGTGATTTTTATTACAACCAAATTTTTATGATAGAAATGATACTGGAAAAGGTTCTTTTCTTGGATGTAATGGAAATGTAACCAAGAAAAACACTATCGGTTGAAGTAGTCTCAAGTACATATGCATATTTTTATCGCCTAACTGATAAATTAAAAAAAAATTAAAAAATTAAACTTGGATAAAAAAAATTTTTTACTCATTTA
Source organism: Brachynemurus nebulosus (assembly GCA_035578155.1). NCBI lineage: Eukaryota > Metazoa > Arthropoda > Insecta > Neuroptera > Myrmeleontidae > Brachynemurus > Brachynemurus nebulosus. Next base: position 70,189,532 of record JAPWDM010000003.1, read on the forward strand.
TGTTGCTAATTAATGCATTAGATCAGTTTTATCGAAAAATTAATATATAGTCCCATTTAAAAATCTAAAAGTTTGTATCATAGCTCGAAAACCATAAGAGCTATAAAGCTCCTGACTATAGCAATCGGTTGCCCCCCTTGATATCTACAACTCTTATTTGAACAATTTTTCGATAAAATCAACGGTTTGGCTGTTATAAAAATGGCAATTCTCGAAAAACTCACACAGTATATCTACCTTTGCATACGTTGTAGAGGTATAGAGATATCATCACATTATACGATATTTATATGTGTACTCACCCGATGGAATTTACCATCGGCAATATTTTAGGATGTTAGTCAGTGACACAGATTTATTAAAATAAGAAAATTATTTATTTTAATTAATAGCCATAGTAGCATATTTTTATGTCTCTAACTTCAAAAATGACGAATTTTCATACAAATTTTCATCCCCTATTTAATCCACTTGGGGGATGAATTTTCAAAAATTCTTTCTTGGTGCTCATACCCACATTACATAGGGAACTCTTGTGCAAAATTTCATTCTTCGTTTCTAAACCCAACGTTTTGGGCTTTGCGTTGTCTGTCAGTCAGTCACTCAGTCAGTGTTACGAGATTTATTAAGTAGATTTAATACTTCGTCACTCTATGGTTTTGAAATCAGTCAAAGTTACCAGTAAAAACTTTTGTTTCATTTTTATCATGTGTATTTTTATATATAATAAGATGACCAAAATACAATGAAAAATTTTCTACAATTTAATGAAGAAAATTCTGCTTAGGTGATGTGAATCGTTCAGTGACCACCGGTTTTTGTAACGTCCTGTATCCTGATATAAATTTATGCACATGAATTGGATGTAGGAAAGTGGGATTTGTTGATTTTAATAACTAACTAAATTGTTTGTATATTTGTATCTAACAAATTTTGTACACATATAAATATTGTATAAAGTGATGATATCTCTATACCTCTACAGGTAGATATATATAGATATATTTAAAACCTGCATATCTGCCTATGTATTTAATAAAAAACATTCGCCAAGCGCGTGTTGAACATACATTAAATCGGAGTTCCTCGGTAGTTAGTTTTTCACAGTTTTCAGAATAAAATATAATATGGAGGCGGTTAATAACATTTTTTACTGTTTATTTTAAAATAAAAAGTTTTAAAAACCCTTGACGGAAAAGCACTAAAAGTTCCGAATAAAAATTCCTAGAATTTTCATCCATCGTGTGTGACTGAATCGTAAATAAAAATTTTGTATATATAATGAAATTTGGAATAGGGATTTCAGGAATTTTTACTTGAAATTTTTAGAGCATTTTCATCGTGACTTTTTAAAAAATTTTTATTTAATTTTTTTTTAATGTTTTTAATTTTATTGGAATATTCTCGAAATGACTGAATTACGAATTGTCAAACCTATAGCTAAGAACCATCCCGGAATTATTATCTTTCAAATAAATACGTTTCAAATATTGGTGAAGCCGTTTTGTAAATAAATGGTAAAAAACAGACAAACACATGCACTTTGTCGTAGGAAAAATAGATTCTCAGGTTTTACTCACCCATAACTGTTGTAGTAGGAAACATGTAAGTTTTGGAGTTCAGTATTTTGAAAATGAGACTTAAAAATGAAAAGTAGTTAAAGCAACTTTAACTTTATTTTAAAAGACTTTTTAAACAATATTTCGCACGATAGGGTACGTGGAATTCTTTCTGAAGTTCCTTATCAAGAAAACAAAAAGTTTGTCCATTTTCCAGCATTTCTTCTAACGCTTTTGGACTTGGAATTTTTGGAGGCTCCTCTCTACTGACACATATCTCGGTGCAAAATTTCATTTATTAGGGACCACTTTCGCTACTGTAAATAACTTTTTAAATTTTTAAAAATTTGTCTGAATATCTCACAAAGTAACCGACACAATTTAGTCGGAATAGTTTTAATTGGGTGCTTTTAGCAAGTGGCAGTAAACAAGTTATTTTCCACACAGTATTTCACAAACGAAGCTTAAAATTAAAAGTGCAAAATGGTAAAATAAAATAGATGTTTCTTCGGAACCCTAAAAACCGGACATAGGTATGAGTAGAGGACATACAAGGCAAAAATTAAAATTGAAATAAAATGTTGTACCGAATTGATTCGATTGCATAGTTAAATTGTCACATTCATGTACCTATTTTATTGTATCCAGTAGTGTACAAAATAATTTCAACACAACAATTATTGATTTGGTTGATTTTTTGTATGTTTGAATTTATTTGTACACTGTTGTTCTGTTGCATATTGTGTCAATATGTTTGTTAACTTTATCTATTGTGGCACATGTGGTGTATTTCTCATCGATATAACATTTCCTATAATCGTTAATATTACGAACATATCTAGAAATAAAATAGCATGTGAGTCAATTTGATATTATTTTCTAAATTTGTTTATGCTAGTATGTTTATGTGTTTGAACGATGAGGTGTAGTTTTTCTGGCCAGAAAAATATAATTATCGATCGTTAAAAATTATTCAGAAATAACGAGTGTAAAAATTTTAAAATTGTTCAGGCGTCGCACGTGTTCTACAACGGTTCTTCAACGGAGAAAAAAAATTTTAAATTTTATATTCATTAATTTTATAATAAATAAGATTTTAATAGAGAGCAAAAAAAATATAAAAAAAATATGTAGGTACCGGGATTTGAACCCATGACCATACCCTCTATACATCTTATGCTATCTACTAGCCGATGCACAAGTTCGGTATCCACATTAAATCAGTTGTACGTATACTGGTTTTAAGTGATAATAATATCTGCTATGTTTGGAGAGGTGAGTCTTACTAGTACCTACAGGTAACCCCCGAAGAATACAGTACTCTAAGAACACGGGTTTCGAAGCACACGGGTACCCTTCTCCCAAATTACACGGTTTCAAACAACACGATTTTTAAGTAATTCTTCTGAAAAAGAATAAAATACATATTATGTTACAGTTGAACTCTCTTTTATGCGGTCCTTTTTTGTGCGATTTTTTTATGCGGTTTGTAAAAAATGGCCAATGCATAATATGAATCAAAATTAAGAGACAGTAAGAAACTTAAGCATTTACTATAATAACTTTCTTTTTCTAAATACTTTTTAACGGCTTTTAAGCATTTAATCAATGCATTGCATAAGAACATAAGTATTGCATCATTTAATTTTGGTACAGATGTATTTTTCAAAATTTTCATAATATTATAAAACTGAAATAAAATGTTTCTATGTGTAAATTAATGCTTTATCTTGCTTATAGAAGCAACTTCTAAGGAAATTTCTAAGTTTTGAACGTTTTGAGTTGTGTTTTTTCGACAGCTTTTTATAGCTATTTATGATATTTTTAAATATATTTTTTTTGTGCGATTTTTTTTATGCGGTCCCTGTCCACCGCACAAAAAAAGGATCAACTGTATATGTGATATAAAGTACGCGAATATGTCGGTTCTATGTGGAATAAAAATCGTGTAAATTGAATTTGTCAATTATAAAAGGAAAAATACTGGAAATGAAAACGACTAAAAACTTTAGAGAATTTTATAACAGAAATGATAACGAATATGTAGAAATTTACATATTTAAATTCCGAAAATATCGTTATTTTCGACATCGATAATTTTCGATAACGAAGAGTAGGTTTTGACAGTCCCAATATGTTTGGAATACCCACATAGCTTTCAAAAATTTCCTTATTCTTGAGCTACGATGCACCGTTTACGTGATATTTACGATCAAAAGTTTACGATTACGAAAAGTAACGAAATGTAATTTTTTAAAATATTCTATTGTTGACCAAATCAGAGGGACTAATAAGTAGAGTTGAAATTCAACAATTACTTATAACCAATTTTAATTTATGATAAGTAGTTCGTTATCGATAATGTTCGATAACGAAAAGTTACAAATTAAATGGAACGTTTTTTTATATTTTTTATTTTTACGCTTGTAATAGAAAATGCCTATCTTTTGTGGTCTCGAACAACACGGTTTCAAAGAACCCGGAACCAATTAATCGTGTTCTTCGGGGAATTGCTGTAGACGAAATTCGATCGGAATCAGTGAAGGACAAATTTAGACCCCTTGTCATGAGTGTTTTATGGGAAATTTGAAACGTAATTCTTTTCAGAATATTAAATTTTAGCTTGTAGGAATAAAATCACGTTATAATATTATAAGTATATGGAGAAAATAAATCGAAAATTTCCTTTAAAGTACATAAATGACGTATATTAGTGTATATAGTATATACATATAATTTATAATCTGCCTACGATTTTTGCAAAAATATTACTTATCAAAATATTTAAATAAACGAATAAATACGTTGAAATTTAAGAAACAGGTGGATGAGATCAAATAGATACGTATATTATTACTACACTAGTACAGTAAGAGTCTGAAAAACAATATGTAAGATTGACAGCATGTAGCCATTTATAACTTTTTTTGTTTCGAAATACATATAAACATATATAAAGTAGAGATGGGAACAAAACTGACTTTTTACAATTTTATGACAGGATAGTTTGTTCCTGGGGCCCTTGATTCTTCTCCACGGCCCTGGACTTACATAGATTATCTGCTCATGAATTCGATGAAAAACTTAGTCGATTAATTGGCTATTATATGTATACTCGATATTTTCAACTAGTGATTAATTTTATCTAAAAAAGCAACTTTAATCGATTAAGTTACACGGAGAGAAAAATCATATAATTTTTGTAGATAAAATTTCAGAAAAATTACAATGCTCTCTTATAATGCGTGCGCGATCGACGACCAAAATAAAAAATATGTGCTAGCATGGTAAAATTTAATGTGCTAACACAACTTTTATCACACTCTTATGCATATACATATGTTACAGTTGTTGTACTCTTTCATTTGCGCATCTGACCCGCAACCTTATGTTGCTTGGGCGGTACCTGTAAAAACTTCGAACCTGTAAGAATTTTATGATGCATACAAAAATGATTGCCAACAATATATTCTAATTCTAAAGATAATTTTTGTAATTATACCTATTGCACCTCGGCAGTAATCGGAGCACATCGTACATGAAATTGTATGTAAGAATGGTACATTTCTTTTTATTCAAAATTGCGCGGATTTCCGTGCGTCTTCTGTAACATTTATTTGTACGTTTAATATGTACAAATGTAGGTATATGATTTATATAAATATGCTTATCTAAAATTGAATTTATATAAATTGATTGCTTTGTGGCAATATTGGAATGTTGATTTAATACTAATTATAATAAATACCTATAAATTATTTTGTGGTTTTTGAAGATGTTCGAACTTCTTTCGTTCAAGCTTCGTTGAATGAATATTTCGTGTTGTTAATGGTAAAACAATAAAGAGCATTCTCTTACCTAATACCTAATGATCGTTTATCATAACGTTATATCTATACCACCAATAAATTAATTGAACTATGTAAATATTGGGTTGTTGAAAATGAAATGTTGAATGATTGGCTATTATCAATTTTGAGATAGAAAAATTTCCATTGTTGTGAAAATATTGAAACTCGACTTGAAAGTCTAATTTAGAATATTTAATTTTTTAGGTGGATATTTTCTGGTAATTACCTAATTGTTGATTTCTTGGAGATTTCCCACTCCAAAAAAAAAAAAAAACTTCAACAATAAATGTAACTTAGATGAAGAGAGCTTAAGTTCAAGTATTAATCTAAAACATAATTCGTTGCAAATTTGCAGCTTTACATCATGGAACTGACTTTGTATTTTTAAAAATCGGTAGGTTTTCATGTCAACTTTATTGTTTATAAACATATACATTATACATATACTTAAATAGACAATGTTATTGTTTTTAAAGTTTGTTGAAAAATCAATTTTCAAAATAAAGGAAAAGTTTTAAATTTTTTTTACATAGGTATAAGAAAAAAATAGCAGGTGTACGTTTTGAATAATTTATTACATAAAACTATATTGATTATTTCGTGAATATTAAAATAAATAAATTATAAATTTTGACGTGCTGAAAACTTTTTCCCTGCGATTATTTGATTGATTGTCGATAATCATATCGTGGCCATAAATATATACTTAAATATTTCTATTTCTATCAACCAAGATATTTTAAATTACTGTGGCATTTTATTTTCTTCCACTTCTGTACCGAGAAATGATATCAATCTTAAATTATTTGAAGTATAATTTTTAGTATGCACGTTAATGTTTTGTTTTGAACCAAAACAAAAATTTTAATTGTCTATTTTATTTCGAGTATTAAGTAAATACTGTTTAACTTGGGAATTTTTGCTGGGACGGACCACACACTTGAGTATTCGTACTCAAGTATTTACAACAAAAATTTACATATTATTAAATTTATTACTCATAATATGACTGATCACATTTTAAATATCAACAAATGTTTCAACATAAAGGTTTTTGACCTGCCAGACTTTGATTTGTATATATTAAACCACGTGTTTTAATGGTACTCTTGTTTTACTTGAAGGTTTTTAAAATGTACAGTTAAACTGCACTACAAGCGATAAGTCAGGGTTAATAAACACTTTGGAGTAGGATGAGATTGGGTAATTAATGCCCTTTGGTTAGATTCTATGATAACATTTTTTATGATTTATATGTATGTATACGAGGATTTATCCACGGCTTCGCCCCCTGGAATAGAATGTTTTCCCGGGGTAGAGAATAGCCTATAGCCATCACTGTTTCCCAAGCTATCTCTTTGCCAATTTTTAAATTGATTAGTTAAGCTGTTGAGGCGTGAAAGCAAGACAAACAAACAGACTCACTTTCACATTTATAATATTAGTTAAGATTCATTTGCTTATAGAAAATTTCTTACAGGAACTTCTGAATCATCTGTATATGTATTTGAAAAATGCGAAAAAACGACAAAATAGAATTCTTGTAAAATTTTATATAATAAATATTTTATATTTTATTCTGGGTGTTCTTCATATTTATGATATTTTATAAAATTTACTATTATAAAAGTATAATAAATTTTACAAAACGGATAAATCTGAAAATGTGCCCGCTTTTTTGGTTGTATACAAAATAATATTATAACATTAATAACCATTACTATATATAAATAATTCCATTTTGGTAAATTTATAATAAATTTAATTTATAAACTATTATTTTATTTATGAAATCTAAACAATATGGTTGTCTTTTTCTATCCTACTACATTTTATAGCTTAAAAGATTTTGTTGTAGATAAAATTGTTGGTACTGCTATAAACTTCAGCTAACAAACTTTTTTTCTTTTTGTCAACTAAAACTTGCCAGTGTTTACTGGCAACTACTAACATTTATATAGTCCGAGCGTTGACCGTAAAATTTTGATCGGTGCCGAACATCTAGTCAATTTTTGAAAAAAAAAAATGAAAAGAAATGTGGTAGAGATCTATCCCTATCTAGAGCTCTGTCTCTCACGATTTTCGAGATGTTTGGAAAATTAAATTTTTACCCCAATTTTTGAAGAGGGGTTTCATCCCTTCCAATCGTTTTACTGCCGCTAAGAGAAAATACCCCTGTCGCAGCATCCTGTATAACATCGCGAATTTCCGTTTATAAAAATTAGTCTTTCTCGGTAACTAGTTTATATAGAATAATGGTTTAAACACCTTTTTTATGTGATTTGTTTTCCTCTTTCTAAGGGTGTAAAAAAATGTTGCAAATATGTTCGAAATTGGAAAATTTTGGCAAAAAATTAATCTTTTTCACGAAAAATGCCCAGAAAACCATGTTTCCGGCATCGGACGTATATATATATATATATATATATATATATATATATATATATATATATATATATAATTGCTGGAGCTGATAGTATGTTCAAGAATAATAGTACCTTTTCATCTACACTTTTTTACAAAACTCAATAATAAGGGAGATAAAGCAGAGGGGTAAAATGTAGAGGGGTGGAACGAAACTGACTTCTTTTTTTTTAAATTTTTTAGGCGCTTTTGATTACTGGGTTCATATTCTAGGGGCGCGTATGAACATTAAAATTAAATTTATGGTATCAATTGTTCGATCACTTATGATTAGGGGATAATTTGGAAATAGATACTTCTACTTTAAATTACTCGAAAACGGTAATATACCTTTTTTGCGTGGAATTGTCTAAGGAATTATATTATCAGGGAATTTGTTTAAATAATTGCAAATTAAAAAAGAAAAGACGAGATAACTCACACCTACCACCCAAAACCACCCCCTAGTCATAAGTGGTGGAATAAGTGTTGACATAAATTTAATCCTTCTAACGCAAAATAAGTACCCCTAAAATATCAATCCGTTATTCAAAAGCGTTTAGAAAATATTTAAGAAATAATGGTTTTCGTTTCACCCCTTTACAGAGTGTCAATTTTCAGAACTACCTAAACATAAAGACAGTGAACCTAATACTGTTACCTATGAGATCAACCTGTAACTTACTACATAACTACCGGCTACACTAAGCAAAAAACAAAAAATAATACTTTTTTTCATTTTGAGTTCAAGTTACACCTTAGGGTTCAAGTAATCCGCGTTTACGGTACTTCAAATTGATGGGCCAATATTTAATCGATATAACCGCACAAGTATATGTATTGCAAAGTCGTCATTTCATACGATACCAATATTTTACCCAATTCCCAGCCATAAAACGATAGCTCTACAGCCCATTATAATATTTATATGCAAAATGGATACGGGACGAGAGAGACCACCCGCAGGCAGACAGAGCCAATGTTCACATTCAAGTTGGTGTTGGACGAGTGTTGTTCAAGAAGAAGAACAGCATCGTTGAAAGCATCGACGAGAGTCATTACGACAACGGCGAAGACCGAACAACCACCAGGCGAAACGTTAAACATTCATCAATTTAAATTTATAATCAGGTGAATAATATAAACATTTTCAGAGAGAAATATTTAATTTAATATCATAATAATAACGCCCCATGTATCATATTTTTCGGAAAAGAAACTTTTCGAGATTTAAGTATATTAAATGGAATTGTAGGTACGTGTCTCGAAAAGCTGGACTGTGTGTTTTATTTCTCGAAAATTCGGAGAAATTTATAACCTAAAGCACCGTTTCCTAAACTTTTTTGACATTAATTTGGTTACTGTTGTTCATTTTCAATAATTAAATAAATATTTGGAAATTTTGGTAAATTTCTAAAATACAGTGTAAACTCTATATAGCGAACTTTTATTTAACGAAAAACACCTTAAAACGTAGAAATTGCTAAGGTTTGTTTGGTTTACATTATCATCCGTATATTGAAACACTCTTTATAACGTAACAGTCACTCTCAATAGCGAAAAATACGTCATTATTTAAACCAAAAAAAAATTCTGTTTCACTGACTTTCAAACACAATAGTGATATAGAGAGTCGTAAATATTTCGTACGCACAAAGGGATTCTTAGAAATCCGTTTATTTGTTTGTTGTAATTGCCTAGCACATGTTTTTGCCTACTGTACTTCCGTACTATTGTCTTATTGCTGTCTTTACGTTATCATATTCTTAGTTGCTTTCAATCTATTTAACTGTAAACATGGCGAGTAAAAGAAAAAGTTTGTATATTGACGAAAAAGTGTTATTTAATTCAGTCAAAATTAAAACCACTTACTAAATTCGTAAGTTGTATTCGTAAAATTATATTGTTTTCCTTTACTCTCCATATAACAAAAACTCTTTATAACGTAATAAAATACACGGTCCCTTCAATTTCGTTATATGGAGTTTACACTGTATTGCTTACTAAATTTAAGTAAATATTCTTTGATTTATACAGGGCCGGATTACCAATTTTTTGAAGAGCTCGAGAGGTTTGTACTACGTGTTTTTTGTTCGCCAGTGAAATTTAGGAGGCAAAAGTCGACAAGCTGGCAATTCAGGAACCCTGTAAGAAGAAAATGTCTAGGGTTCTAAATTGTGTTAATCCGGGCCTGGATAAATACATTTGACAGGAGTCTCAATTTAACTCGGCCATAACAAATTGCTATAGTGGGAAACATCGAAATTTTGAAGTTCAGAAATGAAAAATGGTTAACAAAACATCTCCATTTTAAATAATCTTTCTAACGATATTCCGAATGATAGAATACCTACGTAGAATTATTTTTTGAGTTAGTTAAAAATCTTCGCAAAAAAAAAAAATTTTGTACATTCCCCAGCATTTCTAAAATTTTTAGAGGATCTCTTCTAATACTGAAACATATCTCAGTGTGAAATTTCATTCACTGGTGACCATTTTCTCAACTACTAAGGATTACTTTTTAAATTTTCGAATAATTGTTAACCTGCTATCCCGAAAGATACCGACACAGCTTAGCTGAAATCATTTTAATTGATTGTTTTTAGTAAGTGATAGAATCTACAATTTTTTCAGTTTTTTTGGATCGACAGCTCAAAAATTACGGAGGGTGGGACAAATATTTCGCCACTTTGAAGCTCATTATTTCGCCAATTGCGCTTAAAAATAAAAAATTGAAAAAGGAAATTTAACTTCGCGTTAGGAACGCTTTCCAACGATACACACATGACACAGTACGTGAAAAAAATTTTCACCCTGACTTTCCAATCCGACAATGAAAGAAAGGACGTTTCCTGACGTTCCTGGACTTGTTCTTCGAAATTCTAAAAAACAATAATTGAATAACCTTAAAACAATATAGAACACTAAATAAATATTAAGGACTGGATTCAGGAATTTTTTTCGGTAATAATAATTTTCAAATAACATATAATTATACAAGAACTAATTAATGTTATTATGTAAAAAAAAATTAAAAATAAACAAGCATGTACCTACCTATTGTAATTTATACAAAACCATTAATTTTAAGGATTATATAATATGTTTTATATACACGCCATTGCAGTACCGGGTGTAACTGGTGTAAATGTAATACAAAAAAATAGGCTCCCATTATCTCTTCCTTGTAATCAAAGGCTAATGAATATGTTTAATTTTTAATCCGTTATAATATTTTGTGTGTTTTTTTGAATGAAAATATACCTGTGTTAATATAACCAGCTATAAATAAGATCCATTGTTAAAAATCTTCTCATTTTTCAACTAATTTGTTCTAATTACGTAGACACATGTATCTGTTGATGTGGCGTTTTGAATTCAATAAGGGGGTAAATGTTAATTTTTGCACAAATCGGCACATCTGATACTGGAAATAAGTACTCGATATTTGCAACAAGAAAAAATTTTTGTTTACTTATTTCAAAGCTACTGACCTTTTTAGGAAATACAGATATCTGTATGATCATTCAGTGTTTGGTGTCAAAAACGGCATGTTTTGGAATTTAATTTTTTGCCAGCACAAACTTTTTTGTTTTAAAAAAAGAATACCTACGCTCAAAAATTTTTGATTGTAAAAAAGCAATTTTTAGAGTTTTAGCTTTTTTATTTATGGCACATGCCAGCACACTACTAGCACAATACGGCACCACATTTTTGTTCGAAAAAATGGAGGGGCTAATTCGGTGGGGACATATAGTCGACCAGATGGTCGGAAGACGATATTTCATATTGCCCAAGCTAATGTTATTCCAACAAATGACTCCAAGTTACAAGAGTGTTATTTAAAATTAAAGAATGACTTCTAAACATTTCTCTAATACTTAAGAAAGTGTCGATATTTATTTAAATGAGTTGGTAGATAAATTGGTCGGAAAACGTCATTTCATATTACACGACCTAATGTCATTCCAGCAAACGTCGCGCACAAAAGTATCCGAGATTTTATCCAGGTCGTAACTGAAAAATGGTTGAAAAGCGCCACTGTAGACTGTAATTTTCACTAATTTATTCACACATTTTTCATATTTTTTCATGCATTATAGGCTTTATAAGCCCATGTCCCACCCGAACAACTAACCATACTCGTCATGAATCAATAAAATTAGAAAAGAACGTAAGAAATTGATCAAAACACATACCTATCAAATTTTACATTTTGTTTGTTTTGATAAGGACTAATGATCCTCTTGAATTTTTATTTGGACTGGACACGACTGATCGTTTTGGTTGTAGTGTAGCTTAATTAATTTATAATTAGTCCTCCCAAGCCAAATTTATCGTGTACGTGTTATACTTATTTATATATTGAACCAAAACAAGTACAGCTAATTGGTTAAGGTAGCCTTGTAAATTTTTGTTTTTATATAATCACCTATTATGTTATATTTAATTCGGTTAAAATAGCTTTAGAACAAATAATAATAATTGATGGTTTTAATCTAATATACCATTATATACTTACCGGAGCTTTTCGTATATGCACACATTTTTTGCTAAATGGGGATTCATTTTTGCTCGTACAACTTGTACTTTACGTAGATATCTTTTATTTAATTAAACATAATGCCGTTTTCTGTTGAGCTACTGAACGAGAATTTTTCCATTTCACATAAAAAAAATTAAGCTTCTTATTATACTTTTTTATACTTACATTTTTATTTTTAATTGGGAGCAATTACTCAAAATACGTAGATAAGTTAGGTCAGATTCAGTTTTCTTCGAAAAATCCGACCAATGCAATTATCAAACACATTTCATTTCTCTTCGAAATAATATTTTTAATGTGGTCTCTTCTAAATTGGTATCTGAAAAAGGAAGCATGGAAGTTTCATTGAAATCGGCGTAAGCAGTGGATATAGTTAATATCAAGCTCAAGTAATTTTGTTGTTTTGTTGACCGAGACACCGGGTGAAGGGCGACGGGGTGGTTGTAGAACGACGCCGTAGGGTTGAAAGAGGTACGTAGAAGTGACAATGATGATCTACGTCTACGATTCACCAAGCCGACACAATAGTGTTGGGGTCAAGGCGATTCTTTTATGTATGCTAGCCAGAGCCTATCAGTCTACATAGTAGTAAAATCTCCAGTAGTTTTGTGCGGACCGATCACATATAGGATAACATTTATGGCGATTATCAGTTTTCTAAATTACATTCAAATTTAACATGAAATGTGATTTTTCGCCGATGTACTTCAAATAAATATTGACACTTTCTTAAGCATTAGGGAAGTGTTTAAAAGCACTTCCTTAATTTTACATGAAATTCTTCCAGTCTGGAATTATTTCCATCGATAGTTGTGATGTAACATGTGAAATGTCGTTTTCCAACCATTTGTGTTGCAATATAATTCAGATAAATATTCACACTTAAGAGAGCAGCAATACGGAAATATTAAAAGCAGTTTTGTAGTTTTAAATAGAATTTTTGTAGCTTGGAATAATTTACGCCATCAGTTGTTATAACTTTAGGTCGGGTAACCACTTGGCCAACCATGTATTTCAGATAAAATATCGACACTTTCTTAAATGTTATTACAGAAACGTTTAAAAACAGTTCTTTAATTTTAAATAGAATTCTGGTAGCCTGTAATAATTTTTTGTCAATATTTGGAATAACGTTAGGTTGTGTAATATAAAATGTCGTTTTCCGATCAGTTAACCAACCATGTAATTCAGATAAATATCGACACCAAGGGGTCAAACTAGAATGTCTACCAAATTGTGCCCACTGTAATCAATGTGTGACGTAAGACAGCACACATACAATCACAACCCACGATGCATGGATACGAATATACCAATGTGTTAGTAACATATTTTGATGATGATATATGCAGTTCGCATATAGGGCCGGATTAACCCTGAATCCTCCCCTAGGTACCGAAAAATGCCGCCCCTACTTTTTGTTTGAAAAAAAGGAAATCTTGAAAAAAGAAAGTCAATCAAAAATTTTTCTGTCCTGTTTTAAAAATTTGCCACCTTTTTTACAAACTTTCTCTTAAAAAAAAAAAGTGACGAGCAAAAAAAAGAAACGTTAATTACTCATTTTTCCGCCCTATTTTAAAAATTTACCGCCCCTAAAAATCTCCCGCCCCTAGGGCATGGCCTAGGGTGGCCTATTGGCTAAGCTGGCCCTGAGTTCGCATACATACACTATATACTATGATGGCCACCGTAAGTTACCACCAGTCAACGAATAAAAATAAATTTATTTATTTTAAGAAAAATATCCCTTTATTTTGAGAAATTTTTTATTCAATAGAATTTTTACACTTAAATACGACACACTTCATATTTTTTCTGTTTAAATTTCACGAGTTGATTAAAAAAACATGATTTTTATTTTGACGTGAACACCACGGCAGTTAGTAACAGATTAAATCAGTAATGGTGTAAATTGCTACTTACTGCAACTTTGAGGTTTCACTTTTTTATACGTAGGCTTGGTTTGTCTCATCTGTGATCGACACTTTCTTACACATTGGAGAAATGTTTAAAAGTCGTCCTTGAATTTTAAATAGAATCCTTGTAGCCTGGAATAATTTCCGCCATTAGTTGGAATAACGTTAAGTCGTGTAATATGAAATGTCTCATGTATTTCAGATAGATATCGATACTTTCTTAAGCATTATTACATTAATGGTTAAAAGCAGTTCTTTAATTTTAAATAGAATTCTTTTAGCCATTATTATACATATGTGTACATTTTGAAAAGCGTTTAAAAACTTTTGTTCCAAGCATAACATTTATGAAATGACGTCGGATTGTGCTAGTGACTCTTTTCTAACGAGTCGCACAACCCACCGCATGCATGGAAGAGTCGTTCACTTCGAGTGACTCGCACAAGTCCAACTCAACCCTACGATACAAGTCGCAGGAAGTAGGCATTTCTGTATTAGATGAAACATTTCGGTTTAGATATTTCGAAAGAACAGATAGTAGACAGAGTGCATACAGATATAGGATGTCCAGGGACGTTCATTCATGAGGGTGGAGATGTAGAGTCTACTGCAAAAAAAAAATACTACTAGATTGTCGAAGGGGGAGCAGGGGACGGTTATAAAACGTGCTTGTGTATTACTTACTATACTCTTGTTACACACATATCGAAGGGAAAGTTTTATATAGTTTTGTGTTTTTCACTCTCCTCGTCTTCGTTCGTTCGTTCAATCTTTCTCTGTGTGTCACTTGGGGATAAATCGCGAATTGACTCCATTTTGTTGTACTTGTGTAGTGTGTGGTTTTTTTTTCGTTTGCCCCGTTTTCTTATCCGCCGTTGGCTATATAAGGCACTTATAGTTTACAATTTTCGTTTTGTGTTGGTTATATCTAGCTACGTATATTTATACGGGTTGTTTAAATTTTAATTCGTTGTTTGGAAAGGGAATCGATATCTTGCAGGACGGATTATAAATGGTTTCGTAAGTTCGATTGTACGTTTAGGTTTCGTATAAATTTTTCAAGAAAGACAATGAAAGGGTGTATTTGGAAGGTAAAATTTAGCTTTTGAATTTTCAGAATGAATAATTGTGTCACAGAACATTATAGAAGCTGTGTAGGTTCATATAAAAATCTGTCGTTCGTAAGGTGCAATGTTGTGTCAATTTACACCGCTTTTGATTGCATCTGTTACTGTTCGTTATTGGATTCACGTCGTAACTATAGTATCATTGTTTTTTTTTTTTTAATCAACTCGTGAAATTTAAGCAGAAAAAATATGAAGTGTCGTATTTAAGGGTAAAAATTTTATTGAACAAAAATTTTTTAAAATAATGGGAATTGTTGGTTGTTAGTTACATAGGTCGGCCATGGCAGTATATACTATATATATATATGCAAAATGCATAGTCATTCCTCACCATATTGCACCATATTCGCATGTTTGTGTAGATACAAATGATGTGTTTTGTTGTATGTATCAAAATTGTTTGGTAGGAGTAGCGATATCCACATCATTTGCCTGCGACAACGGGCGCGGTAGTTATGAAATAGGAAATTTAGATCTTGTATATCTATGGGTTGTGTCTTCTTCCTGATGTACCTAATACTGGCCCGGTTCCTTCTGCCAAGAAATGTTTTCGACTGCAGTGTTACAATCGATCAGTGTCTTTAGGAGCTGTAGAGTTGAGAGCTCAGAGGCCTACGATAAGCTAAAACGGAATTTTTTTCCTCGATACTCCTATTTTTACGGAAAATTTTAAAAATAAGCTTTGATGTAGCTTTATATGAAAACAGCGCTTATATTGGACCGTGTTCTGACAACGACAGTACTACACTGACAGAACCATAGAACACTAGAAGCAAACTAATATCAAAAAAGTGTAGCTCGCTTGGAGTCATTTGTTGATCTGTCACGGCTTAAGGCATTTAGCCAGTCGGTATCGGTCACCGAATCCACTCTACGATTGTTATGTATTGTAAGACCATTATTACTTGACCTGCATGTTGCTCTGTCCGATAATACGTGTTTTGTAGTTGTGTGTGTGAATACAGAAGCAAACATCAAACATACACCACTACAAAGTGGAGGGGATTTTACGTCACCTTTCTGCTACAGTCGGAATACTATCATGTAGTAGTTTGGCCCTTTGGACAGAACTGACCATGTTGCTATTCAATTATTAGCAAAAACCATAATTTTGTTGTATATAGAGACACATATTCTCTGCGACAAAGCAAAAAAAACCTGAAACACCAGATATCCTACCCCGATAACTACTGTGATATCCGATAAATATCACCTCTAGCCACGATGATCTAACTACTTTTTTTCCGCTTAAATAAAAAGACAATTGCTACACGTGGTGACAGAAAGTAACAACCGTACAGTTAGACGGGTGCACAGTAGTGAGAGGGGGTGGAAAATCCAGAGGCGAGAAACAACACACAATATATCGAACATGCGGCGGTGTGGGTTTAAGAAAATAAAAAGAAAGTTATAAAATATTATTTTCTATTGTAAGGTATGGTATCACCACATTAAAGAAAATTTTTTTCTTAAAAGATAATATCACCAAATATAACTTTTCTGTTGTAGCTCTGCCTGTGTGTTTTTCGTGCATAAAAAGAAAATTTAATGATTATGAAAATTGTCTCTTTTATTTTTTATTGACTTCCCCATAAAAATTATATGTAACTGGAACGAATAAGCCAACACAGGACAGACAAGACAGCGATGAAAATGTTTCTAAAGAATTTTATTGGTCTTTTAGCAAAAAAAAAAATTTAATAGCTTGTAGTAATGATTACGCCCGTCGTATAATTCTGATGGGTGATACAATAAAAGTTTTTTCTTTTTTGGGAAAAATAAGACAAGATGGAGATATTTATAATGTCAATTCCATTTTAAAATTTTAAATTTTTAGGTTCGTGTGACATTATTTTGTACATATGTATGTATGTACCCCAGAATGAGATTGACGGTGTTTCTTGAGTCTGACTTGAGTTGTGTTTATTTTATTTCATTTTTTTTTTATTACTCTCGACTTTTATTGTCTCTCGTCTGTCTTTGTCTGTCCTGTGTACGTTTGAGCGCAAAGTATGGACGCGAGGAACGACAGGGCAGACGATAATAATTTTGAGCGTTTTACAATTTCATAAATGTGTTTTTTTGTGTTCGCCAATTGTATCGTAAAAATTAAATCGCAATTAAAAGTTTTTAATTAAAAATTTTTCGATTATTCGACGATGTCTTTGAATCAACCAGTATAGGACGGGTTTCAAAATTTACGGTTCGTATTGTAGGTCAATCATATTAACAGTTTTCAATAAGGTTATATTCGCTGATTTACCCAGTTTTCGGTTTTTCAAAATTTCAGATTAATTCTAAGTGAACAAAATTAATACCCACATTTACCGAAATTTCTTAATCTTGAAAAAAAAACGACTTCGAAATCCTATGATTCGCTTAGAATTTCATCATTCTATCATTTTGTAAATAATAAACAAGTATTTTACTTCGCAAAAATACCACTTTTATTCTGAAAGTGAGACAATATTGTTTCAAACCGTTATGTCAGTTCATTTTCACACAGAATTTTGAATCTTTCTGTTTGAGAATGAACAAACTTGTCACAGTTTCAAAATAAAAGTAGTATTTTTATGAAGTAAAATATTTGTTTATTATTTACAAATATTGAATACCATAAAGTAACGCTCAAATCTGTTAATATTATATCATTTTATTTACTGTTTTTAAAACATTAATAAATTGTAGTAGACTTGATAACGTCACCAAAAAATAAAGAATTTTTTCGTCAAATGAACTTTTGTTTAATTGATCTGAATTAAAGTCATCGATTGAACTGGAATAATTTCGACGTGAACTTTTTATTTTTGCTGTACAAATGATGAAATTTTTTGACTGATTAGACAGAAGTCTATTTCTACTGATCTTAGATGCTTACCTAGTTTTGAAAGATTTAACGCTAAAATCGTGTAAATATTAAAGTTCTCAGTTATGTCATAATATAATGGAAACTATTTTTTTTTCCGGTGCTAGCACACCACACTCCTCTCAAATACATTGATTTCTCGTTGTAAGAAACTTGAAATAGAATCATATATTTTACTCTTTTTAGATAATAAAATTCGCATATATATAAAAAGAGTAAGGTATATGATTCCATTTCAATTTTGATGTTGCTTACAACGAGAAACCAGTGTATTTCTAATTTAACGCCTTTAGCGGCTATCCCGAGCACAGCTCGTCATATGAATTATACAACTGGAATGACTCTCCCGACCTGAACTGGCCTCGTGTTGGTAATTGTTAGATTCTGTCATCTGCTATCGTAAAAGCCTTACTAAAGCAAAAATTATCGAATGGGTACACCATATAATTATGCAATTAAATTAAGTATTTTCAAAGATCATTTTATTTGGTTAGTTTTACATGAGCCGCTAAAGTGGTTAATATAACTCCTCCATAAATGAACATAATATTAATTTTGATTTTTTGACGTTTTTACTATTAAAATAAATTAATGATTTATCAGATAAAAACATCTAATCATTCCCCCTACTTATATTTCAAGAGATAAAGATACAACAAAAAATTTGCGTGATTTACTTTCCTTTTCCGGTATATAATAAAAAAATTTTAATACATTTTTTACAACACAAAATCAACACACAAATCATAATATCATATCGTGTGTTATCCACACCACCAACTTTTTATTAAACCGGGGGGGGGGGGCTAATAGGGTTGGGGTGCGCACTCATTCATATACTTTTTTCGACTTACTCCATGTATTTATCAATGTCAATTAATATTTATTTTAAATCTACACCAGAATGGCACCAGAAAAAAGACAAATAATGCTCGGCATCCGTTATTTTCCCCAACAATAAAAACCAAAATTTTATGCTTTAATGTATTTTTATTCCGCGTACAATAAATAGTAGCTAAGCGTAAATAATTTCTAACGGTGATACAAATTCGGTGTAGGTATTGTTGATCGAATTTAAAACCGTAATAAATTCAGGTGATTTATTGATTTTCAAAAATGTTGTAGATATATTCATTTGGTTGTTGTCACTGAAAAGAAAGATATCGAATTTTTGATTAAAATGTTGCTATTGAAACTACACTCTAAAATTTCTTTCGTTCTAAAGTCAGCAGGGGAAAAATGTGAGAATATGGCACAGGAAAATAATAGGGTACTTGACTGAAGTTAAAAAAATATTCTAAAAGCGTTGTTTTTCCATATCAGTTAAGTGATTTTTTTATTTTCGACAGATTCTGTAAAAAATCATCAAAAAAAATAACCCTACAATTTTAAATGAGAAAAAGGCGGGAAAAACGCCTCACTGTAGTGACGTCACAGTGTGAAACAACTAAACGTCAATGTTAATATTTATAACCTCAAAACTTTGATTATATTCATAAAATGTCAAAGTAAAAGCAAGTATTTATTAGAATTCTGGCCGACTATTATTACTATATTATATAAAAGCTAATAGAAATATTCAAAAGAAAACACAATTTCACCTCATCGATGAAAATTATCAAAATCGACATATCTAGGTACAAAATGTTACGTCATATTCAAGAAATGGCGCGTTTTCACTAATTTGAATATTTGTTGAAAAATTCATCAAATGCGTGTTTTTGACACACACTAAGTAATGTCATCTCAGTGAAAGTGTTAATTTATGATTTTTTGTTAACTCTACAGCCCTCTTGCGTTTATTCAATATGGATATACAATTCAATAATTATTCAGTCACACAACGATATTAATATGTCATCTTCGATGACATAAAATGGCGATTTTCAAAATAAAATTTCTAAATAGTTATCAAATTTTTTTTAAGTTTCATCATTAAAATTGCACATATTAAACATGGTATTCAGACATAATTGATAAAACTATATCAGTTCAGTAGCTCATAGACAGCGCTCAAGTTCACTGTAAAAATTAATCAGATATTTTTATTATTAAACCGTGGGAGGGCTGATATGGAGATGCACCCAGAGTGAAATTCAGGATTTTGATGAAACTTCGTTGGTGTGTAGAGTAGGTAAAAATAAGGAACCCGTATTTTTTTCATCGGTCATCTTTCACGTTTACGGGGAGAACCCAGCCCCTGAAGTTGGGGGTTTAAATCGTATTTCTTAAGATATCTAGAAAACTATAAGAGATACAGGAAAACTTTAAATTGGCGAAATGTTACCCTTTGAAAGACCTATTCACCCGTATAGATTAACCCAGGGCCGGGTTCATAAGTGAGGCTGGAGGGGTGAAAATGGGGATAAATTTTCTTGTACAGCTTAAATGGTTCAATGCATTGAATTTTTGCCATCATAAATAGAAAGAGCACCAAAAATTAGGAGATACATGTTTTTGCGTTTTTTCGAAATATGTGTGGTATCCAAGCCATATAAGGAAGAAAAAAATAGGGTAGATTATATTGCATTATTATTGATTGCAAATACGTTACAATATGAAAATGTACATTTTTACTTTCCGATAATGATTCATATATTTTTCAGTAGGTACTTACTTAATTGATAATTTAGCCATCTGTCTTTTATATCTATTTCTACCAAAGTTCTCTGATCTGCAACTGTTAATGAATGTTCAACAAGAAGCAATTCCCCAACTAAGAGAATATTAAATTTTCTTGCTCAGTGTGATGGGCTCAAAATTTTTAATTTGCGGAATATGAAAGCTCATAAATATCTTATAATTTTGGGCTGTTTAATTTTTTAGTTCTATTAGGTACGAGGGCTAAATCCAGTGAGATTGAATATTTGTGATTTAAATTTGTAAGTTCATATCTTGAAGAAATATTAACCTGGCGGAAATTACGTGTAAGACAATTTTATAAGCTTTATACTGAAACATTTTCTCGTGAAACTGAATTGACCAAACAGTAATATTTCACTTCTACTATCTCAAAGAAGGATTAACGGTACTGGTTGGTGGGGACAAAACTTCAAAATTTAATAACACCTAAACTAACCATTTTATGAAAAAAAAATTAGGTCGGAATTTTTTTTATTTAAGGTAGTAGGTAAGGTAGTAGTATTTAAGGTAAAAATTGTCAATATTTTTAGCGATAATTATTTAAAAACGCATTAAAATTTGTTACCCCAAATATCGCTGATTATAAAGTAACAGTTGAGTGTATCTTGAAGCTTCACTTACACATTGGTATACTAAGTCTATAGTCTACACACTATTTTTGTTCTTTACTATTGTAATTTGTATTAGTATGCTTTTAAATTCACTTGCACATTTTTCATGTAACCCAGTTTTTAATTCTCGAAACCACTGATACAAAAATCTTTTTAATTTTTTTTCTTTTTCTTCATCTTTACTGGGCAAAAAATTCCAACAGATATTTTTTGTACTGTATAATACGGAAAACTGAACGACCAAAAAAAAAAAACGAAAAAAAAAACTAGATGAAAGTTTATTCAAAAAACTTTCTACTACACCAAGTGTCGTAGTGTTTGTAACCTAATTTTCTTGTTTTTCGTCTTTTCCAGTATCATGTTTGTGGATGGTACCGTATGAAATTATGACAAAAATATTAAATGTCTTTCTTTCATATCTACTCCACAACCGTATGTATGTGTTTTGGAGCAGTTTTTTTTTTTTTATTTCCCAAAAGACTCGACGACAAGAACATAATAACTATAGAGTCACTATTTTAATCTTGTTTGTCGCTCTCCATTGAGACTTGAAAGTGGATACGATACGTAATGGCGTGTTCAAAATAATAAATATATTATTAAAATAATTTTGCACTTCGTTTTATTAATAATTTATCCGGTAACTTTCCGGTTCTATTCGAATATGTAATTTTCAAATGTCACATAACGTCGTTATACATATGGGGATTTCAACAGGAGCATATTAGTTTTGGAAATTTTGATATGTGTAGAAATGGTAATGTATTGAGGTGGATAGTTTAGAGATTACATTGTGGAAATGGAAGTGTAGGGGAAGGTCGCCCAAAGCGGGTAGGCTAAGATTAAACGCCCAAAAAAGTGACTTCTGACCTCGATAAGCAGATCTTTTTTATATTATCAAATAGAATAGTTATCGAACTTTAAAATGAAACTTCGCTTAAGAAATATTTATACCATATTTATTTTTAATAAAGAAAATACAAAACCTCTGCAAAAACTTGCTTTGTCCGTATAGGTATCCTAAAGCGGGTAACCCCCTTTAGGCAAAGCGGGTAAGTACATTATGTACTTAAATACTGTATATTACTGTATATAATATATTATTTTTTAATATAAACTTTCTTAATCATATAGAACTTAACAATAATAATAATTAAGTAAAAAAAATTGAAAAAAGACAAAAATAATAAATTTATAACAATTAACTGTACTTTCTTTACAACCTCCATATTGGAGTATATTACTTCAGGTGGTTCCACATCAAAATTACCACAAACAAGGCAGAAATATTTTTTTTAAGCTTTTTCCCTCATTCCGTCGTAAAAAGAAGATTTTTTATTTTTTTCCCCTTCCAACAGTTTTTTTCATTAAGATGCTTCTATTTTGTCTACCCGCTTTGCCCATACCCGCTTTGCCCAAAAAGACTTAATTTTGTTAAGTAATAATTTCAAAATGAAAGCCGACACATGTCTACCTTTTTCTACATTAAAAGTCAAATGATGATAACATAATATGGTAATACCAAAAAGATTACAAATAAAAAGGTTTGTGACTAGTCACAGAATATTTATCGTCAAAATTTTTAACAAAACCAACAAAAAAATTTGGTGAAGCTTAATTAGGACATTAAACGACACAAGCGTTCAAGTGCAACTGATTGATATTGGTTGATATTCGGTTAATCTCGGTATACACACGACCTGACAAAAACATTCGATACAACGATCTACAAGCGCTTACCCGCTTTAAGAGGGGTACCTGCTTTGGGCGACTTTCCCCTAAGTTTTTTTTTAATAATATTTTCTGTGCATGTTACTATCAGTAATGATAGGACTTGTCGCTGCTTCTGTTTGACGGGTACATTTTTTTCAATACTAAATTAATTTCTATCACGAGCTGTTATTCTAATGGCTTTCGAAAGCCGTCGAGTTTATAGCAGCGTTTTCCAACCTTTTTTCACCGCGAGTCCGCGACACTTTTTGAACATTTCAAAAATATTTAAAAGCAATTCTTTAATCTTAAATAGAATTCCTGTAGCTTGGAGTAATTTTTGTCATAAGTTGAAATAGCATTAAGACTTCCAATAGGAAATTACTTTTTTTGACTACCTCGTTAACCATGTAATTTAAATAAATACTGACAACTTCTTAAGGGGGGAGGTTCCTGCAGAACTTTCAAATTTTTCATTTTTTGTTTTGCTTTTAAAGATCATTTAAACCTTAAGGAATATATTTCTAATGTTTTAATGCCAACAGAAAGATTATCTTAGATAACGATAAACTGCTTTTAACTCTACTTTTCAAAAACGAAAACTTTTTAATAGCGTTTTTCTCAAAACAGGTTTTTTTCCGCGCCGCGGAACATAACCTAAAGTTATTAAGGTATTAACTTGAAATTTTGCACAGATATTCTTTAAGATACTGGCCTTTGCATATACCTAAAATTTTGCATAAATTATTACTATAAATATTGTTTATAACAATTTGTTTATCAAAAAAAAAAAAGTGAAATTTTTTTCTTTTTGATTTTAAATTGTGGAAAAAAAATTTTCTCATCAGAAATAGGTATATGCAAAGCGTAATGACTTATTTTAATAAAATTATTTTGTCCGATTGAATTCAGTTGATTACAAGAGGCTGGGTATTCCACGGCGCAAATTAAAAGAGTCAACTTGAAACAGTTGTAGTGCCACTTTTTCTTTTTTTGCATAAAAATTTATGAGTGAATACACCATAAAATGTACTATACTATGTAACTTCATTTGATACAATAAATGTATCCAGTGTAACGTTATACACATTTACGCCCCCTTACCTTTGCCATTTTAAATAAAATAACATTTATTCGTAAAGAAAAAAAATATATTAATCATTTTACATTTTAAAAATTAAAACTTAATAATTCTAACAATACAAAAAAATAATAATAATGAAAAAATATTTAGAAGGAATGAAACGTCCTGTACATGATTTTAGCTGGGACATTCTGTCACCAGGTAGCAATTATCTTTAATAATTAAAAAATAAAATTGTAAACAAATAGTGAATTTGAATAATCGAACTAAATTCAACTGGAATTGGATCGAATCAATTATGTAACATCTTAAAATAATTACCGTCTCGAGGTTA
Source organism: Brachynemurus nebulosus (assembly GCA_035578155.1). Classification (NCBI taxonomy): domain Eukaryota; kingdom Metazoa; phylum Arthropoda; class Insecta; order Neuroptera; family Myrmeleontidae; genus Brachynemurus; species Brachynemurus nebulosus. The sequence goes on from JAPWDM010000003.1 coordinate 70,214,182, forward strand.
GCTGGTAGGCGTGCGAGCAGCGATCGTTCTCTTCTGCTTCTGGAGCACGAACGATCCACTTCCATTAGAAGCACAGTTCAACAATTAGTCAAACAATGGGATGTGAACTCCCTCACCTCGTGTTCAAATTCAAATTATAATCATCGATTGTTCAAATTTTACACAAAATAACATTAAAAGGATATAGATGTAAGTCAGATCTTTTTATAAATCTTTAATTTTCATAATTAAATATAAGTTGACTGATATAATATTTGATTCTTTTCTTAATCTAAATATCTTTACAATTTTATTATAATGATCTCGATTCTAACACAACTCCATGCACAACTTGCCATGTATTTAAAAAAAAAAAAATTTATCTTTCCGTAAAAAAAAAAAAAAAAAAAAAAAAAAAATATTAAAATAAGTAGTTAGAATCAAGATTATATTTATCAAGAAATCGTTAACTTCGACAACTCACCTTTTAACATAAATTCATATTGACATTTTTATAAAAAAAAGAAAAAAACTGAATAATAAATCAATGCCAATTAGGGTTAGAATTTTTTTTCTCTTGACAATTTCACAGAAGTTAAAAATCAATAACTTTACCGCCGAACCACACCTTTTAAATTTGGTCTGGAAACTCTGAAATTCATCAAATAACGAATAATTACTTACAAATTTTATAATGTCAATCAAAATTGCCATTTACCTTTCATTTTCCTTAAATAGTTCCAAAAATTTGGCGACATAATATGGCAATGTCTTGATCGGCGTGATCGACAGCTGGGCCGTAATGTCGGATAAATATTGGATCGTTACCTGGGCGCGTGTTAAAATTAACACGATGCGCCCCAGGTTAATTAGGTTAATTTAAGTTCCTTATTTTTTTTAATTTATCTAAGGTAATTGTTCGTTTGACAGCTGATGTAGCCATTTTGATTTCATTGTACCTTTCTTAACACGGCGAATATCGATTTTTTTTTTTGTAAATTTTATAATTGTATTTTCACAAATACTATTCATAATAATATTTGTAATAAATTTGTTAAGTGGAAATTTCATATTTTCTTCTTTCCAATACCACTTCATAACCTTTTTTCAGAAAATAATTTCAGTATGGAGATACATAATACAAATTTTAACTACCATAGGAATGTTCATTACAACGGTACATGTGTTGTGTACGACAAGCGTCGCACACACCTCATGCAATCGTCATATTACTGTACAATAGAACTTATACGACTTACAACACCGAGAGGTACCCCATGCGATGTAGTGGACGGTGCCGCGAGCGACTTCATTAAAGCTTCCACTGTGCCATCTTACTAACAAATATTAATCACGGTGACCGACTACGACGCGTGCGGTGGCTCTTTTAGATCAGTTTAATTCAATAGATAGATATTTTGAAATCTCGCTGTTGATAAATCGGCAGTATGTCGCGGTTTGGATCCACGCTAAATTTGATTAAATCTGCCCAGTGAATTTCCTCGCTTGACGTAGCGCATAGAACGGACAATGTTTGAACACCTAATTAATAGATGGCGTTACGGTCAAAGGAGGTTTCACGTTACAAATGGTAGCAGAGCGTGGTTAACCAATCCTCGAGATTATTTTAGTTGTTTCAGCGAGTATTATCATTTTTGGTTAATAGTATCCTCCCACTAGTTGTCGATGTTAACTTATAAAAATTTCAGGCAATATCTAATTTATCTGAAAGGAATCAAAATTCATTAAAACACCTTCTCGATCTAATACTCTTTAATTTTATTTGTTTACATGATATATACACGACACACACGAGGCGGGGTCACATCCCATAAAATGACTAGACAATAGTACCAATACAAATTAACACATATGGAAACAATAGTCCCGTAAAATGTCGGAAGCAAGGATCCAAGGCGCCGGAAATTTCCAAGATGTGTCCGAGCTGTCCAAGGAACGCCCACGAGCCGCACAATCTTCCTTCAATTTTGTCCGGCATCAATCAGTCTATTCGTGACCGGAAAACAGTCAATATCCAGGGTCATCACCGATCAAAATTCCTGCCGTCATTGGTTCGCTCATCATGTTAATACTGGCGAATAATGTAACCACAATCGTCAACACGTACTGAACCACCACATGTCGGAAATGAAGTCGCCGTACCCATCAAGATCCAGCCAACGTCATCCACGTATCACCTCGCACCAAATCGATGTGTATTTACGACCAATGCCGTACATCCGTAAATTCACTGATGTGAATTGACATGTGAGCTATCGCCAGCGGACTAGTTTCTTTACATCGAGGTTGTAACGGATCTCATCAGATGACGCTAGTAACACGGACGACTTCACGTATATGACAATGAGTAGACACCAGTAACAATCGATCTACTCAACACGGTACGATTATTCGTTTTTCCTATTTTTAAAATTTTATTCAGACATAAATTCCTGCTGAGGCTTTCAGGGCATGTGTGACGGACACTCGAACTAATGTGACTGTGTGAATGAAGCCTGTGGACATTACTAGTTTCAATTGGACTATTTCACCACTAGACGTCAACCCACGTTGTGCGATCAATATTGAATCGGACGAAGATCATCATCATCGACATTCACCATCATGTACTGCACGGCGTAATCATTGTTTCCGACATTAACTGTAAAATAATAAGTAGGGTAAGACCAAATTTATTAATGGTGTTAAATAGTTACTTACGTTAAAAGTCGTATACATTCACTAGAGGGTGGTGCACAATCTGTTTCCGATGGTCAGTAGTTCATCGCAATATTTGTCTCGGTTGCGCGTGTTTGTTGGTGAGAGGCGCCCGGCACCAAAAACTCCTTTAACACATAAAGTGAAGTAAAGGTGATAGGTTTTAGAGTGCCGGTTAATCTTCTGATAAATCGTGCGGTTGAGACCGAAGATCTGATCCTGCGGATCGACATATTTTTGAAATAGGGAAACTGCGTGTATTGTCTGGTGAGGACTCGGATCTCTGAAACTCCTTTAACACGTTTAGTGAATCAAAGGTGATAGGTTTCAGTGTGTCGGGATAATCACCTGGTAATCACGTAGTTGACTAAAACATAGTTGAGAAGTAGTTTCGAATGCGGCCGGATCATGGTTTTGCACCGTCCCCGAGACGTTCAGGTGTCCGTTCAATAATTGAACGCGTAATACTTAATATGCATAATTTGAAGGTGGTAAAGTTATTAGATTGAATATCTATTTATTATATAACTCACACGAACAGATTACAGTAAGATTAGGTTAACTGTCAGTATCATTCTCCTGACGTTTCATTCCATTTAAGGGGGAGTGGGTGTAACGTTATACACATTTACGCCCCCTTACCTTTGCCATTTTAAATAAAATAACATTTATTCGTAAAGAAAAAAAATATATTAATCATTTTACATTTTAAAAATTAAAACTTAATAATTCTAACAATACAAAAAAATAATAATAATGAAAAAATATTTAGAAGGAATGAAACGTCCTGTACATGATTTTAGCTGGGACATTCTGTCACCAGGTAGCAATTATCTTTAATAATTAAAAAATAAAATTGTAAACAAATAGTGAATTTGAATAATCGAACTAAATTCAACTGGAATTGGATCGAATCAATTATGTAACATCTTAAAATAATTACCGTCTCGAGGTTAGCTGGTAGGCGTGCGAGCAGCGATCGTTCTCTTCTGCTTCTGGAGCACGAACGATCCACTTCCATTAGAAGCACAGTTCAACAATTAGTCAAACAATGGGATGTGAACTCCCTCACCTCGTGTTCAAATTCAAATTATAATCATCGATTGTTCAAATTTTACACAAAATAACATTAAAAGGATATAGATGTAAGTCAGATCTTTTTATAAATCTTTAATTTTCATAATTAAATATAAGTTGACTGATATAATATTTGATTCTTTTCTTAATCTAAATATCTTTACAATTTTATTATAATGATCTCGATTCTAACACAACTCCATGCACAACTTGCCATGTATTTAAAAAAAAAAAAAATTTATCTTTCCGTAAAAAAAAAAAAAAAAAAAAAAAAAATATTAAAATAAGTAGTTAGAATCAAGATTATATTTATCAAGAAATCGTTAACTTCGACAACTCACCTTTTTACATAAATTCATATTGACATTTTTATAAAAAAAAGAAAAAAACTGAATAATAAATCAATGCCAATTAGGGTTAGAATTTTTTTTCTCTTGACAATTTCACAGAAGTTAAAAATCAATAACTTTACCGCCGAACCACACCTTTTAAATTTGGTCTGGAAACTCTGAAATTCATCAAATAACGAATAATTACTTACAAATTTTATAATGTCAATCAAAATTGCCATTTACCTTTCATTTTCCTTAAATAGTTCCAAAAATTTGGCGACATAATATGGCAATGTCTTGATCGGCGTGATCGACAGCTGGGCCGTAATGTCGGATAAATATTGGATCGTTACCTGGGCGCGTGTTAAAATTAACACGATGCGCCCCAGGTTAATTAGGTTAATTTAAGTTCCTTATTTTTTTTAATTTATCTAAGGTAATTGTTCGTTTGACAGCTGATGTAGCCATTTTGATTTCATTGTACCTTTCTTAACACGGCGAATATCGATTTTTTTTTTTGTAAATTTTATAATTGTATTTTCACAAATACTATTCATAATAATATTTGTAATAAATTTGTTAAGTGGAAATTTCATATTTTCTTCTTTCCAATACCACTTCATAACCTTTTTTCAGAAAATAATTTCAGTATGGAGATACATAATACAAATTTTAACTACCATAGGAATGTTCATTACAACGGTACATGTGTTGTGTACGACAAGCGTCGCACACACCTCATGCAATCGTCATATTACTGTACAATAGAACTTATACGACTTACAACACCGAGAGGTACCCCATGCGATGTAGTGGACGGTGCCGCGAGCGACTTCATTAAAGCTTCCACTGTGCCATCTTACTAACAAATATTAATCACGGTGACCGACTACGACGCGTGCGGTGGCTCTTTTAGATCAGTTTAATTCAATAGATAGATATTTTGAAATCTCGCTGTTGATAAATCGGCAGTATGTCGCGGTTTGGATCCACGCTAAATTTGATTAAATCTGCCCAGTGAATTTCCTCGCTTGACGTAGCGCATAGAACGGGCAATGTTTGAACACCTAATTAATAGATGGCGTTACGGTCAAAGGAGGTTTCACGTTACACCAGTTTCTTAAAAATAATTATTAAAAAACCTGTTGTCTGGAGGACGCTCCTCCCTTGAGGATTAGACAAATGTTTAAAATCCATTCTCTAATCTTAAATAGAATTTCTATATCCTGGAATCATTTTCGCCATTAGTTGAGGCACGTGGCACGGGCAGTGGAGGCACGTGGCATAACTGCAAGTTTTTAGGGGCGCCAAAAATGCAAGTTAAAGGGCCCCAAAAATAGTTTTATAGTAAATAGACACTAGTTATCGATTCTGTTTTTAACCTGATGGAATTTAATCATCTTGAACTCGATTTGAAAATAATATATTATTAGGTATTATTTGTTTTCCGCATTTTTGTTCCTGACTTCGCACGTTCATTTATAACCGCAACCTAGGTATCTATAGAATATATTCCTGTTACTTCGAATCGATTACGAGATCGCTATAGAAGTTTTCACTTCCGTTGTGCGGTCTTAAAAAAATTCTCATTTTAATTTTTATAAAACTTTTTACAAAAAACGTTCACTCACCTTTTCTTTCCTATAAAACCAACTATTTCAAAGATATTTGCATTAAATTACGTTTATACATATAGTGCAGAGTAACATTGAGCTAATTTGATACTACTATGTTGATTTATTAAGCTATAATATTCTTGAACCAGTTGTCAATATTTGGCTAGTTTCGTTTGTGCAATAGTTGTTGGATAGATGAGAAAAGCGAGAACATAATTACATCGTAGACAAAGTATACCTACATACATCTCTATCGCATATACGTTCATCTCTATCGTATATAAATGAATCATTGATACAGAATGTGTATCAAATAATCGAATAATTGATTTGATTAATTCAAATTAAAAGCTTTGTGGTTTTGATGCGATGCGTACAATTTCCAAATGGAATTTCGAATCAAATAAATTCCATTTAATTCGAATTGGGCTTCGACTTTGGCTGATAAATTATTATTTAAAGATATTTGTGTGGTTTATTTATGAACGTACGAGATAATATAGTAGAAGGAAAAACTGATTAAGAGATTTTTAGAAGCAACATTTCCTTTTTTACCACCAATAAGTATAATTCAAGTAGGAGAGACCGGGGCATGTTGACATAGTTTTTAGTTTTCGATTTTTCTAATTTTTTGTATTACAGCTATTTACATGCTTTTTATACTCAAATATAACTTGATTATTAAGCTTCATTTTGACACCTATAAAAACCTTCCTACTATCATACCTTTTTAAATACTTAACTTTTTCTTGAGTGATGTCGCCTGTATAAACATGCCCCCTTTACGGGGTAAGTTTACACACTTTCTAAAATGGGGAAAAATAGGGCTAACAACTGTAAAAAAAAACAAATAAATATGCGAATCAGTTTCATTAGCAAAAAAATAACACAAAACTTCCAATTCAAATACCAAAAAATATAAAATAACGAAAAATTCATAGGATCTACAAATCAAGTAGTCAAAATCACTGTTATGTACAGTTCATGCACACAAAAAAAATTGAATCAGTTTCAATAAACCTATAGTTATCATATGTGCAAACATACCCCATGTGCCTTGTGTAAATTTGCCCCTTCGGCATATTTTCAACAAAATATAACCTATAAATTTTTTTAATGAGATTAGCACTTAACAAACTATCTTAACCCTTTGCGCTTATAAGACATGTACAGCATGACAAGATGGTTTGTCCATTAACTCTACCATATTTAAAGGTGTTTTGTCTGTTGGATCATAAAACATGTACCACATGACACACTGAACGTTGAACTGTAATGACTGCTCATACTTCACATTACATGAATATCTTATTTAATAACTGCAAACACATTCATTTATTAGAAAAATTGTAAATAAAATAATACAAAATCCCCGTTGAATTATCTTTTTAAAATTAAAAACTAATAAAACAGCATTGAGGACGTATTTAGCGCATTTAGTATTCAACTTTGGGGAAACAAGGTTAGAACGTCAAAAGAATCCAGGAGAAACAAGGTTAGAATCGTTATCATGTGCTACATGTCTTACCAGCCTATTTACAACTAACTTTTTTTTTTGCTTGAGTGCAAAGAGTTAAAATAGCCGTAAAAGAACGGCCTAACAAGATAATCCATTATGAAATGTAAAGATCTAATAGTATAGTTACTATTCATATCAACATAGTAGTGTAAAAATTTACTCATTTCAAAAAAATCACAAATTCTGCTCTACGTTGTTTGCTACTAATGTATTTGCAAATGGCAGTCTCAGTAACTTGTTTGGCCTGACAAGTGCTGCAAACAAAATCGATAGTAGGAAAGTTTATCATATGGAGCGAAAGACCACTGTACAATATACAGGGTACATTCCTCCTCAAAAATTAACTAATTGTTGAATAGTAAGCCAACATTTCCCATGCACGACTAGGCTTCGCACTTACTCAAACTTGTTTTAATGATTATACACAAATTACGACTCTTTTAATCGCTGGTAACCTGGACGTCTTTAGTTTTATATATGTAGATATGAATGTGCCGTGATGAACGACAGGTTCACATACTATTAAATCTACCCCTTGTTCTGTGCCCATACATAGTTTTACCCCTTTATTGATATTTAACGATATTGATTAACCATTTACCGGCGAAACTTAATACTTCCGGTTCTAGAAGACACTCATTGTACTACCAAAACCAAATTAAATCAACATTTATAGCTTTTACTCCACCGTAACTTTATTCCCCAATTTATGGAAGGAAAAAAGTTCGTTTTCCATTTCGTTTTCCGTAACAGTGTTACATAGCAAACTAGGAAACCAACTCTATAAATAATGCAATTGATCGCTTAGGTGGGTACCAGCTAGCACGAGCGTAGCGCGGCGTAGCAACCAACCGGTAAGCACGAGCAAACATTTTGTTGCTACGATCAATTTGATGAAAGTACACAGATCAACTAGATTAAGTGTACATATATGTATAAAAATCTGTTGTTAGTAAGGTGCAATGTTGTGCAATTTATACAGCTTCTGATATAGTCTGTTACTGTTCGTCCCATCGTTCACATCATTTTTATTGTCATGGTTTTTTTAATCAACTAAAAAATTGGAGGTGTGTCTGTCGTATTCAAGTGTAAGAATTCTATCGAACAAAAAAATTCTAAAAGTAAAGGGATATTTTTCTTAAAATAAAGAAATATATTTTTAATTGTCGGTTGTTAATCACATAGGTCGGTCATGACAGTATATACTATACATGTGTATGCAAGGTACCCAGTCATACATTACCATATTGCACAAGCACATTCACATGTTTGTGTAGGTATAAATAATGTGTTTTGTTGTATGTATCATAATCGTTTGGTAGTGGTAGCGGTGTTCACGTCGTTGGCCGGCGACAGCGGTCACGGTAGTTATGAAATAGGAAATTCGGATCTTGTATATCTATGGTGTCTATATACACAGGTGTATGCAATGCCACGTGGCAAAAATGTTGTTTGTTGATCGTACTTTTTTTCACTTATTTTTGTTCGACGTTCAGGTGGCTATGACTATCTTTGTTATGCTCGCCTAAATTTTGGTTCATATTGGGTCGTTTTTTTCTCGTCTCGTAAAATACATAATATTGTATGCGATAAAGTTGTACGTATACATTTACATGCGAAATTGACCGGATGATTCAGATTTATTAATAAGTATTAGGTACCGTAAAACCAGCTAGCCCCGGACATTTTTTTTTAAAATTTTATGTTTATACGTGTTTCCTTCATAGATATCACAAATAAAAGTATTACCATTAGAAAGAGTGTATATTATCTATTATATCCCTGACCCATCTGTTTCATTATAAGTAAAAAAAAATTTAATAAGTGTCCGTATTTACATCCTAAATCGGTCTTGACCCGGACACGTACTTAAATAACGTGATAACATGTGAACTAACCTCTCCCGCCGGGATTAGGACAGTGTTTTATATCATCTGAAATCTTTGAACCTGTCAAATACTTCAAAACATTTTGTGGGAAGGGAGAAGAGTCAATGTATAAAATGCTTCTCTATGAAGTAAACATACAATATGACATCAGAAGGAGGCATAAACCGCGTAATTCTGGCGTCAATATAACGTATGGATAGTAGAAGTTACAGCTGGTGCGAATCGCGGCCATAGTGTAAGAAACTGATATGTCCGGGTCTAAACTCACACATATATATATATATATATATATATATATATATGTATATATATGTATGCATATATATATATATATATATATATATATATATATATATATATATATATATATATATATATATACAAGTTTTTCGAGAGTTGCCATTTAATTACACCCAAACCGTTGATTTAATCGAAAAATTGTTCAAATAATAGTTGTAGATATCGACGGGGGCAACCGATTGCTATAGTCAGGAGCTTTATAGCTCTTATGGTTTTCGAGCTATGATACAAACTTATAGATTTTTAAATGAGATTATATATTAATTTTTCGATAAAACTGATCTAATGCATTAATTATCAACATAAATGAGCAAAAAAAATTTTTTTACCCAAGTTTAATTTTTTAATTTTTTTTAAATTTATCATTTACGCGGTAAAGATATGCATATGTACTTGCGGCTACTTCAACCGATAGTGTTATATTTCCATTACATCCAATAAAATAACCTGGTCCAGTACCATTTCTATCATTTAAATTTTATTTTATTGTATTAGAAATGGCAACTCTCAAAAAATTCGGTATTTATATATATATATATATATATATATATATATATATATATATATATATATATATATATATATATATACCGTATATATATATATATATATATATATATATATATATATATATATATATATATATATATATATATCATATACATATATACATATTTTTATTATATGTACATCAAATGCAACTTCAAACATCATTAAATGATTCGCGATAAAATTCTGAACATATACATATCAAAACTAAAACAATATGACAGTTATGACGAAAATTACATGTATAAGTTAGACACACATTTTATTACTTTAAAAAACTGGAGGATGATAATTTTGTTATAAGAAGAATAGCTTCGAAAAATTCGTTTTCAACTTCTTTATTCCATTGTTCTGAAGCATTAAAAATTTTCACTTAACTTGATGACGTCACCAAATTAAATAATTTTATCTTTTCAAGTAAAGTTTTATCGAAGCGATTTTCATTAAGTTGATTGATTCAATTCAAGGTAAATTTAGTGTAAGAATTCCCCATTTTTGCTATCAAAATTAAGAAATTTATTTAATAGTAAGTCTTACAGGCGACAAAAGACGACTCCTGCCGATTTATCTGCAGTTGTTGAATGCGTCACCGACTAAATCTGCGACATCCGGTGGACAAATATGAACATATGTGCTCCTTTAAAATGACTATATGTAGGATAATATAATTTTTATCAATTTTGTTTTTTTAACAGTTTTATCTGACTTTTGTTATTGTAGGTAATATGGTAAATATGAGATTTGAGTACACCTATGTACCTACACCCCCCATACATGTTGCACACTTTTTTAATTCGCTATCCTTGTTCACACTATGCAGTGCATGTAACTACAGCTGTTGTTGTTTCCTTAAAATGTTACATGGCACCTTTTTTTTTTAAATGGCATAAAACCATTTAGATAAAAAACGGATTTTTATTTTATTAAAAAAAAAAAAAATGCGAAATTAAATGCTATAAACATTTTATGGGAGCTTATGCGGTGTTATCTGATTTACATATGCCATTTTAACTACTGCAAACATTGCGGAAAAGATTCAATTTCCGTAGCTTTTAAAAATGTATAAAATTTTTGAAATAATATTTGAAGGTAGGTTTTTGTTAAAGGCACCTGGTTTGGAGAACATGAAAACAATTGCTTTTACCGTAGGCCAATGAACATATTATACCAATTGTCTGTAGACTGAGAGCATCAATGAAAGAATGAAGCCTCAAGGTACGCGCAAGATACGACCAATTGTTATTTTGTAGTAAATTGTAATTAGTGCAGTAACCGTGGTATCCGTAGTAGGAATTTTTTTGGTCAAAAAGTAGTATTGATAATAAAATTTAACTACCGTAAAACCGTCTAGAACCGGACACTTTTTTACATTTTTTGGTTAATTTTATGTTTATACATGTTTCCTTCATAGATATCACCAGTAAAAGTATAACCATCAGAAAGAGTGTATATTATTTGTTATATCCCTGACCCATTTGTTCCATTATAAGTAAAAATAAAGAAAAGAAAAAATAATTAGTAAGTGTCCGGGTCTATACCCTAAATCGGTCTTGACCCGGAAACTTACTTAAATAATGTAACAACATGTAAACTAATCTCTCTCGTCGGGATTAGGACAGTATTTTATATCGTCTGATGTCTTTGAACCTATCAAAGGCTTCAAAATATTTTGGGGGAAGGGAGAGGGGACAATGCATAGTATGCCTCTCTATAAAGTAAACATACGATATGACACCAGAAGGAGGCATAAACCGCGTAATTCTGGGGGGAATATTAACGTATGGACAGTGGCAGTTACAACTGGTGCGAATCGCGGCCGTAGTGTAATAAACTGATGTGTCCGGGTCTAAACGGATATACATATATAGCATGTATTTTTTTTATATAGGGGAGAGGTGTGTCAGTAGTAACAGAGGGTCAATTCTAACTTCAAAATTTGCGAGACATCTATCAATCCTATTGAAGAGTATTACATATCATAAAGTGGCTTCTAAAGTTGTGCTTTACTGACAAAACTTTCAGTTAATATCATTTGGCTGTTTTCTCTCAGCAATATCAAATGTGTTTATATAAGCTAAACGTAAATTTTGAGCGCGTTAACAATTTTTTGATTTTTGCAGTAAATACCCGATCAATTGGAAGAAAAGTGGTTTTATTGGAAACACAAGCAATCAAATAATATTATCAGATAGGTAGTTTCGCTTTTTTAATCATAGTTAATATTTTATGAATTTTTTTCTAAAATGGAACAGCGGTGGGACAATTGTTAACAAATTTAGGAGTGTCGATTGTAACATGTTATAACCGAAAAAAAAATTTTAGTTGAACAAAACTAAACTTTATATATTTAGGTATGAATCGGAATAATAATGGTAACGACTTCGGTTAATAATTTAAAAAAAAAAAAAAAGAAACAAAATCCTTTCATTAATAGTTACACTTTGGCAAAATCAGTTGGTTTTACTTGTGTAACTATACCTACAATATTGATTTTCGATTACGATTAACGTTCGTTTCAAAGCCTTGCTTTCTAGTCGAAGTCTCGGTCCACGATTAGTTTACCCTACTGGATCAGTCTCTAATCTAATTCATACTGTTTTCAGAATAAAAAAATTCTATATAATATGAAAAACGAAAAACTAGGATAGAAACTATATTCAATGATGTATATATGAATTCCGATAAAAAAAAGTAATAGAAAGAGCAAAAATTCAGAGCTGTTGTCTGAGACTGTGCTATTTGTGACCTTCCTTGGCTTCCTTACTTAATATGTAAGGAAGAATTTTTAAAACTGGATTAATTATAATAACTAACGTGTAAATTCAACTAAATAATGAGTGTTACAATTGAACCTAAGCCCTGTAACAACTGATCCTCTGTTGGTGACGATTGTAACATTACACTTTGGTCCACATAAATACAGTTATTTTAATTATAAGTCAACATAGAATATTTTTGTGCAGCTCATTCAAAACCTGAAAAATGCCCGTATCTTGTGCCAAAAATTTAATTCTCTGTGACTAATAAGTACAAAGTTACTAGCCTGTACATTTTTTTTATTACGATTGACACACCTCTCCCCTATACATCGAATATAACTTCAAACATCATTAAATGATGCGCGATAAAATTCTGAACACACACATGTCAAAACTAAAACAATATAACAATTATTACGAAAATTACATGTCTAAGTTAGACACACATTTTATTTCTTTGAAAAACTGTAGGATAGTAATCCTGTAAAATGAGATAGTAAATGTTGGATTCGTAGTTTTTATTGGTACAGCTGTTTAGAGGATGTTTTTCTCTCTCTAATGACGTCAAGAACAAATGTTTATTGTTGCAGGTTAATGTAGAAATTATTTACTTTGAAGAATAGTGCAAAGTGTCCGGGTCTAGACGCGCTGACGGTACTTATTTTTCAGAAAAGAATGCTGAGATTTTTAATATAAAAGTAATTTTTATTCAGATTATATTCTGAGATCAATATGGCCCTGTTTACTGAGTAATAGACATATCTTCAGTGAAATAGCCCACAAACTGACTTTACCCGCTGTCTATTTACAAAATTCTGACTTATTTCGTTGACCAACGATGCATACTTTCTTTAAATCGGTACGTAAAATTGTAAGGAGGAAAAAACTTTTTAGTTAGAAATGATTCATTTTGCCGTTCTGGAAACTTCCAACAAATTTCCATATTCAAAAAGGATAAAAGAAAAGCAGAAAATTGTTATTTGTAAGTAAATTAGCAACGTAAGGATTTTTGTCGCGTCTTTCCGCGCACTTTTACTTTAGTAATACAATAACACAAAAAAGGAAAAAATAATGAAATCAATTTCACTTTTTAAAGAACATTTTTACATTAAGTCACATAAATATCTAAAACCAAGTTCGTATACCTAGTGTATTGTTTGCCAACTAAGTCTCAACATATACAGGCGGCTGCTACGTACCCATTGTTCTTTATTTATTAGTAGCAACAAATTCAAAACATAAAAGGGAAACTTTTCAATTTTCCTCACAACTTTCCTACATTGTTTAAATGCATTTTCGTTCGTAAAATTGTTTGATGCTTTCATATAGGGTGAATGCGGGAGAGATGCCGCACATTTTGAAAACACTTGATAATTCCTCAAGTATGCATTCAATTGATTTGAATTTGGTACACAATAAATGTAAACATTGTTCTTTAAAATTATTTATAGATAATTTTAAATTTTGAGTCATAAAGGATTCATAATTAACATTTTTGTTGAGCCTGCAAAGCGGCATCTCTCCCACACCTATGGGAGAGATGCCGCGTCAAAAAAGGAGAGTCGCCGCATAGTTCATATTAAAAATTTTGCATTTTACACACATCTCCATACATGATGCATGCCATATGTAACCATTTTTGTCACTTTATACATCTTAACCAGTCAACGTTTCTTTTGTTTCTAAGTACTTTTCAAAACATTCAATACAGGTAATCATAATTATTTTCGTTATCTTCACTAATGTGAGAGCTCTTCCTGATCCATTAATGGATCTTTCGTATTTGCGTGGCATAATTTACAGTCAAAAAAAAAAAAAAATTGCATAATTAAGGTATAAGTCGATATTTTTAATATGTAATATGATGCAGCATCTATACCAACTTTAAATGCGGCATCTCTCCTTTTTGTTAGGATAGATGCCGCATGTTGCCATAGCAAGCATAGTGCGGGATTCTAACCTAAAATTTTATACAGTACTTTTAAAATATACCTAAATTAATAACAAAGCTCATTTTCATTAAAACAATGAAATATACATTGTTAAATTCTAATGAATTAAATGCTTGATAAAATATTATGTTAAAATACTTACTTTTCAATTATAAAAAGTTGGATAATTACTAAACTGATGGACTAATCATAAATGTTACCATATGCAGCTTAAATAAGTAACTTATTTTAAATATATAATCTATTAATAGCGCTATCTGTTAATCAACGGACGAACTAGGGCTACTGCGGCATCTCTCCCGCACTTACCCTATCTATATGTAGGAAAACTTAAGTCTTTAACGACAAACAAAACAAAAAACAAAAAAAACACAATGAAACTTTTAAGATACGGAAGAAAATTTTTAACAAATTTATAGGAAAACAATAAACTATAACGTTATTTACTGGGTTTTTCTTTTTTTTTTATCAGTTCCTGTACCGCTAGTATTTTCCCGGCGAAAAATAATACACTATTAACAAGCAAAACTTTCAACAGTGATGATCATAAATTTTTTAGAAAAAGTTGAAACAATATAAAAAATTTAAACACACAGCAGTCAGCATCAGCTACGGTTATTCGCCCCACACGAGTTTTTCCTCGTGTGTTTTGT
This sequence comes from Brachynemurus nebulosus, assembly GCA_035578155.1. Classification (NCBI taxonomy): domain Eukaryota; kingdom Metazoa; phylum Arthropoda; class Insecta; order Neuroptera; family Myrmeleontidae; genus Brachynemurus; species Brachynemurus nebulosus. Next base: position 70,229,525 of record JAPWDM010000003.1, read on the forward strand.
CGTGAATTAACTCAGGTGCACTTTTATGACACTGTGTCTCTTTTATAGCGGAGTAAAAATACGTAAGGGGTGTGTGTGTATCTATCCGTACGAGGGTGGTAAAATAAAACGGGGGTGCAACGTTAAATAGTTTTGAAATTTTTATACACAAAAATGGTTGTAAAAATTAAATTTTAAAATGTTGATGTTGTTAGTTTTGTGTATATAAAAAAGAACAGTTTTTCGTTTAATAATGAAATTTTCTACAGAGATACCAAAACGTGGAATTGACTTTTTGTAGTTTTATTTGGATTATGGTGACTGCACAGTGTGGAAAATATTACATACTGAATGATATTCACAAAAGAAATATTCTTTCTACACCTCAAAAAGCCTATCGTGACTGTTTTCTTTGATGTTAAACATGCGCGCCTATATAACGATTTATAGGGGAGAGGGGCTATAACTAGGGGCAAGAAGGAATATATCTAATATTTTGGAAGAAACCGTAAAACTAAAAAAAAAAAACTTCGTTTCCCTTCTTCCAGGCTCCACCATTGACGAGCAAATAAAAAAAAGGTCGTTTTGCCTACTTCGGCTTCCTTTTTTGACCAGAAATTTTTAAATTTTTCCCCCAAACATCATCAACTTAATAAGCTAGGGGGCCGCCCCCTCCCTGCCTTCAAGTATGGGCGCCTATGATGTTAAATATCGAGTAAATCTTAAGAAACCTGATTTATTTCGAAGATTTTAACTTATACAAATACAAAAAGCCACTTTGCAATAGACGTTTACGAAAACGTATGCAAGCAAATAAGTTTCAAGTTTTTTATAGGTCCGAAGACATTCGTCAGTCTTCGGACCTATTATAATTTCGTTCAAATTCTTTCTATTCTTGAAACATCAGTAGCGCATACAGCAAAAATCCACTTTTCGCACACTCCAAGAAGTGCGACATCGACATTAAGTGAAGGAAGAGTCCATACCTCGTTTACTCACGTACACTGCTTCTTAAGTATGTGTGTGTGTCCACACAACGTATTCGCCTTAGTCATAGACGGTCATGTGTCGTCATATTGTATGCTTATCTGAAAGTATTATTAAGTTACCTATGCATGTTATATTACAGGTTTTGAATCGATTCTTGACATTGTTGATTTTAATGCAATTTATTATTTTTCGTTATTATTAAAAAACATAATATTTGTTATTATTTTTTATTTAAATTGAGTTTAATTATATTTATTTAATCGATTTCAACGTATTATTATTATCATTAGCATTATTTTAATAAAAAAGTGTTTAAAAAATTTATTTTACAATTTTTGTTGAATTAGAAAATATAGTTTCTATCTTTTGATTTGATATTTTATAATTGCAAAATGTGTTGCCATAATATTTTCTTTAAAAAAATATAACAAAAAACACAATTTAAAAAGTGAAAATAGTGACAATTTTTACATTATTCTTTCAAATTTTTTAATGCAAACATGGCTGACTATATGCTTCAGTTTTAATTTGAAAGTTTGGGGTATCCTAAAAAAGAAATATATATGTGCATTTTACATGCCATTTATAATATTTGTCTCTTTTTAACGTGTACGTATTATCTTTCGTTATCTTACATATTCATCTATTTCTTTAATAAAATGTACTTAAATATTTTATACACTTTATTCCGAAAATTGAGAAACAGTCATCACTGAGGAGCTATATTTAACGCGTGTCAAACACGCACTTGACGACTTTTTTTGATACGATAGTGTAGATATAGCTTTCATAAGAAAGAGTAATCAATGTAAAAGTGCCTTGAAATGAAAGTATGGTGTAATTTGAAATTTTTGAGTGATCCCTTCAGTTTCCAGTTATCCGGAGACCACTGTATAATATATATGCCACTCTGTAAATTGGTAATCTATAAAGTCAATACAATTTTTTTGCAGATATTTCAGTAGCGTAGATGAAAACCAACAAAAAAAAATTACATTCAGTGTTTACAATAGAAATCGCTAGAAAAAATTGCAAAAATAGCTTATTATTTTAGTGTTTAAAACAGAATACACGCTTAAATAACTAAAATATTTAATTCCATTTAAAAACGTACATTTACATCAATAAATATGCAGTCTTTTCGGTATTTTACATTGTATTAATAGGGAAATGTGTATGTGTTACGATAATAATACGTTATTATCGATTCTTTTGTAATGTTGTTTTATACCTACGTTGCGTTGGTTGCTCCTACTTACGTTTTACGTTGCGTTATGCACGCTTTTTATGTTTTAATATGTTTAAGTGGCGTGCATGATACAACGATACCAAGCATGAAAAAGATTGCATATATATTTTACAAAAGAAAATTGACAAGAATATTTGTACGTCTGAAAGTGTGATGAGCTGTGACCATCAGCTAAAACATTTATTTGTTTTTATAATATGTATATATAATAAGAGAAATTTTTGTAAAAAACACACAGATAACGTCACTAAGGCGTTATATCACTTGCCAAAAAATAAGTTTTTATTGGCGAATTTTTTTCTTCGTAACGAATCTTAGAATGTATTATGTGATCTAAGGTACAGAAAAAAATTTTTAATTTAAGAAAACATGGACACAGGTTGAACACAGACACTTTTTTTCGAACAGGTTCATGGGCAGTCTAACATTTTTCAGTAAACACACAAGAGCCAGAAAATAAAAAAAAATTTTTTCTACTCTTGTTGAAGAACACACTCATTATATATCTGTTAGGGTATCTACACAATCAATGAAATACGGAATAAGAAATAAGAAATAAGGAATAAGAAGTATGCCATCTAGTGACGTTGAGTGGAACTTTAAAGTAACTGCTCATAGATATGAATATGTAGGTACTTTTGTACGTCAAAATTCGTGATTTTTTTCACTTTAGTGACAAAAAAAGTCATCACGAACCTTCTTTTTCATGACTTTTGATGTACAAAAATACCTAAATATATATACCGATAGGCAGTTACGTTAAAGTTTCATTCAACGTCACTAGATGGCATACTTCTTATTCCTTATTTCTTATTTCTTATTCCGTATTTCATTGATTGTGTATGACCCATTAGTTGTTGAGAAAGTTAGGCATTATTCTAAGGTGTGGAGGAATGATCATTATTCAATACCTTTTTGATCAATGAAATCACAGTATTAACCATTATTCAATGGGTCTATGATTGTTTTGTGTCTAATATATGTATCAACTTTTAATTTACTATATGTTGCGTAGTAACGTGCAAGTAAACAAAGTAGTATATATTTTGTTTTGATCGTTTTATACATATTATACAAACATTTAATGAAATTAGACATAGATTAAAAATTTGATTTAAAATTTATATTCAGTTTTGTTAAAATAAAAAAGGAAAAAAGTCGTAGAAAATATATCGTATTCTACTCGCTTGCAATGGCTATTACTCACTCAGATGCATTACGACACTCGCCTCGCAAGCTTGGCTCGTGTCGCAATTTCATCTTCGTGAGTAATAGCTATCATTACTAGCTCGTTGAATAATATACTATATTCATCATTGATAATAATTTTGCTAAGACAATACACAAGATTATTATTATTTGTTGTTAAATGGTACCCGTTAGAACAAAAATTTTTGAAAATTGACGAAAAGATAAACTTAATCTGCTTATAAAAATATATATCTGCTAATCAATTTAAAAAATCGTGCCTCGATAATCTATCTAAGAAGCTATAGGTAAAATTTCAAGTCAATCGGATGAAAATTGCTGGTGGTATCTTGGCCCCTGTTTTGAAAAACGTAGTTTCTAGAAAAAGGCATGTAAAAACATGTTTATAGTTTTGTATGTTTTACCTGTCGTTAACGCCATCTGTGAATCATTTATGGAAATATAACTGACCTGTAATTTGAAAAAAAAAAAACTATCGACCAAGTTGAGAGATTCCAATATGTTACGTGTGCAGCAAAGCGGCATTTTTGAACATTTTCAACCGATTGAAGTCGTTTCAGAACTCAACTGTTTAGTTACTCCAGAAAATAATCCTGAATTACTTTTCGACTGGAAAATAATTTCAACTTCAACTTAGTATCTATTTTAATTTTTTAGAATTTTATATTATCAGAAATAGATAGCTGAAACCCTAACAGAGGAACTTACTCTGAAAGATCCAAAGTATTTACGGAAATACCGAATTTGGTCAATTTGGTCAGTTAGTTGCGAAATTCAAATTGATGACTAGTTAATATAATAACGAATAAATTGACACTACCTGTATAGCAATTTCAATTTTTATAACTCTTTCTTTTTCTTCCTCTCATTTTCGCTTGCAACAATTTAGAGGTAAAATTATTCATGTGAAAGTTCATCTGTCCATTCGTTTATGCGCTTACCAATAGTCAAATAAAATAATAACTATTCATTTGTAATATAATTATATAGAAAACGATATTAAACACTATACACTACAATTGCATTCGTAAAATATTATAATGTTTATAGAGTGTTTAAACAGCACAAGAAAAAACAAAGCATTTTTTAAGACTATAATTATAGATATTTCAGTGACTGTTGGATTTCCGACAAGTGTACATATATATTTTACACCATGGTAATTTTGTATTGTCGTATTTCAGGTTCCATTTTTGTATTTAAATAACACTAAATAATCTCAATCGGATTTCATAATTACAATACGTTAAATTACAATTTTACTGTAATTAATCTAATTTTCGATTACGAAAAATTTTAATTAACTGAGTAACAAACATTGCTAAGAAATATGCGACTAATACAGTATTGTTCATAGATATTTGAACACATGTATTGTGTAATTTTTTCCATTCTTTTATGTGGTGTAAAAAAAATTCGAAAAATCTATTTTTTGGTTCTATATAGAGACCTCAAAACAAATTTCTGTCCTAGTTCGGAGTTCATGTTTCATCATGACACTTGCGGTAATAGCCCAGTCACCGTTCGGAAATTCACTAGTAACAATTAAAATAAAAAAATGGTAGGTATTTTACGATAAATGTTGCTTTTTTACCACACTTTTAATTTTAAACTTGTAAAAATCTCAGTGATACAATATATAATTTGCAGAAGTTTCCAAGAATCCTTTCTTTGGTTTAGTATACCCAAGTGAGGTTAGGTGAGATTCATTGATACTATTTTAATGACCAGGATTCTAAATTCATATTTCTGCTAAAAATTAGTAACGAAAAAATAAAGGAAATTTGTTGTCTAGCGTACGGCGTTGCCAAAAATACGGCAGCGTAACTGAAGTACAATACTTATTCTCAAATTGAAACCCCTCTTTCATTCACCCCCTCCCTCTAACTCACTCATTATCTATTTATATATAAGAGTGAAAGAGAAGAAGGGATTTTCAGTTGGGAATAATTACTGTATTTCTTAGATTAACGGTTCTTCGAGTTAAACTGCATTTTGCGCAACAGATTTGAGTTGTAGGAAACGCAAATTTTTTCAGAAAAAAATTGCGCAACAGATTTATTATTTATAATATTTTGTGACTATGGATTTGAAATTAGTTTTTACCAATAAAAACTTTCGTTTCATTTTTATCGTGTGAGCTTACAATGAACAGAAATGTTTCTTACCATTTGTTTTTTTTTTGCTGTAAAAATCGGTTCACCTAAAAACCAGTCTTTAACTGTCTTGTCCAAAAAAAAAAACTGCAATATTTTTACGGGACTAGTTTCGTTCAATTTTGTTTACTTTCTTTTGTTATTTAGTAATAAATATTCACTTTATGATCTTAATGTGAAGAAAAAATATTTAATACTTTTTTCCAATACTGTATTCTGTGTATCTATTCTCGTATGATTTAAGTGCATATGCAAATGAACGTTTGTTTGGTTTATTTAATTGAACATTTGTGATTAGACGTGTTCTTTGGAGTTAAGTAGGTACGCTGTACACATATACCTACGGATTATATACCTTCGTGTAGAACCAAATCAAGTCAGTCTTCTTAACTTTGGAATGCAAATATGTATCTTATACCATAGAAGACAAGTTAGAGGTATGTTATGATTGTATGCACATTCTACATACATTAAAGTAAAATTTCAAGTAAGGCAATCGTCAGTCTACCTATGTATGTATGTTGAGTTGTTGAGTTACACAGAGTTTGAGTTGTACACCGTACATATTATGTAGCATGTGAAATTGAAACGGCGGTGGCTGAGTCAGGTAAATGAACGTTCATATATATGATTTCCAAAGTAATCATTTCAAACGAATTCGGCATTGAAGTTAAACAATGTAGGCATTAAGTGTATTAATCTACTTTGAAATTAAGGTAATCTTTATGTTCAATCAGATGAGCTACGTCATCTACACCGTTCGTCATTGTATGTAGGACAACATTGTTGAGCCAAGACCAAGTTGAGTCTAGTCTAGTCCATTTGTCTTATCTTCTCTTCAAATTTGCCTGGGGTATCTAAAAATATTGTTAGCCCTTGTTATTTAATTTTTTTCTTTCAGCAACCATTACACTATCGAAAAAGTTTACCGGTATTCTATGATTCAATATCAAATAATCCTATTAAAATCAAAATTATAACTTTGGAAGTCTAGGAAATCAGGGGGGACAGTCATTTCTAACAAATTTCTATCACCAAGATAACTGGATCAAACATTATAAAAATAAAAATATTTTAAAATCGTTAGCTCTTTTAAATGAGACCTTACACGTTTTAACTCTTTTTTGGACCAAACTGGCCCCACATTTTAATCCAGAAATATAAATCTACTATTGGAAAATAATACCCAAGACGCAGCATTCTGCATAATATAGCGAATTTCCGTTTATAAAAATTTGTTTTTCTTGGAACCTAGTTGACATGCAATAATAGATTAAAGACTTCTTTTATGTGACTTTTTCTTCTCTATCCAATGGTGTAAAAGAATTTCACAAAAATTTTCGAATAATGGAAAATTTTGGCAAAAAGCAAATTTTTTTCACGAAAAATGCCTCAAAAACCATGTTCCGAGCATCGGACGTGTCTGGCTAACGAACTTGTCCAACGGTTTGGGACTTCCAACATTTTCACCAAATTTTGTAAAAGTAGAACATTTCGTTCGAGAGTTAATATATATATATATATATATATATATATATATATATATATATATATATATATATATATATATATAGGGTGGTCCAGAATTATGTACCGTAATTGCTGGAGCTGATAGTATGTTCAAAAATAATGCTACCTTTTCATCCACACTTTTTTCCAAAACTCAATAATAAGGAAGATAAAGCAGAGGGGTAAAATGTAGAGGGGTGGAATGAAACTGACTTCTTTTTTTTTAATGTTTTAGACGATTCTGATTACTAGATTCATATTCTAGGGGCGCGTATGAACATTAAGATAATTAAATTTATAGTATTAATTATTCGATCACTTATGATTAGGGGATAATTTGGAAATAAATATTTCTACTTTAAATTACTCGGAAACGGTATTATTTATCAAAATATAACAAGTATACCTTTTTTGCGCGAAATCGTCTGAGGAATTATATTATCAGGGATTTTGTTTAAGTAATTGCAAATTAAAAAAGAAAAGACGTTATAACTCACACCTATCACCCAAAACCACCCCGTAGTCATGAGTGGTGGAATAAGTGTTGACATAAATTTAATCCTTCTAACGCAAAATAAGTATCCCTAAAATATCAATCCGTTATTCAAAAGCGTTTGGAAAATATTTAAGAAATAATGGTTTTCGTTTCACCCCTTGACAGAGTTGTATCTTCCTTATTATTGAGTTTTGAAAAAACGTGTACATGAAAAGGTACCATTAATTTTGAACGTACTACGAGCTCTACCAATACGGTACATAATTCTTGACCACCTTATATATATATATATATATATATATATATATATATATATATATATATATATATATATATATAAATTTTAGTGAATATTATTTTCGATTTCTAGGGATCTCGAAACAAATTTCTTCCATAGTCCCGGACTCAAGTCGCGTCATGGCAGTGGTTGTAATAGCTGAATTTCATTCTGTAAATTCACCAAAAGAATAATATTAAATTAAAAATTTCAGTAAATCCTGCCTTGGAGAAAACCCAACCTATGAAAATATCTAAAATATGTCAGTCGTGGATATTTTTAAAATTCATTTCCCAGCGCTTTCACCATTATTATAGTTTATATGTCACAAAACCGAAAAAATAATTGTTAATGCTAATGTAAGTCCCAAGCCTTAGTTCTTGGATAGGAATATGGTGCCCCTGAACTAGGATCCAAATTTGAGTAATTCTTCTTAAGTAGAGGTATTTAAAGTAAATCGAATCATTGGTTTGAAGGACTAAAACCATGTAATCAGCACAATTGGCCGCTGTTATCCAACTTTTATCATGGGGTGACTCCTTAGCTTGGTTGCTATGGGTGTAATGTGTGTTTAAGCATTTACATACACTTATAAGTAATCTTTTAGTAATAATATATCTCTGTATGTAAATATGTAAGTGTTGCATATTTGTTAAGACGTTTACCAGAAAATATTGATACTTGTTAGTAAAAGTTGTAGCTGTTACTTTAAGTGCAATTAAGGTGTATTAATATAAAATCACCATTTTTATTTTGAGAAAGAGATACAACAGTTGTGTTTCTCCTCGCCTTCTTGTAGACCTGAAGTGTATTCTTGTCCGACGGAGACGAAGAATAAATATTTAAAATCATGAAAAATGGTACCATTTTTGTAAAACGAGATCTTCTCTTTCTAGAAAGCTGCATTAAATGTTGACTTTACACACAATCGAACACTTACAAATGGCATGTGTAACAGTGACTCTTACGAAAAAAAAATTTATCTTTAGTTTTCCGTAAATTTTGTACCGGAAAGAAGTTAGCGCCGAAAGTTGGAAAATTTTTTTGTTTTTAAAAGCTTTTATTTAACTTGCTATGTTAGTATGTTGGTTTAGATCAAATCTTGGAATCAAAATTTAGACAGGTTCTAATTAAGCTAGAGGTTTCAAATTTTGCATACCTGTCTAACCTTGACGACAATGGAATATTGTATAATTAGCTTTGCTCTAAATCGTCCCAAACCAAAATTTTTGATTTTTTGTCCTGTGCAACTTTTTGGTATTTCGAATTGTCAAATATTGTCCATTGATTTTACATTACAATTTTTTGTTTCCATAGTTATGCTTGATTAGGGTAAAGTAACCGATTGAAATATAAATAAAAGAATTACTTCTCTAATTTTTTTAAAAATTAATTGTAATCAGACTAAAAAGTAAAAAATTAATTTAAGTAAAAAAATGTTTTTTAAGAAAAAGCTTTTATTTAAAAATGGGCTAAAAAAAAATAAAATAAGTTTTGAGTGAAGTTTGAAGCAATATGCAACATAGTTTATAAAAGCTTGAGGTGTTTCATTAAGTTTGATAACTACTGAAAAGTAAAATAGCTGCACTTATATCCAAAACATCCTAAACAGAAATAATTAATGATAACACCTAAAGCTTTTATAAATTGCTCCAAACTTCACTCAAAAGTTATTTTATTTTTTTTTTAGCCCATTTTTAAATAAAAGTTTTTTCTTAAAAAACATTTTTTTTTACTTTAATTTATTTATATGGCTAAATAAAACTTTTGGTAACTTAAATAACGGAAAAATTTTTTTCTTTATAAATAGCTAATTAAATAATTAAGTTTCACTTGGAGCAGTTACTGATTTCAAAGGAGCAATTTGGGAGCAATTTAATCATATAAAAAACAACTTTCGGCGCTAACTTCTTTCCGGTAAATTTTGTTCATGTGTGTATATTATGTTCGTACGATAATATCAAAATTACAGAATCAAAGTTCCATCAGAGGTATTATCTAGATACCTCTACGACGAACGAAACCGAAACTATATCTCTCTACCTATATGTATATAGTTTTGTGGTACATACCTTCTTCATAGGTGGGTAGAAGAAGCCGAACATGAACAGTTCGTGGACACAAAGTGAATATACTATAATATAGCAAACAGCAGTAAGTTGAAATTACCTTGAGAAGATTGGACATAGCTACATTATATATAGCAAAGAGTCAAGAATGGAGATTACTTTTTTTTTTTTTATTAAGCAAACTCAAGCAAGAGACAGAGGAGCACTGAACAAACAAGTTTACTGAACTGGTTATGTATTTGTTTATTTATATTCGTGATGGTACTAGGTGATTAAATTATTGATAAGTTATATAATAATATGAATGAGTTATCTTAACCGATTTTCAAAAAAGAAGGAAGTTCTAAATTGTATTTTTTTTCTACTTTATTCTTATGGGTTCTGTACATTAAAAGAAAAAACGAAACCTTTTTTAAGATCGCTCTCATGTCCTTCCTTCCGTCTGTCTGTCTGCCACAAAGTTTTTTTTCGAAAACTGTGTAACGTAGGAATTTGAAATTTGGCATAATGTTAGGTCTTGATGACGCGCACATATATCGGTAGTCAACAATTAGGGAAAATTTTTTTTTGATTAAAGTTAGTTTGGGCCAAATGAGTTTTAATTAATATATCGTGTGAGGGATTCTAAAAATATTTTTTTATATTTTTTGACCCACTGGTTTTCATGATGTAGCTCAAAATTCGCAAAAAACGACCGGCCGTCTAGATCTCCGAGATTTCTAAAAATAAAATTTCGATTTTTATAGGGTTAGTCCGAAACCTACGTTCTTTTGGCAATGTAATAGCTGTTGAAAAAAAGTATTTTAAATAACAAGAGGAAACAGACTGGAATGATTGAAATCGTTGTTTTAATTTCTACCAAAATTAGGCACATAGTTTACTAGAAAAAAGACTTCTCTCGAATCAGTGATGTTTCTAAAAGGAGTTTCGTCGCTTCTATAGCAAAAATTGTAAGTTCCGATCCAAATTACAGTAATTCGACAAAGCATTCCAATTCAAAAAAGTTTAACCTGAGAAAAAATAATTTTTTACTTGATGACGTCATTAAGTTTAATAAAATTTTCTGTGTCTTAAAAACTATAGATGAAATAACAAAATGATAAAATTAAAAAAAAAAATTGTAGGTTTTCAAAGTGGTTCTGGAAATGATGGCTTAGGTATATTTTATTTTTTTTTAATTTGCAGTATCAATTATAGCATAAGCAAACTTTAAATTTGAGAACTGTATCCGTTCTGATGCCTTAAAACATGCGAAAATAATTTAAATTTAAATCAATATTCGTATGCTCGTTACGGTGGAAATTACCCGAAACTGACCGAGTTTTTGCTCAACGGTGACAATTGTTTTCGTTTAATCCCAGAGCCAAAAATATTTCTTGTTTAATTCCAATATACTCGTACTACCCAATTTTCCAACCACCAGCTTTATTGTAAACAATTATTAAACTTATAATTTACTCGCTCACTGTGTATTTAATGTTTTATTTGTTTATTCGTATTTAATATACAAACATACATATGGACATAGGGGAACTAGGGGCTTGTTGTAACAGAGGTAAGTAGTAATACGCAATTAAACCCATATTCTTGGTTCAGTTTAATGCTTATACCATGGGACATCACGTCATCATAGCCAGTATTTCGCCCGATGACGCAGTAAGTGGCGGTATACACGTGCTTCATTTTGGTTAGATAACGCAAAATATTATTTTCATAAAATTTGGTTCTTCGAGTTTATTATCAATTAATCTAAAAATTTTAGTTTTGCATAGAGTTTCAAAATGTATTTAGTATTAATATTCTTTACAACTTTCACGTTCAGCAACAGGATTTTATGAAAATTTTGTTAAATGTACAAAATTAGATTACGGGGTTTGTTGTAACAATATGTTGGGGCAAATTGTAAATGTTATTTGTTACTCCAATGAAGACTGAATTTAGTCATTATAATATAACGTCTTTTTTACGAAAGCTGATTATTTTTTTTAGATAATTATATAGTTTTTTAAGTAAATGAATGTGATTCAGTGTCATGTTGATTATAAATATGGTTTATCTAACTAAAAAATGTTACTGTTCATTTTTTTGTAGAATAATTTTTCCATTACATTGTTGATAAATACAGTATAGCACCGACAATGGAAACATCATTTTTGGAAATTTTTTGAGAGCATCAAATTAGTCAACATCACTTTTGGAAAGTTGCATCAAAAATGTCAAGTACATAAATATTAAATCCATGTGCAATAGACCATGACGCATGATTTTACCAAAAGAAACAAATAAATATACCGATAATAGTAGTGACAAACAACAACAGACCTCAAAGCGTGGGAATGGAGAATTTAATTATTGTACATAGAATGTTTATCTATATGTATTCTGTTCTGTGGCGGTTTCTATCGTACGTAAAATGAAAACAAAATTATATCAAAGCAAATTAATAAAACGACAAATGAAAAAATATTTTCTGAGATAAATAATTTTTAATTCTTCACTTCTTTTTTTCTTTTATTAATATTTAAAGAAATATAATTTTAATTCAAAACATAATCTTACGATATTTGTGAATCGCCCCTGGTCAAAAAGCATCACTTTTGTCAAGCACCACTTTTGGAGACTACATTTTCTTGACAAAACTGGTGCTCTACTCTATTAATAATGTAAAATTTTATGTTAGTATGGAAAATGACAAATTAAAGCTCAATTATCTATCAAAACTGACTTTACTTTTATTGTTACTATCTACCCCATGGCTGTTACATCTAGCCCCAACCACGGGGCAAGTTGTATCAACGCACTTTTTTTTAAGAAAATGGGTGGCGTGAAGCACATATTAATAATTTTGATCTTATTTCTTTTCTATATGATAGAGGGATAGTTAAAGTATCGGCAAATACTTTTTGATGTTAAAAAGGCTAACAGATATTAAATTAGATCAGTTTTTCTAAAAATTGTTACAACAGGCCCCCCTCTCCCCTACCTACTTCATAAAATGAATTAAATAAATGTTACATCGATTGGTTAGACAGAGATATATTGTATGTATAAGATGATAGAGTTTATTTACATTAAGCCGAATGGAATACATACCTGTGTGCGTTGCATATACACCTATCTATACATATATTGGTGCTCGATCGTCGGAGCTATTTGCTTAATACCTGTGGGAACACAATGGATTCGACACGTAGCGACCGGTGGACCGGTGCGGTGTTCTCGATAATTATGAAAATGATTTTGACAAATCGCTCAATTCATTGTGCGTTGCGTTATGGCGTTCCGTTACGTTTGGAGGTTTGCTTCGTACGTGGTGGGCAACATTTTTGCAACAGCACAAAAAAGGTTGTTTTTATTATGTTGGTGGTCGGAACCGGTGCACCCAAGAGATGACGGTAACTTAATTAAGTTAACAGTATAACTTGCTTACTGGAAATTAATGGAATCATTTTTATAGTTTCGTCAAGTTATATTGTAATATTAAATATACAATCTCAAGTAAGCTTACATGATTTTTTTGTAACTGAATCTGTGGCAAAATAACCTTAAAATGTAAGAAAATTGTTTCATTTTTAAACGTTTAATAAAACTATATTCGTCAATAACTGAAAAAACTTATCATTTTTCGGTTTTGTTTAATAATAAGAACTACTCTCATCTTTTTTATTATATATATTTTGGTAGGTATATATTCTAATGTAACTTATGTACTTATAAGATTCTTTTGCTTTACACAAAGATTGTGTTAGTTCTTTGTTGTTCAAAGCAGGTTAACATTTTTATTCTGTTAAATCGAATTTTGTGTCAATATTTTCATTTAACACAAAGACGAAATGTTACATTAACGCAGGGTTGTGTTACTGCTTTAACACAAAAATTGTAACCATTAATTTTTTTTACGCAGAGCACAAATTTTTTGACTGTGTAGAGAAATTTAGTGTTTTTATGGAAACGGCAAAGGCTACCAGCGGAGTGGCCGAGAGTGCTTAGGCACTTGTACTTACTCGCGGACTTGGTAGGTCGAGCGTATATCATTCATTTGCGGTGTGGGAGGTCCAGGTTTTGAGTCGTATTATTAGGTAGGGGATTGAAAAAAATGTGCTGCACCTCGACAAAGAAAACGGGAGGGATCTAAAATATGGGCCTTGGCTTGATGTACCTTATGGATGACTTCACAAAAGAAAATACAAACCATGAGAAGTTCTCCTTACTAACTTCTTAAAATGTATTAGAAGTTGCGAAAACGGAAATCGTCTTTTTAGTAGTTTTAATAAGTATCAAAATTAAATTTTTATTTATTTTAGAACATTGAGTCCGTACAGTCTAATTTTTGTATACAGTTAATAAAAAATCTGTGATTTTGGAAAATGTTTCGTGCTGGACTCCAATTTTGTAAGTTATGACTTTATTTTATTTTTGAATGTCTTACCATGCCTCATTTAATGTGACATTGTCAGATTTTAGGTTAATAATTCATTTACATATTTCCAAGAATTTTTTTCAATAACACTTTTCCTTTGAAATTTTGTACACATGTTTAAACAGAGTTACCCGGTTTACTCCATGATGGGTTTTCTTAAGGGGGGAGATCACGCAAAAACCGGCTAATAAACTAATTTTTTTCGAATTTCGTTTTTTGTCTGGTGGTATATAAAACACGGTGGTATATAAAACATAGCCAAAAAAAATTTTTTTCAAGTAGAAAAATATTTATTTGTGAGCCGCTGCACAGCCAAATTGCTGCTCCTTTGCAGACAACGCTCCCCCCCCCTCGCAATTTGATCAGTAATATTTAATTTTAGTGTGTACATGAGTTATGGTATGCACTGAGATAATGTTCTTTTATTTGTATGCTTTTGTAGACGTTTTAATACACAGAGAGTAAACGCTTCTTTTGTTATAATTTTTGTTTTTTACCGTTTCCCGAAAGTTGTGTTTTTTCCGACAAGGAACATCATATCTCAAGTTCTAGAAAAAATAGAGACTTAATTTTTTTTTTTAATTTTTTCCTAAACATTTTGCGCATAAAGTGGAGTATGATTTTTCCATTTGAACAATTGTAACTATTTTTAAACATTTTTTTTAAATAAAAAATTCGGTTTTATAATTTCTAGAAGTTTGGGATTACAATTTTATAGTTAATTTTTAAAATTAACTGAACCCATACTCAGCTCTATGGACAGGACCTTTAGGAATAAAATAATGAAAAAATATTTAAAAACTATTCAGTACTTTTTGAGATATGGCGTTCCTTGTAATCGCTTAAAAACTTGTGAGTAATGAATGTTTCAAAAACAAAATTTTCTATTTGAAACCCTCCCTAATTTGAAAAAAAATTTCAACAAGCAAAATAATCATAAATAAAAAAGTTGCTTTTTTATTTCAACTCCCTTAATCAACATGAAACTTCAAGAAATTTTTTTAATATGCCAAAATCTATCCGAATCTCTTGATTTTCGTATATTTTCACAGTATGAAAATAAAAAAAAAATCAATCAAAAAACTCGTTCAATTAAATTTTCAACACAACAATTTTCAATAACTACAAACACACACACGTAGAAACTGTAATTTTCCTGTGAAAAGCAAACATTAAAAACAATATGATCTGTTTTATTCTATTTTTTTTTCTGAGTGGGTTTTTCCATATTGGATATGATGCATTTAACTCTCAGTTATGTGAGAGGGAAAGGGGCAGGTTTAATGAGTGAATTAGGGCATGGGCAGAATGATGTGGGTGGGGTGTGTGAAAGGATGAATAATTTCAATGTGTCACAACTCAGTTCGAGTAGATAATTATCGTTCTCCAACACCCTCAGGTTATGTGTCCACTGTACGATAGCGTTATATATTTCGAGCACGTGATCAAACATATCATTTCTATATAGACGTGTTTAACGTAAACATTTAGTTACTGTGTTGACAAGAGTAGTAATATTGCCTTCAAGTTGCGCACGCACATCAACGCAAAGGGTCATAATGAAGTATGTAAGGAAATGTATGTATATCAATCTATTAATAGGTCCGTTAAGAAAAAGAAAATAATAGTTTGTAGAAGCCGATCACACTAGTGTGTGATGTTACCACGGACGAGTATTGGTCGGTAACACACTCTGTATGTGAAGATTTCTCTTGACCTTGTACAGTACTTATTCTCAAATGGAAACACATCGGGACTGGGGAAGTGAATGTTTCCATTTGGGAATCACCGCAGTGTCGGTTGATGATATTTAATAATAAGGAAATGCATAGAAATTATATAAATGTATAAAATAAACTTTTATATTTCAAATTACTTTATACCGTGAACATCCAATGGTACGGACTCCGATTTTACATAGTGACGTCAGCAACTTATATAATATGCAATATAAATGATGCCACGCAAAATGAAAATTATTAAGTTTATTTTAAAAACGATCGAAAAACCCACTTTTTAAGTGAGTTCAACATTTGAAAAGATTCCAGAATATTCTATTCAAAAGCTAACAAAGATATCGAAGATCCATTTCACTATATAATTGGTTATCGGGAAATATTCCAGAACATTCTATTTGAAAACCTGCAACAGCATTAGAAAACCGACTTCACCATTTGATTAGTCATTCAAAACAAGGCTAAATAGTGAAATTTGATAAGAGTTAGTAGAGATTTCGAAAAACCGATTGTACCATTGGATTGGTCACCAAAAAAGAGACAAAAAACCACATTTTGACAAAAGTTCCAGTAGCGTGTTAGAGTTTTCTGGCACACACTCGTAAGTGTATAAGGCTAGAGGCATAATTATCTTTGTCAACCAACATATATTCTATAGGGATAAATAGATCGAAATTTATCGTTAAACTGGATCGTGGGTGGTAAATAATTGACAGTTATATTAAATAAAGTAATAATAATTGTACTGTGAAATTTCCAACAATAGTTTGTTCTTTGATTTTCCAAAAAGGGATTGCTTGTGTGTTTACTTGACTGTAGATAATAAAATCGAATAACTAAAGGGTTCAATTATCTACGTTTTGAATTGATTAGTTTTGTTTAACTTTGAGAAAGTTTTATCAAAAACAAATCGAAATTTTGTTTAATAACACCGAATTTCTAACTAAAATTTGATAATGGTATTTTTTCAACATTCTGTTTCGGTTTAAATTATCAACGATTAACGTTTATGGTCGGCCCATTACCGAAAAAACAAAAACTGTTACGGTAGTTTTAAATTTTACCATATAGATATCATTAAGTATAATTTTAAAAAATCCTCAAAACCATTACACGAAGCGGCCACAAATTATCTCTGAATTGTTCCGTAATACACCGGTCGGGCTCGAACTAGTATCATTATTTGCTGCTGATGACTGCGTTCAAGTGACGCGTTCTGGATGGAGTCAGTCGCTCGTTCGAAATATAGACCAAATGGAAGTTAAAATGTGTGATGGGTTTTTTTTTAAATGTATTTATCTTACAAAATGAATGAAATTATGCAGGCGGAACGAGCGGACATTAAAAAGTGGTAAATAAATATTGAAGGATTTTTTTTTATTTAAACTGTAATGGTTTTTTGTGTGTCGTTGTATTTTTTTTCAGTTTAGTCGTAGTGAAGTGTAAAATAATTTGATCGTTAATGGAATCGAATATTATCGAAAAAGTAATCAAATCAGATCCTCAGAGATTGACTAAAACATTTAAATAAGTAGGTATACATAGAGTTTCATCAACGTATTAGCCAGAGAAATGAGATGGTATAAACGTGCAAGTCCAAAATCTAAATCAGTCTAAAATCAAAATTACACAAGCCTTATGATGACGAATATGCATATTATATACATGCACAATTGATAGGCAAGAAAAAATTTCATATTGAAAACCGAGGATAAAGATTCCTTTCCGACGTATACCATTTTTCAGTTTTAAGTGGAATTTGTGCAATACTGAGCTTCAAAATAACATATCTTACCTTCCTTAACGTTGGTCAAAAAATTTGAAAACAAAATGAGATACCAAAACTATATTGAAGTAAAAAAGTTTCACAAAAATTATTTCGGTTAAGTTGTGTTGGTAATTTTTGGAAACATTTGGAAAATTAATTGTTATTAAAAAGAAGAAAAAGTTGAACAGTCACTTGTACCGGGATTCGATCGCGGTACACCACTATTCGTACTCCGTCTCTCTACCACTGAGCTGTGGCCATTTTGATAAAACGTTCTAAATAACTTGATTATATCTTACCAATATTTTTGTCCAAATTTTAAATAAAAATATTTCCTGTGTTTTTGAGGGGTGGACCTTAATATTGTAAATTTTTAATATTGATATTCTGCTCTACTAGCAGACGAAATTTGATTGAAATCGGTGACAACATTCTTAAACCTTCCCTTGTAAGAAAAAAAAAACTTTCTTTAGAGTGACGGTAAACGCCGATTCTTTTTTTTTTATCACTTTTGTTTTGCTGGTACTTTTTTCTTTTTGCTGTCAAATGTGAATTTTTTTTTTTTTGCATGTTTTACGCACCTATTAACACTTTCAGTCCCACGGCTTCGGCATCCGAAACCAAACAAAACTTCCCCAGAGGCCGACCGCGATCAATGATTAATTGATTACTCATTATGTGTGCGATGTTTATCATGTTTATCATTATAGTCCGGATAAAATAATTTTTCACAGGACCGGCTTAACGATTTCAGTGTAATACTGTTAGACTGTTTGTATTTATGTATGAGACTGCTAGAGCAAATAATGTTCCTTTACATACATACATACATAAACTGATTAACTTAAATCGAATTAACATAATATGTTTTAGAAAATATTACTTAATTTTTCCTTAAAAAATGTTCATACAAAACTAGTATATCTTGCCAACAAACTATACACAAATAAAAGTATACATATTAAGAAAAAAAAATGTAACGTTAATAATGTGTTATCTAATAAAATATTATGTAGGTATTTATTTCATTTTTGCTAATATTTTTTTTGTATATACTTTTGAGCATTGAATAAATAGTGGGAATACACTTATATACACAATCTATATGAAAATGAAAAGTGACTAAAAGTGTTGACGAATATGGATGGTTAAACAAGAGGGGATTTAAAATTTTTCTAGATTAACTGATGTTATATTTGTTAGTATAAATATTTTTAGAACATTTATTAATAAATACTCTCCAATTACAACAAAAATCACATAAAAATTAAAAAATATTCATTACCATCGATAGTTTGTAGGTATTCTGTGTTTGTAGATCATAAAAAGGTGTTAATCAATATGACGATTTTGCTTCAAAAAAATAATATCTAAAAAACTTCTATTGTATGGTCCATACAAATATTCTAATATCAATAGTATCTGTGGTTAAATACAAATAATGCATACGTACATATTTATACGTACGACACGTACGATGTCATCAAAATGATGTTTTGTTTATGTGTTTGAATGAAATGTACAACTAGATTAAATATTGCTTGATTTACATTGCATGTGTATGTACCTATGTAGAAAACTAAAAATTTTAAAAAATTGTAAACAAGGTACATATATTAAATTTTAAAAAGTTAAAAAGAGATAAGGAGTTTGTTTGTCAATTGATACTCAAAGAAAGCTGTCGGTGAGAACGGAAGTAATAAATTTTGTTTTATATGTAACTGCGAGCTAGTTAGACAAATAAATATTGCAAAACTTTAATTCAATAAAATTTGGGGCCCCTTTATATTTTTGATATAAATCTCACATAATAAAATTTTTCTAAAAAGTTTTTGCTTCTCTATGTTGAATTTCAATAAATTTTCAGGATTCTGTTATTTCTGTTGCAGCAGACTCATACATAAATACAAACAGTCTAACAGTATTACACTGAAATCGTTAAGCCGGTCCTGTGAAAAATTATTTCATCCGGTCTATATTTATCATTCTTCATCACACGAATGTGTTCCCATTCACACAAACACATACATACCAACAAACAACACTACTCTCTTGGTTTCTATGTATAAAAAATTTTAAGATAAACAAAAAAATACATAAAAAATATAATTTATATTTTTAAATAAAATTGATTTGAATGCCAGTGTATATGTAGTATGTATGTACCTATCACGTAGTACGTCTGTTTACAGTTTTACACATACATACGTGTGGAACTGTGTTGTGTGTTTGAATCATTTTATTTTATGTATTTGTTTATATAGTTTTTTTTTTTTTTAAATATTGCCGGTTTCCGGGGAAATTTACTATGAAAGTGCTCGGGCCTCATAGTGTTAATATTTTTATTTAATAAAGTTCTTTACATAATGATTATATATAAAATGAATTATTGTTTGAAAGTATTTGCAATAATTAACGTGAATAGGTTGTTTACATGCAAAATATTTATCGGTGTAAAACAATAATTGAAACTGGAAAAAAACAAAGGCACGTGTGCAATTTATTTTTAAGAGTTTCAATTTTTAATTGCAATGTACTGATAAGAATACTTTTGAGATAATCGTTCAAAAACTTTTGAAACGCCTGTAGATATATATTGCTATTACTTTGTTTTTAATGACAATAAAATTAATTTTTTTCTTCAGGAAAAGAAAAGAAAAAACATTAACATGCGAATATTTTATTACATATTAATTACTTAGGTACTTTATTCGTATTATTATATTAAACTATTGGAAAAATTAATTTGCTTGAATAAAGAGGGAAACATTACAGGTATTTCTTTCTTTTGTGTATGCATAAGTGATGGCGTGTTTGAATTAAATTATTATTTATTATTAATTGGCATTATAATTATTTTGTCAATAATGTAATTTTCTCTCACTCTTTCTATGCACAATAATATTTATTTTGTTTTTAGTTAAGTGATATAATTATATAAGATTTTAATTTGATTATTAATAAAATAATTACTTGATCAATTTAATTGATTATACATACTTATTTATTTAGATAATATTTAATAAAAAACAATATGGGAATGATGAGGAAATACATAATACAGCCGACTTTCGTTATGAGTCCGCCCGTTATGAGTCCGCCCGTTATGAGTCCGCCGATTTATATTTCTATTGTAAACATTCCCTCTCCATGACCGAAAAAAATTCATTTTAATCTCTCGTTGTAAGGCCGGATCATTGGTGCTGACGTTTTAAAAAGTGCAACTTAAAAATCATCCTCTCAGAATCTTTTCATTCACTAAAATAATTTTTTTTATAGGTCCGTGTTTACATAATACATGTGTAGTTGACCAAAACAAGTTTTGTTGGTTCATCGCGCGGATTATATTACAAACTTTGTTTGACTAATAATATTTATTTACAATTTCTACAAAATATTTTAAAAACCTTTTTAAAGAAAATAGTATGTGTTAACAGTATCGTTTAAACTCCTGTCACACAAACTAGCGAACGCATTTAGAAAATATTAGTAAATGTATTTATTAAAAATAGGTAGATTTTGTGCCGCTTCTAACGAACGGTAATACTATACTAAACGTCCGGGCTATTTGATTATAAATAAGTACACACTCACACGCTTGAAAAGTAGGGGAAGTGCGAATTAAGGCGGTCGAACACTAAGCACAAATGGGGCTATAGGAATTCTTAGAATTATATTCTCCTACAGTCCCGTAAGCGGACTGATAACGAAGGTTGACAGTATATTAATTAGATAATTAGCGCAATTGTTTGAAAAAGATTAGAAAATGTAATAATTAATAATTATACGCCCGATTACTTTACGTAGGACTAATAACTTGAGCTTTTTTCATTGATATACGTGTTATCCTATATTTTAGATTTTAAGGATATTTTGAGTTGCTAGGAGAAGAGTAATGAAAATCAATTGAAATCAATAAAATTGGGCAGATCTTATAAAAATTTGTAGAAGTAAAAAAAAAAAATGCTTTTTAATCAAGCTTTTATTTAAAAATGGTCATTCAGTTAAATTAAAATTCAAATCGGTACCTAGAAATTTTGAAACAGAAATTACTTATTTACAGCATATTTATTTACGAACATAGCAACTTAATTAAAAACTTTCCATGTTGATTAGGAAGCTTCGTATTGTGAAAAATCCAAAAATGTTTGTTAAAATTACACAGCTATTCAATGAAAAATGTGGTTAAAAATATAGAATTTTGTATAGTAAAGTTTTAAAAATGCTTTTTTTATGTGAATTAAATTAATAGATTTGAGCGTTACTTTATGGTATTCCACATTTTTAAATAATAAGCAAATATTTTACTTGGCAAAATACCACTTTTATTTTTATTTTTGAAACAATAATGTCACAGTTTCAAAAATAAAAGTGGTATTCTGTGAACTAAAATATTTGTTAATTATATGAATTAAGTTTAAATATGATTGATACGTTGCCACAAAAAAAAATTAATTTTTAATCTGGTAACGTCGTACTAAATCGGTAATCGAAGATTAAAAAATAAAATAAAGCAATATATAGATTAAGTAAACTAAAAATGGTCCAACGTCATTCACAGTGAAGCAAAATTAGACGTGCAACTTTAAGTTACTGTAGTTACTCTAATATAAAAATAACAAAAAGGAGAAAAAGACAGAAAACTAGACACTTACGTACGATTTTGCTTCATTTGTTACATTTGTTTAATGACGTCAGACCATTTTTAGTTGATCTGACCCACATAACTTACGAAATGACTGTACATATACTACTTCTTTAATTTCGAAATTTTTTTAAAATTTTTGAATACAAATTGGATTGTTTGAATATGGAGTCCACACACTGTTGCCAATAATTCACATAAAGTAAGGCAAAAAAAAAAAACCGTCAAGAAAAAAAAATTAGTTCAATTTAAATTCAATCACGATTCGAACGAAAAATTTTTATACTTTTATAATAAATATCGTCTAGTTATAAATCTTTTATCGATTCTATACGTATACTGTGTACATATAATAAAGCCCTCCGGCTACAAAACGTCTATTAAATCATTTACTACAAAACGGATTGGTTTAACATAATTATGTGGCATTAAATATCTTTTCAAATAAAAATTAAATTGACTTAGGTTACCCAGTTTGTTGTTTTCGTTAAGTTGAAAATTTTCGTTTTTTTTTGTTTTCAAAAGTGAATAATGACAATCATAGAGTGTGTAGTGGTACGTTCACACGTTCTATACCAGTGTCTCCAAAACTTTTTAGATTGTAGGAAAGTTTTTTTTTTTTAAGAAAAAAGAAACATTAAAATCAATCTGGGTTTTTACTAAATTTCTTTCTTTTAACAATTTTTTAAAAGAGAATTGTCCAGTGAAATAACACCTTGACGATCACTGACGTTATACAACGTCAAGTGAAGTCCTACTAATTCACACAGCACATCATAGTACGTCAACAATTCCATACAAAGTATACTAGCTGTCGCGATAGTAGGGGAGAAGTGGTTTGAAAGGGACACGTATTGAAAGGGACAATGGAGTATTTGACAAATTTTTAAAAACCATCTTAGTGTGTTTATTACTTCTTACTAAACTCATAATACACGTTTTTAAATTATTTTGTACTATATTTTTAATAAAAATCACCGATAAAATTTTAGTTTTTAAAAAGATCGCCAAAACGATGCTTTCTGTGACGTCAAATCGTATAACGTCATTGGCTTTAAAACACTGAGTAGTAGTAGTAGGTCTAGTAATGAAAAATTTCTTTCATAGTTACCAAAAAAGTAAACAGTTTTTTTCCTAACTACAATATAATACCTACATATTCGAACGAGCTTGTGACGTAAGCTGCTTTTGCTCAATGTTTTTAATTACGTCATTTTTAACGTAAATTTTGTAATTTTATTTAATTAAAATTTTTATATTTCTGAATGAAATAACTTGTAAAAAAGCAATATTCAGTATCATTATGACTCGAGCAATTATTTAAAAATCAAAATAGATATTTTTTCAGCTACTGTCAAATACCCCATTCAAATTACACGTTAAATATATAAATCCCACCAAAACGTATTTGGGTTGTGTGGCCGCACTAATGCAGATATATTTGTTCCTGACTTCAAGCTACTGCCATTTCAAACATGGTAATGCTGTGCTTGTAAATTTTTTTATGTTCCAAAGTAATTTTTTTTTACAATTTTTCGGAACTTTTCTGATATATTGTCAATATTTTTTTAAATGTTTGTAGTTATATACAGTTAGTTATTCTTTCAACTAGAGGAAACCAACCGATTAGGATATCTTTTAAATAAAATTGTAGATTTAGAGGTTAAATTGTTAATTTGGGTGTGCTATTTATGAAACGGACAGAGCAAACAGTTATGAAAGGGACTACCTTAAGACTAGTGATTTCAAATTAGTTTTATTTGAATATCCACATGTCACAATTTTTTCTCTATTATCGTGTTTTCTTAGTGTCAATAATTAAATTTTTTTAACTTTCTTCTTGTTTAAAATTTTTTAACAAAAATAGTCAAATGAGAAACAATAATTTTAACTACCGATTACTAAACCACGCAATTAATAATCATCGATTACTGAAATCATTTGGTTATTCCCGTTATTGAATCAAATTTGTTAGTATGTAAGTTCAGTAAGATGACCTGCGCAATCGTATGAACCGTATGTCTTGTGTACATAAGGTGGAAATTTGAACAACATGAATGATATTTAGTATTCTCCCTTTCATAACTTATCATGTCCCTTTCAATACAGTCTATTGATGAAAGGGACAAAATGCGCTTTTTTAAAAACAGAGAAAAATTACAACTGATAACAAAGAAATGTTCATTATTGGATTTTATTTCAAGAGAAAAATAACTGAAGTTTCTAATTCCGTTCGTAACAATTTAATTTGTTATCTCGCTTATTTACTAGAACGCTTAACACAAAAATGTCCCTTTCGTGCCACTTCTCCCCTATATCAGTTGGACGTCTTGTTATTATATAGGTTATGATCGTCAAGGTATTCACTTCCTCAATTCGTAACTTGGTGCCTATTTCTTTTGGAGTTATGTAAAATCTCTGGCTTATACCAATAACTGACGCTTTGGACGCAATCCAACATAATTCGTTGGATTGCGGAAATAGGACTGACAAAATGCGATTTTATACGCCTTGTCCTCTAATCTCAGTTTTTCAATTTTTTCGTAAAACACTCTGCATGATTGTTTGCAGAACAATCGTGTTTCGCGGAACATAGTTTGGGAAACACTGTTCTGCAGGGACGCACGAGCATAAGCACTGATGCTCGAAGAACGAGATACCCGAAAGCGATATGTAAAAATATGCTCTTTTTTAAAATTTTAACCATTGTTATTAATCAAATTTTGCTTTTGTGTTTTTATTTATGTGTTCAATTTTGAATGTGTGTAAATTTATGATAATCGATTTTGATATAGTGAAACTTTTTTAAATTGTTCGCGAACACATTTGGGAAACAGTGTAGATGTAACTTTATATAGAACTGAAAACACTTTTCATACTTAGTCCAGTAGCATTAATTTCAAGCGCTATCTCACTAACCATTAATTTTAGAATTGATATAAAATTTTTTTAAAAAGAGATTCTTGTAGTGATTGCCGAGGAGAACATTTGTGCAAAACATTAACTTCCGAAAATGATTTTTTATACTGTTTAAACATTCATGAATAGCCTTTCTTAACCTTTCACCGCTTACGTAAAAACGGTGATAGATACATTAAAAAGTGTTAAGACCTTTCTTTTGTAGAAAATCGAATTCTCTACAAAAAAAGTCCGCGAGAGCACCTGTCTATCTTGTACAGGTGAAAAGATACAGCGCTCCAAACGCGCACTCAAAAATCCACTTTTTCGAGCGTTCCGGCAGGGTGTGCCGTCCGCTTGCCGGAACGCTCAAAAAAGTGGATTTTTGAGTACTCGTTTGGAGCGCTGTATTTTTTCACCTGTACAAGATAGACAGGTGCTCTCGCGGACTTTTTTTGTAGAGAATTCGATTCTCTACAAAAAAGGTCTTAACACTTTTTAATGTATCTATCACCGTTTCCGCTACGTAAGCGGCGAAAGGTCAAAAAACGCTATTCATGGATGTATAAATAATATAAAATAACATTTCCGGGAGTTAACATTTTGCACAAATGTTCTCCTCGGCAATCCCTACAAGAATCTCTTTTTAAAAAATTTTTATGTCTATTCTAAATTTAATGTACAGATAAAATTTAGTGCTACTGGACTAACTGTTTTCATGTTTATGCAATATATTTGTTTTGTTCGGGAACAATGTCTCGGAACAATGTGAATACAACCTTACATTTTATGTACATGCATGCCCGCATACTAAACGCAAATAAATCCCGTTCCAGTCTTTTAGTATGATTATAAATGGAACATTTTATTTCTTATTAGGAATGTGTAGTTTTAAATTGCCGCCAGTCGAGGATGTTTCAGTAGGTATATAAATTGCACTGGTTCGTTGATTATTTTTTTTTAAACTCCATCTTCTTTTAACAGATTCGTCTATACTTTTTCTTTGGTTTTGTTTTAGCGGTTAGTTCGTCCGTTAACTGACATTTGACGGACAGAACAGTGCATACGGTTTGACTGATTCATTTATTCATTGCATTTGTGGGTTTTTTCGTGAAAAGAAATGAAACAGAAATATATATGTTTTGTTTGTCTAAAGGTAATTTATTGAATTGATATGATAATAGGCAATATAGGTATGTATTTTTTGTGCCCAAGGTATTTTTAAATTACCTAGATTTAAAAGTAATAAAAATAGCTGGAATGGATGTTGTATGTCTTTATTTATAATTATGAAGAAAGTTAGTTTTATTTCAATAGTTTTGCGGTAGGTCTGTAAAGAAATAGGTGCGTGGATGTTGAACTAACAGTAGGATTAGTCTTTTTAGGATTTTTGGGATTCTAAAATTCGAAAACTCAACATTAAAGATAAGTATTAAGTTTTTCTTTTTTTGAATAATTTCGTTTTAATATATTGGATCGGATACTGCGAAATAAAGTAATACAGGGGTTTTAGAGTAAAGAGTGTTAAAATGTGTGGACTGTACAAAGGGAAAGAAATTTTGGTGCAAAGATAAATACAATTTAGTAATGATTGATTAATATTCATTAAATTCTTTTTTGTATAATTTTACAAGCATTTTCAATTGCGTTGCTAATATAGGTATAAAAATTATGCATAGAATTCACTATGACTCATTTACTAAACCAATACAATTTTGAACCTGTCGAAACTTGTCATCGTTTGACTGACATATTATTCAGTTCATCACGAACTTTCGTAAATATCGAACGAATTTTAGTGCCCATAGAAGATGAATATAGATAATTAGTATAAACGTGCTGTGCTACATTTTTTATTTTCGTGTGGTGAATCTGCCAGGTCTGCGGCGATAAAAATTAATTGTGTACATGGTGAACACACTATCAGTGTAAGGACTGCCCAGAAATAGTTTAAAAAATT
Source organism: Brachynemurus nebulosus (assembly GCA_035578155.1). NCBI lineage: Eukaryota > Metazoa > Arthropoda > Insecta > Neuroptera > Myrmeleontidae > Brachynemurus > Brachynemurus nebulosus. The sequence goes on from JAPWDM010000003.1 coordinate 70,256,886, forward strand.
TTAAGTTGGAGAAAGCAGCATTGACGATGAACCCCGTTTAGGACGTCCTGTTAATTTTGATGATTGCATAATTCGAAATCTTCTGGAGTCAGAGCCACAATTAACAGTGGATCAGATCGCAGAAAGGATGAATTGTGTTTAATTGTGTTTTTTTATATTATTTAAAAATTTACCAAAAAAATACGCACGAACTTATGGACTGTCCTGATGTATTCTAATGTCGATTTGTTTTTTCTATTGAGTTTACGTAAAACAAAAATAAATATTTGAATTTTAATTAGTTTAGTAAAAGCATACGAATACGGGTATGTGTGTATATATGTATATACATTATGGAGGTATATAGCTCTATGTATTATATTACTGTTTTAATACGTATTATTCGATAAATGTGAGATTTTACGACACATTATAGAATATTCGAGTTTATTTTCTCCATAAATACAATCAATAAACTATAGATATTTGTCTTACTATAATGAAATTTTTATGGAAAACAAATGTGTAATTCATATGATGGGAAATAATATATTTAGTATAAAATAGTCTCGATTTAAGACTCTGTTATTATCTACTATATGAGCTAATAAATATATTATTAGCTCCCGCCTCTGTCCGGTTCGAAATTTGAACCAATTTTAACTATGCAGTTTATGAGATACATTTTTAACATACATTTAGTCGAGTAAACAAATACCCTCTGCTAAAGATTAAATGATGGAAAACTCATTTCAAAAATAAAATAAAGCAAAAAATAATGTTTTTAAAGAAAAAGCTTGTATTTAAAAATGGGCTAAAAAAACAAAATAACTTTTGAGTGAAGTTCGAAGCAATATGCAACATAATTTATAAAAGCTTGAGGCGTTATCATTAATTATTTCTGTTTTGGATATAAGTGTAGCTATTTTACTTTTCAGTAGTTACAAAATTTAATTAAACGCCTCAAGCTTTTATAAATTATGTTGCATATTGCTTCAAATTTCACTCAAAAGTTATTTTATTTTTTTTAGCCCATTTTTAAATAAAAGCTTTTTCTTAAAAAACATTTTTTTTACTTTATTTTATTTTCTACTTTTTAGTGTGATTACAATTAATTTAAAAAAAATAAAGAAGTAATTTTTGCATCTATATTTTAATCGGTTAATTTACCCTAATCAGACATAACTATGGAAACAAAAAATTGCAATGTAAAATCAATGGACAATATTTGACAATTCGAAATGTCAAAAAGTTGCACAGGACTAAAAATTAACAATTTTGGTTTAGGGCGGTTTAGGACAAAACTAATTATACAATATTGCGTTGTCATCAAGGTTATACACGAACGAAAAATTTGAAACCTTTAGCTCAATTAGAACCTGTCTAAGTTTTGATTCCACGATTTGATCTAAACCAACATACTAACATACCAAGTTAAATAAAAGCTTTTAACAAAACTCTTTAAGAACATTTAAAGAATGAAATCAACAAATTCTGTATGAATTTAATTTTAAAACTGAGAAATATATCGAAATTTATGCAAACCATACTGAATATTAGTTGAATATCCATTTTTTTATTCGGAAATTTTTTTAAATTATAAAACTTTTTTTTCTTTGTAATATCAGATTTAAAACAAAGAAAAAACTGACAACACAGTGTGTAGAGGTTTTCCCTTGTCCCGTTTTTATTTTTCAAAACCTGCTGGAAGGACGGCACAACTGGGATCAGTTACTAATAAGATATTTATATATAAGCATCTACGAACCCAAAAAAAAAACCAACAAAAAAGACCATTCCGTTCAAAAGTTACAAAGAAAATTGACTTTGCGATTTTAGAGACAGATGACTGGACTTTTAAGGAAAGTTGTTGCTAACAATGTTGTTGCAAATTCAAATTTATACCAGGGGCGATTCGTATTTCAAGTCACTCCCACTCACGGTGACGTTATTTTGGAAAAAATTGATTACCAATTGGTAGTATGTTCGACAGCTACCTTGCTGTAAGATTTCAAAAATTTTTCAGTGCTGGTAAGGAAGATAAGGGTTCGTACGGTAAATGAAAGGAAAGATATTTCGAAAAGAAAATTAACCAATTTCACAATTAACTAATGTTAATTTATGCAACAGTAATTGATCGAAATTTTTGAATTCAGATGTTATCTAATTGCTAAATACGTATGCGTCAAAAAAATCTACTAAAATTATATTATTTTCAATATAAACATTGTTCTAGTATTTAATGAAATAGAAGCCAATGAAATTCGTCTGAGCTTTTATTTTCAATAACTTTTACGTTTTAATGTGATATTTCGAGTGATACATACGTTTTCTCTACTTTATGTGTTGTCAAGCTAATTACCTGTTAAAGCTCTCAAATAAATTTACATTCTTTTTATATCAATATTATTAGTAATTAAGGTAGGTTTTATTATTTAAATTCACCACTTGATCAACCTACGTTCCGTTTTGCCATCATAATAGTTTTTTCAAAATAAAAAAAGAAAATTATATAATTATTTCATAGAAGGTACAGTGTAAACTCTATATAACGAACTTCTATGTAACGAAAAACTCCTTAAAACGTAGAAATTACAAAGGTTTGTTTGGTTTACATTATCATTCGTATATTGAAACACTCTTTATAACGTAATAGCCACTCTCAATAGCGAAAAATACATCATTATTTAAACCAAAAAAAAATTTATTTCACTGACTTTCAAACAAAATAGTGATACAGAGTCGTAAATATTTCGTACGCACAAAGGGATTCTTAGAAATCCGTTTATTTGTTTGTTGTAACTGCCTAGCATATGTTTTTGCCTACTGTACTTCCGTACTACTGTCTTATTGCTGTCTTGACGTTATCATATTCTTAGTTGCTTTCAAACTTTTTAACTGTAAACATGGCGAGTAAAAGAAAGAGTTTGTATATTGACGAAAAAGTGTCATTTAATTCAGTCAAAATTAAAACCACTTACTAAATTCGTAAGTTTTATTCGTAAAATTATATTGTTTTCTTTTACTCTCCATATAACGAAAACTCTTTATAACGTAACAAAATACCCGGTCCCTTCAATTTCGTTATATGGAGTTTACACTGTATTTTGTTATTTTTTGTCAAAGAAATTATTTGATTAATTTGAAACAAAGACATAAATGGAGTTTGTAATAATTTTTCAATTCCTTTCTGTTCTGATGTTTTAGCGTAGGCGTAACATTTAAAGGTTATTTTCAGAGTATAAAATTGTGAGTGGTTCTATCTTTAGTTTTCCGAAAGTAGGAAGGGAAAATCTAAGATGGTGCCCCTACTTTTCATTCTCTATTACATCACCCAATTTAAAAAGGAAAATAAGCCAATTATTTAGTCCTTTCAGTTTTTATATTCCACTAGTTTAGATAAAGCGTTCCAATTAACCCTAGAATCATACGTACTCGTCAAATTGACGACCAAACTTCTCTATCTGCTCCAGTACTACAATTTGCAGTTGCCTGTTTGCTGTGAAACTTCTGTTATCTAATTTATTTGTTATTATAACACAGTAAACGTATAAATTTTGTTTATAATTACTGTCGTTTTGTTTATATTAAAATAGTGTGCGTCAATTTGACGACGATGTATGATTAACGTATTTTTTTTTAAAGCTTTTGTACTTCACATATAAAAGTTTTTCTAATTTTTCTAAAATTTATTAAAGATATGGATGTTATAATTAATTTATTCAATGATAATGATAATGTGAAAGATGATTACAGCTGTTTCATTTATAGAGACGACACAATACTAAAGTTTTAATATGTTGAATCGAAAAGAAAAGAATGCGTTTCAAGTGACTTAATAAGAAATTAACAATTTATTTTGTGGAAAATATTTTAATTTTTATTATTTTTTGAGACCTTATTCGAAAAATTACTAACAAATTTTAGAAAATTTACAAATGTGCCTAATCAGGAAATAACTACATATCTACGGGAATATTTGTGACTGAGAAATTGCACATTCTGTAAAGTCACACATGTCCACTGACTCATAATAGTTCATAAATTAATTATTTGAAAGACATGTCTTATGATACAATTGATGTATTTATTTATTTTTTTAATTTTTATAATGAAAATATGCTTTGATAAAAAGATTAAAAAAATTTATAAATATTTCTATTAAAAAATTTTTCCAAATGCAATTTTTTTTAAATATTTTGTTCGCTTTTGTAGTATTGTTGTGCAAAAAAAAAAATGATTTTTGCAAATAAACTCTAAAATTCTCCGTAAAAAGTCCATTCGTCAAATTGACGACGATGTATGATTATCAACTTATGATTCTAGGGTTAATATACTCTGTTAGAACAAACAAAATTAGTCAACAAATCGGACAATTTGTGTTCCATTGTACCTAATCAAACAACAGGACCCGAACAAATCACATCATAATCGGACTGTCTCGCCGAAAAGTGGACGGTTGGTAAACCTGATTATGTATAACTTTTCTCTCGAGATACTGAGAGGTTGATCATGCGTGGACTAGGGTCGAGCAGGGTCGTTTGTAACTCACAGTGTCATACCCATCTTACTAGGGTCAACCTCTTGTGCGAAAATTTTACTTAAATACAAATGATTACGTAGTAACTACAATACACCGCAAAAATTTGAAAAAGTTCCACAACTTATGAACTAATTGAACACATTTATTTTCTCTTATCTCAAACGATTAAGATATTACGTAATTTAGATTATCATATTTGTCATAAGAACAATATATAAATGAGTATCATTATAATTATCGATTAGCACCGTTAAGTTGGGAAAGTTGCTATTGTGAAAATGTGATAAAATGATTTTAACCGTACATTTTCTCTCTGTGTAACTTTCTAACTGTTATACCATTCATTATATGTAACAGAAATGACCTGTAAAGTTTACACATTCCTTCCTGCAGCACAAAGGTTACAACGGTTACAGCCGTTACAATTACAGGCATTCACCGACTGAGCTCAATTCGTCGAGTCGCGTACTGCAAAACTAATTGTTATTGTACCCGATCGTGGTATGACTGTTCAACTTGCCTTGGCTTTAACGAGTATGCTTTAATGAAGTTTCTAAATAGAAAATATTTCAAATTAATTGTTATTTGTATTTTTTCCAGAAATTTTTATATAGGTACCCTCATCGAGGCACTACCGTCAGAATATAATTAAATAATTTTTCTTTTATTTTCAATTTTTCTTTAAGATATTTTTATTTTCTTTCATGGAATTTTCTCGCTTTTAATGTTTCTAATTAACATTTTCTGCCGTCTATTTTTATAATAATAATTTTTTTCTTTCTGCTTGTTTCAGGTATGTATTCATCAATCGCTACTGGCGAGAAAATTCCTAAGATGAATATTAAAACGTCTAGACTGGGTCAAGTAGTTGATGGTAAGATAAGAGCAAATATATACGATGCGAAAAATTCTTATCGTTTTTTTTACATTTTTTTTTTTTTGTTTTTTTGTGAAAATTATTTTAATTAATTCATTGAACGGTGTTTGTAATGATGAGCTTTAGAATGGGGGTGGGTGTCTGTCTATTTCGTTAATACTTGACCTTTTCGAGTTTGTAAGTTCGGGTAAGTTCTTTTAAGACTAACTATTGAACGTTTATTTTAGTTGCAAGATTTTTTGATTTCTAAAATTAATTTTTCTAGTTTCTTCCTTTGATCGCCTTATAAGCGACCTCAACGTAAAAAAGTACTCATAGGGGCTCTCAAAAAAATTTCGACCTTGCATACCAATAAAGAACTTTGTTTGTGAGTTTGCTAGTTGGTTAAGCGCTGTTTTAAAGGTTAAAATTATTCCCAAATAGGATTCAAAACGGACAACTCGATGGACTTGGACGTAATTTTGTTAAATACGGTCGAAATTCTGAAAAATATGACCCCAGATACCTGAGACCGCAGAATAATTGGATAAATTGATCTTTATTAAATTTTACTTAAATATAAACAGGATCCTGGGAACTCAAAAAAGTCCGAAAGTTTAAGGAGGACCACTAGTGTGACATTTTGAAAAAAATTGGAATTTTTTTGCATGTTTTGATAGTCTGTACCTTTAAAAATAACATACTAAAATTTCAAGTGCGTATCACAAATAGTTTTTGAGTTACTGCCACCTGAAGAGCGAATTCTGATTTTCGTTGTTCACTTTGAGGTATTGAGAAATGTATGAAGGTTAATAGTTCCGGAGTTTTTGGACGTAGCTGTTAGTCACATGCTGTGGAGCAGTTAGACTCTGGCACATTCAAACGACTCAGCTAGTTTTACTATGACCGTTATAGTGAATACATCGTAAATAATTTTAATAAAAATTATCAGTGAACTAAAAAGTAAGGTAAAGAAAAACTCGAAGACAAGCCATCCGATCGATTTGATTATTATTGCAGCTTCTTTTATATATGTTTCTTCGTGCCATGAACCTCCAGTTTTCCGATTGAATAAAAAATGTAATTTTTGCAGGCCAAAAATCATCAAATTTTCACGCAAAATTTGAAATTTTTTTTTTAAAAACTCCGCCATTTTGTTAAATTTCAACTTTTTTTTTCGATTGAGGTTCACGGCACGGGCAATATACTTTCTAGTTTAATAGGCTTTTTGGTTTTTTTGATTTCAGGCACTGTGAAGATCGCTATTACTGCAACAGTGGGGGGACTTTTTTTTGGAGCCTTTGGAGATCTCCAATAACTCACTGAATTTTCAATTTTTTTGTCCTCACTGAATTTTCAATTTTATCTTGAATTTATTATGTATCAACGAATATATCCTTAAAATATTAAAACATTCCATCCAGTAGTTGTCTTTAAAAAAATTCCCAAAAATCACCTATTTTTCAGGCGGTCACACTAGTGGTCCCCCTTAAGTATAACTATCAAAGTGTGTGACTATTCATGGATAGATTTTAAGATGCGGAAGTTATAATTATAGGTATGCTATAAATATGCTGACCGATTCATAATCATTCTAATCGGATGGTTTTTTTGTAGGAGGCAGGAGTTTTCCCATGATCCTTTTCTATAAAATTCCGATAAAAATTTTTCTTATAGACACTTTCTTCCCTGTGTCCCATGAAACAACTGAAGAATACGGGCCATGCCTGTTCAAATCTTAGTATTAAATACTTCAGTTGACAAATGAGAAAGTTACACTAACTACTTCAAAAACCAACTCATTTTTTTGACATTAAAAATTTTGTTTATTATATTAATTAAATATTTTTTCATCAGATAATTTTTTTTCTTTTTGAAATGTATTCACACATACATAATATTTAATTAAAAAATTTTCACATAAATATTTTTAAAATTAGAATTTTGTGTTAAACTCACTTTTTTCCGACTACTCTTTGACTGATATTGTACATATTGACATGGACATATTACGATCATGGTAATGGTAAGCATTGAAAATATTTTTACATAAATGAGTGCAAAATACCACTAGAGTTTGAAAATAATTGCCTAAACAAAACATCCAGCGTTGTCAAATACAATGAGCTCATGCTATGCATCTCGTTTCTCTGCGTACTTCACTTTTTTTTATTTTTTTGTTTATTTTATGACTTTTTTTTTGTTTTTGTCAATTAACAAATTCCTCAGTAATAAAAACTGTATATCACAAATGCCACTTCCACATATTGTGTGTGTATTTATACAGGCAGTTTACTGTGAAAGTTCCTTCGATATCATTCATAATTTATTAGCTGATATTTTGTATAATTGTGAAAACTATTTTCAAACGCGGATACAGGAGGCAGTTACGAGGATCATCATTCTTCTTGAACATTGTTTGTTTGACGACTTCGATCAAGTTTATTAAAAAAACTTTAGTGTCTTAGAAACGGTAGCTAAAGTAGTAGAATGATGAAGTAGAAAGCGAACACATTTGAAAGCCACATTTATTAATAGGAAATGCGTTATTTCGATAACAAAAATGAAAATTTTACACAATCACCTAACTTTAAGTCACTTCAATAATGTGGCCGATTTAAAGAAAGGTATTTGCTTAAATACGGTGACGCCATCAAGTTCAGTGAAACGTTTCAGTGCTTTCGAAACAGTAAAAAAAATGATAGACTGATAAAATTGGAAGTGAATTATTTATTTTTAAAGTTGTCCTTTTCATTTTTATTAAAAATGCGCCAGTAGGACCATCAGAAAGAAAACTTCTGACGGATCAGTCACATTGATAAAAGAAATTGCGTCATCTATACATATAATAAAACTGTAACGAGACCGTTTCTGTACATGGAATATTTTTTGAAAATTGTACTGGTACTGTAAATAGTTATCGATGTAGATATCAGAACAGCGATTTTTAAAATTTTTGTCTGTCTGTCTTTCTGTCTGTCTGTTCACGCATCACGCAAAAACAATTGGACGGATTTTAATGAAATTTGGTATGATGATAACTTATTACCTGGGTCAACATCTAAGATACTTTTTATTCCGGAAAAATGTTTCATTCCCACGGGAAAATGGGAAAACTATTTTGAGCATGTAGGTACACAATTACGTAAATTTACATATTTCATACTTTCATAACTATAGTAACAAAATGTAATGTACCTAAATAAATTGAATATTGTAGTTTGGAAATTTTTCTGAATTTGAAATCAAAGAAAATGTTGCTAATTGTGTACCGAAAAATACAATAAATACACAATTGTCAATTTGGAGACAATTTAATGTATTTTTTGTTGCAAAAAACTACAAATTGGAAAAAGAAACTACTCAACGTTTCGCGTGAACAGTGTCACGGGTACAGCTAGTTTTGATAATAAAATGAATAGTTTGTAACCAAATTATTCTAATTCAATCAATCACTTTAATTCAAAACACTTCAATAGAGTTTGATTTGAGAAAAAGAAAATTCTGAATTTGGTGACGTCATCAAATTTAGAAAAATTTTTCAGTGGTTTACAAACCGTAAATAACGTGGCAGATTGGAAGCGAATTATAGGTTTTTGAAGTCCTTCTTTTCATTTTTACTAAAAATAACTAAATTTAAAAAAAAAAGCTTTTCAGATCATTTGCATTAAAAAAAAAATCTAATGGTGTCATTTTGGTAGCCAAGTGAAACATTTATTGCCAAAGTGTGGCCAGGGGGTGTATGAGTTTTAAGTCCCATTAAAGAAAAAAGAACTTTTGGTGACATTTTCTTTAAACACTATGTAATACAACTATTGACACACTATGTGTATGTATGCATTGCAACTACGTGTTTCACAGTTGCTAATTATATGTCCAAATAATATTTATACACAGAACACAGTGTATGCAATAATTTGCAAAATTGGTCATATTTAACAAAAAGTAAGTGTAATAAATTTTTTAAAAACGTATAAATTAGTATATGAGTGTCATTTATAAATGAAATAAATAAATTTTATGTCTCCACTGTTCATTTTAAAACGTGACTGTACTTACATTTAGCAAATTATCTGAACTTAAGAACAACAAAAATTTGACGCTACAAACTATTCTATTGTTAATTTTGACACCCGGTATATAATCTGGTATTTTATTACTCTTTTTTCAGTGGTGACTGATGCCAAATTGCAGTCAAATTTGATATTTGACATCTGTAATGAACGGCCAATCATGTTTGGGGATGGGTTAAATGACATCTTTTACGTTCGGTCGAATAAAATCCAAATTGTCCGTATTATTTGAAATTATTTTAATATAGGTTTGACCGGGGTAATTGTGAATAGATTTTCATGAGTTGAGATAAAAGCGTTGTTTTAAGTATTTTTTATTTTATATATCACATTATCGTTGCTTTATTTTTAATTCTACATTATTCAGGATGCATCACACAAATTTTGAGCAAATTCGTATGAAAAACAAAAATTTTATAAGCCATTCACATTTCCCCGGTGCGGTTTTGTAAATGTTATGAATTTCGGGGTAAAAGTGAATGCCATTAGAAAAATTATACAGAATGGATTGCAAGAGAAGTGTGGTACGTCAGAGTAAAGCCCAACTCAAATTCTTGACATTTACTCAACTTTCAATCACAATTTCTCTTTGTTTAATGCAAGTTACGCATACCTCAAATTTCTACAAAAAATCAAGGTTAAAAAAAAATAACAAGAATTGTAGGAACAAATTTATTACAAGCAAAAAATGATATTTTGATGATATTTTGTCATTTTATCATATAAAAAAATAAAAAAATTACATGTATTCACACAAAAACAAGGAAAATAAGACTTTTTCAAGGAAATACATTTAGTTTACATAAATAAAAAAACACATTTTTTTTTGTATTGTTTGTGCAACAGAAACTTGTACAATAAGGTCACCAGCACATTCATCAACATTTTCAACTCTGAAAAGGACACTACTGAAATTTTTGACCGAATGGGGGCATTTGTGAATGACGTTCACAATTACCCCACAATTTTAAAATCATGGGGTAATTGTGAATTGGTGATAAATTATCCAATTTCTTTAGCAGTCAATAAGGAGCCCTCTCAGGGTTTAGACCACTTCTTTAGAAGTACTTTTAACCATTTCATATCTTTTTTTTTTTAAAAAAAAAAAAGTATTTAAAAAAAATTTTTTTTTTGAGGATTGGTCAAAGTATGTAAGTGTTTTATAAGGGTCATAAAATTTTGTAAGGGTTTTTTCAAAATAAAAAAAGATACTAATACTTGGAGAATTGTTATGAAATTTTAATAGCATATTAAGAAAGGACAGAAAAATATATTAAATCTTTATTTTTAACAATATTAATGTTATTTTAGAAATTATAGGCGCCGTTCACAATTGCCCCAATTTACAGTTACCCCGGTCAACCTTAATAGGTATTCATGCATAAAAATTTTTACGTTTGTATCTGAAAAGTTGCAATATGCTTCCATCTGTTTGAGAAAATTTGTGAATAAAACTAATTTTAAAATGTTATTAATTTATTCCTGTTCCCGGCTTAGAATAGAGAGATTACATGGGAGCGAAAAAAAATGTAAATTTCTAACTAAAAGAATTTTTATTTTTTCTAACTGAAAAATTCCGTATTAAAATTATGAAAGGAAAATAGAAAAAGTTAGTATTTTGTAACAAATGTAAAAAAACAAAAACTAACACAGTTGGACATTGAATGCCGTATTTACATATTTTAGTTGTAAATGGAAATGCTTGGAATTCGTTGGTTGAATAAGGGGGTAATTGCAAGTACGCTTAGGGATCGTGAAGGCAATAGTTACATTGTTTCGATGGAATTTTTGTTTCGGAATCTACTAAGTTAATATTTTCGTTTTGTTATTAGAATTACTTTTTTGCGAAACTGAAATATTTGGTTCATTGATAAATCTCTTCATTATAATATGAGTTTTGCCAGAGTTAACTAAATTACCAAATCTATTCACTGGTCTTTGCTAAAAAGTGAGCAAATTCACCCTGAAGCCGGAGCTGTAAGAAAGGAAATGTGCAAATTTGAGTCTAGTCGATAGCTTATAGACTTAGTGTATTAATAAATAAGTGAAGCTTTAGAGTAAGCTCAAGATACCACCAATTTCTACTTTGTAAAATTATAATTAGTGTAATTACCATGGTTTTCGTTGTAACAATTTTTTATACCTCTTCCAATAATTATTAATATTGTTAAAATATAATACTGATGATAAAATTTATCTTTTTTGAAAAAAAATGTCCAAAATTTTAAAAAAAATAAATGTTATTGGTTTCATATCATGTTTTATCATAAATACGGTACTATTTACATTAGATTCCTTATATCACACTCCGCCAGGTGCTTCAGTGATATAGCCAGTAGACTGGCTTCCATAGTTCCATATTTACTGTAATTTTACTAGAATTTGATATACTAGACAAAAATGAGCGAATAAAATTTTTTTTTAGAATTTATTGAGTTTTTGAAAAAGTTTTACTTTTGCGACCTCAAAATAAGATTAAGAGAAATATCGAGAAAATGTATTCTAAATTTTTTGTTCGGTACTTCAGGTTCATTTATCGAAGTCGGTTTTGAATTTCTCAATTAATTGTTTTAATCAATGGGATAAATTGGATGAAATTGCGCGAGAAAACTGACCGAGAACACTCATATTAGTCTTCCTATAGATTCTTCTAAAGATATGCTTTTTTAATGTCGACACTGCTAAAAAAAAAAAAAACAATTAAAAATAAATTTCTAACTTTGTTTTGTAAATTGTTTCCCGAGAATGATTTTTCACAGTTATTCCCGTATTGTTCTCAATGGGTACATATTTTTTGTATATACAAGGTTTGAAAATGTTATGCACGCAGTTATTCAACCAAAATAAACCAAAGTAAAAATTTTCACCATCAAAAGGATTCCATACATCTATTGCATACACATCAACATACTACATTCATATGTGTTCATATATGTGTATGGTTTATTCATACAAAGGACAGCAGGACTTTCACATTTAAACATTTCGTCACACCGTCGAAATGTGTTCGAAATGTCGTCGACCAGAACGAGTAAACGACAAACTGATGTATAACCCTCGCCGCGTGTTTATTTGTCCACACATTTTATTCGTATGTATGCGTATGTGAAGAACAGATAGGGAGTAAATGTGGGGAGAAAAAAACTGGAAAGAAGGAACACGCACACCTTTGTTTTTATACGTTTTATTTGTTGTTCTGGAATGCGCTTGTATCTACACTGTATGTGTGTGTAGCGGAAACTACTGCGAACGAACATCGCTCTATAATACAATTGTTAAAAATTAAATTTTTGTCCCCACGTTTGTTGTGTGCGAAAAATCTTGCGGACGCACAACTTTGGAAAAATGTTTTTGATGAAAAACTATTTTATTAATTCAAAACATTTTTGTTAGAAAGTAAGTTATAGTACGTATTTTATTTAACTATCCAAGTTCCAGTTAAAGCGTTCTTCACTTTGACAAATAGTATATTGTGCAATAAGTGCGGGAAGCTGTTGATTGCCCACGAAAGCGAAGTTGAGTGTACGAACGCAATGAGTGCGCTCATTCGCTTGAGTGGGGCAATCGACAATCCTGCACGAGTTGCACATACTATTTTTATTACGAATTTCACATACTTTTTTCTATTATTATCACTATTTTTGATATTTTTATTACTTTTTAAAATAATATTTTTAAGTGTTCGTCTTTTTTGCTGAATTAATTATCGTTTAAATTACTTTGTTGGTGGTTTCTATAGAAATAATTATGAAATGTTTATTAAATGAAAAATTAAGAGGCGGCTGTGCGTGTTTTCATTAAATTTTGTCATTAAATTTTGCGTGTTTTATTGTCAATTTGCGTGTGGAAAGTTACTTTACGCACGCAAAAAAGTATGTAGGAAGAGTACAGTGGGCAAACAGCTATTTTACGTACAGAAATGTGTGCGCCAAGTTAGCACTTCTCCCGCATGAGTAATAAAAAAATTTTTTTTTCTTTTTTTTTGTCTGATTTTTACAACAATTTCAAACGGCTTAAAACTTTCAAAAACGCCGCTCCGCTATACGTAGCATTATGGAATCTCTCAGCTTGGTCGATAATTTTCTTTCATTACAGGACAATTATATTTCAATAAATAACTCATAGATGGTGTTAATGACAGGTATAAATAGAGTCCTTATAATAAATAGAGTCGTGAGTCGTGACATGTGTGCTGAACGCTGATTGATTCCCGGTATTTTCTGTCCAAAGTTGGGTCAAATAAATTGAAAATAAATTAAATATTTAATAAAAATCATTTATATGTAGTTTAACCTAGAAAGAATAATTAAATTAAAATTTTTTAATTATTCAGAAATTCATAACTTATTAACAATAATTATGTACTCAAAAATATTTACTCAAATATGTGATAATTAATTTTGAAGCTTCCCGCTCTCTTTTGGATAGAAAATGGATGACACGTCACGACTCTGTTTATTATAGGGACTCTAGTATAAACACAAAATGATAAACATTTATGACTCTTTAAATCCGTTTCTATCAAAACTACGTTTTCCAAAACTCATCCGATTGACATTCGATTGACTTGAAATTTTACCTACGGCTTTTCAGATAGATTATCTAGGTCGGTGCATACTATTTTTGAAAATTGGTTGTGGTATACCTGACGATGAGTTAACCACTCAAAAGCTGGCTAGTAACAGCACAGTCTATTTTTAGGGAACAGTGATAAAAAAATTGATTCTCTTATTTTGTAAATAATTAATTTATTTCATGAATAAAACTGTATTATATATATTATTCATTGAAATATTATAAAATTTCCCCATTTTCCATAAAAATACGTGTATTTTACCATAACCTACAGTGTATTTTTCTCGACAATAGTCTTCCTAATCAACTTAAAAATTTTATGAAATTTGTTTTATTCCATAATCTATTCAATTTTGCTTGTTTAAGCATTATTTTTCATAGCAAAAAAAGCGTCTTAATAAGTTAAATAACAAAAATAAGATAATAGCAAGATTGAAATCAGCACTTATTAGATAAAATACGTACCCTAAGTGTATAAAAATCATTCATTCCTATTACAACCCATTGATTCAGAGACACTGTTTTACCCATTTCCTCTTTGCATTTTCACATTTTCACCTACTGACACAGTTGGTATCTATTTGCTATGCCACACGTTCCCGCTGGTCGGTATGAAAATAAAAAAAATTTGAATGTCATTCGAGAAAATTATTTTATATGGCCTGGAATAATTTATCGCGGCATAATAAATAAATCCCGATAAAATATTGTATCAATTTCAAATAAATTGTAATTTTTTCCAATCTATACAATTTTTTCGTAATTACATTTTCTCAATAATAAATATTGCACGTGGCAACGTATGCCTATAAAATTATTGTTATAGCGTCAAGCAGAAAGTAATTTTGTTGCGTAGTTGCGCATACGGAAGAATGAAACGGATAATTCAAATTTCCAATCATTGTATCAGTGCGGATAGATTAACGATATTGCAATACTTTAATAGATGGTTACGACGCATCTCCTTTTTAGAGGTGCATTTATTCGTCCCAATAAATACTCTACCTACATGAAAAAAACAATAAATACTTCAGTCACTATCTCTACAGTCATATCCAATTCCCTTTGCGCGGCAATTTTCTCAATTTTTTTTTTTCAGTACTCGTTCAATATAGGCTTTAGTATTTGCACCCGACCGTGTAGGGTAATTTTTCCAAGCACTAACAAAGAGCAATTGAAACAAGAAAATAAAAAAAAATTATTTAAATTTTTTTTCGCTTTTAAATTACCCTAGATACCTACCCTAAGCTTTTAATAAAAAGTGATGCAATTATTATCCCCCTCAAGAATTATTAGTGTTACGTCATAAAGTATTGTAGCGATGCGAATCGTATTTTTTATTAGCGTTTTATATTTCTACGAAGTAAGTAACAGGTTTAAACATTGTGATTTTGAACTTAACTGAAAATTTATATTTTAAAAGTCGATTCGAAACAAATTAATTACGTAGGGAATCGTAATAGCTTCTTTGACTTGAGTTTTGACTTTTATTTCTTAATGTAAACTTTAGGTAAATATTTTACACAGCTAATACTGGAAATTAAAATAAAAGTTTATTTTTCAAAAAATATCAAAGCATTTCAAACAAAAGAATTTCCTCTTTAACAATTGTTATATTCTTATACCAGGAATTCAATTAGAAATGTATATTGCGCAACAACATGGCGAATCTAATATGTCGTAAATAAATTAAATAATGGAAATTATGATAGAATTATTGGTTTCCTATACTTCAGTTAGGAATATTTAAAAAATATTCCCGATGAGAAATCCAGATTGACGAAAGTGTTGAATTAAAAGTGGATCTGCGTGGATTTAAAATCCTGCACTTCATGACGTCAGTATCGCAGCTCTTCGAGGAGGATACTCACTGATAACAATAATTAATCGGTGGATATTTCAATAATAAAATCGCCCAAATTATTAGTCTGTAGTCCAATAGTAGTAATTTTAAGCCCTATCTCACTAAACATTAATTTTAGAATAGATATAAAAAATTTTTAAAAAGAGATTCTTGTAGGGATTTCCGAGGAGAACATTTGTGTAAAATGTGAACTCCCGGAAATTTTTTTATATTGTTTAAACAATATTGAAAATTCATTAATAACGTTTTTTGACCTTTCACCGCTTACGTAGCGAAAACGGTGATAGATACATTAAAAATGATAGATACATTAAGAATTTTTGAGTGTGCGTGTGGAGCGTTGTATCTTTTCACCTGTACAAGATAGACAGGTGCTCTCGCGAAGTTTTTTTGTAGAGAATTCGATTCTCTACAAAAAAGGCCTTAACACTTTTTAATGTATCTATGACCGTTTTCGCTACGTAAGTGGTGAAAGGTCAAAAAACGTTATTTATGAATGTTTAAATATAAAAAAAAAATATTTCCGGGAGTTCACATTTTGCACAAATGTTCTCCTCGGCAATCCCTACAAGAATCTCTTTTTAAAAATTTTTATGTCTATTCTAAAATTAATGTATAGATAAAATTTAGTGCTATTAGACTATGCTTAAACATTACAATTTGAAATTAAGGCTGGAAATTAACATTTTTAAAATAGTTTTCGTGTTTACAATCATCATCATCATAATTTTCGTATAAACATGGTGACGCAATTTTATTTTCACACAAAACCAACAATATTTTTCAAAGCATTTCATTAAATATTCTTCCCTTAATACAAATAGTCAATATTACGGCAAACAGAAAAAATAAACTCAAATATATCGATTGAACGTTTATATATTTGATTGAGTCGCGCGAGTTGAGCGGAATCTCTGTTAAGAGTTGAAAATGCAATCAAATTGATCAAAACACCAAATAATAACATATTTACATCCCTCTGAACAATAAATTGAAGTGAGATAGTATGATAATATAAGGGAGGGAAAATATAAAATATGTGTAGTAGTAGGGTAGTGTTGTGCGTTATTTGTCATATATATGTGTGTTTAACGAAAGGGGATTTTTTTTAACGCCATTATAAGAAGGGTTTTCTATACTATAGTACCAATCAAACTGTCAATAATACACAATGATTTATACATACAAAACAACTAGGGGGAGGCGGGAGATTTAGAGAAAAAATTTTCAATGTTTTGTTTTTACTGATTTAAAAAAAAAATAACAATACTGGATGTAGTAGCTGATCTAAGTAAGTAAAGTATTATATTTGTGAAATTTTTAATTATTTTGAAAAATTAAATAAACCCGTTAGAGAATGGTGGGGTAAGACGGAGTAGTCAAACTTTGATGATGAATAAAATTCAAGTGTTTTTGAGATCAAGACTTTTTTAGATTTTTTACTAAGTACAGTAGAGCACCAGTTTTGTCAAGAAAAAGTAGTTTCCAAAAGTGGTGCTTGACAAAAGTGATGCTTTTTGACCAGGGGCGATTCACAATTATCGTAAGATTATGTTTTGAATTAAAATTATGTTCTTTTAAATAGCAATAAAAGAAAAAAAGAAGTGAAGAATTAAAAATTATTTATCTGAGAAAATATTTTTTCATTTGTCGTTTTATTAATTTGCTTTGAAATAATTTTGTTTACATTTTACGTATGATAAAAACCGCCACAGAACAAAATACATATAGATAAACATTCTATGTACAGTAATTAAAATCCACTTTCCCACGCTTTGAGGTCTGTTGTTGTTTGTCACTTCTATTACCAGTATGTACAATGTACATATATTTATTTGTTTCTTTTGATAAAATCATGCGTGATGGTCTATTGCACATGGATTTAATATTTATGTACTTGACATTTTTGATGCAACTTTCCAAAAGTGATGTTGACTAATTTGATGCTCTCAAAAAATTTCCAAAACTGATGTTTCCATTATCGGTGCTATACTGTATCTTTGATAAATAAATGTTACAGATTAAACCGGATAAAAAACCATAAACTTTTAACATTTTAATATAGTATATAAATTCGGAAAAGTGCATTTCCCCTCGTCTTGCTCCACCTATAGGGTTTCTTTTTTTGAGTTAGATATTCTTGTTAGTTAATTTACGAATGTTTATGTTTGAAAGATTATATATCAG